>JBBGZY010000288.1:0-1200000 GCA_037952925.1 Lithobates clamitans | reverse complement strand
AGATGAGGACTCAGCATTACGTGCCCAGTATTCATTCAACAGAGGGGGTAAGGAGTCAGTCAGCTCAGGATGTGTAACCCAATGTGCACCCAGTCTCCAGAGTCCAGCATTTCTCGATGCCGGCGAGCGAAACTTCACTGCCAAGGGGCTATGATCCGATAGCCCGCTCGGCAGATAAGATGCCTCTAGGACGTCTGCTCGCATGGCGAAGTTGGAGAAGGCTAGATCTATACGTGATGCTGTTTTGTATGATGTGGAGAAACAAGAATATAGTCTGGTAGTGGGATTCCTCCATCGCCAAATCTCCTCTAGACCCATAGTCTGGGCCCACACCAACAAATCCTTATTATGGTGTTTGGGTGGAGTGGGTCTATCTAATTCGGGCGATAATGTGGCGTTGAAGTCCCCCATCACCAGCAATTTACCTGCACCTAAGGATGCAACCTTTTCCATTATTTTGTATAAAACATCAGGTGAAAAAGGTGGAGGTATGTATAGTCCAACCACAATATATCGTTGGGACCACAATGTAAATGCTATTATGACATATTTACCCTGTTGGTCTGTGCACACATCATTAATTACACACGGAAAATTTTTGTGTATTAGTATCGATACTCCTCGTGCGTAAGTGGAGTATGTGGAGTGGATAGCCCTCTGTATCCACGGTTTTTTAAGCGTCAAGATTTTGCTGCCCATTAAATGGGTCTCCTGAAGAATTATGATTTGTGGGGCATTAGACTTTAAATATTGGAATAATAAAGCTCTTTTGAATTTGGAGCCTAAACCCCTCACATTCCATGAGAGAACTGTGAAGGATTCTGCTGATGTGTTAGCCATTTGGGATATAAAGGCATAACCAAGACGGATAGATAAGTGGGTGTACCAAGAACCATCTCTTAGACAGCAAAACCTCTGCTAAATCCCACCATGTATCAATAGCACTTAACCAGATTAATACTCGTAAGACAAAAAACAAAGCAAATAAAAAATTGGAGGAACAAAACCAAAACTTGTACTTGTTCCTCGAACAACCCAAGCACTGTGTGCTTATCTTACTATATCCCATCTCTCTCCCAAAAACTAAAAAGCAAAAAAACAGGGAAGAGAGACTGGGAATAGTTTTACCCCTAAACAACAAAACCATTGGGTGTAGCTACAGATTAAACAGTGTACTACACTCTATTCATCCAACAACTGGTCAGGGACTTCGTCCTTTAGGTTAGTTCTGGGCCCAGAACTATTAAAAGTCAGCCAGCTGAGGATGAGGAGGGGGGGGAGGAAATTGTGGTGTTCAGTCTCGTAGTACTTCCTAGAGGATGGGTGTGTTGTTGATCCGCAAAAGTCGAGCAATCCAGCTCTTAATATTTCGCTCCAATCTTCACATTTTGATTTGGATAAAAAGGGGGGAAAGGGGGGGAGGGGGATGGGGATCCGGTGCAAAAGACAAGAAAAAATCAGGAAGGGGGCCGAGAGAGGGAGAAAAAAAACAAAAAGTCTCACAAAAATTGCCAGAGGGGGGACACAAGCGGAGGGGAGGTGGGATAAAATGCAATGGGATGTAAATGAAAATAGAAAAAAGACATCATATCATGACTCTATGGTGTGTAGAAAAATAGTCAGACCACAGGATCTATGCGTCATTCAGCTGTTATGGCTGTGCTGCGTCAGTGAGGGTTACGAACCTTGGTGTGATGAACAGTCCAGGCGACAATGTCCATTTTGCAATGAAATCAACCACGTCCATCTATCCATGATAAGGCAGCCTCAGGATCCAGAAAAAAATGAGCCCGTTCCCCGTCTATCACTCTGAGTTTGCTTGGGTATAGCAGGCTGAATTTTAGGCCTTTTTCTCGAAGGCGGCGTCTTGCTTCTGTAAAGGAGCGGCGTCTTTGCTGTATCTCCGGGGAATAGTCGGGGAAAAGCATGATTTTGGCATTGTTATAGCGCAGGTCTTGTTTTTCTCTGGCTGCCGCAAGCAATTTGTCTCGGTCCCTGTAATTAAGCAATCTGAGTAGAAAGGGACGTGGTGGGGCTCCAGGGATTGGCGGAGTTGGGGGAACTCTATGGGCTCTCTCTACCACATATGTAGGCGGCATTGCAGTGATATCCAGCAGAGACAGGAGAAACGTTTCCGCAAACTCGGCAGGCCTGGTTCCCTCTGCGCGCTTTGGAAGGCCTAGTACTCGGATATTGTTTCTCCTGAGTCTATTCTCGGTATCAATGGATTTTTCTTGCAGGGCTTTGACCTGTAGCTGTAGGGCACGGAGGTCCCGGGAGTCAGCCCTGGTATCATCCTCCAGCCGGGAGATGCGGCCCTCTGCCTCAGTGAACCGGGACCTAAATTTGTCCATGTCATGTCTGATGAGACTGACATCCGTGACCAGGTGATCAATTTTGACCATGACTGAGTCATTGCCTGCCTTAATAGCCGCTAACAGCTCCGCATGAGAAGCCGCCTGTGCAGCTGTCAGCTCTGAAGGTGTCTGCGTGCCGGCCGACATAGTGCTCAATGTAAGCCTCGTGGGCAAGATGGCGGCGGCGGAGGACCGGGTACAGGCCTTAGAGGAGGATTGAGGCTTACCCGGTGGCGGCGGAGAGGCCCGCTTGGTGCTGGAAGTTCTCTTAGACCCCAGGATGCCGGATTAGGGGGAAAAGTGAGATTTGGAAGCCAGGATTAGATGACAGGATGAGTATACGAGCGGAGCTCAGCTTCAGCACGTCCTCCCTGCTTCACATTCGGCCACGCCCCCCCAAGCTTTTATATTTAGTAGAAATTTAGCAGGAATTTTGTAAAATTTGTTGTGTTTGTATCTGCTAATAATGATTTTAGTCTATTTTTAGTGAATATACTGTTTTGATAAACATTTGCGCAAATATCGCAGGGCCTTAAAAACAGTAGCACCTTCTTTTTATTCTACAGGTCATGTGCTTTTAGAAAATATATGGTTTGGGGGGGGGTCTTTAACAAACTCTGAAAGCTGTAAGTGAAAAATGAAGACCTACAGATTTTTAAATTAGGATATTTACATTTTTGCGTATGTTCGATTTTCACTATTTCGCAAAAAGGTGCAATTAAAAATTTACAAGTATTTGTTATTTATTACCTAAATAGAGATTAGCTTTTATATTTAGTATGACTTTTGTAAAATTTTCTATGTTTTTATCTGCCAATAATGATTTTAGACTATTTTTAGTGAAAATATTGTTTGATAAACATTTGTGCAAATATCATTGTGCTCTAAAAATCTGTAGCACCTTATTTTTATTCTACTGGTCATGTGCTTTCATAAAATACAAGTTTACTTACTCTAAAAGCTGTAAGGGAAAATAAAAAAAAAAGCAATGGTAAAAATTGCAAAAAATGTTCTTATCAGCTCATGGAGCACACTTCCGGTTCCGGCGCCGCATGGAGTAGCTGTCTCTCCTCACAGCTCCCGCAACCAGGACAAAAAACCTGCCTATAAAACCGGCCCTGAAGCCCGAATCAACCCTCGGCCACCTCAGGCACCTGTACCCAACACATGGACCGGTTCGTGGAAGTCCGCGGCCCCCGATCCAATACGGCCCAAACGGCGCCGCCGCCACAGCCGCAAATCGAGGCCCCGGCTTCGGCCTACACGGACCAGCAATCAGACGCGCACCCAGCAGATATGGAAGTAAGTGGCAGCGCAGCCCCTCACGCATCTCCACAAGCTCCCCAAGCTCAGCCAAAACCCCAAGACGCCTCTCCTCTAGCCCCTCTCTCCCAGGCCTTTCAAACGACGGCCTCCACTCCACAGCATACAGGGGACCATAACACAGAGCGCATCGCACAAGCAGTTGCAGCCCTCCTGTCCCCCATGATTGCAACATCTGTGGAAAAAGCTGTAAATGCAGGGATGAAACAAATGAAAGCCCAGCTAGGAGAGCAAAACACCAGGCTACATGATCTGGAACACCGCCTTTCCAGTATGGAAGAAGAGATGTACCAAGCCCAAGCCACGGAACAGGCGCCGGACAAGACAAACCAATACATAATACAAAAACTCGACGATTTGGAGAATAGGTCCAGAAGGAGCAACCTGCGATTCGTGGGGTTACCCGAATCGCTACAATCATCTGCTCTAACAGACTTTTGCTCCCATCGCATCCCTGATGCACTAGGCCTAACAGGCCCCTGCGCGGTGGAACGCGCCCATAGAATGGGACCATATAATGAAGAGCGCAAGAGCCCTCGCCCCATCATTGCCAAATATCTAAACTACGCAGACAAAGCCCTCATTCTCCAAAAATTTAGACAAACCCGCACACTCCAAATTGATGGTGTGAGAATCCTGATCTTTGCCGATTACTCCATCGAGGTCTCCAAGAAACGCAAAGTCTTCCAACAGATATGCACAGAACTCTTCAAGCAACAAATCAAATTTACTCTAGCATTCCCAGCCACCCTACGCCTCAAATCTCCCAACGGTGACCAGTTATCCTTTCAGGATCCACCAGAAGCGGAAGCCTACGTGCGATCGTTACTCTCCAACAACCAACAGCACACCCCCTCCAAGGGCACCCCACTCAACCGCTCCCTGGACCAACGGAGCCCACGCAAAGACTCTCCCAAACGCTTCAGATCCTCATTTCCGGAACAGCATCGCTTCACTCCTCGCTGAACTGTAACTCGCATCCGCAACCGCGGACTTCCCAACTTACGGGCAATTCCCCAACTTGCCCCCACTCAGGTCTTTTATCTTACCCTCCTTCCACGGTATCACGTAATGTATAACGCTATATTGTTATGATTGGCTCTCAGTATTAAGAGGCATTGTTATATTGTTCTTTTCTCCTTTCCAGAATAATATTTGTTTTGAAAACAGTTTTCTTACACGGCTATGTCCTCCTGGCTCCACTGTGTACGGCAACATGCAACTCCCCCCCCCCCCCCCTCTAAGTTCTACTTTCTATCCTCAAGAGCATGCACAGACTCCTGTCACCCTTCCACGGGCTTTTCGGGCCACACTCCATAACTGTCCTGTTATGGGAGCTGACCTACACAGTGAACCCATGCGGAAAAAAGCGAAGTGCTTAGGTTTAATGGTTATGTTACTCCCAATGTTACTTCCCCTCCATGGTTTACCTCCCCCCTCCTTCTACCCCCTTCCACGGGGCCCAAACCATCTTCCCCATACATCCAATGTGACTCTTGACCATTGTGCAAATAGCACGAATCCTACTATAGCTGGTGTCTTATCCCATCATACACAAATTGGTAAATTGACAACATCTGCTCATACCCCTCACAACCCCCCCCTAACATGAAAATAATTTCCTGGAACGTAAAGGGTCTCAGATCCCCTCAAAAAAGAATGAAAATTCTCAGGCATCTTAAACGGCTCAAAACAGATATAGCCCTACTCCAGGAATCTCACCTGCTAGCCTCAGACTTCCACCGTATGCAGAAGCTCTGGGTTGGCACTGTTCTAGGATCTGAGGCAGCAGAACGCAAAGCTGGTGTCCTCCTACTCATTCACAAAAATCTCCCCTGCTCAATCCTGTCGACAAAAACTGACCACCAGGGCCGCCTGCTCACCACACATGTCAAAATAGGCTCCAAAGAGCTCATAATCACAAACGTTTACGCCCCTAACAGCCCCAACAAACAGTTCTACTCCGAGCTCTCCAGTTGGCTTCTAGAAAACACTCACCTCCCCCACCTGATCGGAGGGGACTTTAATGACACCCTTCATCTGATAGACGACAGATCCTCACCAAAAAGTCCAAACCCACGATCCACCACTCCAGCCCCTACCCTCTTCGCAAACACCATGGACTCTATCCATATCCAGGACCTTTGGCGCCTCTCCCACCCAACAGACAGGGAATTTACATTCTACTCCAACCCTCACAAAATATTCACAAGGATTGACTACTTCTTTGGCTCCGACAACTTAATCCCTTTCCTCCAAAACACCACCATTCATGACATAACTATCTCCGACCACGCACCTATAGAAGTAACTCTCGACAATCTAAACCTACCCCCACACCCCAACATCTGGCGATTTCCTTCTTTCCTCCATAACAACACTGATTTCCAACAATACATGTCCGATGCATGGACGGAATACTCCTCCAACAATGCCCCCCACATACACGATCCCAATCTATTCTGGGACGCCGGTAAAGCCTACCTAAGAGGCCGTATCATCTCCTACGCAACCTCCTTTAAACGCAACACCCTGTCTAAATACAAAGCAGCCAGCTCACGCCTACACCAGGCACAACGAGCTCTATATACCTCAGACTCCCCAGCCAACCGAATGGAATGGCAGGCAGCTAAGAGGGACTTCGACACGTGGGTAAACACCCTTGAACACACCAAACAGGCCCACTTAGAAGCCTCTTTCCACAAATTTGGAAACAAAGCAGGCAAACTCTTATCCAGACTGTGCAAAGGCCCTTTCCGCCCCACCCACATTACATCACTCCGCGACAGTACAGGCACCCTTCAATCCACTCCACAAGCCATTAACAAAGTTATGCAACAATTTTACTCTACACTTTACGCCACAGATCCCATAGATACACAAAAAGCACGCGCTTTCTTAGGAAAAACAAGCTTACCCAAGATCTCTACACTACAACTAGAAACCCTTAATGCCCCCATAACCCCCACTGAAATATCAACAACCATATGCCACTTAACTCTCTCCAAAGCCCCTGGCCCGGACGGCTTCACTAGTGAATTTTATAAGACTCTCCAACCCCTTCTAGAACCCACCCTCCTCCAAGTATACCGGAATATCTGGTCAGGGGGTTCGTATTTACAGTCAGGGAACCAAGCTCTTATAAAATTACTTTCAAAAAAGGGCAAAGACCCCCAAGAACCAGGCTCATACAGGCCCATATCCCTTCTCAACCTAGACGTGAAAATTTTCTCCAAAATTATAGCCACTAGGCTGGCTGACATTGTCCCTTCCTTAATCCACCCCGCTCAATCAGGCTTCGTAAAAGGTAGAACCGCCACCCTCAATATTCGTAAAGTCATGATGGCCCTAGAACACGCACTCCATCACCCAAACACCAACCACGCCATTATCACATTAGACGCAGAAAAGGCCTTCGATAATGTTAGCTTCGACTGGCTTTTTATGACAATGTCAGAAATGGGTTTCTCTGGCCCTTTCCACCACCTCATCACTGCCATGTACACAGCCCCGTCAGCTAAATTAGTGGTAGCAGGCCTCATGTCAGAAGAATTTCGCCTTCACAAGGGCACACGCCAAGGATGTCCTCTATCCCCACTCCTCTTTAACATCGCCCAAGAACCCCTGTCTAGATATTTAACACTAACAGCCCCCTTACATGGCATAAAAATAGGCACACATGACCTACGTACCTCTCTATTTGCGGATGACGTTCTCATATTCTCGGCCAACCCCCCCTCTGACATGTTAACCATCAAAAAGGTGTTTGATGAATTTCGCTTGTGCTCCGGCCTACGCATTAACTACAGCAAAAGCGAAATTCTCCCCATAGGCACACACTCTGTACCACAATGGGCCCAAAAATCTGTCTTCCCAGTCGCGAAATCCCATATCACATATTTAGGGATAAAAATAGGAAAGCTCCCCTCCTCGATATATCATTTAAATTACCCTCCTCTGCTGTCGAAAATATCTCAAGAATTAAATGCCTGGATGGACCTGCCCCTCTCGCTCTTGGGAAGATGCCACCTAATAAAAATGGTCAGTTTCGCAAGATTACTATACCCACTACAAACTATTCCATTACTACTTCTTCACAAAGATGTATCCTTGCTCAACTCCTCCTTATCCAAATTCCTATGGCGAAACAAAAGACCACGCATTGCTCTAAAAAAACTATATCTTCCCAGGCGCGAAGGGGGCATCAGTTTACCGCACATTAGAATGTACAATATAGCATGTTTGCTTAGAACCAGCATAGATTGGATAACGCAATCCTCCCGCTATTCAAACTTCTCCCTGGAATCGGACATGGCCCATCCCTACTCGCTAGCAGGTCTCCTCCACTGCAGATGGAAGTCAGTCCCCCCCCCTCACCAACATAATCTACTGTTGAGAGATACAGCGGTGGCTTGGAGAGAAGCTAGAAAAATACTAAAGATATCCCCTTTTGTGTCATCTCATCTCCCGATTCAAGGAAACCCGGCCTTCCCACAGGGACTAGACCACAAACCTTTCAAAATATGGGAACGGAAAGGCCTAACAAAATTCTCCTCCCTTTGCAACATTCAGACGGGTCGACCACTGCCTTTTACCAACATTGCCGAATCCTTCGCTCTTCCCACCTCACATTCTTTCCATTATGGGCAATGCATCAGCTTCCTAAAGGAGACATGTATACAAGCAGAGAAAAGGTTTCCGACAAACATCATAGACCAAATGATATCAAACAACTCATACAAAACCTCAGACATTTACAAACCCCTCCTACTCAAATAATCTCCACCTCTCTCAACATCATCAATAACAAACTGGACTAAAGATTTCCGAGACTCCAACCTAGTGGGAAAAATCGTGCAAGGCCTCAACTCCGTACAACAGCTTACACCCAATGAAGTTTGGAGAGAAACGCAATTAAAAATATCCCACAGAGCTTATATGCCCTTCTCATCGTCAAAGACGGACACTAGCAAAGCCCTTTGCCCACTATGCCACCTCCGGAAACCTACCCTAGCTCACCGCTTCTGGAGCTGCTCATACATTTCAACTTTTTGGGACCAAGTTCTTGCCTACATATTCGAAGTGACCCTATTAAAACTACCCAAAGACCCGCTACTCCTCATATTCGGCTACTGGGATCCTCTACTCCTACCCTGGTCAAAACTCGCCAACAGCGACACAAGCCCCTCAGGAAATTTGAAAGTCAACGCCCCACACAAAGGGTGGCTCCTAACCTGTCTCCTAATCGCAAGAAGGACTATCTTAAAACATTGGATATCTCCACCCCACCCCAACATTGCACATGTCAAAAGAGAGCTTCTACATCTACTCATCAAAGACCGCATTAACACAGACTTCAAACAGAAAACCTCCTCAGACCGCTTCCACTCGAAATGGCACACCTTTATGCTCTCATCTCTTTCTCAAGAAGAAATAGCAAATATGAACCAATCCACCTTCTCCTACCACGACTCCTACCAGCAGCTACGAAACAAAAAAAAAAATCCTTCCATAAGAGGTGTCCCCCTGAACCATCCTTAACCAACCGGACCACTACGTGAGCTACTCAACTCACAAATCCAAGATCATCAGCAGTCCCACATGAAACCTAAAGTCTACCAGCTATCTTACTCGCAAAATGTTCGCAATATGGCACAATGTCTATGATCAACCGGACACTATACCCTCACAAACTGTCACTCCCTCTTTCATCTCATGCCCCCCCCCCTCCCACCCCTTCCCTGGTTCGAGTTCCTATCACACCTACAGGTATTTGATTGATATTAAATAAGTTAGTACTTGCAGAAATAGTAATAATTGGTTCCATCCAGGCTTCCACCACATTACTCTATGATTACTAGGTTTGGGATCTGTACAATCTGTATAATCGTGTACCGAACTGTATCCCATATCTGTGAATGTACAAGTACTTCAAACTATCTGTATACATCAAAATATCTATATACATCAAAATATCTGTATACAACACTGTATTTTATACCTTCTGTTATATGTTTGAAAAGCGAAATAAAAACTTTTTGAAAAAAAAAAAAAAAAAAAATTGGAGCACAGGGCCTGGCAGCAAAAAGGTTAAAAATGGAAAGGAAGAAGCTGGAAGGAGGAGGAGGATTGTAGTCCTTTTTATGACAAAGGGAATTTTGGTGCTGTCCCCACTAAGCAGCATGGTGAGAGGTGAGATGGACTGGAGGACCAGAGGACAACAGTGTCCTGCACTCCTAAAGCTCTGCCATTTAGTGGAATAAGACAGCATCATACACCCTCCACTTCTATGCAAGTTTCCCCTGGATAATATCCTGCCTTGCTGGGGTTGTGCTTCTGCCTCTCTTCCCTCCTATACTCTATTGGGCATCCGGTATGGTCAGAGACCTCTTCATTACCCCCTTCCTTCTCATCACTGCAGCCAACTTTGCAGTATGCTGTGACCTAAAGAACATTACTGCCAATTGGTTCTCCCAGCCTAGTGTCCCCTCCCTGTAGGCTCCTGTTACTCTCCTCCTCAACCTCAGAGCCCATTAATTTCTATGAAGATTCTTGGAGCTAGTGGCCCATGCTATTCACTGTAAACTATGGTGCTTGGATGGACTAAACAGCACCTCAATAATCTGCACTGTTCCAATGCAGACAAGAAAATGAAAAGAATTACTATTAAAGAAAAAGCAAAACACAAATAAACAAAAAAGGAGGGAAAGCAGCAACACAGCAACAGAACCTGCTAATGAGAAAAACAAAAAAAGTAATCCTAAAAAGGACTGTTGGGTCCTGGAATTATTTAAAATCACTAAAATTAGAAGAAAAGCAATTTAACCAGGAAACAGCGTAGGGGGTTCTTTACGGTAAGAATGTGGAATTCTCTTCCACATTCTGGTGGTTTCAGCAGGGAGCATAGATAATAAACAAAAACTTTTGGATATAGGCACCTAAATGACCATAACATACAGGGTTATACAATGTAATATTGACATAAAAGCGCACACACAGAGGTTGGACTTGAGGGTCTTTTTTCAACCTTACCAACTATGTTACTATGTAACAGGGGTGCTTAAGCTCCATTCTCCCTAGTCACACAAACTGCAATTCACTGCAAATTATCAATAGCAAATATAGTATACATGATATAGTACTGAATATAGCAGATACTGTAAAGCACAAAGCAGTAGTAGCATAGTAGCACAGCAGCACACTACACTCACCAACTCTCTCTCTCCCTAAAACCAGAGTCAGCTGTCCCTCACTGTAACTAAACTCCCACACACTGACAAAAAGCTGCTGGGAGTGCAGCTTTTTATAATTTGTGGACTGCAACTTACTGTAGGTCTAAACCATCATTGCCCAATGTCTTGCATCTGACCAGAGGCCAATTATTGGTTTGACAATGCATTATGGGATGTTCAACAGAGCAATTCCACCAAACATCTATAAGATTTGGTATTTGTCCGAATGGCTGAACAGTGAATGCTCGTTCTGAACGTGGGTTTGGAGCAAACAAACAGCTGAATGAACAACAGTCAGTTTAGGTGGCTCAGGAGAAACTGTATTTTATTACAAGAGCATGATAAACTATCAGCTCCAATACAAAAAACACAAGTATTTTTTGAATAGAGTCTTATTTTGCTTAAAGACATTGTGCTGCATAAAACCCTTATAATTATTGAGGTGAAGAAAGGTTGTGTTGGAAGACACCAGTAGCATCAGTGGGGAACATTTTTCGTTACTTGATCATCAATAGTTAGCAGAAGCCTACTATTACCACTGGCTGGTCAGTTTATGACAGTGGCCAACATCACAGTTTCCTTTTAATAAATGTGATCATGTATGCAAAAATATTTTGTATGTGTCTCATAATGTTCACAAACGCACTAAGCACTGATCTCATTTCTATGATGATATGTGGGTGCCCCCAGGAACATAGCTAGTGGATAATTTGGTCTAATCTAGAAGACTATTACCCAGAAGGGGTGACCTAGGAAACGTCAAGCAGACATGGTGATTAGCCAAACATTAGATGGACTAAAACATTTACCAGTCAGATGGATTCAGCTTTAAAAGATGAGAAAGAAGTGGCATTATGTAGTGTTGACAAAGGCCATTGTCAAGGGTAACCAAAATAAAAGCTAGAACAATATTCAAATATTTAGTCAGAGAACACAGCCAATGTGAAGACAGGATGTGCACTAGTAAAGTAAGAACAGGAAAGGTCAGCAACTGAAGTGTAAAAATTTCAAGTAATAACTGATAAGCAAACCGAGTCACATGGTGACATAATAACCACATACAGTACTGTACAAAAGTATTAGGCAGGTGTGAAGAAAGGCTGCAAAGTAAAAATGCTTTCAAAAATGTTTATTTTTATCAATTTACAAAATGCAAAGTTAGTGAACAGCAGAAGATTCTAAATCAAAAATCAATATTTTATGTGACTACACTTTGTCTTCAAGCAGTATTAATTTTTACAAGTGCACAAACTAGGTTTAGAGTCAGGTGTTGTATTAACCAATTATACCAAGTTGGTGCTTATGATCATCAATTTCATATGTAGATTGAAACACCGTCATTAACTGAAACAAAAACAGCTGTGCAGGAGGCTCAGTTGAGGAATAGCCAAATTTGGCTACTAAGGTGAGGATGTGGAAGGCAGTTTCATGTCACAGGTCATACACCATGGCAAGACTGAGCACAGCAATAAGACACAAGGTAGTTATACTGCATCAGCAAGGTCTCTCCCAGGCAAAGATTTTAAATCTGACTGGGGTTTCAACATATGCTGTTCAAATTTTTTTTAAGAAGAGCAAAAATCTGGGCAATGCTGAGGACCGTAGATACAGTGGTCGGCCAAGGAAACCTAATGCAGCAGATGAAAGACACATCTTACTTACTTCCCTTTGACATTGGAAGATGTCCAGCAGTGCCATCAGCACAGAACTGGTGGAAACCAGTGGGAACCAGGTACACACATCTATTGCCCAGAGAATTCTGACTAGGTGTGGTCTTTATGGAAGAACTACAGCCAAAAATCCATACCTCTAATGTGAAAACAAGGCTAAGCGACTCAATTATGCACAAAAACATAGGAACCAGGATGCAGAAAAATGGCAACAGGTGCTCTGGACTGATGAGTCAAAATTTGAAATATATGACTGTAGCAGCAGGCATTTTATTCACTGAAGAGCTGGAGAGCAGTACAATGAGTGTCTGCAGGCAACAGTGAAGCAGAGTGGAGGTTCCTTGCAAGTTTGGGGCTGCATTTCGGCAAATTGAGTTGGAGGTCTGGTCAGGGTCAATGATATCCTCAATGCTGAGAAATACAGGCAGATACGTATTCATCATGCCATACGATCAGGGAGGTATGTGATTGGCCCCAAATGTATTCTGCAGCAGGACAATGACCCCCAGGCATACAGCCATTGTTGTCATTAAGAACTATTCAGCAAATAGAATAACAAGGAGTCCTGGAAGTGATGGTTTGGTCCCCACAGAGACCTGATCTCAACATCCTTGAGTCTGAGATTACATGAAGATATAGAAGTATTTGAGGCAGGGCAGCCCACATCCACAAAAGTTCTGTGGTTAGTTCATCCAAGATGTCTGGAACAACCTACCTGCTTTTGAGTTTCATCAAAAACAATGTATAAGTGTACCTAGAAGAATTGATGCTATTTTGAAGGCAAATGGTGGTCACACCAAATATTGATTTGATTTGGATTTCTCTTCTTTTTATACATGCATTCTTAATTTACAGCATTTTATTTTTGTTCACCTCTGACTAAAACGTTTGCACAGTAGTATGTATCTGTAGAAAAAAAATCATGTATCATATAGCGTGTGAACTCTATTTGGTAACCAGTGAGTCATTTTAGGAGAATGCATATACAGTATATGGCCAATTATTGGATACCAAAAATCACAAACATGTATATAATTTATTTATTTATATTTACATAAACCAAGGCACAATCACTAAAGCAGCTGGTGTAAGTCATTTGTATGTTGTTTTTAAAGTCATTTTGCATTTCCTGAATATAGTATTTATATTATTCTCTAAAGTTTGGCTTTTAAATATTATAGTGGTATAAGGCCACAATTTGGACAGCTGCACTTGCATACTAATTCCTCAACAGCAGCTGTGTGATTATCCATAATTGTAACCACTTGTTTTTGTTTCTGTTTCCTGAGCTGCTTGAGAAAAAAAAGTTTTCTCCTGCAATGTACATACAAATACTTGTTCCATATGAACAAAATATGTAATATAAACTTACTGTGTACATTTATTAAAAGGTAGGCAATCCATATGTATATCCCAGCACTTATGTTTTGTTGCAATCATTGCGGTTTGTGAAAATGTTTAAAGGACCAGTCCACTCAAAACTGACATTTTTGCTTTGGGTATTTGCATAAACCATTGGATTTTTTAATCTTTCAGGACTGCAACATCCATTCTTAAAATTTCTTTATAACAGGAACTTTTATTCACTTATATGATTATTCTACATTACTACTTTTAGAGTGATATGTTTCTCCTTCTAACATGAAGACTGACACTTTATGGCAAGCATAGAACAGCTGGAAAACCGTAAGCAAAATATTCAATGCACACACTGAGATGTATGTGACACCTATATATTTTTTTATCCCAAGAAATTTTCTATTAGTATTAAAATGGGCATAAAGCAATAACATCAATGTTGACAAAGACATGCACCTATGTTGTACATATTCAGTCAAAGGAATATATACTGTAAGATAATATAGCACACATTGAAGGAATGTATTACCTAACAATTGGCAAGTTATCAAATTGAGGAAGACAAATGAAATGGGACACCTAATCACAGACTGTTTGCTGAAAGTGCAAAATGATATAGCAAAGCCCATAAAATTAGAGTATAAATGGTTTCAAAACCATGCATCCTCAAATATTGGTATTTTTGAAATTAGTAGCCATCTTGTAGCCACAAGTTACTTTGTTGTCCCTTTAAAGTTGTAAAGGAGAATAAATTAATTTCCTCCTAGCAGGATCATATATACATTATACCCTGGGTGGAGCTTATTACTGAGCAGTCCAGCATGATTAGTGAGAAGATAAGTCCCACAGGAGAGAGATGCTATTGGGCACACTAAGGTACACCACAATGGAGGAGCATTACAATGGAGGAGATGTGAAAAATCTACATATTTAGAACCGTGCCAATAAAATAGAGTTGGACTGAGCCTCTGGCTGCTTCTTGTGTATGAAGTGGAGCCTTATGCCGCGTACACATGAGCGGACTTTACGGCAGACTTGGTCCGGCGTAGTGGATTTTGTCGGACAATTCGATCGTGTGTGGGCTCCAGCGGACTTTGTTTGCTCAAAAGTTGGACGGACTTAGATTTGAAACATGTTTTAAATCAATCCGTCGAAATCGAGTCCAGTCGAAAAGTCCGCTCGTCTGTATGCTAGTTCAACAGACAAAAAGCCATGCTAGGGCAGCTATTGGCTACTGGCTATGAACTTCCTTGTCTTAGTCCGGTCGTACGTCATCACATACGAATTCGACGGACTTTGGTGGATTGTGTGTAGGCAAGTCCGTTCATTCAGAAAGTCCGTCGTAAAGTACGTCGAAAAGTCCACCGGGCAAAGTCTGCTGTAAAGTGCGCTCGTGTGTACGCGGCATTAGTAACCTTGCTGTTGTGAAGTGAGCTAGCGCACCATTAACCACTTGCCGACTGCCTCACGCAGATATACTGCGGCAGAATGGCACGGGCAGGCAAAGTAACGTATCGGTACGAAACTTGCCTCCCGCGGTCGGGGATTCAATCGGACCCCCCGGTGCCCGAGACGGTCGGCTTCTGTCCCCGAGCGATCTGTGCTGAGGAGGGCATCCATTCATGGCCACCCCCTCGCGATCGCTCCCAGCCAATGGCAATCTTCCTCTGCTGCTGTATAGTAAACAGCGGCAGAGGAAGTGATATCATCGCTCCTCAGGCTCGGTATTTTCCGTTTCGGCGCCAAGGAGAGAAGACATCGATGTGAGTGCACAACACACACACTTACAGTAAAACACACCAGGCACACTTTACACCCCTATCACCCTGTGATCACCCCCTGATCACCCCCCAATCATCCCCCTCTGTCACAGTGACACCAAGCAGTTTTTTTTTCTGATTACTGCATTGGTGTCAGTTTGTGACAGTTAGTGTGGTAGGGCAGTTAGTTTTGGCCCCCTTTAGGTCTAGGATACCCCCCTAATAAAGTTTTAACCCCTCAATCACACCCCGTCGCCAGTGTCAATAAGCAAACGTTTTTCTGATCGCTGTATTAGTGTCACTGGTGACGCTAGTTAGGGAGGTAAATATATAGGTTCGCCATGTTATGGGTGACGCTGGTTAGTTCGTTTATTTTTTATAGTGTCAGGGCACCCGCTGTTTATTACCTAATAAAGGTTTAGCCCCCTAATTGCCCGGCGGTGATATAAGTTAGGTTTTAGGGTCAGATAGGGTCTGCGTCGCCCCAGGCAGCGTCAGGTTAGTGCCAGTACCGCTAACACCCATGCACGCAGCATACACCTCCCTTAGTGGTATAGTATCTGAACGGGTCAATATCTGATCCGATCAGATCTATACTAGCGTCCCCAGCAGTTTAGGTTTCCCAAAAACGCAGTGTTAGGGGGGATCAGCCCAGATACCTGCTAGCACCTGTATTTTGCCCCTCTGCCCGGCCCAGACCACCCACCCACCCAAGTGCAGTATCGATCGATCACTGTCATTTACAAAACACTAAACACACATAACTGCCGCGTTCGCAGAGTCAGGCCTGATCCCTGCGATCGCTAACAGTTTTTTTGGTAGCGTTTTGGTGAACTGGTGAGCACCAGCCCCAGGCAGCGTCAGGTTAGTGCCAGTAGCGATAACACCCACGCACGCACCGTACATCTCCCTTAGTGGTATAGTATCTGAACGGATCATTATCCGATCTGATCTATACTAGCATCCCCAGCAGTTTAGGGTTCCCAAAAATGCAGTGTTAGCGGGATCAGCCCAGATACCTGCTAGCACCTGCGTTTTGCCCCTCCGCCCAGCCCAGCCCCCCCAAGTGCAGTATCGATCGATTACTGTCATTTATAAAACACTAAACACATAACTGCAGCATTCACAGAGTCAGCCCTGATCTCTGCGATGGCTAACAGTTTGTTTGGTAGCGTTTTGGTGAACTGGCAAGCACCAGCAGCCAAGTACACCCCGATCGTAGTCAAACCAGCACTGCAGTAACACTTGGTGATGTGGCGAGTCCCATAAGTGCAGTTTAAGCTGGTGAGGTGACAAGCACAAGTAGTGTCCCACTGCCACCAAGAAGAAGACAAACACAGGCCCATCGTGCCCATAATGCCCTTCCTGCTGCATTCGCCAATCCTAATTGGGAACCCACCACTTCTGCAGCACCCGTACTTCCCCCATTCACATCCCCAACCAAATGCAGTCGGCTGCATGAGAGGCATTTTCTTTATGTCCTCCCGAGTACCCCTACCCAACGAACCCCCTCAAAAAAGATGTTGTGTCTGCAGCAAGCGCGAATATAGGGGTGACACCCGCTATTATTGTCCCTCCTGTCCTGACAATCCTGGTCTTTGCATTGGTGAATGTTTTGAACGCTACCATACACTAGTTGAGTATTAGCATAGGGTACAGCATTGCACAGACTAGGCACACTTTCACAGGGTCTTCCAAGATGCAATCGCATTTTGAGAGACCCGAACCTGCAACCGGTTATAACAAATATAGTTGTCGTTTTATTGTTCTCTCTCTCTCTCTCTCTCTATTCTCTCTCTATTGTTCTGCTCTTTTTTACTGTATTCTATTTTGCAATGTTTTATTGTTATTATGTTTTATCATGTTTGCTTTTCAGGTATGAAATTTTTTATACTTTACTGTGTATTGTGTTTTATTGTTAACCATTTTTTTGTCTTCAGGTACGCCATTCAGCTGCAGCGCGGATTTATTTTTTATCTTGACAGCAACAGCGCTTGCTCCCACGATATATAAAGCCATGACTCCAGCGGAGGTGATATATGCCGAAGCATGGGGGCAGCAGGAGCGGAGGAGCGATTTGCTCCTAACTTTTGGGGCGGATGCCCCCATGCTTCGGCATATATAAATGGTGCATGTATGCCCATCATTAGAAGTGGGTGGATGAAGGGAGGCATTCTAATGGTGGGCATACCCAACAATCAATCTCTTTTTTTCGTTCAGCCCACAGGCTGCAAGAAAAAAAAAAGATTACAATATATGCCCAACAAGGACCAGCAACGTACTGGTATGTTGCTGGTCTTTGAGTGGTTATACCAGAATGATGCCTGAAGGTTTAGGTATCATCTTGGTATCATTCTTTTCAGCCAGCGGACGGCTTTCATGTAAAAGCAATCCTAGTGGCTAATTAGCCTCTAGACTGCTTTTACAATCAGTGGGAGGGAGTGCCCCCCCCCACCGTCTTCCATGTTTTTCTCTGACTCTCCTGTCCCAACAGTGAACCTGAGAATGCAGCCGGTGATTCAGCCAGCTGACTATAGAGCTGATCAGAGACGAGAGTGGCTCCAAACATCTCTATGGCCTAAGAAACCAGAATCTACGAGCATTTCATGACTTAGATTTTGCCAGATATAAACAGTGCCATTGGGAAATTGGGAAAGCATTTTATCACACTGATCTTGGTGTGGTCAGATGCTTTGAGGGCAGAGGAGAGATCTAGGGTCTAATAGACCCCAATTTTTTCAAAAAAGAGTACCTGTTACTACCTATTGCTATCATAGGGGATGTTTACATTCCCCGAGATAACAATAAAAATGATTAAAAAAATAGAAATGAAAGGAACAGTTTAAAAATCAGATAAAAAAGCAAAAAAATAATAATAAAAAAAAAAAAAAAAAAAAAAAGCACCCCTGTCCCCCCCAGCTGTCGCGCAAAGGCGAACGCAAGCGTTGGTCTGGCGTCAAATGTAAACAGCAATTGCACCATGCATGTGAGGTATCACCATGAAGGTCAGATCGAGGGCAGTCATTTTAGCAGTAGACATCCTCTGTAAATCTAAAGTGGTAACCTGTAAGGGCTTTTAGTGTCACCACTGCACGTTTGTGCGCAATTTTACAGTATGTCATGTTTGGTATCCATGTACTCGGCCTAAGATCATCTTTTTTATTTCATCAAACATTTGGGCAATATAGTGTGTTTTAGTGCATTAAAATGAAAAAAAAGTGTGTTTTTCCCCAAAAAATGCATTTGAAAAATTGCTGCGCAAATACTGTGTGAAAAAAAAATGAAACACCCACCATTTTAACCTGTAGGGCATTTGCTTTAAAAAATATATATAATGTTTGGGGATTCAAAGTAATTTTCTTGCAAAAAAAAATAATTTTTTCATGTAAACAAAAAGTGTCAGAAAGGGCTTTGTCTTCAAGTGATTAGAAGAGTGGGTGATGTGTGACATAAGCTTCTAAATGTTGTGCATAAAATGCCAGGAAAGTTCAAAACCCCACCAAATGACCCCACTTTGGAAAGTAGACACCCCAAGCTATTTGCTGAGAGGCATGTCGAGTCCATGGAATATTTTATATTGTGACACAAGTTGTACAAAGTTGTCACTAAATTGTACAAAGTTGTCACTAAATGATATATTGCTCATGGGAATATGTGAAATTACACCCCAAAATACATTCTGTTGCTTCTCCTGAGTACGAGGATACCACATGTGTGAGACTTTTTGAGAGCCTAGCCGCGTACGGGACCCCGAAACCAAGCACCGCCTATAGGCTTTCTAAGGGCATAAATTTTTGATTTCACTCTTCACTGCCTATCACAGTTTCGGAGGCCATGGAATGCTCAGGTGGCACAAAACCCCCCCAAATGACCCTATTTTGGAAAGTAGACACCCCAAACTATTTGCTGAGAGGTATAGTGAGTATTTTGTAGACCTCACTTTTTGTCACAAAGTTTCGAAAATTGAAAAAAGAAAAAAAAAGATTTTTTTTCTTGTCTTTCTTCATTTTCAAAAACAAATGAGAGCTGCAAAATACTCACCATGCCTCTCAGCAAATAGCTTATTAATCAGTAATTAATGATGATCTCAAAATTTTCAGTAGACTTCTAGCAAACAGACTTTCTGCAATAATTCCCTCACTGATTTCCCCCTATCATTAAGGATTAATCCCAGGCAGACAGATAACGGATAACATTCGTCTAGAGATTATTGTTATTCAGGACTCAAATCTCAAATCACAAGCTGTACTGTTTTTAAGTTTGGATATCAATAAAGCTTTTGACAGTGTATCATGGAAATATCTTGATGTTATAATACACAGATATGGCTTTCAAGGTGAATTCCTACAATCCTTTCATGCTTTAAACAATAACTCTTTCACAAGAATAATGCCCCGTACACACAGTCGGACTTTGTTCGGACATTCCGACAACAAAATCCTAGGATTTCTTCCGACGGATGTTAGCTCAAACTTGTCTTGCATACACACGGTCACACAAAGTTGTCAGAAAATCTGATCGTTCTGAACTCGGTGACGTAAAACACGTACATCGGAACTATAAACGGGGCAGTGGCCAATAGCTTTCATCTCTTTATTTATTCTGAGCATGTGTGGCACTTTGTGCATCGGATATGTGTACACACGATCGGAATTTCCGACAACGGATTTTGTTGTCAAAAAATTTTATATCCTGCTCTCAAACTTTGTGTGTCGGAAAATCCGATGTGTGATGGAGCCTACACACGGTCGGAATTCCCGACAACAAGATCCTATCACACATTTTCCGTTGGAAAATCTGACTGTGTGTACGGGCATTAGAATACCAGTTTGCAACTCTGAATTTTTTACATTGGATAGAGGGACAAGACAGGGCTGTCCCCTCTCCCCTCTCTTATTTGCACTAGCCATAGAGCCCCTGGCCACAGCTATTTTAATACACCCCGATATCAAAGGCTATGTTGCAGGTAATGGTACTTACAAATTAAACATGTACGCAGATGACATGCTACTGTTCTCACACAACCTAATATTGCACTACCTAACCTGCTACAAACCTTACAGTCTTTCACTTAAATTTCAGGATTAACAGTGAATATTTCTAAATCCACATGTATGCCAATTAATATATCTCCTGAACTTCCTAACTCTTTCCCTTGCATATAGTCAACGGATTCTCTCTCATATCTTGGTATTCACTTAACTCCAGACATTGAGAATTTATTTCACAAGAATTACCTCCCGTTAATAAAAAAACTAACAGGTTTGATCAAATTATGGAAGTCCTATCACATTTCCTTTTTGGGTAGGATTACCGCCATAAAAATGTCTATACTACCCAAATTATTGTATCTATACAGAAAACTCGCCATTGGAATTAATAAATCAGTAGTAACAAAATTTCAATCAATAATAACAAATTTGTATGGGTAGACTCTTACCCTCGTTTCTCCAAATTGGTACTATATAAACAACAAAACAGAAGTGTGTTTGGGATTACCAGATCTATGGTTGTATTATCTGGCAGCCCATTGGTCACAATTGGCCCAATGGCATGTACCAAAACCAAAAATTCCATGGGTCGGGTTTGAGAGTGATTCAATCCTCCCCTTATCATTATCAGGCCTTCTGTGGAGTATAAATAATCTACTGCATACCCTAGCAACAAGAAACCAGATGGTACAACAATCATACCAAATGTGGAAACTTTACAACAAAAAATTCAACATGCCCCCCCCCCCCATCCCCTTTTATAGGTGAGCCTGAATTCTCATTAGAGGAGCACAGATCCACAGATTTCTCATGGTGGAGTAATAATAATTTAACCGATCTTTGTAAGTTTATAGAAAATTCTAACTTCACTTCTTTATCCTCTTTACAAAGGAAGTATAAAATCCCCAAGAATGAACACTGTATATTTCTACAGATTAGGCAGTTTTTTAACTCACACTTCCAACCTCAAATACAGACCCCCCTTCATTTTACAAAAAAATCTGTCAGAAATCCCCTAGAGGACAAGGTCTTCTCTCAAATATATATCAACACATGGTAAACATAAACTCTCAAGAGAATATACCATAAATGCAGAAATGGGAGTCTGAATGTAATATATCCCTCTCCACAGAAGAATGGGATTCCTGTATTGAAAAATCTTTGCAAATGCACCAGATCCATTACAATTAGGGAGACCGCCACCAAACTATTTAGAGATGTTTGTTCACATTTATATTTTTATTTAATTTTTTTTATCTATTTTTTTTCATCATATGTATATTCTTTACACTACTGTAAAGACATTTATTTGTACAAAACCCTTGATAGATTGTATCAATGTATTTTCTACTTGTCAATTTTTCAGATAACTATATAACTGAATAACCTTTTATATGTTATTTTTACTGTAATTGAAACCTCAATTTAACCTCAGTAAAAGTTTGCAAGCAAAAAAAAATGAAGTATATACGTTAATGGGTGAGCTTATCAGTAAGTTCAGTCTCATCAGCAGAACCCAAATCAATCTCCGAAATAATCTTTCTATTATAAGTCTGGGCTTGTGCCATGAAGTCCTGGGAGGCTGCATAGAATTCCTTTCATTTTTTGTGGGAGGAACTCCAACCAAACAGCCAAAGAATTATCTGCAAGCACTAATAATATGGGCCCACATTGTCTGGTCATCTCTATGATGAACATGCAGTCTGGATTGCCAGGAAATTATGGAAACAAACATGTGCCCCTCCCCTAAACAATACCAGGCCACATGCCCTTGTCTCAATTTAGATGAAGATATGAGCCTTTTTCCCAGAATGCTGGCCCAGTGGTTGTGGAGGGCTTATCAAAAACTGGAAGTTCCCTTTAACAATAAAGGGACATCCAGATACCATCCTCACCCCTCCATAAAAAAGTAAAATAAGTAAATAAGTAAACAATGTAAGGGGTCAATTTTGAATAAACACAGAAACAGTTTTCTTTTTCACTATCAATTGCCTCAATCAATGATGTAGATCCTTGTCAGACAGGATACCCTAACTTTATTCAGTTTGAAAAGAAAAAAAAATCAAAACCATTGAAAGAAAAAAAATCAAAACCATTGATCTTAATTCCATAAAAGTTACAGTCTTTGTACAACTTATATCTGGGCTGGTTACAACTAGGGATGAGCCTGATGTTACGTTCGACTCGAGCATCGGGTGTTCGCCTTTCCGAACAGCAAACAATATGCGGTGTTCGCGGCAAATTCAAAAGCCGCTGGGACGCCGTTAAAGTCTATAGGACACTAACATGAAAAATCAAAGGTGCTAATTTTAAAGGCTTGTATGCATGTTATTGTCATAAAAAGTGTTTGGTGACCTGGGTCCTGCCCCAGGGGACATGTATCAATGCAAATAGTTTTTTTAAAAAACGACCGTTTTTCGGGAGCAGTGATTTTTTAATGCTTAAAGTGAAACAATAAAAATTAAAATATTCCTTTAAATATCATGCCTGGGAGGTGTCTATAGGAACCCCGAACCAAAATGAAAAAAAAAAAATTGCGTGGGGGTCCCCCTAAAATCCATACCAGGCCCTTCAGGTCTGGTATGGAAATTAAGGGAAACCCCACACCAAAGTTAAAAAAAATGGCGTAGCGGTCCCCCCAAAATCCATACCAGACCCTTTAAATATGTAACCCATAAAACCATTTAAAAACAATTTCCTCCACACTGATCACAAGGTTAGAGTTAGAACTAATAAGGATATTCTGGCATCATTCTCTCTCTACATGGGAATCTGGCAAGACTTCTCCTTGTCTCCAATACTATTTTCAATTGCCATGGAAACCTTGGCAAATTGTATAAGATAATCTATGGAAATTGAAGGGAAGATGCCAGTAATCTATAGAGAACAAAATATCTCTTTATGCCAATGACTCTCTTTCTATGAATAACTGTGAATCTTCCTTTTTTTAACATAGATGGAGAGGTTTGGCAGGGCAATCTGGGATAAATTGGATTTTTCTATAAGACCACCCTGCTTTATGTCATATATATAACCAATTATCCACTTATTATAGCTGAGACCTTCAAGTATTTTGGTGTTTAAATCAAATTCAACCTCACCTTCTCATAGCAAAACAGGCCTTAAAAGTCACCGTGAACTCAATTCTGTAAGGGAAAAATACAGCATGATTTTTGTGGTGCGACATACATGCTGATATGTCAATAACTTGTTAGTAATGCGAGAGGAGATTGAAGGTATGAGGTGAAGAGAAAAAAGGTCTGGTGTCACCAGTGACACCCATAATAGTACAATAGAAACATGGATATCACCCTTGGGACTTTATATGAGGTTTGCACAAATGGCCAATGAAATTGACAAATATAAATTTGATAAAATATTTATTACAGAAATAATCACACATGACAGAGTAACATAAACAGGCAAAAGCTGATACAATATTGCACATAGTTAAACATTGCATTGCTTTTGAAATACATGAGCATATATGTCATCTATAACATCCAACACGTTTCGCGAGTTGTGACTCGCTCTTCAGGGGTGGATGCATGTGGGATATATCTGGAAATTAATGAACAAAAAGTAATGTAACACATAAATAAATGATAGACAAATGGTAAGAGGGGCCTTGCAGAAAAAGAAAAGATCCCATACTCACCAATCGGCAAAGCCTAGGTGTCTGTGGCTGGAGCCCTTGTGGGGTTATAAATGGGAGAGCACACGTGACTGGGATTTTTCATTTCACTCTTTCACTTTACACACATTCTGCTGCTACAAGCTACTGATTCTACACAGGTACACATATCTTCATTCTTCACATTGAGCACGCCTTTGTGCTTGGTTATGTTTTCTATGTTTTTTTTATATACACAATTTTTCACATTTTCCTTTTTTTTTTTAGGGATTGCCTTTTCTGACATCCCTTTTCACATATCTGCAGTTTTGCACACATTCCTCCTTGGCCCTATTAGCCGTCCTACTAACAACCAGGCTGGTTTATACATTAATTCATGCATTTCATTATATACTTTATTACTATTTTGCCAAATTAGCAATGTTTGATTATATACATATCATATTATAGTTGACACCTGAACAAATTATCTGGGAACTCCAAGGTCACTAATTTCTACCCATGCCATGCCTTCCTTCCCATTGTTCCTTGGTCTGGGTTTTTTTGGTTGGTGTCATTTCTTCAGCTCCCTTCTCAAGCATATATTGCTGCCATCCTCGATGAGCACAGCCACAGGCACCTAGGCTTTACTAATTGGCGAGTATGCAGTCTTTTCTTTTTCTGCAAGGCTCATTTTACCATTTGTCCATCATTTATTCATGTGTTACATTACTTGTTTGGTCATTCATTTCTAGACATAGGCAATCTTTAACCATGTACAATATTGTATCGGCTTTGCCTTTGTTTATGTTACTCTGTCATGTGTGATTATTTCTGTAATAAATATTTTATTGTATTTATATTTGTCAATTTAATTGTTCAATTGTGCACATCTCATAGAAAGTCCCAAGGGCAATATCCATGTTTCTATTGAAGGTATGAGGTGGGGAATAGAGAGATAGATTTGGGTGTCGTCAGCATCGAGATGGTACTGGAAGTTTATCAACTGACCAATGGAGAAAGTGTAGATAGAGAAGAGGAGGGGCCCGATGACAGAACCCTGGGGGACCCCCTACAGAAAGAAGAAGAAGTGAAGGAAGGAGACAGAGTTGTAAGTATAGTGATAGGAATGAGGAGAACAAGGAAAAAGCAGAGTCTTGAAGGCCAAAAGAGTTTTTTGAGAAGAGGATGGTCAACGGTATCAAAGGCTGCAGAAAGGTCTAGTAGTATGAAAATGGATTTATAAGGGATGAAGAAGATGAGATGCTGCTCACCAACCTGGTGGTGTGCCAATGTGTGGCATCAGCCCCTTAGGGAGCGTGGCCAGAGCAGTGCTGGTTGAGGCCACACATTATCACAGCATCGGGTTGGTGAGAGGCATCTTATCTTCTGCATCTCTGTTGTATTTACACGTCTGAATAGTGCACAGACACCTGGTTATGAATAAGTTCTAAAGCACAAAACATACCACCCTTGTTCTTGTTCCCCCACTGTATGTGATTCTACCTGTTGAAATTTTATTACAGTAATAAAGTAGATTCGGGATCTTTCTTGTCTACTGTGCAGCTTGAAAGCTGTATGAACATCCTTTCGGCAGGTGTGTGGGGTGTGGATAGCGTGATCTGGAGCAGGGGCTCTTCATTGATGCACAGATATCTGCTCCCGTTCTCTGAATTACCTGATGATCTCTTGTTCACTAGATTCGAGCTGTGCTACAAGCCATACAGATCACATTGGTTTTAGCAGTTAGTAAATCATTAGTGAGTTTTAATAGCACAGTTTCAGTGGAGTATTGTGAACGAAAGCTAGACTGTAAGGGGTCAAGAAGGTCGTTGTCAGTGAGGTAGGATCTCAGATGGTTGTAGACTAAGTGTTCTAAAAGTTTAGAGTTAAACAGGAGGAGATGGGTCTTAAGTTGTCCAGGCTGGTGGGGTTTTTATGTATATGGGTTATCAGCGCATGTTTTAGAGAGGAAGGGAAGGTGCTAGTAGATAGATTGAAGATGTCAGTAAGAGAGTATAGTATAGAGGAAGAGGGGGACTATAGTAGATGTGAGAGAACGGGGTCCAGTATACAGGTGGTGTGACGGATCCTATCCCACACTCCACTGAGTGCTTCCGTCAGTAACACCGCTTCCTCCAGTCTGACCATCAGAGAGATATATTATTATAGCTGCATTGAATACAAGTCTAGCCGAAAATAGCTTGTAGAATCTTGAATGCTTTATTGGACAGAACACAGCCTTTTTATACACATTTAACACAAGGGGTTAGATAACGAGGTAGGGCTGACTCATGGATGCTCCCCCCTCCCCTCTAGCAAAAACTTAAAAGACAATAATATAATTAACATGTTAATTAACACAACACTTAAGGCAGACCTGGTGACCAGACAGTTCGTCTCCGCAGGTTAATGTGATCAGCTCTTTCAAGAATCATGTATTGTTCAGAATAAACAACCAAGAATAGTCTTTGGGCAAGTCCAAAAAAATAACAACAAAAAAAAAAGATTAATATATAAATGCCAAATAACAGGGTGAATGTGGACAGAAAAAGGTCCTTGCAGCCAGTGTCCGCGACAGTGCCCCCCCGTCCCATAGTCCGGCAGACCCAACTAGATCCACCACAGGGTCAGCTTGGGGCTGTCTGGGAGAGTTTTATAGTTCAGTTTGCCGGGAAAGTCCATCAGCATTCCCATTCTGCTTACCTGGCCGATACTGTATGGTAAAATTGTAAGGATGCAGTGCCAAGCTCCATCGTAACAAACGTCCATTATCCCCAGAGACCCGATTAAGCCAGATTAATGGATTGTGGTCGATGAGCACCGTAAAAGATCGTCCGTAGAGATAAGGTTGGAATTTCTTGAGAGCCCACACCAGCGCCAAACACTCCTTCTCCACGGCTGCATAACCGACTTCCCTGGGTAGCAGCTTCCGACTGATGTAGGCCACTGGGTGCTCACCGCCATCAGGTCCTACTTGGCTCAGTACTGCCCCCAGCCCGAATGTAGAGGCATCTGTGTGGACACAAAAAGGTTTGGTTGGGTCAGGGCAGCTAGAACAGGAGCTGAAGTTAGTGCATTCTTTAATCGTTGGAAGGCAGCTTCACACTCGGGGGACCACAGTACCTGTCGGAGAAGGTGCTTCCTAGTCAGGTCTGTCAGGGGCTTAGCGATGGAACTATATTGCGGGACAAATTTCCTATAGTACCCAGCTGTGCCGAGGAACGCCAGGACCTGGGTTTTAGTACAGGGGGTCGGGCACTTGGCAACTGCCTCAATCTTAGCAGGCTCAGGTTGTTGTTGTCCACTGCCTACTCAATGTCCAAGGTACTGTACCTCGGACATCCCTATGCTGCATTTCTCTGGCTTAAGGGTTAGTCCTGCAGCCTTGATGCGGTCTAACACGACACCCAGGTGAACCAGATGGTCCTCCCAGGTATCACTGTAGATCACAATGTCATCCAGATATGCACAAGCATAGTCCTGGAGGCCATCAAGGAGTTGGTCTACCATCCTCTGGAAAGTCGCCAGTGCATTCTTCATCCCAAATGGCATTACTTTAGACTGGTATAAGCCAAATGGGGTAATGAACGCCGATTTCAGAAAAGATTCCGCATCCAGAGGAATTTGCCAGTACCCTTTGCATAGGTCAAGGGTTGTCAGGTATTTTCCCAGAGCAATGCGATCTAACAGATCATCGACCCGGGGCATAGGGTAAGCATCAGTGGTGGTGCACTCATTTAATCTGCGGTAGTCTACACAGAAGCGAGTTGTGCCATTCCGCTTCGGTACAAGGACCACCGGGGAAGCCCAGGGGCTACTGGATGACTCAATGACTCCCAACTCAAGCATCTCCTTAATCTCATGACGCATCCCCTCTCTCACTGTGTCAGGTATCCTGTAAGCTGCCTGTCTTAGTGGTAGTTGTCCCGGGGTCTCCACACAGTGCACTGCCATAGTAGTGTACCCAGGGACTGTGGAGAACATTTCCCTTCTCTGACTAAGGACCTGTCTAGCTTGTTCTCTCTGCGTCGGCCCTAGCTGGTCGTCAAGCTTTATCATCTCTATCCCTGCAGTAATTCTATTTAGCTCCGGGAGCATCAGCAGGGGAAGATTCTCAGAATCTTCCACAGCTGGAGCACATATAGCGGCTACCTCTCCTGATCTTTCCCAGTATGCTTTCAACATGTTCACATGAAAGGACTCTTTCATCCGAACATTTAGCCACCATGTAGGTTGTGTCACAGAGCTTTGCCACAACCCGGTAAGGTCCCTGCCAAGTGGCCTGTAACTTGTCCTGCTTGGTTGGCCTGAGGGCAAGAACCTTCTGCCCAACCTCCAGAGTGCGGTTCTGAGCAGTACGATCGTACCATTGTTTCTGCCGCCTCTGGGCAGCCTGAAGGTTCTCCTGGACAGTGTCCGTGAGCTCCTTCAGTCTGTCCCTAAACTCAAGTAAGTATGCTACGATAGAGGACCCTTGGAGATCAATTCCCTCTTCCCAGTGGGCTCTGACTAGATCTAGGGGCCCCCTCACCCTCCTCCCATACAGTAACTCAAATGGGGAGAACCCGGTAGATTCCTGTGGCACCTTCCAATAAGCAAAGAGAAGGTGTGGCAGATATCTCTCCCAATCCCTGTGAGAGGTTGCAAATGTCCTAAGAAGCTGTTTCAGTGTTCCATTGAACCTCTCACACAGTCCGCTGGTCTGGGGTGATAGGCAGAGCTCTGTAGGGGCTTTATCCCACAGAGCCTCCATAACTGCTGAGTGAGCTCAGCAGTGAACTGGGTCCCCTGGTCAGAGATGATTTCCCGAGGGAAACCCACCCTGGCAAAGATCCAGAGCAAAGCATCAGCCACAGTTTCTGCATGGATATTTGCCAGGGGAATGGCCTCCGGGTACCGGGTGGCATAATCCACCACAGTAAGGATATAGCTCTTCCCAGAAGGACTAGGTCTGGGCAATGGTCCAACCAGACTATGGCAACGCAGCTAAAGGATTCATCAATGATCGGTAAAGGGTGTAGAGGAGCTTTCAGCGGGCCCCCATGCTTACCCACCCGCTGGCATGTGTCACAGGTCCGGCAATACTGTCGGACATCCCCTGTAATCCCTGGTCAAAAAAAACGACTGAGTCAGACGGTGGAGGGTCGGGACATCCCCAGGTGTCCGGCTAAGGATATGTCATGCCCAATGCGCAGCAGGTCATGCCGATTTCTGCGGCACAACCAGCTGCCGCTTGGGTGGATGGGAGGCTGTCTTTCCCTCAGTAACCCGATAGAGTAATCCCTGGACCCACTCTATTCACTCCCTCTCCAACCCCCCAGGGTTTAATCCTGCTCTTTCCCTATAGCTAGCTAAGGAAGGGTCGCTAAGAGTTGCCTGAGCAAAGTCTTGGGGAGAAGCCCAAGTCGGGGTAGGGATAGTTGGGGTAGTACAGTCTAGGTCAGGGGTGACAGGTCTTACCTGGGTCCCGTCCTCGAGGGAGCGCACCTCCATCTGGGCTTGCTGGCGGGTGGTAACAGGATAGGCTTCCGGGGATACATCCAGGGAGAAGGCTGAATTTAAACGTCCCAAATCGTTGCCTAACAAAACCTCTGCAGGTAAGTTCTGCATTATTGCCACTTCCACTTTTTTGGCCCCCAAACCCCAATCAAGGTTAACCCTGGCAGTGGGGACCCGCATAACATTTCCCCCGGCCACCCGCACAGCCACAGACCGTCCCGTATGCTCTGCCAGGTTTATCATTTGGGACGGTATCAGGGTAATAGTAGCTCCCGTGTCCCGCAGTCCCTGGGCAGCCCGACCATTAATCCACACGGCTTGTCGATGGTGCAAACGATTATCTGTAGTGGCAGCTTGCACAGGGTCTGCCTCATGTAGAATTCCAATATTCTCCTCGCTTGGGTAAGTCACATCATCTCTCTCCAGACAGTGTGCAGCAGCCCGGGCAGGTCCAAGGGGCCTGTTGTTCTGCGCGTCCTGGGAAACATTCTGCGGACAATACCGCCTAACATGCCCTGTTTGGTTGCATCTGTAGCAGAGGTCCCCTTTTCCTTGTGAAGATGGTAGCTGAGTGGGGCCGGGGATCGATGGCTGGTGTGGAGGGGCAACACTCCATGGAATGTTGGGGACAGGCCGAGCTGGGGTCTTAGGCTCTGGTTCTACAGTCCGCCTTGAATCCACTTATTGGTCAGCCAGGGTGGCAGCTTCATCTACTGTGACTGGCCGCCGATCCTTTACCCAGTCTCTAACTTCATGTGGGGTATGATCATAGAATTGTTCCAGGAGGATTAGCTGGAGCGCATCTGCCATGGTAACAGCTTGGCACCCGGTCATCCAACTCTTCGCTGCTCGGGTCATTTGATGAGCCCATTCTGTGTAAGGCTCTCTCTCCTTTCGGCGGAGGTTACGAAACCTTAAATGGTGTGCCTCTGGAGTAATGCCGAAGCAAGCCAATAGTCTTTCTTTTACCCGGTCATAGTCCTGGCTGATCTCATCAGGGACATTATTGTACGCCTCTGCAGCCCTTCCTGTGAGACGGCTGACCAGGAGCGTGACCCAATCTGCTTTTTTGACACCTTGGAGACCGCATTGCCGCTCAAACATTTGCAGATAAACATCCATCTCATCTTCACCATCTTGAAACATGCGGAAGGCGGCATAGGGTAGCTTTTTGCAGGCCACTGGAGCTTCCCGGTTGAACATAACTGACGCTCCTTGGTCCCACTGGAGTTCAGCCATTCGCAGCTGGGACACCTCTCGTAACACTTGAATGATAACCTCCTGCGGGGGGTAAGTACCATACAAGGCCAGTCGCCACTGGACGTCACGCTGGAACTCTGTCGCCTCTGAGGTATCTGCTGGTGGGTTGCTGGCCTGGTCAACCTCCTTTAGTTCGTGATGAGAGCCACTTTGGATTTGTTGCTGGAGACTTTTCCACGGGCTTCCAAGAGATCCTTCAAGGTGCTGTGCTTGAGTCTGGCGTAGTGATGTTCCATCTGCTGTTAGGAGCAGGGGGTCCCGGTGGTGATTTGGGTGTGCCTAGGCAAGAGGAAGCATTCCAGAGCTTGCCACCAATTGTGGCGGATCCTATCCCACACTCCACTGAGTGCTTCCGTCAGTAACACCACTTCCTCCAGTCTGACCATCAGAGAGATATATTATTATAGCTGCATTGAATACAAGTCTAGCCGGAAATAGCTTGTAGAATCTTGAATGCTTTATTGGACAGAATACAGCCTTTTTATACATTTAACACAGGGGGTTAGATAATGAGGTAGGGCTGACTCATGGATACTCCCCCCCCTCCCCTCTAGCAAAAACTTAAAAGACAATAATATAATTAATATGTTAATTAACACAACACTTAAGGCAGACCTGGTGAACAGACAGTTCATCTCCGCAGGTTAATGTGAACTTTCAAGAATCATGTATTGTTCAGAATAAACACCCAAGAATAGTCTTTGGGCAAGTCCAAAAAAAAATAACAAAAAAAAGATTAATATAGAAATACCAAATGACAGGGTGAATGTGGACAGAAAAAGGTCCTTGCAGCTAGTGTCCACGACAGGTGGTAATGCAGTTTTCTAAGAAAAGTTTGGCAACCTCTTCTGTAGTCACAGGGACAAAAGAGGAGAGTATTGAATGTGATTTTGTTCAGGGTACATTAAGTGAGATAGATATCTGTGCAGTGAAGATGTCCCTGTGAATTGCATCAATTTTGTTTTTGAATTTGATCGGCAACTTATTAAAGGGTAGAGAGAGTAAAAATCAAACAAAATGTTGGTTTGCTTGCAATCAGTCCAGAGTGGAGCAGAGTTCTTTGCTGTTTCTTCTTATTGCTTTAGTTATCCTGCATTAGTTAAATGGTTGTGTTCAACTGCTGAACGTTCCTGCAGAAAAGATACCCTGACTGCGACATGCCCCCTGACTGTGACTTCCCCCAAATAGGAATTGAAAAGGGACACATAAATTGGGGGAAAGTGTCAAAACCAGGCACAGACACAGGCCTGTGTCATAAAAGTTAATTTGGTCTTTGATCACAAAAGGCAAAAGGAGGTAAAAGTCAATCACCACAAATATAGACATATTTAAAAGACTTAGATATTTTACCATAATGATTGCAGAGTGTCAATACATTGCATAGAAATGGATAACATGGATTTTGAAGAAGCAGCATTTACTTGTGAAAGAGCAAAAAAAGACATGATGAGCAAGTGACAGAGAATGAGTTCAACTGCTGAACACTCCTGCAGAACCAACAAATGGAAAAACACATGTGTGAGAGTACCCGAAGCTGCACAACCCAAAATATGTTCCAAAGAATACAAATAGTTTTCCCCAGGAGGTTTTTCCAGCAGCAGCAAAACATTAGCGGCAAAACATTAATATTAATGAAGTAGATCAAAAATGGAAAATATATTTAAATGTGCAGTAAATTTATTAAAATTACATACTCTGGTTAGGTATACAAACAACAACATATTACATTACTCATAGCAAAAATGCCCCCAGGAGAATGTAATGTGACAATTAAATATGCAGCATAAACAACATTGTTATCCACATGAATACCCCAATGCAGGGCTTTTTTTCTCAGAGAATAGGTAGATGCAGGAACTCAACCATGCCCGCCGCACACACACACATACTTGCCAAATGGCATCAAATAGTAGCTCTTCCCTCTGCATACAACCCATTCCTCCACTGCCCTCATCTTCTCCCCACTCCTTAAAAGCTCCACCATCTGTCATATGTCTTACCTTTGTTGCAATATTAAGCTGAAGTACCTATTTGGCTGTAGTACCTCCCAGCATACTATACTATACTATACTACAGTCATTTGCAAGGGAGATCATGCAGTAGGAGCATCAACAACTGGTCACCAGGGAAAAATGGAGAACACAGAGGGTGCAGCCTACCACACACCCTCTCGTGCCAATGACTGCACTGAACCCTGGGCACCTGTTCTGTATCTCCCTTGTCCCTGTCCGGCACTCAGTGGGATCTGCACAGGAGATCTGACCTGTGGGAGCTACTGGGAGATAAGCTATCACTTGTAAACGCAGAAGCTGGACTTCAATGTTACCAAGTGATAGTGGTGTGCAGGGAGCAGAAGACCTGAGCCAGAGGTGGTGGAAGTGAGTTCCCCCTAGTTCCTGCTGAAAAAAAGCCCTGCCCCAATGCATTTCGACCCATTCTGCTCTTCTTCAGGGATTTTTTTAATTCTAGGGAAATGTATCAAAAGAAGTATAGTTCAAATTGAAAATTAGTCAATATACAGAACATCATTGTACCATTTCAAAATGTACAAAAAGAGTCTCTCCATATGTGGGGAGATGTATTCACCATTAAGTGAATGACATAATGAAGATGCATCACACAAACCAGATTTGTTAAAAGCATACGAATTCAAAGATCCCAGTGACAATGCATATTCCCTCCCCGCTCTCCAGGTGGACCCACAGTCCATTAGACTTGCAAGGGGCCACATGATTGGTCCTGGAAGGGAGGACGGGGGGCAAGGCACCTGCAATTGGGTATTAGATATTAGTATTTAGGTATTCTATGAGTATCCAATACATATGTGACTACCGACTGGCCCGTACTGGGACAAATATTTAATTAATATTGGTTTGACCTAAGAGTTAAATTATAGAGTTTAAGTATTGTTTAGATTGGTTTATAATGATTAATTGTAATTATTAAAAACAAATTGAAATTAAGACTAGAAATAATAATAAAATGAAAAAAGATTAAATACTAAAAGTGGGGTGTTTGTGCCGATGGGTGAGCGTGTGAGAGTAGGTGTGCTGGGTGTATGGTATGCAATAATACAAAAAATGTGACAATATATCAAATGTGATGTAAGCACTAAAAAGATAAAGTGGAAAAAACATAGTGTAAATGATAAAAAAATGAATAACTATATTGCATAATTATATATGCTATAAAAAAAATGTGCATAGTGTACCTATTAGGTGAAAGAAACCATATCTAAATTGAGCTAAGCAGCTAAAAAACATGTATTGTGGTGCTTCGTATGACTATTGAGGTGTTGCTAAAACTTTTCCTTTGCAAAATGGAAAAATCTGGTAGCTATATTGAATAGTGGTTCTATAAACCCGACAAGGGAAAGAATATAAATAAATAAGATGTTTGAAAAGTTCCGATATCAGCCAGTCTTGTGTGTTCCAAGCGCTTCACCTACCTAGTACTGAGTCTTTTCGTGTATGTAATGGCGGCATGCACGAGATCACTTTAGGATCATCTGGGAATTTTCTATTTATATAATTTGTTGCCCATAGGTTGCAGGTGTCAAACTCCTCCCGTCAAAACACTCCCCTGCTCATCCCCACTGCTACTCCAGCAGCATCTGTGTGGCCCCCTCACCATTCTGGAAGGCGCGAGCCCCAGCATTCGCCGCCCCTCCAACACAACTCACGACGCACATTAAAGGCTCCCCACAGTGGCCCTTGGAAGGCTCATCTGCAGGAAACACAAATGGGGAAAGAACGCAAAGGTAATTGTTTCTCCACCCCCGGGAAGCCAGATGGAAAGGGGAATTCCCACCCAGTGCTGCGGAGTCAGACGCAATGGCCCAAGGAAAGAAGAAGACTGAATGCCAAAACATGATATGTTTTGCTGCTGCTGGAAAAACCCCCTGGGGAAAACTCTTTGTATTCCTGCAGAACCAACACTCAGGCAGAAAAAATACCCTGTGATGTCCCCCCTAAATTCCTTCATAAATTTAGGCCAAAATATTTTTCACATATATATATTCACATGCATGCAGCCGAGAGCTCCGTGAGTGTGATCGCGGATACCTGCGATCGTCTCACGTAGAGGAAGAATGGGGAAATGCTGATGTAAACAAGCATTTCCCCGTTCTGCCTAGTGACACTGATCACAGCTCCCTGTAATCAGGAGCGGTGATCAGTGTCTTGTCACACATAGCCCCTCCCCCCCACAGTTAGAATCACTCCCTAGGACACACTTAACCCCTACAGCGCCACCTAGTGGTTAACCCCTTCACTGCCAGTCAAATTTACACAGTGATCAATGCATTTTTAATCGCACTGATCGCTGTATAAATGTGAATGGTCCCAAAATAGCACCAAAAGTGTCCGATCTGTACGCCATAATGTTGCAGTCACGATAAAAAAAAAAAAAATCTCTGATCGCCTCCGTTACTAGTAAAAAAAAAAAAGATTAATAAAAATGCCATAAAACTATCCCCTATTTTGTAGACACTATAACTTTTGCACAAACCAATCAATAAACGCAGTCTGGCTGGTCTGAACATGAGCAGAGGAGTTGGCCGGTGATCGGGACACATCGCTGAAGCTGCTAGCAGTCCAATCTACAGCAGAACGGTAGAAACATGAAACAGAGAATACAGGCATATTTATGAAGACAGGAGCTAGCATGGACCTGTTGCCAACAGCAACTGGAATTCTTGCATCTTTTTTGAACATGTGAGAAAATGGAACTTTCACATGTATAAACCACGTCTGCTGATGAAGGAGCATGACTTGCAGAGTATCCAAGTGCGCACGCTCAGGAAACGCATCCACCTCGGGTGACGTCATCCCCTGCCAGCCGTTCGATGTGTTCCAAGCCTCATTCTGAGGCAGCTCTTCAGGAGCCGGTATTACCATCACCGGAGGATTTTTGACCACCACACACAGCACGGACATGCTCCAGGACTTGGGAATGTCATCCCAGACCTACTGATACCTTTCTATATATTCATCCACTACATGTGAGTTGATTATATGATGTTTTAATAAATTGTTTTTTTTAAAAAAACAACTGCACCCAGAGGCGCCTCTCCACTTGTCTATTTTTTTTATTTTATGACCATACAGCAGTTTAAAAGGACAGGTTCCACTCAGAACAGGCCTCGCCATGGTCGACCAAAGAAGTTGAGTGCACATACTCAGCATCATATACAGAGGTTGTCTTTGGGAAATACATGTATGAGTGCTGCTAGCATTGCTGCAGAGGTTGAAGGAGTGGGGGGTCAGCCTGTCAGTGTTCAGACCATATGCCGCACACTGCGTCAAATTGGTCTGCATGGCTCTCATCTAAGAAAGAAGCCTCTTGTAAAGATGATGCATAAGAAAGCCCGCAAACAATTTGCTGAAGACAAGCAGACTAAGGGCATGAATTACTGGAAGCATGTCCCGTGGTCTGATGAGACCAAATAAACGTATTTGGTTCAGATGGTGTCAAGCTTGTGTGGCGGCAACCAGGTGAGGAGTACAAAGACAGGTGTGTCTTGCCTACAGTCATATAGGCATTGTGGTGGAAGTGTCATGGTCTGGGGCTGCATGAGTGCTGCCAGCACTGGGGAGCTACAGTTCATTGAGGGAACCATGCATTCCAACGTGTACAGTGACATACTGAAGCAGAGCATGATCCCCTTCCTTCAGAGACTGGGCTGCAGGGCAGTATTTCAACATGGTAACGACCCCAAACACACCTCCAAGATGACCACTGCCTTACTAAAGAAGCTGAGGGTAAAGGGGATGGACTGGCCAAGCATGTCCCCAGACCTTAAACCTATTGAGAATCTGTGGGGCATCCTCAAACGGAAGGTGGCGGAGTGCAAGGTCTCCAACATCCACCAGCTCTGTGATGTCATCATGGAGGAGTGGAAAAAGGACTCAAGTGGCAACCTGCGAAGCTCTGGTGAACTCCATGTCCAAGAGGGTTAAGGCAGTGCTGAAAAATAATGGTGGCCACACAAAATATTAACCCTTTGGGCCCAAATTGGACATTTTCACAAAGGCATCTATTTACTTTTGTTGCCAGTGGTTTAGGCATTAATGGCTGTGTGTTAAGTTATTTTGAGGGGACAGCAAATTTAGACTGTTATACAAGCTGTACACTCACTATTTTGCATTGTAGCAAAGTGTCATTTCTTCCGTGTTGTCATATAAAAAGATAATAATAATAATTATAAATAATAAAATATTTACAAAAATTATGAGGGGTGTAATATAATAAGAATTAATCAATTAAAAAAAAATGTAAATATGTATCCTGTGCAGTGTGCAACTAAAGCTAACTGCAGACAATTGCTGGTGTTCTCTTTCTATTAATACCTCAGGCAGGCAGCTGCAGTATTTTCAGTCAGTGTACTGTATCTTGTGAGCAGTGTGCAACTAAAGCTAACTGCAGATAATTGCTGGTGTTCTCTTTCTAATTACTCTACAGGCAGGCAGGCGATTCAGCTGGCTGCAGTATAATCAATATATATATATATATATATATATATATATATATATATATATATATATATATACACATCCCAGCTTTGTGCAGCTACATCTCACTGCAGGCCATTCCCTGTGTACCTGTTCCAATACATCAAAGACAGTATGTCTGGAAGTCCAACAAGGAGAGGCAGACTGTCACAGGCCAATAAAAGAAGACAAGCAGGCTCTGTGTCTAGAATTAACAGTGCTGGTCGTGGACACGGTGCGTCCTCATCAGCACGTGGCCCTGGGGCATGTTTGTCCTTTTTCTCTGCAACTGACCGTGTTGAGTCACAAGGCTCCGCTGATGGTACCCAGCTTGAGGAAGGCAGTAAAGTAAACCCAGAGAGAGGGGTGCCTAAGAAGGTCAACAAACTGGCAGTCATGTTCCCCCAGCTGCAACATACTGCCAGGTTTGCTCCTGTGATGAGGAGGGAGGGGATGATGAGCTCACTGACTCTACGTGGGTGCCTGATAGGAGAGAGGAGGAGGAGGCACATCTCTAACGAGGCAGGATGCCCTCCAGTGGCCAGCTTCAGGGCAGCCAATGACTGCATCACACCGCAGAGCTCCGCCAGAGCAGGGCGATGGTGAGTCTGCACGTTATTCCAAAAGTTCTTTGGTGTGGGCCTTTTTTGAGATGTGTGCAGCAGATCGCACCATTGCTATTTGCAACATATGTCTGAAGCGTACAAGCGTGGACTAGACAGCAAGCGCTTGGGCACCACATGCTTAATCAGACATATGTCGAGCTCCCATACAGCCCGTTGGCAACACTACCTAAAAGACCCACACCAAAGAACAAGGTGGACCTCTCCTTGCTCCTCCTCATCAGCTGGGATCTCCAAACCCACTATACCTTCAGTCCTCTCAGAAACCTGCACTGAGAGGAATGAAGGTGTAGAATTAGGTGTGCCACTGCCAAGTACTTGCGGGCAATCTGCTATTGGTACACCAACGTATGATTCTAGCAGGCAGATTTCCCTACCCCAGTTGCTCCACTGGCGAAAGAAGTTCACTCCCAACCATCGACATGCCCAGTGGTTGAATGTTAGCTTGGCTAAATTGCTAGCACTTCACCTGCTGCCTTTTCAGTTGGTAGACTCTGCCCCCTTCCGTGAGTTTGTGGAATGTGCGGTACCTCAGCGTCAGGTTCCCAAACACCACTTTGTGTGACAGGGCAGTCAGCAGGCTCTGCTGGCAGCTGGGAAGGATGCAGGACAGGGTGCAGTAATGTTGGAGGTTGTTCCACCACCACGCCTCCAAAATTCTACTAGTGGTGATTCTGCCACACCTCTCTCCTCCACCCCTCTTCTTCTTCCTCCATGGCCTCTTCCTGTGCTAGATAGATAAAAGGGGATTTTGTGAGCCACAATGGTATATTGCCTCAAATGTGGAAATCACCTGGCTGCCCGTGCAGAACACGTTTCATATGCTGTGCAATACAATGTATACAAAAGATACGCGGCGATAAGGTGAAAATATCAATCTGGAGATTATTAATGCATATGAGGTATACTGAAAATATCGCATAAGCGGCTTAACCAGCCCCACAGCAAGGCACAAAGGAGATATATATATACAGTAGGTGACCGCGATATTGTGTCAATCTCGCCGCACTTCTCGGCGAGATTTGACACCTACGAGCCCAGTCGCAGGAGCCAGCGCCGAGATGGCTCACTCATCGGGAAAGGAAACCTTTGTTTTCCTTCCGCGATGAGTGACAGGCAGCGCTGACAGCTGTCTAGTATGAATCCTGAGGCGGGAACACCGCGCCAAATTTTCAATGAAAAAACCGGCGTGGGTTCCCCCCTCGGAGGCATACCAGGCCCTTAGGTCTGGCACGGATTGTAAGGGGAACCCCCTATGCCGAAAAGTCGGCGTGGGGGTCCCCCCAAAATCCATACCAGACCCTTATCCGAGCACGCAGCCCGGCCGGCCAGGAAAGGGGGTGGGGACGATCGAGCGGCCCCCCCTCCTGGGCCGTACCAGTCCGCATGCCCTCAACATGGGGGGTGGGTGCCTTGGGGGAGGGGGGCGCCCTGCGGCCCCCCCACCCCAAAGCACCTTGTCCCCATGTTGATGAGGACAAGGGCCTCTTCCCGACAACCCTGGCCATTGGTTGTCGGGGTCTGCGGGCGGGGTGCTTATCGGAATCCGGGAGCCCCCCTTAATAAGGGGGCCCCCAGATCCCGGCCCCCCACCCTGTGTGAATGAGTTTGGGGTACATGGTACCCCTACCCATTCACCTAGGGAAAAGTGTCAATATAAAAAAAAAACACACTACACAGGTTTTAAGAGTAATTTATTAGTCAGCTCCGGGGTCTTCTTCCGACTTCGGGGGGTCTCCTTCCGACTTCTCCCGGTGTTCGGCCTCTTCTCCCGGGCCCCGCCGCTATCTTCTTCCAGCTCTATTGCCAGCGAGGGGCCCGGTCTGCTGCCGCTGTCTTGTCGCCGCTGTCTTGTCGCCGCTGTCTCGCCGCCGCTGTCTCTTCTTCTCTTCTTCCCCGATGTTGACACGACGCTCTCTCCGGCTCGAATGCTGTGTGCGAGCTGCGGAGCCATTTATATAGGCGGTAACCCCACCCCCTTACGACGTCATGGTCCCAGCATGCGCAGGGACTCTGGGGGCCACGCCCCCTTATGACGCCAGAGTCCCTGCGCATGCTGGGACCATGACATCGTAAGGGGGTGGGGTTACCGCCTATATAAATGGCTCCGCAGCTCGCACACAGCATTCGAGCCGGAGAGAGCGTCGTGTCAACATCGGGGAAGAAGAGAAGAAGAGACAGCGGCGGCGAGACAGCGGCGACAAGACAGCGGCGACAAGACAGCGGCGACAAGACAGCGGCAGCAGACCGGGCCCCTCGCTGGCAATAGAGCTGGAAGAAGATAGCGGCGGGGGTCGGAAGAAGACCCCGGAGCTGACTAATAAATTACTCTTAAAACCTGTGTAGTGTGTTTTTTTTTATATTGACACTTTTCCCTAGGTGAATGGGTAGGGGTACCATGTACCCCAAACGCATTCACACAGGGTGGGGGGCCGGGATCTGGGGACAAGGTGCTTTGGGGTGGGGGGGCCGCAGGGCGCCCCCCTCCCCCAAGGCACCCACCCCCCCATGTTGAGGGCATGCGGACTGGTACGGCCCAGGAGGGGGGGGGGGCGCTCGCTCGTCCCAACCCCCTTTGCTGGCCGGCCGGGCTGCGTGCTCGGATAAGGGTCTGGTATGGATTTGGGGGGACCCCCACGCCGACTTTTCGGCATAGGGGGTTCCCCTTACAATCCATGCCAGACCTAAGGGCCTGGTATGCCTCCGAGGGGGGAACCCACGCCGGTTTTTTCATTGAAAATTTGGCGCGGTGTTCCCGCCTCAGGATTCATACTAGACAGCTGTCAGCGCTGCCTGTCACTCATCGCGGAAGGAAAACAAAGGTTTCCTTTCCCGATGAGCGAGCCAGCGCGACATTCACAGTACCCTGTCGCCGAGAACCAGCGCGGTGGTATCGCGCTGGAAACACAATCTCGCGGTCAGGTACTGTATATATATATATATATATATATATATATATATATATATATATAAAACAAGTGATTTTAAACTGCAATGTGTAAATAATATTCTAGATGAATACCATTAGAATGAGGTTAGCGATTACTGAACTACTACCTGTATATATAATGGATGAAAAAATCATTTATATAGTCTGAAATTTACCGTGAAAAAAAATAAAAATATATAAATATATCACAGTGATAAGCAAAATACAACAAAGTGCCAAGTGCCACACAATGAGTGTGAATATCAAATCTAAGATGTGGTACATGACTATTAAAGTCCAATATATGAAAGAAATGCACATAAAGTCCATAAAAACAGTCCATAAAAAATCCAACGTGCGTGCATTTATCTTAGTGCTCAGAATCTCATGCTCAAGTGCCATCCAGTGACCCCCCGGGGACAGCCACTCTCCTCAGAGCGTGCGACTCAGCTGTGAGACTGAGTCTAAACACGCTTATGAGCCATCCCACGGCTCAGTGATGGAATCCAGATACACAGTTTTCAGCAGCAACTCCACAGTTAGGAATAAAGGAAAAGAAAAAAACTGGATAGTGTGATATCATTGTTATATATTTATTAGAATAAAAGCTCCCTACATTAGGGTACTCACATTTGCAAGGTGCGTGAGTGCACCAATCTGATAACAGTCTCCAAAGTTTGCCTCGAAGTTTGTCTGTCAGGAGGGATAAGCTGTACTTCACATCTCAGTGGAGTGAATGGCTCCGTGCTCCGTCCTGGCCCTTCCCCTACACGTGTTCGACTCAGGGTCACGTATCTTCATCCTTGGGATTGTGCCGATTTGTCTTCGGAACCAGGGGTGCTCCATAATGCCGCGTACACACGGTCGGACTTTCCGGCATACTTGGTCCGGCGGACCAGAGTGTGCCGGACAATCCGCCCGTGTGTGGGCGGCGGCGGACTTTTCCGGCGGACTTCTTCCCAAAAGCCCGCCGGACCTAGATTTAAAGAAAGTTTCAAATCTTTCCGTCGGACTCAGTTTCGGGCGGAAAGTCCGCCCGTGTGTGTGCTGGTCCGACGGAAAGCCCGCTCGTGTGTAGGCTGGTCCGACAGACCAAATACAACACGAGGGGATGGTATTGCATCTCGCGCTCGCTGCAATAGGAAAAACAAATCTTCCTATTGCGGCGAGCGCGGGGCATACCAGGCCCTTAGGTCTGGTATGGATTATAAAGGGGAACCCCTACGCCGAAAAAACGGCGTGGGGCCCCCCCTAAAATCCATACCAGACCCCGATCCGAGCACGCAGCCTGGCCGGTCAGGAAAGGGGGTGGGGACGAGCGAGCGCCCCCCCCCCCTCCTGAACCGTACCAGGCCGCATGCCCTCAACATGGGGGGGTGGGTGTTTAGGGGGAGGGGGGTGCCCTGCGCCCCCCCCCCCCAAAGCACCTTGTCCCCATGTTGATGAGGACAAGGGCCTCTTCCCGACAACCCTGGCCGTTGGTTGTCGGGGTCTGCGGGCGGGGGCTTATCGGAATCTGGGAGCCCCCTTTAATAAGGGGGCCCCCAGATCCCGGCCCCCCACCCTATGTAAATGAGTATGGGGTACATGGTACCCCTACCCATTTACCTAGGAAAAAAGTGTAAGTAATAAAACACACTACACAGGTTTTTAAAATATTTTATTAAACAGCTCCGGGGGGGGGAATCTTCCTCCGGCTTCGGGGGTCCCTCCGCTTCATCTTCTCCCGGCGTCCGGTTGGTTCTTCTCCGTTCTCCGGCCTCTTCTCCCGGTGTCGCAGGTCTTCGGCCGGCCCCCTCCGCTGTCTTCATGTAGCTCTATTGCAAGCGGAGGTCCGGACTTCTTGGCTTCTTGGCTTCTCTTCTCTTCTCTTCTCTTCTCTTCCCCCAGATGTTGACACGACGCTCTCTCCGGCTGGACTGGTCTCTGAGGGCTGCGTTGTGACTTATATAGGCGGAGACCCCGCCCCCATATGATGTCACAGTCCCTGGGCATGCTGGGACTGTGACGTTTTAGGGGGCGTGGTCGACCACGCCCCCTAAAACGTCACAGTCCCAGCATGCCCAGGGACTGTGACATCATATGGGGGCGGGGTCTCCGCCTATATAAGTCACAACGCAGCCCTCAGAGACCAGTCCAGCCGGAGAGAGCGTCGTGTCAACATCTGGGGGAAGAGAAGAGAAGAGAAGAGAAGCCAAGAAGCCAAGAAGTCCGGACCTCCGCTTGCAATAGAGCTACATGAAGACAGCGGAGGGGGCCGGCCGAAGACCTGCGACACCGGGAGAAGAGGCCGGAGAGCGGAGAAGAACCAACCGGACGCCGGGAGAAGATGAAGCGGAGGGACCCCCGAAGCCGGAGGAAGATTCCCCCCCCCGGAGCTGTTTAATAAAATATTTTAAAAACCTGTGTAGTGTGTTTTATTACTTACACTTTTTTCCTAGGTAAATGGGTAGGGGTACCATGTACCCCATACTCATTTACATAGGGTGGGGGGCCGGGATCTGGGGGCCCCCTTATTAAAGGGGGCTCCCAGATTCCGATAAGCCCCCGCCCGCAGACCCCGACAACCAACGGCCAGGGTTGTCGGGAAGAGGCCCTTGTCCTCATCAACATGGGGACAAGGTGCTTTGGGGGGGGGGCGCAGGGCGCCCCCCTCCCCCAAAGCACCCACCCCCAATGTTGAGGGCATGCGGCCTGGTACGGTTCAGGAGGGGGGGGCGCTCGCTCGTCCCCACCCCCTTTCCTGACCGGCCAGGCTGCGTGCTCGGATCGGGGTCTGGTATGGATTTTAGGGGGGGCCCCACGCCGTTTTTTCGGCGTAGGGGTTCCCCTTTATAATCCATACCAGACCTAAGGGCCTGGTATGCCCCGCGACGGGGCTCGCAAGGTGTCAATCTCGCCGATAAAAGCGGCAAGATTGACATCCTTTTCTAGTCCCGTCGCACCTGAGTCACGTTCAAAATGAACGGACTTGTCCATGTGTGGGCAAGTCCGTTCATTCTGAAAGTCCGCCGGAACTCCGGCGAAAGTCCGTCGGAAAGACGGGCGGACTTAGCCCGCCGGAAAGTCCCGGCGTGTGTGGGCAAGTCCGTCCGTTTTAAAGTCCGGCGCACCTGGCGGACAAAGTCCGTCGGAAAGTGTGCCGGACCAAGTAGGATAGAAAGTCCGCTCGTGTGTACGCGGCATTAGTGTTCAAGGGTCTACGCAAGCACGCAGGCAAAAAGATGCTATGCAGTACTTGAGCTGGTGTGCTTGGGGGACAGGAGTCACACTGGGGCAGAGATTCTGTCAGCTCTGCAGGGGAAGGCTCAGAGGTGGTTGATGCCACATCAGCTTAAGGCAGGAATGGTGGTTTGCGACAATGGCACCAACCTCCTCTCCGCCCTCCAGCAGGGACAACTGACCCATGTGCCCTGTTTGGCTCATGTCCTTAACTTGGTGGTGCAGCAAGTCTTGGGCAAGTACTCAGGCTTACAGGATGTCCTGAGGCAGGCCAGGAAAGTCTGTGTGCATTTTCGCAGGTCATATAATGCCAATGCTCGGCTGGCTGACCTCCAAAGGGAATTTAACCTGCCCAAGAACCGCCTAATCTGTGACATGCCCACCAGGTGGAACTCAACGTTGCCCATGCTGCAGTGGCTGCACATGCAGCAGAGGGCCATCAATAAGTACCCAGGACAGGGTCAGGGGAGCTTGTTTTTTTTCCCCACGCCAGGGATGCATGCACTGTCCTGTCACCATTTGAGGAGGCCATGAGGATGGTGAGCAGTGACAGTGCATGCATCAGTGACATTGTCCTTCTTGTCCACCTGTTGGAGCACACGCTGTGTGGAATAATGGACAGGGCACTTGAGGCAGAACAGAGGCAGGAAGAGGAGGACTTCCTTACCTCATAAGGCCCCCTTTATCCAGACAGTGTTCCTGTGTGCCCGCCGATCACACAGGAAGAGGACGTGGAGTAGGAGGAAGAGGATTGTGTCAGCATGGAGGTGGGGCCTAGCACTCAGCATCAGCAGCCTTCAAGGGATCATTTACAGTCTGAAGAAACCCTTGGACTTGTACGTGGCTCTGGACGTCCTTAGTGACCCAGAGGACTCTGGACCGAATGCCTCAGCAAACCTATGCTGCATGGCCTCCCTGATCCTGCAAAGGATCCTCGTATTCGTGGTATCAAGGTGGTATCAAGGAGAGGGATCATTACTGGCTGGCAACCCTCCTTGATCCACGTTACAAGGGTAAGGTTGCGGACCTTATCTTGCCGTCACAGAGGGAGCAGAGAATGAAACATCTTCGGGAGGCCTTGCAGAAAGGTTTGTGCAATGCATTTCCATAGCCTGGGAGGTTACAATTTCCTGGTCCTCCTGGACAACGTGTTGCTGAGGCTTTGGTCAGTCACAGAAGGAGTGGTGGAGAAGGTGGCCATCTAACTGATGCGTTCAGACAATTTTTTAGTCCGCAGCCCCAAGGTATGATCAGTTCCAGCAACCATCGCCAGCGTCTGATTCACATGGTGCAGGAATACCTAGGGGCAAGGTCAGACTTAGACACCTTTTCCACCGAAAATCCTCTGGGTTTCTGGGTCTTGAGGATGGATCACTGGCCAGAGATTGTACAGTATGCAATTGAGCTACTGGCCTGTCCTGCATCCAGCGTTCTTTCAGAACGCACATTCAGTGCCACTGGAGGCTTTGTAACCAATCACAGGGTGCGCCTGTCCACCGAAACGGTCGATCGGCTGACCTTCATAAAAATGAATCAGTCTTGGATCACCACCAGCTACCAAGCACCTGATGCTGATGTAACCGAATAATTTTTTTTTAATGTGAGATCCCTTCAAGACTGCCTATGCTGATGCTAAGTGACTATCCTGTTATGCTGAGTGACACTCCTCTTCCTCCTCAATGTTCATGCTGATAGCTTGTAAGAACATTTTTGGTTCTGGGCAGCGCCACCAGTGGCTAAGGCCAAATTTTTCTGCCCCTGTTTATCAGGGGTGTGTAATTAAATTTTTAAAGCAATACTTTGCAGCAGGGCTCATTCCTGTACTCCAACTAGAGTATCTGTGAGGGGTTGCAGTGTTGTGGCACCAGCACAAATGCGTAAGGCTCAATTTTTCAGCCCCTGTTTAACAGGGGCGTATAATTACAATTTTGATGCAATAATTTGCAGCAGGGCTTATTCCTGCGCTCCAACTATAGTATCTTTGAAGTGTTGCAGTGTTGTGGCACCAGTGGCTAAGGCCCAATTTTTCTGCCCCTGTTCAACAGGGGCATGTATTTACAATTCTTAATCTAATAATTCACAGCAGGGCCCATTCCTGCGCCCACCAAGAGTAACTGTGAGGGCTTACAGTGTTGTGGCAACACCAACACCTAAGGCCCAAATTTCTGCAGAGTATATAGGGCAGGCCCCTACTTTCAAACATCCAACTTTCAAATGACTCCAACTTGCAAACGGAAGGAGACAACAGGAAGTGAGAGGAAATCTACTCATAGGAAGGGAAATTCTCTCATGTAAGAGTTCCTTGTTTCACTAAAAACCCCAAATTTTCAAAATCCAATTGTCATTGGGACAGAAATTGAGGTGAAATCTTCGGAACAGGTGCACAGACAGCAAAACAAAGGTTGCAGGGGGGATAACCCTTCTCTATGTTTTCCAAAAAGCTTAAAAATAGATTTTTTTGGCTGGAGCTACACTTTAAAAATGTACCAGTTCAAAATTACAAACAGATTCTACGTAAGAACAAACCTACAGTCCCTGTCTTGTTTGGACCGCATGTATACTGCTGTTCAGAGTATATAGGGCCTGGGGGCCCCACGCCTTTCCTTTTTTTAATTTGGGTGTGGGGTTCCCCTTAATATACATACAAGACCCAAAGGGGCTGGTAATGGGCTGGGGGGGTACCCATGCCTTTTTTCTCAATGATTTTCATCCATATTGCCAGGACCCGACATTACATTAAAGCCGCAAGCAGTTTTAAATGAGTTTTATTCCTTTAGAAATGTCATTTTGTGCAGGGACAGTTCTAAACACAGGAAACACATGCCACTTTACAGGCATACTATAGACACCCCCCAGGCATGATATTTAAAGGAATATTTCACTTTTATTTTTTCACTTTAAGCATCATTAAAATCACTGCTGTTGAAAAAACTGACATTTTTAAAACTTTTGCATTAATACATGCACCCTGGGGCAGGACCCGGGTCCCTAAACCCTTTTTAGGACAATAACATGCATATTAACCTTTAAAATTCACACTTTTGATTTCTCACGTTCAAGTCCCATAGACTTTAACAGGGTTCAAAAGTTTGCGCAAACTATCGGTCCATTTGCAAGTTCTGGTGCGAACCGAACCGGGGGGTGTTCGGCTCATGCCTACTTGTTACCCTGACCTTTGGCTATCTCCTGCCTATCCTTACCTGCTTACTGCCGCGACCTTTGGCTATCTCCTGACTATCCTTTGTTGTCACAGTCTGCTGCTTCCTCTCTACCTCCCTGTAGTCTAACGTGAGCATGTGCTAGGAGGCCCTAGGGTTTTGCGACCTGGAGCCAGACTGCAGCTAAATCCATTCCCACCACTAGGGGCCTCTGGTGAACATCCACCCACTGGCTCTTAGATTCCGCGCCCTGGGAAATCTTATGCTCCAGCTCCCAGTGTCATCCGTGTTGGTACTACAGAGTACCTGCTCTCCTGTATCACCTAGAGCACCATCTGCAGCAGTCAGCTGTAGGGTCCACTACCTTGCGGTGCACTCCAAACCCCAATTGGGTGCATCTGTCACCTGGACTCAGGTGACCTGAGAGATACCCTTTCTTCTGGCTTGAGGCATCACACCGATCAGAATCCTCACAGATGGAACCTTCACATTAGAATGTTAAAACACAGAGGCTTTAATCATTAGGATGTTCAACTCTGCTCAAAGCACAGGAGCCTTCAATGAATAATACGTATGACAAGGTTTGGAATAAGTTTATATCTTTCGCTAATGGCAAAACTTCAATCCTGATGTACCCTCTTCTTCCGAACTCCTTGACTTCCTTCAAACAGATCTGATTTAGGATTAGGATTAGGCAATTTAAAAGGTACAGCTGGTGGCAATCTCTGCTGTGACCACAAGAGATGGGCAGAAGATCCTTTAATAATCAAATGCTTCAAGACAGTCAAGAAAATAAGGCCACCCATTAAAACAAATATTTCCCACTTGGGATATCTCTATCGTTCTGGAGCCCTTATCCAAACAGTCTTTTGCCCCATTTGATTGAGCATCCTTGTGGAATCTCACTTTGAAACTATTTTACTTTGTGGCAATGGCATCGGGCTGGGGAGCATCAGAACTTCAGGCTCTGGGATCAGAAGACAATAATATTATTTTCTGTACTCGGATAAAGTGTTACTTAGAACGGTAAATGGATATATCACCTATGTTCTCCTCTTCCTCTGAGCCTTGGGCCCTGCCAATCTTTTTTGAGATCCAATTTCGACCTTCTTCGCAAAGATGGTATTACTTCAGTAGTAAGATACTATCTTCAAACCACAAATCCCTTCAGACTTTCATCTAACCTATTTGTAATACCCCAAAAAACAGGGGCAAAGAAGCATCATCTGGGGTGTAGGCCTCCAGAATGTGGCCCTCCAGCCATTCCGAAACTGCAGTATCCATCATGCCTAGTCATGTCTGTGAATATCAGAGCCTTAAAATACCTCATGGGACATGTGGTTCTGTGGAAGCTGGGAAGCCATAGTTTGCAGATCCCTGCTCTAGTACAGTCAGGTCCATAAATATTGGGACATCGACACAATTCTAATCTTTTTAGCTCTATACAACACCACAATGGATTTGAAATGAAACAAACAAGATTTGCTTTAACTGAAGACTTTCAGCTTTAATTTGAGGGTATTTACATCCAAATCAGGTGAACGGTGTAGGAATTACAACAGTTTGTATATGTGCCTCACACTTTTTAAGGGACCAAAAGTAATGGGACAATTGGCTGCTCAGCTGTTCCATGGCCAGGTGTGTGTTATTCCCTCATTATCCCATTTACAAGGAGCAGATAAAAGGTCCAGAGTTCATTTCAAGTGTGCCATTTGCATTTGGAATCTGTTGCTGTCAACTCTCAATATGAGATCCAAAGAGCTGTCACTATCAGTGAAGCAAGCCATCATTAGGCTGAAAAAACAAAACAAACCCATCAGAGACATAGCAAAAACATTTGGTGTGGCCAAATCAACTGTTTGGAACATCCTTAAAAAGAAAGAACGCACCGGTGAGCTCAGCAACACCAAAAGACCCGGAAGACCACGGTAAACAACTGTGGTGGATAACCAAAGAATTCTTTCCCTGGTGAAGAAAACACCCTTCACAATAGTTGGCCAGATCAAGAACACTCTCCAGGAGGTAGGTTTATGTGTGTCAAAGTCAACAATCAAGAGAAGACCTCACCAAAGTGAATACAGAGGGTTCACCACAAGATGTTAACCATTGGTGAGCCTCAAAAACAGGAAGGCCAGATTAGAGTTTGTCAAACAACATCTAAAAAAGCCTTCACAGTTCTGGAACAACATTCTATGGACAGATGAGACCAAGATCAACTTGTACCAGAATCATGGGAAGAGAAGCGTATGGAGAAGGAAAGGAACTGCTCATGATCCAAAGGCGTGGGCATGTATGGCTGCCAATGGAACTGGTTCTCTTGTATTTATTGATGATGTGACTGCTGACAAAAGCAGCAGGATGAATTCTGAAGTGTTTCGGGCAATATTATCTGCTCATATTCAGCAAAATGCTTAAGAACTCATTGGATGGCACTTCACAGTGCAGATGGACAATGACCTGAAGCATACTGCGAAAGCAACCAAAGAGTTTTTTAAGGGAAAGAAGTGGAATGTTATGCAATGGCCAAGTCAATCACCTGACCTGAATCCAATTGAGCATGTATTTCACTTGCTGAAGGCAAAACTGAAGGGAAAATGCCCCAAGAACAAGCAGGAACTGAAGACAGTTGCGGTAGAGGCCTGGCAGAGAATCACCAGGGATGAAACCCAGCGTCTGGTGATGTCTATGCATTCCAGACTTCAGGCTGTAATTGACTGCAAAGGATTTGCAACCAAGTATTAAAAAGTGAAAGTTTGATGGATGATTGTTAATCTGTCCCATTACTTTTAGTCCCTTAAAAAGTGGGAGGCACATATACAAACTGTTGTAATTCCTACACCATTCACCCAATTTGGATGTAAATACCCTCGAAATTAAAGCTGAAAGTCTGCAGTTAAAGCACATCTTGTTCATTTAATTTCAAATCCATTGTGGTGGTGTATAGAGCCAAAAAGATTAGAATTGTGTTGATGTCCCAATATTTATGGACCTGACTGTATAATAGTTTCAAGGATAATCAAATTGGTTAAGAAGGCATACAAGGCTAGGGGTCTAGAACCCCTTCTTCAGTTGGGCTGTACGTTACCCGGTTATTTTCTGCTTATTAGACAGCCAGAGCAGATGTACAGTATCTCACAAAAGTGAGTACACCCCTCACATTATTGTAAATATTTTATTATATCTTTTCATGTGACAACACTGAAGAAATGACACTTTGCTACAATGTAAAGAAGTAACTGTACAACTTGTATAACAGTGTAAATTTTCTGTCCCCTCAAAATAACTCAGCACACAGCCATTAATGTCTAAACCGCTGGCAACAAAAGTCAGTACACCCCTAAGTGAAAATGTCCAAATTGGGCCCAAAGTGGCAATATTTTGTGTGGCCACCATTATTTTCCAGCACTGCCTTAACCCTCTTGGGCATGGAGTTCACAAGAGCTTCACAGTTTACCACTGGAGTCCTCTTCCACTCCTCCATGACAGCATCACGGAGCTGGTGGATGTTAGAGACCTTGCGCTCCTCCACCTTCCATTTGAGTATGCTCCACAGATGCTCAATAGGGTTTAGGTCTGGAGACATGCTTGGCCAGTCCATCACCTTTACCCTCAGCTTCTTTAGCAAGACAGTGGTCGTCTTGGAGGTGTGTTTGGGGTCATTATGTTGGAATACTGCCCTGCGACTCCGAAGAGGGGATCATGCTCTGCTTCAGTATGTCACAGTACATGTTGGCATTCATGGTTCCCTCAATAAATTGTAGCTCTCCAGTGCAGGCAGCACTCATGCAGTCAAAGACCATGACACTCCCATCACCATGTTTGAATGTAGGCAAGAAACACTTGTCTTTGTACTCCTCACATGGTTGCCGCCACACACACTTGACACCATCTAAACAAAATAGGTTTATCTTGGTCTCATCAGACCATAGGACATGGTTCCAGTAACCCATGTCCTTAGTCTGCTTGTCTTCAGCAAACTGTTTGCGGGCATTGTTGTGCATCATCTTTAGAAGAGGCTTCCTTCTGGGGTGACAGCTATGCAGACCAATTTGTTGCAGTGTGCAGCGTATGGTCTGAGCACTGACAGGCTGCCCCCCCTCCCCTTCAACCTCTGCAGCAATGCTGGCAGCACTCATACATGTATTTCCCAAAGACAACCTCTGGATATGAATCTGAGCACGTGTACTCAACTTCTTTGGTCGATTATGATGAGGTTTGTTCTGAGTGGAACCTGTCCTGTTAAACCACTGTATGGTCTTGGCCACCATGCTGCAGCTCAGTTTCAGGGTCTTGGCAATCTTCTTATAGCATAGGCTATCTTTATGTAATTCCAAATCGAAAAGGAGGACCGATGACACATCCAATTTAGCACAGGTCAAAACGAGTTAAATTCGGCTTCAATACTGCCCACCCGATTAAAGGACCTGTTTAAACCATCAGCCTTGATTGAATACCACAATAGGTTCAAACAACAAAGGGTGGTAGTCCTCTGAATTAGACAATTGAGCATAAAAAACAATGGAAAATATCCAACAGCAATTCATCAGAGAGGACAGACCGGTATGAGCTAAATGTCTTTATTGATTATCCAGGTAGAAAATTAAACAATAACAACCTACACCCACCTCCAACACAATTAAAATCAGACCAACGTCTTAATAGGACACAGGTGGCCACCAAACCCGATACAAACACCTCACACTCGTCTCACATACACACACATATTGATTTGAATCCAGCTCTGGAACCATAGCATGAATGGTCGGTCAATAGTTAAATTATCAGAAATAGTAATTGGCCAATAATGAGAGACTGGGGCACTTGGTCATGATTCCAGTAGCGATGTCTATGAAAAGTGCCTGTGCTTAAGGGGTGGACGAGAGTTCCCTTAATGTAAGGACTGAGGATACAGTGACAATGGTACCGCAAGATACACATACATGTGCAGATATCGGTGGGGATGGAAGGTTGAAGACAGTGGAAATTCGGGCTGGTATTTCACAAGGAAAACAAACTTAAAAAGCAATAATTCAGGTGTATACTGGGGAGATGATTTATCCCAACTTTATCTGACTCTGATGTTTATTTTTTAGTTCTGTCGGCTTCACTGCTATGCATCTAAATGGTGCGGGTTATGTATCTATATGCCTCTACAGCTGTGACTGATTTAATTCAACTAGGGACTTCTTGTCTTCTGCTCGCACTTTTGTTAGTACCAGATACCAGGATTTTTTTTTTTTTTTTGGCGTGAGCTTCCCCTTAAAATCCATACCAGACCTGAAGGGTCTGGTATGGAATTTAGGGGGATCCCCCATGTCATTTTTTTTTAAATTTTGGCCGGGGTTCCCCTTAATATCCATACCAGACCTGAAGGGCCTTGTATGGAATTTAGGGGGACCCCCACATCATTTTTTTTTAAATTTTGGTTCGGGGTTCCCCTGTGGGGAATTCCCATGCCGTTTTTATCAATGAACTTCTATGTGTATTGTCGGACCGGCAATGCAATAGCCGCGAGTAGTTTTAAATGGGTTTTTTCCTTCGAAATGTCATTTTGCTGTCAGACTGTTCTAAACACAGGAAACATGTGCCCCTTTACAGGCATACTATAGACACCCCCCAGGTACGAAATTTAAAGGGATATTACACTTTTATTGTTTGACTTTAAGCATTATTAAAATCACTGCTCCTGAAAAAACGGCCATTTTTAAAACTTTTTTTTGCATTGATCCATGTCCCCTGGGGCAGGACCCAGGTCCCCAAACACTTTTTATGACAATAACTTGCATATAAGCCTTTAAAATTAGCACTTTTGATTTCTCCCATAGACTTTTAAAGGGTGTTCCGCGGCATTCGAATTTGCCGCGAACACCCCAAATTGTTCGCTGTTCGGCGTACTTGCGAACAGCCAATGTTCGAGTCGAACAGGAGTTCGACTCGAACTCGAAGCTCATCCTTAGTTGTGTGTTTTAATCCTTGCATTTACTGACCACATACAGTATATGAAAGGGTAAATATATGAATGAACCTATGAATAAATGTAACACAGAAATTAACCCCTTGTTACAATGCCCCTACATGGGGTGCTCCATATAGCACACTGATTCAAAAAACAGAAAAATGTTAAATTGTACAACTCTCAGTGAATTACACCCATCTGATATTTTCTTCTCATTTTGAATTAAAAAAAAACATGCTTGGCATATTTGTCCAGGTGGAATTAAAAACATGATATCATGTTCATTTGTATGCTTTTATGTTTCATAAAAGTATGACTTTTTTTTCCACAAAACATTGGCTCTGTCAAATATAAAAGTGAAACAAATATCCAGTAAGTGCCAGCATGATAAATATATGAGCCAGCATTTATGCAGTGCATTTTCATTAAATTAGAAACCATGAGGGTTTATTGGACTTTTCTTGGCGTATAATGCTAGAGAACCAGATGCACTGAAACACGTTTTATTATACACCTGTCCTTGTGCTATCCTACTTCTGCTATAGTTGTGTTCTACATTTTTACCAACGTTTACTCAGCTACTTTATGTGAAATTTAAATTTTAAATAAGGAGGACATTCAAATATAGATGTATCAAAGCAAGTGTTATGTAATGTTTACATAAACTAATCTCCTCCTAAATATTAATGAACTGAAACTGTGGTAAGAACAGCTATACACATTTATTTAGGCAGAAGTTTTAGGTTAGAAATGCACATATACACAAATAAACATAACATAGCAAGCAGGGTTGTATCCCAGGAGCAAATTTTGAATCTCCTATTAGCACAGAATTATTCATGACAATCGCTGCATTCAGCTGAGAAATATAAGAACAGTATAATCAACTTCAAAACTGAGAATTTTGTTGATATTAATAAATAAAATCATATTACTAGGTAGAGGTAGAAATAGTCAGCAATAAAAACTGAGAATTTTGTTGATATTAATAAATAAAATCATATTACTAGGTAGAGGTAGAGATAGTCAGCAATGAACATATTCCAGAGGGTAGTATTTGGGCATTAGTGGTAGGTTGACTAAAGCACAAAAACCCGAGGCAAGTATAGTAACAAGCCCTATTTGCAATCTCGGAACACACAATAAGAGTACAGTATGTGACCGGTCTAGACTATGTGGCATGTTCACCAATGCCAGGAGCCTGGCGGACAAGATGGGTGAGCAAGAGATACTGTTGGACACTGTTGGTAAGCCATGCCCACACTTCCTCCTCACAGTAGTTTGACCAACAGCCTCTGATTCCTGCTGCCCAAAGTGTCTCCTGTAAGATAAGGAAGTGAGAGAGTGGTGCTGCAGCCCAGACATTATGGAGCAGTGACAGGAGTCATGTGAGTATTTAGGGATGGCGGTGTGTAGGCCAAGTAATGGGACATTTTTACCTTAAAGCATTAAGGCAAAAAAATGCAGACTTTAGAACCACATTAGGAGCCCTTTTTGTTGGTTATAAAATAGTTCAGGCAATAGGAGTGTGCAGAGCTTTATCCCAAATTAAAAAGTATCCTGAATATAACATACTGTGTAATGTGCCAAGGTAGCCGTGCTTTCATTGTTGAGTGACCTGGACATGTATGTAATGCTAAAAATGGTGTAGCCTCATGCTCCACCAGCACTCACTGGAGTATCAGGATGGGGAGGAGGTGGGCCTGGCTGCCTCCAGCTCTCAGTTAAGAGCAGAAAGCCAGAGCCACCTTTAAAACAGGCAGCTAGGGGGATCCTGGCAATTTTAGGAGATCCTTTCTGTATGTGACACAGCTCTGCTGCATTAGGTGATAATGAACAATAGCCCATTATCAGCTGACTCTGAGTCACAAGAGTACATTACTAAATGTATAAAAAAATCAAATGTAAAGATGTCGGCGCTAAAAACATTAAGGTGAATAATACAAATTGGGTGTGACCAGTATTAAGAAAAAGTAGTGATTGAAAAAGCAAATAAATATATAAAGTCCAAAGTGACAATCCCAACACCATATATAAATAAATGTGAATCTTATGGTTAAGCTTTTTGAAAGAACATAAAACCAGAAGTAAATGAAGGAAACTAGGAAAGGAGGGACCAAATATGAGAACACCACATCCCAAATGTTTAAGCAAATGAAGAAAATGGGCTTTGAGGTAACCAACCTCGGGACTTTAATGGTGTTTATATCTTGAATATCAAGAGATATACAAAAATGATCAGTAGGTGGAGTTCTTTCTGATGAAGAAAGGACCAATATATAGATAAATAAATGATGTTTAAATAAAAATAATAATATTTAAATGGAAATAATATTTAATTATATAGGGAGACCTAAATAGGAAAATTACCTAAAAGTATTATTTAGTAGAATCAATATCATCCATGGATCGCATCCACAGTGATACTTGGAAAAATTCACTCAAAAGCGGGATGTACAGAATGGAAACATTTCAAAATGCTCAGTGCATATAGGGCTTGCATCCAGGGCAAGCCAGGTCCTGGGGTATGTATCAGGTAAAAAACCTGCAACAATACAGTAAAAGGCTAAGATGTTTGCTGGCTTAAAGATTTAGAGACAGCAGACAGCCAAAATAAAAAATTAGGAGAGAAGCATTCTATGCCGAGGCACAAGATGGAGCATATCTGGTAGTGATTAAGAAGCAATTGAAAGGTTGACGGGGGAAGGAGGTATACTTCCCGTCTGGCTCATTCTGTAGCCGACAGCGAGTGACGGGGAACGAAAGGATCAGTTCCCCGTATTTTTAATGTGCTCCAGCACGGCGGCGTCTGACATCACCGCCGTGCCACAGACGTAAAGGAGTGTCATCGCGCAAGCATCCTCAGTATGGTCGGCAACCGTGATGACGCAACAAATGCGTGATCGCGGACGGTCATGTTGGAAAACCCTCTGCCCTGAACTAGGTGGAATTAAGGGGCAGAGATGTGAGGGAAAAAACAACAAGTGGGGATGGGCAGAAAGCCAGCCACGATTGTGTACCCCAATACAATAAAGTGTGGAAAAATGCTGAGGAAGTAAAGGCAGCGCAAAGACAACAAAAAGGGCACAGGTGGCATGGAACATTGATTAGGTACCAAAACCAAATGTGCCCTTGGTGTCCGTGCAAACTGAAAAAGAAAAAAGACCTAAACTTAAGGTGCAAATACATAAAGAAAAAACATATAAATTGATATAAATATATATCAATTAATGGCAAAGAGGATCAAACCATTACAAATATAAATAAAACTATTAATCTCTAAAATCACAGTATATAGAAATATATAAATTGGGGAAGGTTCAACTGCAATCCACAGCATTGACAACTGTAAATTTAATAATACATCATGGAAAAGAAGAAAAAAAAATGGTTGGCTTGTTTAAAGAAATGGCTTAAAACTAAGAGCATTGTTGAGGCCAGGATATTGTAAGGCACCTAAATTGGAGATCCACTTAGCCTCCCGTTGAAGCAAAATTTGATCATAATTACCCCCTCTTTCATTGGGTGGGACGTATTCAAGGGCCGCAAAGTGCATCATTGAGTCATCAAACTGGTGGAAAAGACCCATATGTCTGCTTATGGGTGTCTCCATTTTCTTTCCCCATACCAGGGACACGTGGTCCCTGATACGGTGAAAGAAGGGACGTTTGGTTTTACCCACGTAGAAGGCATTACAACCACAGGTCATTAAATATACAACCCCAATAGATTGACAGATGACAGAGAATTTGGGAAAGTAAATGCGCACATTTATGGCAAGGTCTACTTTCCTAAGTGATTGAGTGATTGCGGGGGCTGATGAATAATGACTGTGTACAATTTGATCCCTGATCGATCGCAATCGTTTGTAAGTAATTTCAGGATGGTTTTTCAAATGCTTCGAAACTTTGGGATTGCCCATGAGGAGATACCAAATGTCTCTGCATGAGGTTGCGTATCTGTTTATGCTGCCCCGAATATCTAGTAATCAACCTTACACCTGGGTTGGGTCTAGGGGTAAAGAAACCATGAATCAGGTCAGATCTGTCCTGTCTCTTGGCCCTCACATAGGCCTTTTTCAAGCACTTCTTGCTATAGCCACATGATCTTAAGTGATTGTATAGGGCCCTGGCTTCCTGTTCAAAATGTATGTCTTTACTGCAATTTCTTCTAATGCGAAGATACTGCCCATAGGGTATGTTCGCTATTAAAGATGTAGAATAAGAGCTGCTGGCATGAAGGAGGGAATTACCCACCGAGGGTTTGCGGTATAGTGTAGTTCCTATAGTTCTATCTGCATTAATGAAAATTTAGTCTAGGAAGGTCAATCTTTACTGGCTGGGTTCCATAGTAAAGGATAGGTTGAACCAGTTGGATTTAAGACTTTCAAAGAAGAGAGCCAAATTCTCACGAGTTCCTGTCCACACAAAGAAAATATAATCTATGAATCATCTCCAGATTGGTATCTGCTCGAAAAAGTTTTGCATGTCCTCTAAAGAGCAGATCACGCTCCCACCCCCCCAGATACAGGTTCGCGTAGGAGGGGGCACACTTGGTTCCCATGGCTACACCCTGTATCTGGAGGTAGTGGGAGCGTCCAAACAAAAAGATATTGTTATGTAAAAATAACCGTAAAAGGTCCAGGATGAATTTATTGTAAGCTGGAGATGTCTCCCTGTTGTGTGAAATGAAATCCTCCACAACTCCAATCCCCAGGTGATGGGGAATGGAGTTGTAGAGTGCTTCTACATCTAGAGTGACCAACCAGGCTTCCAAAGGTAGTGCTAAGCCATCAAGAGCTTTAAGAAGGTCGCTGGTGTCTTGTAAGTACGAGGCTAGATCCTCGACACAGGGTATAAGGTGATCATCAACCATTTGACTCACTTTTTCCATCAGCCATTTCCTGATACTATAGGACGACCTGGAGTGTTTAGTGGATTCTTATGAATTTTGGGAAGTGGGTACAGTGTAGGGGTACGCGGAAAGGGGACGTTCAGAAATTCCCAAGTGCGTTTGTTAATTAGTCCCTGATCGTAAGAGGATCCAATCAATTGTTGATAATGGGCAGTAGTGTATTGAACAAGACTGTCCGATATTTTTTTGTACCAATCCCGATTTTGTAATAACCGCATCACCATGGATTTATACTGATGACGATCCATGACGACAAGGTTTCCTCCCTTGTCTGAAGGTTTCACAATTAATGATTGGTTGGTTTGTAAAGAAATTAACAAATCTTTTTGTAGAGATGTTAAATTAGAAACTGATATTCCCTTCCATTTGTTTTTTTTTTTTTTTATTTCATCAGTGACCTGTTGGATAAAGGCCCAGACATTTGGGTTGGTATGCAGGGCAGGAAAGGTATTAGACTTGGGTTTGTACCCTTTTGGTGGATGGATCAGGGAGGGAGGGGGTGAGGAAGCCATGGGGGTAGGCCCATCTAGAGAGAGGGACTCAGCCTCCATGATCTCCTCAGGAGAAATATGGCCCTCATCCCATAATTCCATCAAGTCTTCTAAGGCCCTGATGTCCGTGAGGCTCATGGTTTGGAAAGGGGGCGCAGGGGTGGATTGTGAATTTGGGGATGATTTAGATTTGTCCAGTAGAATGCGAAGTAATAATTTTCAAGCAAAAAAAATTAAGGTCCTTGATCAATTCAAATTGGTCAATTTCCTGTGTTGGGCAAAGGGAAAGGCTCAGTTCTAAAACTGAAACCTGTTCAGAGGTAAGAGAAAGAGATGAGAGATTAATCACTTCAAACTTTTGAGAGGTTTTTGTAATATCGGCTCCGTACCTATGGCTTTCTTTGGGTCGTGCGCCAGCTGCGAAAAAATGGGAGGCGGACGAAATTCCGATTGTGTGATAATATCATTAACATTACTTACTTGCAGAGATGGAGGTTGATTTTGAGATGAATTAACCAAATTGGTATTAGTGAGGGGTTTGGGATGATTCTGTGCGCTCGTGACAGAATTTGCTTTACCCGTAGTGGCCCTAGTGTTGATAGGAGCCCGGCTGGTGCTGGGAAAACATTTAGATACACCAGGAGGTGCATAATGCCCTGTACACACGATCGGACATTGATCGGACATTCCGACAACAAAATCCATGGTTTTTTTCAGACGGATGTTGGCTCAAACTTGTCTTGCATACACACGGTCACACAAAGTTGTCGGAAAATCAGATCGTTCTAAACACGGTGACGTAAAACACATACGTCAGGACTATAAACGGGGCAGTAGCCAATAGCTTTCATCTCTTAATTTATTCTGAACATGCGTGGCACTTTGTGCGTCGGATTTGTGTACACATGATCGGAATTTCCAACAAGGTCCTATCACACATTTTCTGTTGGAAAATCTGACCGTGTGTACAGGGCATTAGAGTTACCATCAGTGTGTTTATGAAATTCCGATTTCTTCTGATTTGCAGTGCGATCAGGTGTCTGTGAAGAAAGAGAGGAAGCAGAGGAGGTGTCAGAATCATTGGGTTCGGACTGTGCTTCTTTAGAAGCAGGCGTCTGAATATTGCGTCTTTTATTTTTAGTTGGAGCCCAGTTGTACGCTTGGGCATGGTCATATGATAATTTGTCTCTCATAAATTTCTTTTCTTCAGTTTATAGGATTTCTGAAACATAGGTCTCAAGATTTGTTTTTAACAAACTTTCATGACTAGAAAATTGATCATTGGAAGTGATGGAATCATTATCCTGATAAAGCTTTTCAATTTCTTTGTCCAGAGATGCTAGTTCATAACTAAAGTGACCACATAGTAGTTCCATCATTTTCATAGAGCAAAGCTGAAGATTTTCCTCCCATTTATTTTAAAATTCTGGTTCCAATTTGTTTATAGTAGTGTCATCTATATATTTAGAAAAATACCATTTATTCCAGTGGATTCTTGCTTTATGCTCTAGCATTCTCTGGAGTCTAAGAAAAAATGGTCCATAGTTAGACCCCCTCCCATTTTGGAACATGTGGATCTGGTCCATAAATCCCTCAAAGACATTGCCAACATAATTAGCCATGTTTTTGAAAAAGAGAGAGAGGAAAAAGAAACCTGTATATATATTGATCTTGAATATATTTAGTATTGTTTTTTTGTTGAAGAGAATATAAAATTGATCACATTGAAACTACTTGATTTGGTAATCCACCATTCCAAAAGGGTGATAGGTAACACCTTAAATGAGATAAATGAAAGAAACTAGGAAAGGAGGGTCCAAATATGAGAACACCACATCCCAAATTTTTAAGCAAATGAAGAAAATGGGCTTTGAGGTAACCAACCTCGGGACTTTAATGGTGTTTATATCTTGAATATCAAGTCATCAATAGTTTGAATAAAATTTATTTATTTAAACATTATTAAAAAATCACGAGACATGATTTAGTACAGAAAAAAGTTTTTCATAAAATTCAGTGACATATCGTAAAAGATAGCACTCGCTCGCTCGTCCCCACTCCCTTTCCTGACTGGCCGGGCTGCGTGCTCAGATAAGGGTCTGGTATGGATTTTGGGGGGACCCCCACACCGATTTTTTGGTGTAGGGGGTTCCCCTTAAAATCCATACCAGACCTAAGGGACTGGTATGCCCTTGGGGGGAACCCACGCCGGCTTTTTATTTAAAATTTGGCGCGGCGTTCCCCCTCATGATTCATACCAGACAGCTGTCAGCACTGCCTGTTGCTCATCGCGAAAGGGAAAAAAGTTTTCCTTTCCCGATGAGCGAGCCAGCGCGAGATGCACAGTACCCTGTCGCTGAGAACCAGCGAGATGGGATCGTGCTGAAAACACAATCTCGCAGTCAGGTACTGTAGGTATGTCTCCGCTGTATAACCCCCTCCAGATGGCTGCTGACGATAAGGGAACAGACTCCACCAAGGACACACAAAAAGAACTCTTATGGTGTAGTATGTTTAAAAAGATAACAAAAGATTTCACACTCACATGTGACTGTGCTATGCCCAGCGCTAAGGTGTCTACATCATAATTATGGCGGTGTGCGATCCACGCCTCGTTCTAGCTATAACAAAAGGATGTCACAGAGAGGACTTGGAAGTGACTCGTCACTCTCAGTTGCCCAGAGAATCATGGTAAAAAGATGGACCTCATCCTCACACCCAACTATCACTTTACTCAAGCGAGAACTTACAACTCTTATGTATCGAGATAAGACTCTCACAGATATCTCCCAGGCCTCCACCAACAATCGCTTCCTGCAGAGTTAGCATGCTTTCATAGCCACTATACTGTCCCCAAATGACTATGATTCCCTCTCCAGTTCCTTCTACTCTCATGGCCTTCAACAAATCTATGACATAGACAATGTTACTTGACTGCCTCCCTCCCCCTGGACTTCAGGGCCTATGTTCTCATTATCACCATAGATGTTGTATTTACTATCTATGCTAATATGGTAATGTACTTCCAGCCCATTTGTTTTCAGGAGAAATGCTCTTCTTCCTTAGATGTGTTTTCAGTCACCATTTTTACTACTGCGATTACTTTTGGTATCACCCCCATGGTATTATGTATTTCAATATTGCATTATGCTAATTCGACCATCCCTGTGGTCATTTTACTACTTCATTTCTTGTCTACCTCCACCTTTCAACCCCCTCCCTTTCTGACTTTCTCTCGTCCCCCCCCCCTCCTCACACCCCACCCCCCCTTTTTACTTTTGTTTTCCTCCCAATCCATAATCTTGATCCATCTAGTTCTCTCCTTTGTTGTCCCTCCCCCCCTTCCTTTTAACAATTTCTTATGACAAACATTGTCCCGCTAACCACGTATGTTGTTCAGTTGATCATCTTCCTGGTATAAGAGTTTCACTATGATATCTGGCCTATTTTATGTAACAAACCCTGTGTTCTCCGCTAATATCATTTGTACTCTGTTATACAATAAAATCCATTACAAAAAGAAAAACTGCCATAACTAAGTCAGAGATCCTAAATATTTCTCAGGAAAAGAACAAAAGGCGATACAGCCCACTTTCTCCTTTATTTGCATAGGAAAGAACTTAGGTATACAATTGACAGCTTTGTTTAGGGACTTGTATAAATCCAATTATATCCCATTTCTTAACTTTGTTAAAGAGGAGTTGAATTCCCTTAAATGCAAACTGATTTTGTGACTTGGCAATATAAACACAGGTAAAATGAGAATACTCCTCCCTAAGATACTTTAACTATCAGAAGCTTCTAATGCCGCGTACACACGGTTGGACTTTTCAGCTACAAAAGTCCGACAGCCCGTCCGACAGACTTTCGACGGACTTTCAACGGACTTTCCAATGACCGGACTTGCCTACACATGATCACACAAAAGTCCGACGGATTTGTACTTGATGACGTACACCAGACTAAAATAAGGAAGTTGATAGCCAGTAGCCAAAAGCTGCCCTAGCGTCGGTTTTTGTCCATCGGACTAGCATACAGACGAGCGGATTTCTGGGTCCGGCGGAGTTATGACGTAAAGATTTGAAGCATGTTCCAAATCTAAAGTCCGTCAGACTTGCGACTGGAAAAGTCCGCTGAAGGTCCGGTGAAGCCCACATACTATCGGATTGTACGCCGGATTTGGTCCGTCGCCGTCCGTCAGACAAGTCCGGTCAAAAAGTCCGACCGTGTGTACGCGGCATAATAGTTTTACCACAGGCATATTTGGAGGAGGAAACTAAGATCAATCATATTGAAATACATATGGTCATAGGTGCACAAGGATCCTATATGCTCTGATGGGTAAGGCAAAGAGGAAAGGATAGATTTACAAGATTTTGTTTCAATCATTTTTATTGAGTTATTAAGGAGAGTATTACAGAATATTTCACAATAACAATTCTCATTGTAAAGTGGAACAAAATAAAACACCTACATTTACATTCACATAATAAATTCCATCTATTCCACTCTGTTTATGAATTGATACTGGTTTGGTAATGGTAGCCCACCCCCAGACACCCCTATGGGAACACACTATGTCTGGAGAGGAGGTGAGCCCCCCCAACCCCGTTTCCCCCCCCATCACCAATGCAAAAGATGTAGCACCATGGGCAAGTACATTTAATATAAAGCAAAAAATAAGGAGAGGAAAAAGAAACATAAATGTAGCTTGTAGGTACCTAAATGGTTAACAAGTAAGAGAAAAGGATCTCCAAGTGTCAAGTCAAATTTAGTGGTTTTACCATCTCTATTCGCCAGAATTTTTTCGTATTCAGCCATTATATTTAGTTTGGATATTATATCCCTTATTTTGGGGATGTCTGTAGATTTCCATCTAAACATAATTGCAGAAGGTGCTGCCAATAGTATATTGGTTGTTATAGGCCTAACAGCAGTAGGAAGATTTGATATATTCACACTGAGAATAGCCTGTTCGATATTCGTTTTAACATAAACACCTGTCAACTTTGAGATTAGTCAGAAAATGTCTGCCCAGAAACTACGTAGATTGACACATTGACCATACCTTATGTGTTAGGGTTCCCACCTGTCCACATCCTCTCCAACATAGGTTTGAGTTATCTTTTGAGAATTTAGCAACTGTGTATGGAGTAAAGTACCACCCCTATGTAAGTTTCTGTGCTAGTTCCTCATAATTTGAACATCTTGAAAATTGGAGGTTGCATTTGATTGCATTTTTACATTGGAGTTCCGAGAACTCTTTTCCCCAACTATTTTTCCCATTTTAGTAATGGCGTATACTTAGTAAATAAGTCCTTAGAATTCAGAGCATTGTATATTAGAGTTATACCTTTCGTTTCATTGTTTTTTATTAAGATTTTCACATAAACAACGATTCAGTACATCTGTATACAAATACATTTATTAGTCCTTAGCTTATTCTCTAAAGGCATCCAACAAGCAATGCTACATGTCACGGTGTACATTCTATATTTACATTTAACTGAACTGATTATTTCAAACTATTTTCTTAGAATATCAAACTTAGGGTGGGTACTGGGATCCCCCCCCCAGACACCCCACTTGGGAGCAAACTGTGTCCAGGGAGGTGGTCCCCCACCCCCTCCCTCTTCATCAGTATAGCTAGGTCCACAGAACAATTGCCTTTTGGCATACCCGTTTTAATCCAGATTGTCTGTAGTATAAGTGTATATGGGTATGTTTCAACCTAGGGTTACCAAGGATGAATAAGATCAGGGTAATAAAAGATACGGGTAAGTATTTAAGCTTGCACTTAACGAACAAACAAAAAATAAAAAGACCAAAAAAAAGAAAATATAAAATAGAGAAATAAGAAACTGAACATAAGACTACAACAAAAACCATTTACCACCAAATGATAGTACAAAAAATATGTCTATAGCAGATTATCAATGAGAAGTCTCTGGAAATCTTGTGCACCATGAAGCCCATTCAGCCTGCAATTTTGCCATAGAGTTGGCTGAGTATGCAAAAAATTTTTCATAAAGGTAGTGAGTATTCACTATGTGTATTACGTCACTAATATTTGGTATAATGTCTGATTTCCATTTTGAAGTAATAGATAAGCGTGCTGCTATCATAGAGTTATACCTTTCAATGTGGGATTACAAGACTGGATAAAGTTCCATGCTTTTTACATTACCGGTACATGAGTGGTTTTGGTACTCTGATAAAAGGAGGCTGTGTGTACGTTAGAAATTCCGTATCCGGAATTTGGAATTTATGTTTTATGGCTGCAAAAGGCAACAATTTATTTTCCCTGATTAAATCTGTTAATTTCCCAATGCCGTTCTCTATCCATGTATTCAACTTTTTATTGGGAATCATCCACCAGAGAGATTCGAGAGGGATGGGAATCCTAGTGGTAGGGTATTCTTCAGTTCCTTTTGGGTTTAGAGCAGACCATGCTTGGACTGCAGCTTGTATGGTAGGGTGATTTGTTAAGTCACCTCTTTTGGGTAATTTGGTGGCCATTAAAAGAGATAGTGGAGATTTGTTGTTCATCCATACAGTCAGGTCCATAAATATTGGGACATTGACACAATTCTAATCTATTTGGCTCTATACACAACCACAATGGATTTGAAATAAAATGAAGATATACTTTAACTGCAGACTTTCAGCTTTAATTTGAGGATATTTACATCCAAATCAGGTGAATGGTGTAGGAATTACAACAGTTTGTGCATGTGCGTCCCACTTTTTAAGGGACCAAAAGTAATGGGACAATTGGCTGCTCATCTGTTTTATGGCCAGGTGTGTGTTATTCCCTCATTATCCCATTTACAAGGAGCAGATAAAAGGTCCAGAGTTAATTTCAAGTGTGCTATTTGCATTAGGAATCTATTGCTGTCAACTCTCAACATGAGATCCAAAGAGCTGTCACTATCAGTGAAGCAAGCCATCATTAGGCTGAAAAAACAAAACAAACCCATCAGAGATATAGCAACAACATTAGGTGTGGCCAAATCAACTGTTTGGAACATCCTTAAAAAGAAAAAACGCACCGGTGAGCTCAGCAACACCAAAAGACCCAGAAGACAACTGTCATGGATGACCAAAGAATTCTTTCCCTGGTGAAGAAAACACCCTTCATAGCAGTTGGCCAGATCAAGAACACTCTCCAGGAGGTAGGGTGTATGTGTGTCAAAGTCAACAATCAAGAGAAGACTTCACCAGAGTGAATACAGAGGGTTCACCACAAGCTATAAACCATTGGTGAGCCTCAAAAACAGGAAGGCCAGATTAGAGTTTGCCAAACAAAATCTAAAAAAGCCTTCACAGTTCTGGACCAACATCCTATGGACAGATGAGACCAAGATCAACTTGTACCAGGGTGATGGGAAGAGAAGAGTATGGAGAAGAAAAGGAACTTCTCATGATCCAAAGCATACCACCTCATCAATGAAGCATGGTGGTGGTAGTGTCACGGCGTGGCCATGTATGGCTGCCAATGGTTCTCTTGTATTTATTGATGGTGTGACTGCTGACAAAAGCATCAGGATGAATTCTGAAGTGTTTCGGGCAATATTATCTGCTCATATTCAGCAAAATGCTTCAGAACTAATTGGACGGTGCTTCACAGTGCAGATGGACAATGACCCGAAGCATACTGCGAAAGCAACCAAAGAGTTTTTTAACCACTTCAATACCAGGCACTTATACACCTTCCTGCCCAAGCCAATTTTCAGCTTTCAGCACTGTCAAAATTTGAATGACAATTGCGCGGTCATGCTACACTGTAACCAAACAAATTTTTTATCATTTTGTTCCCACAAATAGAGCTTTCTTTTGGTGGTATTTGATCAACTCTGCGTTTTTTATTTTTTGTGCAACAAAAGACCGAAAATTTTGAAAAAAAAAAAGTTTTTCTTTGTTTCTGTTATAAATTTTTGTAAATAAGTATGTTTTCTTCTTCAATGATGGGCACTGATATGGCTGCACTGACGGGCACTGATAAGGCGGCACTGATAGGCACCGATGAGGTGGCACCAATGAGGTGGCACTGATGAAGTGGCACTGATGGGCACTGACAGGCGGCACTGGTATGCAGCACTGATGGGCATTCATAGGTGGCACTGATGGGCAATCATAGGCGGTACTGATGGGCACTCATAGGCGGCACTGATGGGTACTTATGGGTGGCACTGATGAGTACTTGTGGGTGGCACTGATAGGTGGCATGGATTGGCACTGATGGGCACAGCTGGGCACTGATAGGTGGCACAGATGGACACTGATGGGTGGCACTGATGACACTGATGGGTGGCATTGCTGGGCATCACTGATTTTATTTGTGCCATAGAGGTGCCATTCAGTGCCCATTTGTGGGCACTGATTGGCATATGTTGGGCATTAATTTGCACATGTGGATAGCCATGGGGGATGTACCTGGCCATTCACATGTTAGGTGCTTCCCTGGTGGTCCAGTGTGGGCATCCGAGGGGGGCTGCACTGATAAACAATCAGCACAGACCCCCCCTGTCAGGAGAGCCCCCGATCGGCTCTCCTCTACTCGTGTCTGTCAGAAGCGAGTGAGGAAAAGCCGATCAACAGCTCTTCCTGTTTACATTGTGATCAGCTGCAATTGGACACGGCTGATCACATGGTAAAGAGCCTCCGTCGGAGGCTCTTTACCGAGATCGGTGTATCGGTGTGTCAGACTGACACACCGCACCACCGATCGCCGCATTAATTCCCACACGGGCGCGCAGTGGCTGCTATCCTGCTGGACGTCATATGACGCCCAGTCAGGATAACTGAACCACCAGCTAGCCGTCAATCTGCTATAGGCCGGGGCAGGAAGTGGTTAAGGGAATGAAGTGGAATGTTATGCAATGGCCAAGTCAATCACCTGACCTGAATCTGATTGAGCATGCATTTCACTTGCTGAAGACAAAACTGAAGTGAAAATGCCCCAAGAACAAGCAGGAACTGAAGACAGTTGCAGTAGAGGCCTGGCAGAGCATCACCAGGGATAAAACCCAGCATCTGGTGATGTCTATGCATTTCAGACTTCAGGCTGTAATTGACTGCAAAGGATTTGCAACCAAGTATTAAAAAGTGAAGGTTTGATGGATGATTATTAATCTGTCCTATTACTTTTGTTCCCTTAAAAAGTGAGGGACACATATACAAACTGTTGTAGTTCCAACACCATTCACCTGATTTGGATGTAAATACCCTCAAAATAAAGTTGAAAGTCTGCAGTTAAAGCACATCTTGTTTGTTTCATTTCAAATTCATTGTGGTGGTGTATAGAGCCAAAAAGATTAGAATTGTGTCGATGTCCCAATATTTATGGACCTGACTGTATATGTTCTATTTGACACCAGGGTTTTATAATGGGTTTCTGGAACCAACTTTTGAGTTGATCTATAACCACTGCTATATAGTAGTTTTTCAGCACTGGTAGGCCCATACCCCCAACAGATTTGTGCCTATTTTGAATGATGGGGGAACATCTAGCTCTGCTCCCCACCCACACAAATTTTGATAGTTGCGTCTGCATTGTAGTGAAGAAAAGTGCGGGTATAGGTAAAGCTCTAAAGTAGTAAATCAATTTGGGTAATAGTATCATTTCATACGCCGCCAGACACCCTGACCAGGTTAAGTAGTGCTTTTGGAATCTAGAGATTTCCTGTTGAAAGGTGTTGATGAGTGGTAAGTAGTTAGCGTGGTATAGTCTTGATAGCGGAGACTTTAGTTTTATTCCTAAATAGGTGATGGAGTCATGTGTCCAAGGGTATGGAAGGTTCTTTTTCAGGGATACTTCTGTTTTTGAGTACATAGCTATTCCTAGTATGTTGGATTGAATGTCTGTAATATGTCATGAGCTGAGGGTAATGATTTGGTCGGAGTAGATAAGGATAGAAGAACGTCATCAGCGAACAAGGATATTTTGTGCTGATATTTGTGAGTTGTAATTCCTTGAATGGTCGGGTCAGATCTTATTGTTTCTGCAAGGGGTTCCATAATGAGTGCAAAAATTAGAGGGGACAAGGGGCAGCCCTGCCTTGTCCCATTCGTTATTCGGTATGTTTTAGAAAACATTCCTTCTGTAAAGACAAATGCTGAGGGGGATGAGTATAAAGCCATTATCGCTTTTTGTTTTTGGCCGGCCAATCAAAATTTTTCTAACACTTTGCAGAGATACCACCAATGTACCCTGTTGAAAGCCTTCTCTGCATCTAACATAAGAAGCAGAGAAGGCTCTCCTTTCCTCTCCATTAAATGGAGAAGGTTAACCATTCTTCTGGTGGCATCTGTGGTCTGGCAGCCCATCACAAAACCTACTTGGTCATAGTTGATCAGTTTAGGTAGTAATTTCATTAATCTATTTGCTATCAATTTGGCATATAGTTTCACATCCACATTTAATAATGAGATTGGTCTAAAATTTGGGGGGAAATTGGGTTCTTTGCCTGGTTTAGGGAGAGTAATGATAGTGGCTGCTAGCATTTCTTGGGGGAAACTTGCATTATCCCTAGCTGCTTCAAAGATTCGGTGCAAGTGCAGTAATAGGATGTGACTAAACAGTTGATAGTATTCAGAGGAATAACTGTCAGGCCCTGGAGACTTGTTGTGGGGAAGTTTTTTGATTGCTTCTATTTCTTGTACTGTGAAGGGTTGGTTCAGAAAGTGTAGGTCAGTTTGAGATACTGTGGGTAGGTTCGAAGCTAGATATTTTGAAACAATATCCTCATTAGGTTGGTAAGTGTTAGGATCGTTATTAAGATTGTAAAGCTCCTCATAGTAGTCACTAAATGCATCTGCTATTTCTTTGGGATTTGTGACTTAGCTTGGTTTTGGGATTTACAATATACAGGATTTTTTGTTTAGCAATTTTTTCTTTTAGCTGGTTTGCTAACCGCTTTCCTGCTTTGTTTCCACATCTATATGTTTGGGCTTTCAAGGTACACATCTGGTAGTCATGTTGGGCCACCAGGTGGGTTCGTAGTTTTTGTCTGGTGAGGAATAGAGTGTCCCTAATTTTTTGTGGTAGTTTGTTTATCAAGGATTTCTAATCGGCGAATTTCAGTTAAAAATTCATTGAGTCGCTCTGAGCGTTGTTTTTTAACCTTTGCACTTAGCTGTATGAGCAATCCTTTCGTATATACTTTATGCGTATTCTATAGAGTGAAGGGATCATCAACCGATGGGGCATTGATATTAAAAAATTTTGTAAGTGCTTTGCCTATTTGGCCCAAATGTTTTGGTTGTGATAAAGTGTAAATGTCGTTGTGCCATCTATTTGCCCTGACAACGGGGGTGGCATAGTTTTACAAAATAAGGCGGACTATATCAAAGAAGCTCATAGACTTCTCTGATAAGACTACATACCACAAGCCTAAAAAAGACCCCACCACCCATTTTACCACTGAGGTGAATGTTTTAGTTAAATCAGCTCTTGAACGTGGAGTGATTAACAAAACTGAAGCCTCCTTTTTTACCAAAAGTTTTTATGAGACTCCATATTTTTATAATTTGCCCAAAGTTCACAAAAACATCACTTCCCCTTCTGACAGGCCCATTGTGGCCGCCATGGACAGCGTCACCACTGGGTTCAGTCAGTACATTGACCAATACCTACAACCGATTGTCCAACAGTTACCAACCTACATTAGAGATGGCACCCACCTCCTGGAATTACTTGCACCCTACAAGTGGGAATCCTCCTATACATGGCTGTCTTTAGATGTTACTTCGCTTTATACTTCTATTCCTCATCAATTTGGCCTACTAGCCCTGGAGTTTTTCCTTGCACACGACCCCCTTATTAAACCCAGACAAGCCGCATTTATTCTGGAGGCTACCAATTTCTGTCTGACCCACAATTATTTTGACTTTGATGGCGAATTGTACCTACAAATACAATGGACCGCCATGGGAGCCAACTTCGCTCCCTCTTACGCCAACTTAGCTATGGGTTACCGGGAAAAGAATTACATCTCACAAAACAATCCCTACTCCTCCCATATTGTAAATTTTGGTCATTACATTGACGACCTAATTGTAATCTGGGACGGCTCTTCTGCAACCATATGCAACCATATCCCCTACTGCTTATATTTCACACATGTCTCTGATCCCAGTGGTTTGGCTTTTTTGGACTTGGAATTGAGTCATGTGGGTGAAACCATCATTGCCAAGAATTATACTAAACCCACAGCTGGTAACTCCTTCCTACACTATAGAAGTTGCCATTACCCTAAATGGACCAAAAATATACCTAAAGGCCAGTTTTGTCGTTTAAGACAAAATTGTACCCTAGACACTGACTACGATACACAGAGCATCTAACTATAACAGAAATTTGCTGATAAAGAATACCCCAAAGAGTTGGTTGATCAAGCTTGTGATCTCTACTCTAAAGGCAAACCAACTGAAAAAGAAAGAGAAGTCAAAACAGACCATTCTATGAGATTCATAACTACCTTTAATTTTCAATACAAAAAAAATGGAAAACATTTTAAATAAACACTGGATTATCCTGCAGCAGGATCCCCTCCTTAAAACCATTCTTCCACCCATACCCAGGATCACTTACCGTAAAGCCCCCTCTCTGAAACACAAAATTGCTCCGAGTAAACTCCCGTCTGATCAAACCATTCCCAACCCCACCACCCTTCCTAATACCCTTGGTGGGCATGTACCAATGTAAGAAGACTTGCTGCAAAACCTGTTTGTTTGTCCAACATAGCAAAAAGTCATTTCATTCTAAAGGTAAAACATACCCAATAGATCAGTTCTACAACTGCTCATCTGAGTTTTTTGTATATGGCCTAACGTGCCCTTGTTGGTTGATTTATGTAGGACGAACCATTTGCCCCTTGAGGCAACGGTTTGGCCAGAATCGACAACTTATTGAGGGCGGCAAAGATATGCATAATGTTCCTCATCACTTTGCTGAGCACCACAAAAAATCTACTATTGGTCTTGAAGTTTGGGGCATCGAACAAATCCCTAAATCAATGATCCAAGCCGAACGTTTCAAAAAATTGTGCGCGAGAGAGACTTTTTGGATATATTGCCTTGATGTTCTGTCGCCCGGCTGCCTCAATGAAGGTATAGAAATAGCCACAGTACTATAGTTTTTTATGCTCCACATTATATCTGTTATTATTGCTAATATTATGTATTTTGATGATATCATTACCTCTTACTCATTTATATTTACATGCATATCTTTGTCACTTTCATCGCAGGTTTCATTATTTTTATCTCTCTTTTTAATATATAGGGTGGCGGGTTCGCTCCTCGTGTTTCCAGTAAGTATTGGTAACTCTGGAGGTAGCGTTATGTCATGCTCTGTTTCTATGACCTATGATCCTTGATCCCATTATTTTTTACCCCTCCCCCTCCCTTCTTCTCCCCTCTGCTTTACTCTGTTCCTTTTTCCTCCCCTTTTTCCTCCCCCCTTGTTTTCCCCCCTCCTTTATTGTTTCTTCCTTCCCTACCCCCTTCCCCCCTACCCTTTACTTTTCTCCCCCTTTATGTTTGTTCTGTTCTCCCCCCCCCACTGCTTACCCCCGGTTTCCTGATACTTGTACATAGACATATGCACATACCTTTGCCCCCAACCTCATCATGGTCAGAACTATTTATCCCATGTTTGTGCACCCATTATTGGTCTCTAGTCCCCCCCCCCCTTTCCTCTTAGCCCATGGTTCCATTTATTATCTAGATTTATCCCTGTTTAAAAAAGTCTTATTGTATTATTTTGATCATTTCCTATTATCTGTTATATATATATCAATTACCTACTTTTGATTGTCCTATTTTACTTATTAATTGATTAATTACGCATTGATTATTTTCTGACGTTAATGATCCATAACCCCTTTTTTCTAATGGTATTGGTGACACAGTGGCTTATACTTGACAAATAAATCCACACTGTTTTTAACCAATCCAATATAGTATTTTTATGTGCATTTCCTTTTAATATGCACCATGTATTTCTTCCCTCTAGCATTGTGTCTACATATTAGTGCCTTTTTTCCATATTCCCAAGAATTTTATCACCCCATTATGGTGTCTTTATATTACTGCTTTTTTTCCACATCTCCCCATCATTGTGTCTGCATTTTATTCCCTTTTTTCACATTCCCACTGGCCCCTTTTTTTCTCCCCTCTCCCTGTCCGCTCCTCCATGTATGCTCTGGCCCCGTCCCTCATTCTGCCTATAATAATCTCCCCTGTGCTTTGAGACTCTATGCTTGAGAAAGGAATGCAGCTATCTTCTCCACCCTTAGCCAGCTAGTTCTGAAACACGTCACATGTTGATGACGTCACGGCTCAGTGTCTGCCCTCCAAGCCTCGTTTTCAATCTGGATACATGGCCGTGTTTCCTTCCATAACACAGAGGCAGTGCGAACACTGTGGAGACACAGCACAGCTCGGCCATCCGTCCTGACGTCCATTTCCTCCCTCACTGACACTTGTGTCAGCACCAGGTTGTTTCCCTCTTCCTCACCGGACTGTTATAGGCATCTGCCAGGAATACTGAACTATACTGGATTGTGCTGTGCTCAGCCATCTCCACCCCTTCCTGCCTGGATTTGATGGAGTGTCAGCCACACTGGAACTGCTGTAACCTACAGTCCCACATCATCTTCTTAGTCCAGATTATGGACCTGAATAGGGATGAGCCGAACACCCCCATGTTCGGTTCGCACCAGAACATGCAAAAAGGAAAAAAGTTCATTCAAACACGCGAACACCGTTAAAGTCTATGGGACACGAACATGAATAATCAAAAGTGCTAATTTTAAAGGCTTATATGCAAGTTATTGTCATAAAAAGTGTTTAGGGACCTGGGTCCTGCCCCAGGGGACATGGATCAATGCAAAAAAAAAAAGTTTTAAAAAACGGCCGGTTTTTTAGGAGCAGTGATTTTAATAATGCTTAAAGTCAAACAATAAAAGTATAATATCCCTTTAAATTTCATAGCTGGGGGGTGTCTATAGTATGCCTGTAAAGGGGTGCATGTTTCCTGTGTTTAGAACAGTCTGACAGCACAATTACATTTCGAAGGAAAAATCCCATTTAAAACTACTCGCGGCTATTGCATTGCCGGTCCGACAATACACATAGAAGTTCATTGATAAAAACGGCATGGGAATTCCCCACAGGGGAACCCCGAACCAAAATTTAAAAAAAAATGACATGGGGGATCCGCCTAAATTTCATACTAGACCCTTCAGGTCTGGTGTGGATTTTAAGGGGAACCCCGCGCCCAAAAAAAAAAAAAAAAGGCGTGGGGTCACCCTAAACATCCATATCAGACCCTTATCCGAGCATGCAACCTGGCATGCCACAGGAAAAGAGGAGGGGAAGAGAGTCCACACGCCCTCAACATTAGGAGGGTGCTTTGGGGTAGCCCCAAACACCTTGTCCCCATGTTGATGAGGACAAGGGCCTCATCCCCACAACCCTGGCCGGTGGTTGTGGGGGTCTGCGGGCAGGGGGCTTATCGGAATCTGGAAGCCCCCTTTAAGAAGGGGACCCCCAGATCCCGCCCCCCCTGTGTGAAATGGTAAGGGAGTACTTACCCCTACCATTTCACTAAAAAACTGTCAAATGTTAAAAATAACAAGAGACAGTTTTTGACAATTCCTTTATTTAAATGCTTCTTCTTTCTTCTATCTTCATCTTCTTCTGGTTCTTCCTCCGGCGTTCTCCTCCAGCATTTCCTCCGCGGCGTCTTCTATCTTCTTCTCCGGGCCGCTCCGCACCCATGGCATGGGGGGAGGCTCCCGCTCTTCTCTTCATCTTCTTCTCTGGGCCGCTCTGCATCCATGCTGGCATGGAGGGAGGCTCCCGCTGTGTGACGGCGTCTCCTCGTCTGACGGTTCTTAAATAACGGGGGGCGGGGCCACCCAGTGACCCCACCCCCCTCTGACGCACGGTGACTTGACGGGACTTCCCTGTGATGTCACGGGGAATGCCACAGGGAAGTCCCGTCATGTCCCATGCGTCAGAGGGGGGCGGGGCCACCCGGTGACCCCGCCCCCTCTGACGCATGGGACATGACGGGACTTCCCTGTGGCATTCCCCGTGACGTCACAGGGAAGTCCCGTCAAGTCACCGTGCGTCAGAGGGGCCCGCCCCCCATGGCCCCGCCCCCCATTATTTAAGAACCGTCAGACGAGGAGATGCCGTCACACAGCGGGAGCATCCCTCCATGCCATGGGTGCGGAGCGGCCCGGAGAAGAAAATGAAGAAGAGAAGAGAAGCAAGAAGAAGATGAAGAAGATGAAGAGAAGAGCGGGAGCCTCCCCCCATGTCATGGGTGCGGAGCGGCCCGAGGAGAAGAAGATAGAAGACGCCGCGGAGGAGATGCTGGACGAGAACGCCGGAGGAAGAACCAGAAAAACCAGAAGAAGATGAAGGAAGATAGAAGAAAGAAGAAGCATTTAAATAAAGGAATTGTCAAAAACTGTCTCTTGTTATTTTTAACATTTGACAGTTTTTTAGTGAAATGGTAGGGGTAAGTACCCCCTTACCATTTCACACAGGGGGGGGCGGGATCTGGGGGTCCCCTTCTTAAAGGGGGCTTCCAGATTCCGATAAGCCCCCCGCCCGCAGACCCCCACAACCACCGGCCAGGGTTGTGAGGATGAGGCCCTTGTCCTCATCAACATGGGGACAAGGTGTTTTGGGGGGCTACCCCAAAGCACCCTCCCAATGTTGGGGGCATGTGGCCTGGTACGGTTCAGGAGGGGGGGCGCACTCTCGTCCCCCCCTCTTTTCCTACGGCCTTCCACGTTGCCTGCTCGGATAAGGGTCTGATATGGATGTTTGGGGGGACCCCACGCCGTTTTTTTTTTGGCGCGGGGTTCCCCTTAAAATCCACACCAGACCTGAAGGGTCTGGTATGGAATTTAGGGTGACCCCCACGTCGGACCCCCCCCGGTGCCAGCGGCGGTCGGCATTTGTCTGGGAGCGTTCCGTGATGAGGGGGAGGCCATCCAATCATGCCCCACCCCTCGCGATCGCTCCCAGCCAATGAGAGACATCCCCTGCCTGTGTATAGTACACACAGGCAGAGGATGTGATGTCATCTCTCCTCGGCTCTGCAGTTTCCGTTCCGACGCTGAGAAGAGATGTGAGTGCACAACACACACACAGTAGAACATGCCAGGCATACTTTACACCCCGACCCCCCCCCCGAACCCCCCCGATCCCCCCCAATCACCCCTCCCCCTGCCTGTCACACTGACACCAAGCAGTATTTTTTTTTTTTTCCTGATTACTGCATGGTGTCAGTTTGTGACAGTTAGAAGTGGTAGGACAGTTACTGTTAGCCCCCTGTAGGTCTAGGATACCCCCTAACAAAGTTTTAACCCCTTGATCACCCCCTGTCACCAGTGTCGCTAAGCGATCATTTTTCTGATCGCTGTATTAGTGTCGCTGGTGACGCTAGTTAGGGACGTAAATATTTAGGTTCGCCGTCAGCGTTTTATAGCGTCAGGGACCCCCATATACTATCTAATAAATGTTTTAACCCCTTGATTGCCCCCTAATTAACCCTTTCACCACTGATCACTGTATAACTGTTACGGGTGATGCTGATTAGTTCCTTTATTTTTTATAGTGTCATGGCACCCGCCATCTATTACCGAATAAAGGTTTAGCCCCCTGATCGCCCGGCGGTGATATGCATCACCCCAGGCAGCGTCAGATTAGCGCCAGTACTGCTAACACCCACGCACGCAGCATACACCTCCCTTAGTGGTATAGTATCTGAATGGATCAATATCTGATCCGATCAGATCTATACTAGCGTCCCCAGCAGTTTAGGGTTCCCAAAAATGCAGTGTTAGCGGGATCAGCCCAGATACCTGCTATTACCTGCGTATTGCCCCACCGCCCGGCCCAGCCCAGCCCACCCAAGTGCAGATCGATCGATCACTGTCACTTACAAAATACTAAACGCATAACTGCAGCGTTCGCAGAGTCAGGCCTGATCCCTGCGATCGCTAACAGATTTCTTGGTAGCGTTTTGGTGAACTGGCAAGCACCAGCCCCAAGCAGCGTCAGATTAGCGACAGTACCGCTAACACCCATGCACGCACCGTACACCTCCCTTAGTGGTATAGTATCTGATCAGATCAATATCTGATCAGATCTATACTAGCGTCCCCCGCAGTTTAGGGTTCCCACAAACGTAGTGTTAGTGGGATCAGCCCAGATACCTGCTAGCACCTGCGTTTTGCCCCTCCGCCCGGCCCAGCCCACCCAAGTGCAGTATCAATCGATCACTGTCACTTACAAAACAGTAAACGCATAACTGCAGCGTTCACAGAGTCAGGCCTGATCCCTGATCCAGTTTTGGTGAGCTGGCAAGCACCAGCGGCCTAGTACACCCCGGTCGTAGTCAAACCAGCACTGCAGTAACACTTGGTGACGTGGCGAGTCCCATAAGTGCAGTTCAAGCTGGTGAGGTGGCAAGCACAAGTAGTGTCCCGCTGCCACCAAAAAGACAAACACAGGTCCGTCGTGCCCATAATGCCCTTCCTGCTGCATTCGCCAATCCTAATTGGGAACACACCGCTTCTGCAGAGCCCGTACTTCCCCCATTCACATCCCCAACCAAATGCAGTCGGCTGCATGAGAGGCATTTTCTTTATGTCCTCCCGAGTACCCCTACCCAACAAACCCCCCCAAAAAGATGTTGTGTCTGAAGCAATCACGGATATAGGCGTGACACCCGCTATTATTGTCCCTCCTGTCCTGACAATCCTGGTCTTTGCATTGGTGAATATTTTGAACGCTACCATTCACTAGTTGAGTATTAGCGTAGATTACAGCATTGCACAGACTAGGCACACTTTCACAGGGTCTCCCAAGATGCCATCGCATTTTGAGAGACCCAAACCTGGAACCGGAAAAAAAAAAAAAAAAAACATACAAAAATATAAAATAAAAAAAAAATAGTTGTCGTTTTATTGTTCTCTCTCTCTATTCTCTCTTTATTGTTCTGCTCTTTTTTACTGTATTCTATTCTGAAATTTTTTATTGTTATTATGTTTTATCATGTTTGCTTTTCAGTTATGCAATTTTTTATACTTTACCATTTACTGTGCTTTATTATTAACCATTTTTTTGTCTTCAGGTACGCAATTCACGACTTTGAATGGTTATACCAGAATGATGCCTGCAGGTTTAGTTATCATCTTGGCATCATTCTTTTCAGCCAGCGGTCGGCTTTCATATAAAAGCAATCCTAGTGGCTAATTAGCCTCTAGACTGCTTTTACAAGCAGTGGGAGGGAATGCCCCCCCACCGTCTTCCGTGTTTTTCTCTGGCTCTCCTGTCTCAACAGGGAACCTGAGAATGCAGCCGGTGATTCAGCCAGCTGACCATAGAGCTGATCAGAGACCAGAGTGACTCCAAACATCTCTATGGCCTAAGAAACCGGAAGCTACGAGCATTTTATGACTTAGATTTCGCCAGATGTAAACAGCGCCATTGGGAAATTGGGAAAGCACTTTATCACACCGATCTTGGTGTGGTCAGATGCTTTGAGGGCAGAGGAGAAATCTAGGGTCTAATAGACCCCAATTTTTTCAAAAAAAGAGTACCTGTCACTACCTATTGCTACGATAGGGGGTATTTACATTCCCTGAGATAACAATGAAAATGATTTTTTTTTTAAAAATCAAAGGAACAGTTTAAAAATAAGATAAAAAAGCAAAAAAATAATTAAAAAAAAAAAAGCACCCCTGTCCCCCCTGCTCTCGCGCTAAGGCGAACGCAAGCGTCGGTCTGGCGTCAAATGTAAACAGCAATTGCACCATGCATGTGAGGTATCACCATGAAGGTCAGATCGAGGGCAGTAAATTTAGCAGTAGACCTCCTCTGTAAATCTAAAGTGGTAACCTGTAAAGGCTTTTAAAGGCTTTTAAAAATGTATTTAGTTTGTCGTCACTGCACATTTGTGCGCAATTTTAAAGCATGTCATGTTTGGTATCCATGTACTCGGCCTAAGATCATCTTTTTTATTTCGTCAAACATTTGGGCAATATAGTGTGTTTTAGTGCATTAAAATTTAAAAAAGTGTGTTTTTTCCCAAAAAAATTTGTTTAAAAAATCAATGCGCAAATACTGTGTGAAAAAAAAAATGAAACACCCACCATTTTAATCTGTAGGGCATTTGCTTTAAAAAAATATATAATGTTTGGGGGTTCAAAGTAATTTTCTTGCAAAAAAAAATAATTTTTTCATGTAATCAAAAAGTGTCAGAAAGGCCTTTGTCTTCAAGTGATTAGAAGAGTGGGTGATGTGTGACATAAGCTTCTAAATGTTGTGCATAAAATGCCAGGACAGTTCAAACCCCCCCCCCAAATGACCCCATTTTGGAAAGTAGACACCCCAAGCTATTTGCTGAGAGTCATGTCGAGTCCATGGAATATTTTATATTGTGACACAAGTTGCGGGAAAGAGACAAATTTTTTTTTTTTTTTTTTGCACAAAGTTGTCACTAAATGATATATTGCTCAAACATGCCATGGGAATATGTGAAAATACACCCCAAAATACATTCTGTTGCTTCTCCTGAGTACGGGGATACCACATGTGTGAGACTTTTTGGGAGCCTAGCCGCGTACGGGACCCTGAAAACCAGGCACCGCCTTCAGGTTTTCTAAGGCTGTAAATTTTTGATTTCACTCTTCACTGCCTATCACAGTTTCGGAGGCCATGGAATGCCCAGGTGGCACAAAACCCCCCCAAATGACCCCATTTTGGAAAGTTATTTGCTGAGAGGTATAGTGAGTATTTTGCAGACCTCACTTTTTGTCACAAAGTATTGAAAAAAAAATTTTTTCTTGTCTTTCTTTATTTTCGAAAACAAATGAGAGCTGCAAAATACTCACCATGCCTCTCAGCAAATAGCTTGGGGTGTCTACTTTCCAAAATGGGGTCATTTGGGGGGGGGTTGTGCCACCTGGGCATTCCATGGCCTCCGAAACTGTGATAGGCAGTGAAGAGTGAAATCAGAAATGTACACCCTTAGAAATCCTGAAGGCGGTGATTGGTTTTTGGGGCCCCATACGCGGCTAGGCTCCCAAAAAGTCCCACACATGTGGTATCCTCATACCCAGGAGAAGCAGCTAAATGTATTTTGGGGTGCAATTCCACATATGCCCATGGCCTGTGTGAGCAATATATCATTTAGTGACAACTTTGTGCAAAAAAAAAAAAAAAAAATTGTCACTTTCCCGCAACTTGTGTCAAAATATAAAACATTCCATGGACTCAAAATGCCTCAAAGCAAATAGCTTGGGGTGTCCACTTTCCAAAATGGGGTCATTTGGGGGGGTTTTATGCCATCTGGGCATTTTATGGCCTTCAAAACTGTGATAGGTAGTGAGGAGTAAAATCAAAAATGTACGCCCTTAGAAATCCTGAAGGCAGTGATTGGTTTTCGGGGCCCCGCACGCGGCTAGGCTCCCAAAAAGTCCCACACATGTGGTATCCCCATACTCAGGAGAAGCAGCTAAATGTATTTTGGGGTGCAATTCCACATATGCCAATGGCCTGTGTGAGCAATATATCATTTAGTGACAACTTTTTGTAATTTTTTTTTTTTTGTCATTATTCAATCACTTAAGACAAAAAAAATGAATATTCAATGGACTCAACATGCCTCTCAGCAATTTCCTTGGGGTGTCTACTTTCCAAAATGGGGTCATTTGTGGGGGTTTTGTACTGCCCTGCCATTTTAGCACCTCAAGAAACGACATAGGCAGTCATAAATTAAAGGCTGTGTAAATTCCAGAAAATGCACCCTAGTTTCTAGGCGCTATAAAACTTTTGCGCAAACCAATAAATATACACTTATTGACATTTTTTTTTACCAAAAACATGTGGCCGAATACATTTTGGCCTAAATGTATGACTAAAATTGAGTTTATTGGATTTTTTTTTAGAACAAAAAGTAGAAAATATCTTTTTTTTTTCAAAATTTTCGGTCTTTTTCCGTGTATAGCGCAAAAAATAAAAAACGGCAGAGGTGATCAAATACCATCAAAAGAAAGCTCTATTTGTGGGAAGAAAAGGACACAAATTTTGTTTGGGTACAGCATTGCATGACCGTGCAATTAGCAGTTAAAGCGACGCAGTGCCAAATTGTAAAAAGTGCTCTGGTCAGGAAGGGGGTAAATCCTTCCGGGGCTGAAGTGGTTAAATAAATTGCTTTATGATATATACTCAGAGGCACCCTTCTTCCTTGTTTTTATCCTAACTCATTGGAACTCGCTTTTGGTTTCTTGGTGGCTGCCCTGACTGACTGTTTTATACATTTACAAGTGTACATATATGTACATACATACTCCCCTCCATCTATGCCCTTGGACTATTGGGTACTATGCTCTGAGGTATCTGCACATTGCGCCTTTTTACTTGTTCATCGTCTATTTGCCCTGGCTGTGGTACGATGATCCCCCACACCGATGGAAATTGGTGCGTGGTCTGACCACGTAATACAATGCATTTCCGGCTTAACAACCTGCTGCAAAAGAAATTTGTCAGTTAGAAACAAGTCTATTCGTGAGTAAGTGTGGTGAACATTAGAGAAGAATGTAAAGTCCCTCTCAGATGGGTGCTGACATCTCCATACATCATATAATCCTGATGAAGAGATAAAGCTGTCCAGAGTTGCTCTACTCTGTTGGAGCCTAGTATGGCTGGTTAAGTCCAAGTCCTTATCAGGTACTGCATTGAAATCACCACAGATGATTACATTTCCCTGCTTTATAGTAGATACTTTCTTCCAGATTTTTTTCAGAAAAGTCAGTTGTTTTGTGTTGGGAAGATAAACATTAACCAATGTATATATGGAGTTGTTAATTTCACATACGAGGATTAGGTATCTGCCTGTGTCATCCAGGAAACTTTTTAAATTGGACAGATTCCCTGATGGCAATTGCCACTCCCTTTTTTTGGATGTGCCATTAGCCTGAAAGATATGTGGGTATTTGCGATGTTTGAAAGAAGGAGGTCTGTGAGAAACAAAGTGGGTCTCTTGGAAGCATATAACATCGCTTTGTAGTCTGTTTGCCTCTTTCCAAGCCATTTGCCATTTAAAAGGGCTGTTCAGACCTTTAGCCCGGGTTCACACTATATCTGGCTGCGGATTGCACAGGAGCACTGTGTGTCCCTGTTCCCCATTTCAAGGACGGATCAGGGCCGATTCTATGCCTGAATTCGGCCCTGAAATGGAGCCAAAGACACACAGCGTTTTTGTGCAGTGCGCTCCGCAGCCGCCCCAGAGATATGTGAACCGGCTCCATAGGGAGCCAGTCACATTTTCCTGCTATGCAAATTAGATGTGCGGAACCGCACATCTAATTCGCACAGGTGTGAACCCAGGCTTAACGTTAAGTGAAGATATTTTGAACGCCATGTTGTAATATTGGGGGTGTCAAACTAATGTATGAAAGGTGGGATTTTGTTGTTACGTGGATTTACCTGGTACTGATTGGTTGCAGTTGTTAGTTCAGAAAGTGGGTGTCTGTTGGAGGATGAGAAGAAACTTTCTGTGCTGAGATGGCAAATGATGGATCCATTGGAGAAACCTTTAAGTTAAACAGTTAGTAAAAGACAAAAGGAGGTAAGGTAAGAAAGTCAATAGAGAACAACTTGCGATTCTTTGCAGAATCTGTGCGGTAGAACAACCGCTCAACGTGAGGGGTTAATTGAGAGTAATGCGGCAACTTCCTGGGCCAACAGGGATTGAACAATTGTGCATGGCACATGTGAAATAATCAGCCTGTTTCAATGTCAGAGTTTTCACAGGTGGACACGGGTGAACTATTGTTGTTACCCTTTGAAGATTGTGGGGCAATAATTTGCCATTCTCGGAGAAGGTGGATGCCTTCTTTCACATTTGTAATCACATGGTTTTTGCCCTCCCTTATTACCAGCAGCTTCGCCGGATATAGCCAGCGGTACACTATATTGTGGTTGTTCAAAGGCTTTGTTATGGTGGCCAGCTGCCGGCATTGCTGCATGGTGAAAGCTGACAGGTCCGCAAACAAGAACAGGTCTTGCAGGTTGGATGGTAGTGCATCACGGTGTCTGGCAGCCACCATAATGTGGTCTTTCGTGTGGTAGAAGTGAATCCTGACAATAGCGTCTCTGGGCAGATGAGAAGCAATGTGCTTAGGTTTGGGCAGCCTGTGGATCCTATCTATCAGAAGGTCTTCTAGAGGTGCATCTGGGTGGACTGTTTTCATGACATCTGTAAAGTACTTTTTCAGGTCAGAGGGCTTCACTGTCTCAGGGATTCCTTTGCTTTTAATATTGTTTCTCCTGGATCTGTCTTCTAAATCCGCTAATTTAATTTTCATTTGAATCATTTCATCATCTCTGTTGTTGTGGGCATCCACTAGTTCATTAAAGGTAGATGCAAACTCCCCCATTTTCTCCTCCACATGTGAGACTCCGTCATTAACAGTATTTGCTTTTAAATTGTCTGGTCAGGGCAAGGATATCAGCATGTAATGTAGATCTTAATGACACCAACATATCTTTAAGCATTGTGTCCATCACTGGCATGTTAGCTGTGGGAAAGTTAGGAATCGAGTCCTGTAATTCCCTGGTGTCATCCACAGAAGACTCCAGGCCTTCTGCTGCTGGGCTATTCATCTTTTGCTTGCTTTTGGCCGGGCTGGATGATGCAGATGGAGGTGTAGATGTCTGTCCTTTCCCCAGGCTGCTGTGAAGGTGTCCCATCTGGACTTGTGAGGAAGCGCTGTCCTGTGTAAGCCACATGTGCGTTCTCTCTGCTTGCCGCTGCCATCTTGGTCCACATAACGGCGCTGCAATAGAAAATAGTCGGGCAATTTGCCCGGTTGCTAGCTGTCTTTCCGCTTGCGGGAATGCATCCTGGTGTGTTCCCTCTCCAAGATCAGTAGTTAGCGCTGTGAAACGAGGCTTCTGGCAGCTGTATGTCTCCCTATTGGCCCGTGGCGGAGAGGAGCTGTGTTAGTGAGTGTCCATACTCTCCGCTAGCCAGGCCCCCTGATTTACAAGATTTTAAAAGCCATTATCAAGCAGTAAACATTTCACAGATGATTTACTGAGTTTGCAGCAAAACAATAAATTTGGGTTGGGATTGAGATGACACAGAGAAAATTAGATATAGAAAAGATGCTATGGATTGCACAAAGAATTAAATAGAAGCACTAATCCATATAGGCAGCTTTATTGGATGTACAACTCACCGTTAATTTCTTTATTTATTGCTGATTATTTTCCACCAGAAAAAGACAGAGTATCTGTATTTTACACTTTGGGTAAAACAGGAAATATTGCAGTTCAAATAATTAATTAACGGAGATACACTATGTACACAAGAATGGAGTAAAATACCTCTAGATACACGAAGATATGCACAAATTTAGCATTTATAAAATGTCACTACTTTAGCCTCTATGTGATGTGGACAATCTGTTGTCAATAGAGAAGCTTTTTGACTCTCCTGCTGGCAAATCCCATAGTACATCTTGCGTGTACCATATTCTTGTAAGTGAAGTGAAACCTATGAATTCCCCATATTTAGGGAAGTAGGAATAAAGTTTGGGTATAGGACTTAAAGAGGAAGTAAAGTCTTCTTCTGTAATTATGGAAAACAAAACGTGTAGCGCTGAAAAGAAACGGAAGGGGAAAAGGCACCTACACACTAATAAGGTATGGAGCCAGTGTCCTTCAAACAACTAAACTCAAACACAGTTGAGTTTCTCACATTATATATGAATCCAAATACAATTCAGAGTCCATGGGTAAGAAGCTAAATGGAATACTGCTTGTGAGTGATATGTGAACCACCTGCACCAGCATAAGGTCCAATAGTCTCTGAATCGATGCTAAACACCAGATTGCAATTAAAGTTCCAGAATGGATGATGTATGGATGAATCTGCTTTAAAACATCACACCACAGTGTCTTCACACACGTGCAAATCTCTCAAACGGTAAAGTTGGTAAAGTTGGAGGCTTACCGGAGGGTTTGAACCCAAAACAGTGTATACTGTGAGGGTCAAACCAGCTTTTATTGCATAGTGGCAATGGTGGGAAGACCTTGACAGCGTGAAGGGATCACAAGGGGTTCATAAAGATGTATCTTCTCCAATCGTAACAGAGGATCTCCCCGTATGTGGCTCATAGAGAATACAAAAAAGGCCACATAGTGTGATACCATAAAAACCGTGGTTTATTTAAAAGGAAATACACTTACATGATAAAGTTGATAAAAAAGCGCTTGTACATAAAAGAAGGCAGCAGTGGAGTCCTCCCGACGCGTTTCGTCTGAGTAGACTTCGTCCTGGGGTACCCTCCACTGCAGCCTGACTCCTTAATATAGGAACTGTAATCGTCTTGAAGTGACTCCAGCCCATTCAATTGGTAAATTGGCACTTCCGGGTTCGCAAGATGGCGGACCCGCGTGCGTTCCAGGCCTCCCTTTGGTAGGTGTGCTGTGCGTTCCACCCCCCAGTATTGAGGCCTAGTGATCCCCGTGTATATATCTTTAAAGCGGTTCGCATTTCCAAGACATGTAAAGGTCATATGGATATAGGTAACCCCCAGTGTATGTGGTTTTTACAACCTTAATCCGTTCACAATGTATGCGGAGACACATCCCGCTCGATCTCGCGACATGACGCTATACCGTCATGACACGAAGGCGGAAATACGTGTCCATGTGTCCCGGAGTTTGCGTTCCAGCTATGATTAGCCGGAAACGCTCAATGCACCAAATCCCGGTGAATCTCGCGACATGACGTGGTGACGTCACGTCGCGAAAGCAGAAGTATACTACCCCACAAAACAGGGTTTGCGTTCCAGCAATGGTTAGCCGGAAGTCCTCAAAATGCCACCAGATAAAGAATAGCCAATATCGGACTGCTTGCGTCCCACTTTAGAAGTGGCAACTAAAACGAGCGTTCCGCAGAGTGTCAAAGGGATATTAAAAGCAAAATGAGGCATACATCCATACATCTACATGATTATTCGTAGAGACACCTGTTACTATAATGTTCAATTGGAATGGTTTATGAGAATCGATAAAAAATAATCAAGAAAGGTTTGTCTACATATATATAAGTATGAGATCTATGTACTCATACAATGGGGTTTAGATAAACTCCATAGTTATGTCTGATCATATATATAGTTTATGAGTGGCAAAAAGGTGTGTATGTATAGAACCCATAAGCCAGATTATTAAGGGGAATTGAATGAACTGGATTCACTTGCGTCTACATAGTTAGCATCTATAGCCTCTATGATGGCCCTCTGATGTAAAACATAATTAGATGAACTGGATTCATTTGCGTCTACACAATAAACACTTACAGCCTCTATGGTAGCCATCTGATGTGGAACATACTCAAAGCTATTTTCTGTAGATACAACAGTGAACCGTGCATAATAACCCCATAAGTTGTCAACTTCATGATTCATCCAAGAAAGCGTTGACATCTATCTCTACATTGAGCCCAAGAGGAGAGAAAGTCTGTAACTCATAAGCCCAAAACATTTCCAGGCGGGATACTCCTCTTATTTTTGCACCCCCTCTCCATGGTGGTGTATATTTGTCAATAATGACAAACTGTGATCCAACAGGATTACCGCCATGGAACTCTTTATAGTGTCTTGGGACCGTATGTTTCGGGTCCCAAGGGGGGAATAGTTATTCTGGACAAAAGTCAATACGAAACAGAAATGCATCGCATTTTGAATGAACCAGGCACCTACCAAGTATTACCTAATAACCCCACACATAAATATAAACAGAAACTGCATCAGCTTGTTTCAAAAGGCTATGAGTTGAATATCTTGAATAAAAGAGAAAGGGACTTTCTGATCCCTTCAGCACCCCGAATCCCTACCATATACTATCTGCCGAAAGTCCATAAGGATCCCGTTTGCCCCCCCGGTAGACCAATTGTAAGTGGTATTAATTCCATCACAGCCAGAGTAGGCAGATATATAGATTTTTTCCTGCAGCCCCTAGTAAAGAAAACTCCCTCATATTTGAAAGACACCAGCTCCACAATTAGACTCCTTGAAAACGTCACTGTACAGGATGGCTTCATCATGGCCACTGCAGACGTAGCGTCATTGTACACGTGCATACCACACGATAAGGGCATTGACGCTGTTAAACATTTTTTAACCCAGGAACATTCCCTGGTGTCCTTCCAGTGTGATTATCTTGTGGAGTTACTAGAGTTCGCGGCTAAACATAACTACTTTTGGTTTAACCACAATTTTTATCTTCAACAACGTGGAGTCGCCATGGGGGCGAAATTCGCACCTAGTCTCGCTAACCTATTCATGGCGAAATGGGAGGAGGATGTCGTCTATGTCCATGAAACCAGCTCTCTGGTTATGTGGACTAGGTACATAGACGACATCCTCCTCCTATGGAATGGGACCATGGAAACACTCGAGGAGTTCTTTGGGAATTTGAACACAAACGACAGAGGTATATCTTTGTCGTATGAAGCCAGCAAGACAAAAATCCATTTCTTGGATTTACAGATAGAGATAGTAAACAAGCAATTTAGATTTAGCACTTATTTTAAGCTTACAGACCGCAACGGGTTCATTCCCGTTGACATTTGTCATCATGTCTCTTGGCTAAATGCGGTCCCTCTGAGCCAGTTTTTGAGACTCCGACGGAACTGCACGGACACAGAGGTTTTTCTAGAACAGGCCAAGATTTTAAAATCTAGATTCATAGATAAGGGGTATGATAATGAAGGCCTGGATCAAGAAATACAAAGAACTATTGATACCGATAGGAAATCTTTATTGGAAATCAAACCCAAGAAAGAACCAGACGGGAAATTTAGGTGGGCCATGCTGACGGCCTTTTCAACACAACACAGACAAATTAAAAACATTTTGAAAAAGCATTGGGGTGTCCTCAAACAAGACAATGTTTTGGGACCACTTATCCCAGAAGAAGCCAATGTTATCTTCAGAGGTGCTCCATCACTAAAAGGTCGGATAGCCCCTAACATCCTAAACCACCCCACCTGCCCCTCCTTCTTTCATGATTGGACCGGTTTCTTTCCTTGCAGGAAGTGTATAGTATGTCAACACAATGCTGTCAGAGCACGTAAAGTGACAGAGTTTACTTCTACCACCACGGGAAGGAGATACACTATAAAACCATTCTGCACTTGCAGTACGAAATTTGTAGTGTATCTCATTACTTGCCCCTGCAAGAAACAGTACATAGGTCGTACTACTAGGACATTTTCGATCAGGGTGGGTGAACATATCGCCTTAATTAAAAGCAGGGACCCGAAACATACGGTCCCAAGACACTATAAAGAGTTCCATAGCGGTAATCCTGTTGGATCACAGTTTGTCATTATTGACAAATATACACCACCATGGAGAGGGGGGTGCAAAAATAAGAGGAGTATCCCGCCTGGAAATGTTTTGGGCTTATGAGTTACAGACTTTCTCTCCTCTTGGGCTCAATGTAGAGATAGATGTCAACGCTTTCTTGGATGAATCATGAAGTTGACAACTTATGGGGTTATTATGCACGGTTCACTGTTGTATCTACAGAAAATAACTTTGAGTATGTTCCACATCAGATGGCTACCATAGAGGCTGTAAGTGTTTATTGTGTAGACGCAAATGAATCCAGTTCATCTAATTATGTTTTACATCAGAGGGCCATCATAGAGGCTATAGATGCTAACTATGTAGACGCAAGTGAATCCAGTTCATTCAATTCCCCTTAATAATCTGGCTTATGGGTTCTATACATACACACCTTTTTGCCACTCATAAACTATATATATGATCAGACATAACTATGGAGTTTATCTAAACCCCATTGTATGAGTACATAGATCTCATACTTATATATATGTAGACAAACCTTTCTTGATTATTTTTTATCGATTCTCATAAACCATTCCAATTGAACATTATAGTAACAGGTGTCTCTACGAATAACCATGTAGATGTATGGATGTATGCCTCATTTTGCTTTTAATATCCCTTTGACACTCTGCGGAACGCTCGTTTTAGTTGCCACTTCTAAAGTGGGACGCAAGCAGTCCGATATTGGCTATTCTTTATCTGGTGGCATTTTGAGGACTTCCGGCTAACCATTGCTGGAACGCAAACCCTGTTTTGTGAGGTAGTATACTTCCGCTTTCGCGACGTGACGTCACCACGTCATGTCGCGAGATTCACTGGGATTTGGTGCATTGAGCGTTTCCGGCTAATCATAGCTGGAACGCAAACTCCGGGACACATGGACACGTATTTCCGCCTTCGCGTCATGACGGTATAGCGTCATGTCGCGAGATCGAGCGGGATGTGTCTCCGCATACATTGTGAACGGATTAAGGTTGTAAAAACCACATACACTGGGGGTTACCTATATCCATATGACCTTTACATGTCTTGGAAATGCGAACCGCTTTAAAGATATATACACGGGGATCACTAGGCCTCAATACTGGGGGGTGGAACGCACAGCACACCTACCAAAGGGAGGCCTGGAACGCACGCGGGTCCGCCATCTTGCGAACCCGGAAGTGCCAATTTACCAATTGAATGGGCTGGAGTCACTTCAAGACGATTACAGTTCCTATATTAAGGAGTCAGGCTGCAGTGGAGGGTACCCCAGGACGAAGTCTACTCAGACGAAACGCGTCGGGAGAACTCCACTGCTGCCTTCTTTTATGTACAAGCGCTTTTTTATCAACTTTATCATGTAAGTGTATTTCCTTTTAAATAAACCACGGTTTTTATGGTATCACACTATGTGGCCTTTTTTGTATTCTCTATGAGCCACATACGGGGAGATCCTCTGTTACGATTGGAGAAGATACATCTTTATGAACCCCTTGTGATCCCTTCACGCTGTCAAGGTCTTCCCACCATTGCCACTATGCAATAAAAGCTGGTTTGACCCTCACAGTATACACTGTTTTGGGTTCAAACCCTCCGGTAAGCCTCCAACTTTACCAACTTTACCGTTTGAGTGATTTGCACGTGTGTGAAGACACTGTGGTGTGATGTTTTAAAGCAGATTCATCCATACATCATCCATTCTGGAACTTTAATTGCAATCTGGTGTTTAGCATCGATTCAGAGACTATTGGACCTTATGCTGGTGCAGGTGGTTCACATATCACTCACAAGCAGTATTCCATTTAGCTTCTTACCCATGGACTCTGAATTGTATTTGGATTCATATATAATGTGAGAAACTCAACTGTGTTTGAGTTTAGTTGTTTGAAGGACACTGGCTCCATACCTTATTAGTGTGTAGGTGCCTTTTCCCCTTCCGTTTCTTTTCAGCTCTACACGTTTTGTTTTCCATTTGATATATGTACAATTTTCTAGTGCTGTGTTAGCGGCTTAAATATTATTCGTGAGTAAGCGCAAATTTTCCATTTGGGTTGTTTTGTTTCCTCTGTAATTGTACCTACAGGTAAGCCCATAATAAGGCTTACCTGTAGGTAGTGTAAATTTCTTCTAAACTTGCACCATTTAGGAGATATTTACTAGATACACTGCCGCCGACGTCATCGGTGCATGTGCACTCTGAAGGAATGGCCCGCTTGTACGCCTATGCCGTGACCCGCTGCTCCCACACGCATGTGTGAAATGACATTATTGTGGCTCCAGCCAATCACAGCCCACAAACCCAGGAGTAACTCCAGGAAAGATGTCGACCCTGTCAGCGGTGTGCCACGCCGATTCAGGGCATTGTTCTAAGATAAGTATTTCATGGGTGGCCCGAGTGGATGGTGGTGTGAGTGAGGAACTCTGCCACAACGGGTGACATACCGTGGCTCACAGCTCGCTGACACAGGTGAAGAATAATTCCACAGCAAGGGGAGACTGAGGGGCACACACCGATCATCATTAACAAAAGGGAAGAAGGGAGAGGGCCAGAGGAAATTGACTGATTTCTTCCCCCATGGCGGACCGAGAAATCCAAGATGGTGCCGGGAGCCATTCTTCATCATCCCCTGCCAGCACGCTCAGCCATCCATCATCATCCACGGGTGAGTCACGCTATACAGACCATCCACTGCCACCCTTTCTTTTCAATAGCCCTGTTAAGCAGAAAGGGAGGATTGTGGAGGAGGGAGAGGCCCAGGATGAGGCAGGGACAGCAGGGGAAGGAATGGAGGAAGCCACTATAAAAGAGATGCTGTGAACTCTGCGGGGGCCCTCCAGCAAGACATGGCAGCTTTCATGCAATCCACAAAAAATAAATGCAAGAGATCAGCAACAGACTAGGATATGTTGAACAGAAGATGGAGGAATTTACTATGGCGCACAATGAACTAGTGGATGCCCATTTTGATGTTGAGGATGAGCTCAAAGCTATGCGTCCTGAGCTCAAAGCTATGGCGGATATTGAAGACAAGGTCCGCAGAAATAATATCAAATTTAGAGGGATCCCTGAATCAATTAAACCAGCAGAGCTTTCTGAATACCTTCAAAAGCTCATGACAACAGCTCTCCCATCCCTGGGGCCTGCAGACATAATAATTGACAGAGCCCACAGACTTCCCAAACCATCATTCCTGCCTGACCAGATCCCCAGAGATGTCATAACAAGTATCTATTTTTATCATGTAAATGACCAGCTGATGCGATCTGCCAGACAGTATCCTGCACTCCCAGACCCTTTCCCTGGAATTGCACTTTATGTTGATTTGTCACAAGCTACACTGACGGCAAGGCATAATTTAGTTCCTATTACCAAAATTCTGCATAATCAAAAAATTCTCTACAAGCGGGGATTTCCAGCCAAGCTGCTGGTGAAAATGCATAATGAATCGCAATCAATCATCTCACTGGAATGAGGTATGGATCGCCTCCTAAAGTGGCGCCTCCTCCCTGTGAGCAGCGACTCTGCAGACCCTGATCCTCTCCAGGACAGACACAACAATAATCGCCAAAACAGGAGATGTAGATGACCTACTCATGTCTGAGCTTTTGTAGTTCACCTGCCTGCCTACCACTCTTCTCAGGCTCATTGAACCCCTGGTGCCTTCCAGATTAACCACGTGTATCTGTGTTAGCTCAACTTTCACCCATTGTTCGGCTGATTCAAGTAATATTCTTTCCCTCATTTACATGATGTTTCCCATAACTTGTTTTTCTCAGCAAGTACTGCCTAACTGTTATCAGTTACTGAACAACTCAGTTTGGTTTATTTACTTGTTTTTTGTGTTTTGATGGATATAACGAAAAAATTACCTCAGGACATACACATGTCAAACAAGAAGTTTGTAACACTTCTCCTACCAAGTTAAACCACTAGATGGTGGGAAAGCCCTTTCTACCATTTGAATGAACCTTAAGCTGATGTCATATAATGTGAGAGGCTTGAACAGTCCCTACAAACACAGAGCTCTATGGAAAACAGACATGGACTTAAAATGTGATATCCTGTGTGAACAAGAGACACATTTCTCTAGCATCAAACCCCCAAAATGCACACACGTTAAATTCCCTGTAACTATTTACAGCCAATGACACTTCCAAGAAAAATTGTGTATTGATTGCTATCAGGGACACTGTAACCTTTTCTTTATTGCAGGACCATATTGACCCTCAAGGACGTTTCATTATATGGGTCGCAGAAATAGATTGTGTCATCTACACACTGGTGAACTTATATGCACCTAACATTAACCACTTCTGGACCACCGCACGTCGATATACATCCTAAATTTGAAGAGGTATATCTTTTTTATGGCAGTAGCTAGCTGCCATAACCCTGGTATCCTCTTTTTCCGTGGGCGGTCCGGTTTCCTATAATAGTGGTCTCTGCAGTGGATTCACTGCGAGATCCCTATCGGTGGCGAACTCCGGTGCCCTCTGCTGCTTACCGGAGCTGTCGGCAGTAGCGGAGGCAATCAGATTCTTCTTCCTGCTAGGCATGGAGACAAGTGAGGGGAAGATGGCCCCTACCCGTCTCCATACCATTGCAGGGCGGAAGCAACGTCAAAATGTCACTTCTGCCCTTACTTCTTAAAGGGCCATTTTTAAAGTTTTTTTTTCTTCAAATGACAACTTTTTTTTTATTATTGCATTCTAGTGTAAATATGATATCTGAGGTCTATTTGACCTCAAATCTCATATTTTAGGGGTTCTGGCATGCTTTTTTTTTCCATTACATTTTTGTTTGAAGATCAGTGTTAAAATAAAAGTTAAAAAAAAAAATAAGAAAAAAAAAATGTAAACGCACCCCGTCCCGCCGAGCTCGCGTGCAGTAGCGAACACATATGAAAACGGTGGTCATCCACACATGTGGAGTATTGCCGCAATCGGTAGAGCAAGACCAATAATTCTAGCCCTAGACATCTTCTGTAACTCAAAAACACGCAACCTGTAGAATTTTTTAAATGTCACCTGTGAAGATTTTTAAGGGTAAAAGTTTGTTGCCATTCCACGAGCGGGCCCAATTTTGAAGCGTGACATGTTGAGTATCAATTTACTCGGCGTAACCTATTTCCCAACTAGATTCAGATCTAAAGATTTACACCAAAACTTTAGCTAATAGACTAATGGAAATGACTCCTTCTCTCAAAGGGCCTTGATCAAGTAGGCTTTGTAAAGGGCAGGCAGGCAGCAGACGAGACCAGAAGAATGTTGAACCTTCTACGATTCGCAGAGGTCACCCAAGAATCTATCATGTTCCTAGCCTTAGATGCAGAAAAGGTCTTTGATAGGGTCCATTGGGGATACCTGTTTAAGACCCCGCACAAATTTGGAATATATGACCTGATACACTCAGCAAACATATCCCTATACTCAAATCCCACAGCTCGAGTCTACACTTCTAGCCTACTGTCTGACCCTTTTACATTATTAAAAGGAACTCGTCAAGGATGCTCCCTCTCTCCAATTATATTTTCACTTGTCATAGAACCACTACATCAGACAGATCTAACAACATAATACATGGTATCAAATAGGCTCCGAAAGCCATAAAATAGGACTCTTCACTGATATTATCCTAACTATATCCAAACCAGAATCTTTCATGCCAGAAGTAAAATCCCTACTAAACAAATTTGGGCAAGTCTCCTATTACAAAGTAAACACAAATAAAGGATTTGCCTTGACACTTAATGTACCTAGGGAGTAAAAATCCTGGACCAAAAAAAAAAAATATTCCCCTGTAATTGGGACTCTCCCTCAATTACATACCTTGGTGTACAGCTAACCTCTTCCTCCAAGACATTTGCAAAAATGAGGGGAGGAGGGTAGGACTTTAGATGAGGTGCGTGGGGTAGAGCCAGACAAAACCATATACATATGTAAAAAATTGTATTCTTTATTAGACCAAAGATAGGGCATGGATCAACCCATATAAACGCATAATAGCACATTGGCATATAAAATACAAAGTATCAACATACATATTAAGGATAGTCACCAACATGACACAGAAGGTAAATATTATACATCAGAGCCCCTCAAATAGAGTAGGCATAACATTATGTCAGGGTGGTAGAGCAATAAAAAACATATGGAATCAAAAATATGAAATGGATGCATCAAAATAAGCTCGACAACGTTTCGTGGACTTCTATCCACTCATCATGAGCAAGTGCATCCATGTTCTAAAAGGGGATAAAAAGGATTTACCCCCTTCCTGACCAGAGCACTTTTTACAATTTGGCACTGCGTCGCTTTAACTGCTAATTGCACGGTCATGCAATGCTGTACCCAAACGAAATTTGCGTCCTTTTCTTCCCACAAATAGAGCTTTCTTTTGATGTTATTTGTTTACCTCTGCAGTTTTTATTTTTTGCGCTATAAACGGAAAAAGACCGAAAATTTTGAAAAAAAAATGATATTTTCTACTTTTTGTTCTAAAAAAAAATCCAATAAACTCAATTTTAGTCATACATTTAGGCCAAAATGTATTCGGCCACATGTCTTTGGTAAAAAAAATGTAATAAGCATATATTTATTGGTTTGCGCAAAAGTTATAGCGTCTACAAACTAGGGTACATTTTCTGTAGTTTACACAGCTTTTAGTTTATGACTGCCTATGTCATTTCTTGAGGTGCTAAAATGGCAGGGCAGTACAACCCCCCCCCCAAATGACCCCATTTTGGAAAGTAGACACCCCAAGGAAATTGCTAAGAGGCATTTTGAGCCCATTGAATATTATTTTTTTTGTCCCAAGTGATTGAATAATGAGAAAAAAAAAAAATACAAAAAGTTGTCACTAAATATTATATTGCTCACACAGGCCATGGGCATATGTGGAATTGCACCCCAAAATACATTCAGCTGCTTCTCCTGAGTACGGGGATACCACATGTGTGGGACGTTTTGGGAGCCTAGCCGCGTACAGGGCCCCGAAAACCAATCACCGCCTTCAGGATTTCTAAGGGCGTAAATTTTTGATTTCACTCCTCACTACCTATCACAGTTTTGAAGGCCATAAAATGCCCAGATGGCACAAACCCCCCCAAATGACCCCATTTTAGAAAGTAGACACCCCAAGCTATTTGCTGAGAGGCATGGTGAGTATTTTGCAGCTCTCATTTGTTTTTGAAAATTAAGAAAGACAAGAAAAAAAAAAAATTTTTCTTTTTTCAATTTTCAAAACTTTGTGACAAAAAGTGAGGTCTGCAAAATACTCACTATACCTCTCAGCAATTAGCTTTGGGTGTCTACTTTCCAAAATAGGGTCATTTGGGGGGGGGTGGTGCCACCTGGGCATTCCATGGCCTCTGAAACTGTGATAGGCAGTGAAGAGTGAAATCAAAAATTTACGCCCTTAGAAAACCTGAAGGCGGTGCTTGGTTTTCAGGGTCCCGTGTGTGGCTAGGCTTCCAAAAAGTCTCACACATGTGGTATCCCCGTACTCAGGAGAAGCAACAGAATGTATTTTGGGGTGTAATTTCACATATTCCCATGGCATGTGTGAGCAATATATCATTTAGTGACAACTTTGTGCAAAAAAAAAATAAAAATTGTCTTTTTCCCGCAACTTGTGTCACAATATAAAATATTCCATGGACTCGACATGCCTCTCAGCAAATAGCTTGGGGTGTCTACTTAACAAAATAGGGTCATTTGGGGGGTTTTGAACTGTCCTGGCATTTTATGCACAACATTTAGAAGCTTATGTAACACATCACCCACTCTTCTAACCACTTAAAGACAAAGCCCTTTCTGACACTTTTTGTTTACATGAAAAAATTATTTTTTTTTGCAAGAAAATTACTTTAAACCCCCAAACATTATATATTTTTTTTAAAGCAATCTCCCTACAGATTAAAATGGGGGGTGTTTCATTTTTTTTTTTTCACACAGTATTTGCGCAACAATTTTTCAAACGCATTTTTTGGGGAAAAAACACACTTTTTTAAATTTTAATGCACAAAAACACACTATATCTATCTATGATCTTAGGGCGAGTACATGGATACCAAACATGACATGCTTTAAAATTGCGCAAAAACGTACAGTGGCAACAAAATAAATGCATTTTTAAAAGCCTTTAAAAGCCTTTACAGGTCACCACTTTAGATTTACAGAGGAGGTCTACTGCTAAAATTACTACCCTCGATCTGACCTTTGCGGTGATACCTCACATGCATGGTGCAATTGCTGTTTACATTTGACGCCAGACCGACGCTTGCGTTCACCTTAGTGCGAGAGCAGGGGGGGACAGGGGTGCTTTTTTTTTTCCTTTATTATTTTTTTGCTTTTTTATCTTATTTTTAAACTGTTCCTTTCATTTATTTATTTTTTTAAATCATTTTTATTGTTATCCCAGGGAATGTAAATATCCCCTATGATAGCAATAGGTAGTGACAGGTACTCTTTTTTGAAAAAATTGGGGTCTATTAGACCCTAGATCTCTCCTCTGCCATCAAAGCATCTGACCACACCAAGATCGGTGTGATAAAATGCTTTCCCAATTTCCCAATGGCGCTGTTTACATCCGGCGAAATCTAAGTCATGAAATGCTCGTAGCTTCCGGTTTCTAAGGCCATAGAGATGTTTGGAGCTACTCTGGTCTCTGATCAGCTCTATGGTCAGCTGGCTGAATTACCGGCTGCATTCTCAGGTTCCCTGTTGAGACAGGAGAGCCAGAGAAAAACATGGAAGATGGTGGGGGGGCATTCCCTCCCACTGCTTGTAAAAGCAGTCTAGAGGCTAATTAGCCACTAGGATTGCTTTTACATGGAAGCCGACCGCTGACTGAAAAGAATGATACCAAGATGATACCTAAACCTGCAGGCATCATTCTGGTATAACCACTCAAAGTCGTGAATTGCGTACCTGAAGACAAAAAATGGTTAACAATAAAACACAGTAAACGGTAAAGTATAAAAAATCACATACCTAAAAAGTAAACCTGATAAAACATAATAACAATAAAACATTGCAGAATAGAATACAGTAAAAAAGAGCAGAACAATAGAGAGAGAATAGAGAGAGAATAGATAGAGAGAGAGAACAATAAAACGACAACTATTTTTTTTATTTTATATTTTTTTTGTGTTATTTTTTTTTTTTACACTTTTGTTGTAACTGTAACTTTTATAACTATAACCGGTTCCAGGTTCGGGTCTCCCAAAATGTGATGGCATCTTGGGAGACCCTCTGAAAGTGTGCCTAGTCTGTGCAATGCTGTACCCTACGCTAATACTCAACTAAAGAATGGTAGCGTTCAAAACATTCACCAATGCAAAGACCAGGATTGTCAGGACAGGAGGGACAATAATAACGGATGTCACGCCTATATCAGCGCTTGCTGTAGACATGACATCTTTTTTGGAGGGGTTCGTTGGGTAGGGGTACTCGAGAGGACATAAAGAAAATGCCTCTCATGCAGCCGACTGCATTTGGTTGGGGATGTGAATGGGGGAAGTACGGGTGCTGCAGAAGTGATGGGTTCCCAATTAGAATTGGCGAATGCAGCAGGAAGGGCACTATGGGCACGACGGGTCTGTTTGTCTTCTTCTTGGTGGCAGCGGGACACTACTTGTGCTTGCCACCTCACCAGCTTGAACTGCTCAGGATCAGGCCTGATGCTGCAAATGCTGCAGTTATGCGTTTAGTGTTTTTTAAGAGACAGTGATCGATCGATACTGCACTTGGGTGGGCTGGGCTGGGCCGGGTGAAGGGGCAAAACGCAGGTGCTAGCAGTTATCTGGGCTGATCCCACTAACACTGCGTTTTTGGGAACCCTAAACTGCTGGGGACGCTAGTATAGATCTGATCAGATCAGATATTGATCCGTTCAGATACTATACAGATACGCTGCGTGCGTGGGTGTTAGCAGTACTGGCGCTAATCTAACGCTGCCTGGGGCAATGCATATCACCGCCGCACGATCAGGGGGCTAAACCTTTATTCGATAATAAACGGCGGGTGCCATGACACTATAAAAAATAAACGAACTAATCAGCATCACCCGTAACAGTTATACGGTGATCAGTGGTGAAAGGGTTGACTAGGGGGCAATCAAGGGGTTAAAACATTTATTAGATAGTATATGGGGGTCCCTGTCACTATAAAACGCTGACGGCGAACCTAAATATTTACCTTCCTAACTAGTGTCACCAATGACACTAATACAGCGATCAGAAAAATGATCGCTTAGTGACACTGGTGACGGGGGGTGATCAAGGGGTTAAAACTTTATTAGGGGGGGTTAGTGGGGACCTATATAAAGGGGGCTAACACTAACTGCCCTACCACACTAACTGTCACAAACTGACACCAATGCAGTAATCAGAAAAAAAAAAACCAACTGCTTGGTGTCAGTGTGACGGGGGGGGGATGATCGGGGGGTGATCGGGGGTGTATTGTGTGCCTGGCATGTTCTACTGAGTGTGTTGTGTTGGTGCACTCACTCATTGGCTGGGAGCGATCGCGGGGGGGCCGCGAATGGATGGTCTCCCCCTCACCTCTCTTCGCTCCCAGACACAAGCCGACCGCCTCGGGCTCGGGGGGGGGTCCGATCGGACCCCCCGCCCGCAGAAGGCAGATCACGTACAGGTACGTGATTCTGCCTGCCCGTGCCATTCTGCCGACGTACATCGTCGTGAGGCGGTCAGCAAGTGGTTAAGGATAGTCACCAACATGACACAGAAGGTAAATATTATACATCACAGTCCCTCAAATAGAGTAGGCATAACATTATGTCAGGGTGGTAGAGCAATAAAAACCATATGGAATCATAAATATGAAATGGATGCATCAAAATAAGCTCAACGACATTTCGTGGACTTTTATCCACTCATCAGGAGCAAGTGCATCCATGTCCTAAAAGGGGATAAAAAAAATCACCATTATAGTTTGATATAACCACAGACTGGAGGGATAGAGGGATTAAAAGATGATGATGAACAAATAAATGGCCATAACTGAAAGTACTCACATATGAGCTGATACTAGGCCATGCGATACCACCTGCCGGAGATCAGCCAGATAATTATGTCCAGCACGGGAGCTGAGGAAAGGACCCAAGCATGGACCAGGAGCACACAAGCAGTCCCCCAAAACAAAGTGTGTATAAAAAAATCTTGATGTAACTGTAGATGGGATTTCTGTGTAATATACAATAAAGTAAGTGGTTTGTTACCATATTGGTATAAATGAAAAGAAATGTCATATAGAGTAAACCCATCACCACAGTATAGAAGAATATTGTGGAGCATATCAACAAAGTGAACAGAATGAAAAAATAGGGTGTCCATATAGTGAGAATAAGGAAGAGGAGATGAAATTCCTGCAGTCAGGAAAAATGAATGAAAACTGGAGTAAAGAAATGTCTGGCTGTACCCCACGCACCTCATCTAAAGTCCCACCCCCCCTCTTTTTTGCAAAAGCAACCAGGGATGGAGACGCAATATTCCCAGTTGCGTCTCATTTAAAGTCCCAAAATATTCCCTTTTTTCTTCCTCCAAGACATATTCATGCAACTATCCTTCATTACTAGCTAAAGTAAAAGAGTAATTAAACCAGATCAGTAAACTGCACCTAACGTGGATAGGGATAATAGCTGCATACCAAATGCAAGTGCTGCCTAAACTACTATATTACTTCAGAACATTACCCATTCCTATCCCCCAGAAATTCTCCTTGCAACTAACGGTTAGTTTGAAAAAAAAAAAATCAATCTGGGCAGGTAAAAAACCTAGAATTGGGGGGGGCGCATGCGCAGCAGCGTCCAATATGGCCGCTTAGACCGAGAGCTCCACGCCACTCCAGCCTAACATCCCACACCACAGCCGTCTGAGCCCTCGTTCCGGCTCGGCAACAACACCAGCTGACCGGGGACACCCCCTACTACCGCCCGATGTCCTCAGCCACTGCCAGAAGAAATTTGGCCCGTGAATTAGAATCAGCAGCGGCGCGGCCAATCCAAGATGGCGGCCGCTACCTCACGAGGCACAGCACACACTGAGGAATCCATTGCGGACCAGGATCATGCCGATCCCCCTGCCTCACATCCACTGACAGACACAGTGAGTACTCCACCACAAGCGGCCCCCTCACCTGCATCCACTGAATCCCTATTGAGGAGAACACTGGGAGGATTAACCCACACACCACTGCAGCAGATGCCGCTCAGCCCAGACCCCTGGGATCAGGAAACATGGGACCCCTCTCTCACACCCACAGACTTCCCCTCCATGATGACAGCATTCTCTAAAATGCTGACCAGAGGCCTATCCCATAATGCAACACAGATCACAGCCTCCACCCATGCTGATCTGCAGCAAATAGGCTCAAGAATAGAGGTGATTGAACAGAAATCTGACCAAGCAGCCCTGAGAATCAAACAGAATACTGCCAGAATCCAGGAGCTCCAAGACCAACTAGAGGTGGCGACTTCTAAAATTGATGACCTCGAGAACAGGTCGAGACGCTACAATTTCAGAATACGAGGACTCCCAGAATCCGTTAAAGAAGTTCGTTCGGTGGTTCAGGAATTCATCAAAACTCTAATACCTGATATACCGGCGCACCGCCTGGAGCTTGACAGAGCCCACAGAGCGCTCCAACCTCCCGTCCTGACGGCCTACCAAGGGACGTTATAGTGAAACCGCACTTCTATGCGGTCAAAGAGGAAGTGATGAAGCTATCCCGCTCGGCGGAGAAACTGGAGATGATGGGTCACCAGATCCAAATTTTTACGGATCTCTCCCCATACACGGTACAAAAGCGACGATCGCTGAAACCACTGCTTCAAGTCCTAGCTAGCAGAGATATCACTTACAGATGGGCTTTCCCGCTTCACCTGAACTTTACGTACCGCAACAAACCTTATAACTTTTCCTCCTTTTCTGAAGGTGAACGACTATTCCTACACCTAGGCCTGATTACCCAGGAACTGCCGCCTATCCAGATCCAAAAAGGAGCACAATCCTCTAAACGACTGCCGCCTGCTAGTCCGCTGTCCCAAGTGTGGCTAAAACAGCAACCTAAACGTTCACGAGAGTCCTTTCCACCATGAGCTGGCTTGACTACTATCAACATTTCTTCAATTTCCCGCTTCCCTTTGGAACTGTGTTCCCGGTCAACCTTCCGCCATTGGAATGACGCTATGATGCCATTGAGTTTACTTCAGGAATGGCCCCAAGTTCCACAAGGGAAGATTGTTCCATTCAACTGGCTTGTCCTGCAACCCCCTGGATACCCATGTTTCCTGGTTTCTTTTACATACAAGTTTTCTTGTTCTTTACTAAGGACTTTCTTCCTGGGGTTTAAAAAACTTTAAATATATTAAATTTTCCCTTTTTCTTTTTTTTTTTGCCCCAGATGATCGGCTATACGGTCAATTGTGGGTGTCTCGTCCTCTCCCATAATTGGTAACGGTCGTCACCACAACACTATTACTATCCATACCCACCGTGCTAAGGGGTGACGCGTATTGCTGAGTAGGGGGTGGGGGATAGACCATTCATATCTGAATACACACCATTTTTATGCCCACAGAACTCAGACTTTCAGTTCCTTACACTGTTAAGGTGGGGGTGACTGGAGTGGTCACCGTGCACCTCTGTCTGACGCCGATAGGTGAACTTCATTTGATTCCCCTGTCGGAGTCAGATCTCCACGTCCACTCTAGGACGTTTTGGATTTCCTCTGGGAAAAGGATGGGGCAGGGATGGGTCTCTCCCCAGGCCTAGTGGGACTGGGTTCGTATTGTACAATGTTTTTTCTAATACATCTTCTCTCTCTTCTTCTTTTTCTTATTCCATTTCTTGCTACACTCTTCCCTCCCCCTTCTTCCTTCCCCACCCCCCCCTATCCTTCCTCGGCTACAGGGCCTTGCTGGACTTCCTACCTTGAGATCGGATCGCAGTGGTGATCGGGGGGACTCTCATCTGCCAGAGAAGGCGTCAACAACGGGTACGTTTACCTTCCACACAGCTTCAAACTCACAACTACACCATGACTGACGCCCAACCACTGAACCCGATCATCAGGATCTTCTCCCATAATGTGCAGGGACTCAACTCCCCAGTAAAAAGACGCAAAATTATGCAACAGCTCCACACACTGCACGCGGATGTAGCGTTGCTTCAAGAGACACTTCCCAGCTACCTACACGCCCTCATTCCTCCACAAAAACTTCACTCAATTCTACCTAGCAAACGCGGCCAACAAGACAAGAGGGGTTGCAGTATGTCTCTCGAACAAGGTTCAATCCTCTCTTACCAAAATAGTTAAAGATCCGGATGGCCGGTACATCCTAATTACTGGTACAATCAACGGGGAGACGTACACATTTGTGTCCTATTACGCCCCTAACACACACCAAGACAAATTTTTTGAAACTGTTCTTCAGACCCTGTAACCTCACTTTATGGGCACAGTAGTTCTGGGTGGGGACTCTAACACACCTTTTGATCTCTCCTCAGACAAGTCCAACCCCCAGACTCCAAAAGCCAAGAGACCTCCTAAACGTAGCCTACGGGTAGGGCAGACCATTCAATCTCATGGCTTGGTTGATATATGGAGGGAAATGAACCCCCGAACCAGGGACTACACACACTATTCCATCCCACACCGCACACACTCCAGGATAGACCACATCTTTGTTCTCTCACATACAATCCCAAGGGTGGAGGCCTCCAAAATACACGATACTTCGTTATCTGATCATTCCATGATGACCCTTACCCTCAGGGGTGGAGTCGGAGAGAGGGGGCCCTTCAAATGGTGCATCAGTGAAGCTCTGTTGAGCAATCCGGAACATTGCTCACAACTAGACACAACACTAGCAGAATACTTTCAGGACAGCGACACTGATTCGATCTCACCAGGCACTTTGTGGGAGGCGCATAAGGCAGTGATGAGAGGTAGACTCATCCAGCTTTCATCCCAAATTAGACGGGAAAGGAGAGCAGAAATACAACAGTTGACGGAAGACATTCGTGCGCTCAGTAAATGCCATAAAACCAACCCCACCCCGGACAGTTTGGCTAAACTTGACTCAGCTCGAATCAGACTAAATCTCTCCCTCACTACCTCAGCTGAGAAACATCTAAGATGGACAGGGGCTCGCTTTTATCACCAAAAAGACAGGATAGGCTCTAAACTAGCAGCTAAACTGAGCCCAAAGACGCGCGTCCTTGCCTACCCAAAAATTCGCACCAAGACGGGAAATTTAACCCAAAATCCAATGGGAGTCATGAACTCCTTCCACGACTTCTACTCGCACCTTTATAAGGCCCTACCTCAATCACACCCCAAGACAAGAACGGCATTTCTCCAAAATCTCAATTTGCCCCACCTAGAACGTACCCACCAAGAACTACTAGATAAACCTTTCTCCTCAGACGAAATAGTAGACGTGATAAAACGTGATAAAAGACGTGATAAAATAGAAGACGTGATAAAAATTAGCCTCGGCTCCAGGACCTGATGGCTTCTCGGTCTGTTACTATAAAAAATTCGGAGTACGCCTGGCTCCCTACATGGCCCGCTTCTTTAACTCTCTCCGGGATGGAGCCCCCCTACCTAGTGAGTCAAATACAGCTTTTATATCAGTTATACCCAAACCAGGGAAAGACACGAGCGAGGTGGGCAATTATCGCCCCATCTCGTTGATAAATAACGACCTCAAGATTATGACGAAAATCTTAGCAATGAGACTGTCCAGCTTCATAGCCGGATACATACACGGGGATCAGGTGCGCTTCATCCCGGGGAGACAGGGACCGGACCAAATTCATAGGGCAGTTGACCTTATCTCCCTCCTACAATCCCAATGGGATGGGGGGCCACATCAGGAAGGCTTCCTGTTATCGTTAGATCTACAGAAGGCCTTCGACTCTGTGTCCTGGCCGTACCTATTTGATATTCTGGAACGATGGGGGTTTGGTGCTAAATTCCTTAAACTAATACACACCCTTTACTCTAACTCGACGGCACAAGTGCGTCTAATGGGGCACTACTCTGCGCCCTTTGAAATTAACAGAGGAATGAGGCAGGGATGTCCTCTATCTCCCTTGATCTTTGCGATAGCGATAGAATCACTGGCCATAGCCATCAGAACAAACACGGATATAAAAGGAGTTAAATGCGGCCAAGAGGAACATAAGTGCGCCCTCTTTGCCGACGACATGCTATTGTTCCTAACGTCACCACTAATCTCCACCCCCAATGTGTTCCGACTACTTAGGGAGTTTGGGAATATTTCTGGTCTCCAGGTAAATGTAACCAAATCGATAGCCCTAAACATATCTGTACGACCACAATTAACAGACCAACTCAAACACTTTTCCTTCGCTTGGGCAGGAGACGCGATTCCCTATCTAGGAATCAAACTAACCAAAAGTATAGGCAGTCTCTATAATGCCAACTATCCCCATATGTTCAGCTCTCTTGAAGCAGACCTTAAAAGGTGGTCGAAGGGGGGACTATCCTGGCTCGGCAGACTAAATGCTGTGAAAATGACATTACTGCCCCGTTTACTATACCTCTTCCGCTCCCTCCCTATCCCTATTAAAAAATCCCCTCTGACCAAACTGCAATCCAAGATTGTCGGCTTCGTCTGGGGGGATCGAGGTCACCGGTTTGCAAAAGAGACTCTTCTCCGACTTAAAACCCAAGGCGGATTAGGACTCCCCAACCTATGGCTTTACTATCAAGCAGCCCAACTAGCTCAGTTTTCCATCATATATTCTAGGGGCCACAAACCTGACTGGGTCTCCATAGAAAGGCAGGCAGTCCCACGTTACACGCTCGACTATTTAATCTGGAGACCGGCAAAACACAGACCAGTTATCCTAGTACCAACATTATCTCACTCCCTGACACTCTGTGATAAGATACATACACACACAAAACTGATATCTCCCCTGAGACCACTTGCTCATCTCTTCCACAATCCAGACTTTCCCCCAGGTATGAATATATATGCCTTTCGCTGGTGGTTGAACAAGGGACTTTTCAGGATAGGACATTTCCTAACATCAAACGGTCCCATAACATTAGGGCATTGTCAGAGCAAGATGGACATGCCAACATCTGAACAGTTCAGACTTTCACAGATCAGGCACTTCCTGCATAGCCTTTGGTCTGACAAGTTGAGCCCTCCCAAAGCAACTATATATGAACAATGGTGTTCCAACATTGGAGCTTAAAGAGGCGGAATCTCCATCATATACGCTTCTCTGGCAGATAGGGAGGACTCCCCAACATACGCTCGATCCTGGGAAGAAGATCTCGACATCCAGCTGGACCCCGCCCAATGGTTCCAGGCCTTCCGCAGATCAAGTAAAGGTATTGTAAACATCTCACTGATTGAAGCTAACATTAAAGTACTCACTAAATGGTACTATGTGCCAGCTCGGCTCTCCAAAATTTACCCAGATGCCTCCCTCCTCTGTTTTAGAGGATGCGGGCATGTTGGCACGATGCTCCATATATGGTGGACCTGTCCCCGTATAAGAAGCTTCTGGAACAAATTCCTCCATGTATTAGGACAAGTTACAAAAACCCAAGTTCCTCAAGACCCCGCGTACATTCTCTTGAACTGCAGGGTGCACAATGCCTCTAAGAGCACTCAACAACTTATATTCTTTATGTGCTTGGGAGCTAAGATTACCTTAGCTAAAGCCTGGAAAAAAACAGCGGTTTCGCTGCTAGCTGCCAAACGAAAAATATCCTGGATCATGACACAGGAACAGATAGTAGCGAAACTGATAGACACGGTCCAACGCTTTGAAAGGGTCTGGGAACCATGGGCATGCCATATCAAGATCCCGTTTTACCCGGGTCACCTATATACATGAAGGAATTTCCAGTAAGACCACTTCCCTCTCCCACTTCCCTCCTTCTTTTCTTTCCTACTACTCTCCCCCACTTTCTCTCTTACATATCCCTCATGGTGTATTACATCAGATTTGTTATCGGCATATCGTGGGCTTTACACCTCGATCTTCATAGAGCAATTTGTCACTCATAGTTTGTCCTGATAACTGGTCTCTCGACTGTGATTGAACTACCCCAACTCGCATAGCCCTCTTCACCCCATTCGGGGGAATGCTGTGACTCGGAAGTCAGCCGGGACGGGCATCTCCTAGATGGGAGGGGGGGTCGCGGGTGGGATACATCATCGGGCTGGGGCCACGGGCTCTGTCACCCCACAGTGTGAACCCATAGGGGTGGGGTGGTAGTCCCGGAGGCCCTGACGTGGTGAAATCCTAACTGAGCCTTTTACACAGGGACTATTCCACACAACGGATTTGATCGATCGACCCATATTCATATGCAATGGTTATAAAGGCCTAGATAAATACATAACACCTAGATTTTGAAAATCCCTAGAAACAGGGGATGCGCATTTATTCTCTAAACCAACTGCATGCCAACATGATTGTTGGGTCTAATGACTGCCTATAAGCCCATCTAGCTATATGACACAGTGTTGTTAATGTTAATTGTCTTATCTGTTTACAAGGGAAAGTATTGAAAATGAGAAGATTAACGTTATATTCTCGACTTATATTGGGTAATGAATCACATATTCAGATATACACACAAATGTATACCAAATACTATATACGCAATATTTAACCCCTTTATGTTCAATACTCTGAGTAGGCTATGTTGGCCTACAGGAGGATACTGTATCTGTATTGCTTTTGTTATTTATGTACTGAAAATCTCAATAAAAATATTGAAAAGAAAAAACCTAGAATGGTTTAGCACATCTGTACAAACCCAAACAACTTGGTGGCGTGGATCTCCCCAATGCACAAATATACTATAAAGCTGTGGTACGGGATCAAATGCGTTACTGGTTCTCTTGTCAAGCAGATAACCAGTGGTCGGACATAGAATGTAAAGTTACCCCAGGACATAACCTACCAGCATTGGCATTAGCTGCATGCATACACCAAAGACCAAAAAACCCACCTTATCCAAGCATACAAGCCACTACAGCAGCATGGTCCTCCTTGATTAGACAACACTTTGCTGACACACCAATCTGCAGAGTAAAAGTCCTATTAGCGACCAATGAATACTTAATCCCTGGTTTATCAACCTAATCATGGAGGAAACAAGGAGCACACTTCTCCACGTCTGTTCTAACTGAACAGGATGCGATGGACAGATATAAAATATTCCAAATAAAGCACTACTCCGCAACCAACAAAACCAGCCCAATAAAGCTACCTCAAATCCTATGGGACTACTTGATAAATACCCAGCTAAGCATAAGGGGATATCCCTATTTTATAAATTTGCTACCCCTCTGTATATGCAAACTAAATTACCTAACATGGCAAAATGGGAACAAGAATTACAAAAAGAATTCCCTTTACATAAATGGCTATAAAACACAGTGGCAGATCCTCAGCATGTGTAGATCACTGGGAAAACACACAAAAGATACTGCATAGATGGTACCTCACACCTCTACGCCTAAATAAAATGAACCCAAATATCCCATCACTTTGCTGGTGGGATTGCCAGTCTACCGCCAGCCTACTACACATAATTTTGAGTTGTAATGTAATACGTTCTTTCTGGAAGGATGTCTCATCCCTTATTCAAGACACGACAAAAATCAAATATGCCTTAAACCCTTTATAAACACTTTATGGAAGCTGAGATACAACAGCAAGTTCTCTTATTCTGATATTAACTGGTTTTACATTCGTTTACACAGGCCCATAGCATTGTTATATGTATACGGTCTCTCCCTCAACAATGTAGGAATAGGCACTAGGCTGGGCTTATATGCATGGATAGAGACACCAGCAATACATGTATGGTCATTAATGGTCTGTTTAAAAATATTAAGTACATGATATATGGTTGGATTCCATATACCCATAAAATGTTGGCCCTATTCTCCATCAGCCATTGCAACTTTCCCTATAAAAATATGTATAGACCATTATAGTTTTTACAATGCTTATTTTATTGCTGGTAATCTTTGTGACATCACCCTATGTTTCTTAACACTATGGCATGTCACTTATTACTTTATTATGATATTTATGCCCTTCCCTTTGGTATCCATGCCTTATTGCCATGCATCTATTCTCCCCTACAGGTCTAACCACCTTATTTGTATGCTTATCTGCTCCCAAGATAGACCAGTGGCATATTTTCTTGTTCTTTGTCCCATGGGTTGGCTGCAGAAACCCCCTTGTTGGGATCCTTGAGTGGGACATCTTGAGCCTTGGGGGCTCTCCATTCATTTGGTCGTCTTTTCAACAGGGAAGCTTTATATTCGGCTTCATCCTGTATTTTTCAAGGAATGTTTTATTTTATGACACAGTATTAGTGTGTATATGACCTTGCGGCTAACACGTTGCACATGTAGGCGTAACATTTGCCCTAACCATATTCTTGAACTACATACTTTTTTCTTCTTTCAGAGTACCCTCAAAATGTATGGTGTTCTCTATGCCCCTGAAGAAGGGATATACTTCAAGATTCCGGAAACATTGGGCTATATGAGAAGTTCCCACTATGCCTTTCACTAGCTCTTCATGAGCTGGGTACTCAATGTGTATTATGTATCTTGTATTGCTATGGCGATGTGTTGCACCAAGATATTTTTAATACTTTAAATAAAGTCTAATATAGGAAAGGAATATTGAAAAAGTTTCCCCAGTGGGGGTTTAAAACAGCAATGTAACAGGGTAAAAAAAAAGAATAAAATGATATTTAAGAAGTTGTTTATTTTGGAGAATTGTCTGATATCATGGAATAGTTAAATACAATATATAAAATCTGGTCTGGTAATACATGTTCCACAATGCAATAAACAAACAATTATGTACATCATTACATTACATAATGCTATATGGTGTGCAAGCCCCAATGCATTTCGACCTGTGTGCGGTCTCTTCAGGGGGACAATTGGCTCTAAAAAATACATTACATATGTTCAGAATTAAAGAAGCATGTCATCATACATCACATTGAATAGGCCAAAGTGGTATATTTACCGCTAAATAGAGTGGAATGAGTATTCTTATGACCAGAAATGGTAAAAGCTGTTGAAAGATCCGGAGGGCTTGAAGGCCGACCCCACCCCCCAGGAGGGAAAAGCCCACCCCGAGGGACCTGCAAGGGGCCACACTGTGTCAGGATCTTGGTAGGAGGCCGAGATGCTGAGAGGGCTCCCCTTGCGGCCGAGTGCAGCACAACCCTGAAGATGACACAGGGATGTGGTGCTCACAGAAGCACGGGTTGCCTGGAAGTAGAAGTCGGTGTTGGAAGCTTAATAGAACAAAGTCACTGAAGGCAACGTGCTTAAGGTCCGGAGAGGGGGACCGATGGAAGTCCAATAGGAAATCAGAAGCCAGACCAGGGGGTCAAACACAGTAAGATGGTCCAAGAACTGAATCAACAAATCCAGGTAAAGGAGACAGAGGTATACGGAGTCCGTTAGCCAAGCCGGGGTCAGATGCAGGAAGCAGGCAGGAGGAGTCAAAAGCAAGCCAGTAGGTAGAGCAAGGAGGTTTAGAGGAGTAGATCAACAAGCCGGGTCGGTACACAGGAGGTCAGGAGAACAGGAATCACAATCACAAGAACACAGGAAGAGCTGATGATAATCCAGCGATGTGGCACTGTCAGTGGAGCGTTTAAATAAACAAGGCGCCTGTGTCACATCATGCACGCACCGCTGCGTACGTGCATTCGCACGATTGCGGTATTATCGTGCACACGCATTCGCCCGATCGCGGCACCAGGCATCCGTCTAGTAGCGGTATTGCACATCCATGTGCGCTGATGCACATTAGCGCCACCTTGCCTGTGCTGGTTAGCTGACCTTTTGGAACTGTGCATGGGGATGCGCCTGTTTCCCTGACAGTGCCCCCGCCAAGGGGCAGCCTCCGGATGCCTAAGCGTCCCCATTTTCTGGGGTACCTGCTGCGGAACCTCTGTACCAGCCTAGGAGCGTGCACATGACTTGCAGGCTCCCAAGAGTTCTCTTCTGCAGAATACCCCTTCCACTTAATTAGAAACTGAATTGTCCTACCTCTCCGACGACAGTCAAGGATAGATTCAACTTCGAATTCAGCTTCATCTCCAATCTGGACCAGAGGTGGTGGCACTTCTTCTCTCCCTGGAAAAGGACTAGAAACAACATGTTTAAGAAGTGAAACATGAAAAACCGGATGGACTTTGAAAGACTCAGGTAAGATAAGTTCAAAAGCTACAGGGTTAATTTCACGTTTGATCTCAAAAGGACCCAGGAACTTGGGTCCCAATTTCTGAGATGGGCATGGTAACTTGAGATTCCCTGATGAGAGCCACACCTTATCCCCTATCTTAAAGGTAGGGTTTGCTCTTCTCTTTCTATTGTCTTGTTTCTTATATTCTTCTTGGGCCTTCTTTATGGTATCCTGGAGTATCTGGTAATTTGTATAGATGAAATCCACTCTGTCCTGAACTGCTGGGACTGAAGATTCCGGAATGACGTTGGGTAAAATTGAAAGATGAAAGCCGTAATTCGCCCAGAAGGGTGATTGGTTGGTAGAAGTGTGTACCGAGTTATTATATGCAAATTCTGCACAAGGTAATAGTGGAATACAGTCATCCTGAGAAAAAGAACAGAAGCACCGCAGATATTGTTCTAGCGTCTTGTTGGTCCTTTCGGTTTGACCGTTACTCTGTGGGTGGAAGGCTGTGGACAAGCATATCTCAATTGAAAGTAGTTTGCAGAGATTTTTCCAAAACCTAGAGGTAAATTGTACCCCTCTATCTGATACAATGTTATCTGGTAATCCGTGTAATCAGACAATTTCTTTAATAAAGATCTTTGCTGTATCCAAGGCAGAGGGAGTACCTTTCATAGGCAAAAAATGTGCCATTTTGGACAGGCGATCTACTACCACCAAGATGGTAGTAAATTCTTCTGAGGGTGGCAGATCCAGGATGAAGTCCATTGAAATCTTCTTCCATGGTTGTTCTGGAACTGGCAGTGGTCTTAACAAGCCCCTAACCTGGCGTTGGACCCCTTGTTCCGTTGGCAGATTATGCAAGAATTAACGTAGTCCTTACATTCAGATCTCAAGGTGGGACACCATAGGGACCACTGAACCAGCGCAATTGTTTTTCGGACCCCGAAATGACCAGCTAGCTGATGGTCATGAAAGGTTTTCAGTGCTTGTAGTCTGGCTTGCTGAGGAACGAAAATCTTGTCTTGGTGCCATAGGAGTCCTTCTTGGCTTCTCAGGGAGCAGCTTCTGTACACTGAATAGAGGCCTGCTCAATTGAGGATCTTAGGTCAGGTTGGATTAGTAGAAAGTTTTGGGGAGACAAAATTGTACTGGGTGCAATTTCTTCAGGAGTGTCAGGGAACATCCGGGATAAGGCGTCCGCCTTTCCATTCTTCGACCCTTGGCGATAGGTTATGTGGAAATTAAACCTAGAGAAAAATAAAGCCCATCGAGCCTGTCAGGGTCTCAAGCGTTTGGCCGTGCGGAGGTACTCTAAGTTCTTGTGGTCCGTAAAAATCAGGATTGGATGAGTGGCACCTTCCAGGAGATACCTCCATTCCTCGAGAGCTGTCTTAATTGCCAAAAGTTCCCGATCCCCCACATCGTAATTCCTCTCTGGAGGGCTCATTTTCCGTGAGGAAAAGGCCACGGGATGCAGCAATGCCTTGGGACCCTGCCCCAGAATCCAGTATTGCTTGGAGGTAAACTTCTTTGCCTGCCACTAGCAATGTAACAGGGAGTGAGATATGAGCAGAGGAAGACTTGGCTACTTAAAGATGAACCGGAGTACTGAGGGTTAGTTTTCTGGGTCTTGTGGGGCAGTTGTCTATGAAATGTCTATGAAATGTCCTGATTCCCCACAGTAGAAACAAAGTTTCGCCTGTCGGCGACACATTTTCACCTCAGAGGTTAATGCTGGACGGAACATGCTGATTTGTATGGGGGCCGATGCAGACTGGACTTGGGGCAGTGTCCGGGTAAAGCAAGAGGCCTAATCACGTTCAACCTGACGTTCCCGTAAACGTCTGTCAAGCTGAACTGTTAACTGGATGAGATCTTCTAGTGTGGATGGAACCTGTAACCTGGCTAGCTCATCTTTGAGGGCCTCAGACAACCCCATTCGATACTGGTACTTTAATGCTGCCTCATTCCAGCCAGAGTCTATGGACCATATGCGGAACTCTACTGTGTAGTCTTCCGCAGGGCGCTGACCCTGACGAAGGGAATGTAGAGTTGCTTCGGCAGTAGCTACCGATAGAGGATCATCATATAACTGGGCCATGACTTCAAAGAACTGGTCCACAGTGTTGATGACGAGGCTGCTTCATTCTAACAGGCCATGGGCCCAGGTCTGTGGCTCACCATGTAGTAAGGAGATAGTGAAACCCACTTTGACTGTTTCACTGAAAAAAGTCTGTGGTTGTAAGGAAAAATAAGTAACAGGAATTCTTAAAGGACCTAAATTTCCTTTGATCGCCACGGAAACATTCTGGTGCTGGGACTCGTGGTTCTGGAAGGGCCATAAACCCAGTAGTTGCCGCTGGAGGTGGGCTTTGAACTGAGGGAGAGGGTGACTCAGGTAGGTGCTGCAGACGTTTCTCCAAGCGGAAGTATTCCTTCTGAAGCTGCTGGATGACTGGGGTAAGAGCCATGATCTGCTGGAGAACAGCCTTCATCGAGGAGTCACCTCCGTCGGCCTCTGACATGGCTGGATTATACTGTCAGGATTTTGGTAGGAGGCCAAGATGCTGAGAGGGCTCCCCTTGCGGCCGAGTGCAGCACAACCCTGAAGATGACACAGGGATGCGGTGCTCACAGAAGCACAGGTTGCCTGGAAGTAGAAGCTGGTGTTGGAAGCTTGATAGAACAAAGTCACTGAAGGCAACGTGTTTAAGATCTGGAGAGGGGGACTGATGGAAGTCCAATAGGAAATCAGAAGCCAGGCCAGGGGGTCAAACACAGTAAGACAGTCCAAGAACCGAATCAACAAATCTAGGTACAGGAGACAGAGGTATGCGGAGTCCGTTAGCCAAGCCGTGGTCAGATGCAGGAAGCAGGCAGGAGGAGTCAAAAGCAAGCCGGTAGGTAGAGCCAGCAGGTTTAGAGGAGTAGATCAACAAGCCGGGACAGTACACAGGAGGTCAGGAGAACAGGAATCACAATCACAAGAACACAGGAAGAGCTGATGATAATCCAGCGATGTGGCACTGTCAGTGGAGCGTTTAAATAAACAAGGTGCCTGTGTCACGTCGTGCGCGCACCGCTGCGTACGCGCGTTCGCACATTTGCGGCATTGTCACGCACGCGCATTCGCCGGATCGTGGCGCCAGGTGTCTGTCTTGTAGCGGTATTACACATCCATGTGCGCTGATGCGCATTAGCGCGACCTTGCCTGTGCTGGTTAGCTGACCTTGTGGAACTGTGCATGGGGATGCGCCTGTTTCCCTGACACACTGTGAACATCCTCTGAGGGACGGAGGAGTCAGCAATGCCTGCAATGAATACCCAAACGAAAGCCATATGTTAATTAGGAGAAATTGGATAGGTTAACTCTTAGCATCTCTGCCAGAGTGTTAGCTTGGCTATAAATGTTTATATATATATTTTAATATAAATTCGTCAAGGCATCATTTGCGTCCCATAAAGATGACTAACCAATATTATATAATAATTAATTAAAACAACTCTTGCATTTGCCAATTTTTTCACTTTTGATAATTATCTAGGGGTGCTAAATGGGCGAACCTCATGCTGAGGTGAGGTACCCACTTTTTGGATCTGATTGAAGTCCTATCTTTTCCCCCTTATGCATCTGGAGAAATCTAATATAGACTCCTGTACTGGATTATGTTCAAATATTTAAAAGGGTATTTGTTCCGGAAATATATATGCAAGAAGTTGGGGTCATGGAATCAACACACAGCTCCTGTGCAAATTCAAATAAAAAACATAATTAGTCCTTTTCTTTGTACCTTATGACTTAATGAACTAAACCACTAAATGTACAATCGGCATGATTGAAGCCAACAAACAAGCCCTACAAGCCCAAACAACCCACAAGTCCATACAAACTATACTACTGCATAAGGTAAACTACACTATTAGACTCATAACTTCACAATTTGGTTTGATCTCACTTTTTGTTGCTGTCTGCTTTTCTCACATGACGCTAGCATTCAGTTGGTGGACACTATGCACTTTATGAATTGTCTAAATACCTTTAATTACTTAATGAATTATTTAATTTATATTATTATCTAGCACACAGTGCACGTTCTGACTGTGCTAATTTTCAGTCCTTCATACACAGACATTGCACATTTTTCTTCAAAAATCGTATTAAATAAGATTTATATATATTATTATTTAACATTACTGCCAATGGATCACAAACACACTTTCTGTATTACCATATCACTATACTGTTTTAATTAGTTATTATATAATATTGGTTAGTCACCTTTATGGGATGCAAATGATGCCTTGAAGAATTTATATATATCGGCAACTTACTGCCGTTAGTATATATATATATATATATATATATATATATATATATATATATACACACACACACACTTATAGTCAAACTGACACTCTGGCAGAGATGCTATGAGTTAACCTATCCAATTTCTCCTAATTAACATAGGGCTATCATTTGGGTATTCATTGCCGACTCCTCCTTTCCTTTAGAGGGCGTTCACAGTGTGGCTCCTTGCAAGCCCTTCAGGGTGGTCTCTTCCCTCCTGGGGGGGGTGTGGGCGGCCTTCAAGCCCTCTGGATATTTCAACAGCTTTTACCATTTCTGGTCATAAGAATACTTATTCCACTCTTTAGCGGTAAATATACCATTATGGCCTATTCAATGTGATGTATGATGACATTCTTCTTTAATTCTGAATATATGTAATGTATTTTTTTAGAGCCAATTGTCCCCCTGAAGAGACCGCACACAGGCCGAAGCGCGTTGAAGCTTGCACACCATATAGCATTATGTAATGTAACGTAATGATGTGCATAATTGTGTTTGTTTATTGCATTGTGGAACATGTATTGTATTACCGGACCAGATTTTATACTTTATATATTGTATTTAACTATACCATGATATCGGACAATTCTCCAAAATAAAGAACTCCTTAAATATCATTTATTCAATTTTTTTGACCCTGTTACATTGCTGTTTTAAAGCCCCACTGGGGAAACTTTTACATATTACTTTAAATAAAGTCTTTTATGATTTATTATAATTTGTTTACCAGTTTTCCATTAAAGTCCCACAGTACCAGGGGGTACTTTTTGCTTTTTCTATACAGTTGGCAAAAAAAAAGGGTCTCCTCCAGGAGCTCCCTGCATTGGCAACCTCCTCAGATGACAACAGGATGCCATGCTGAAAGCCCCCAGTAATAAACAATGAAGAGTGGAGGGACATTTGTGGATTATACAACCCTGATACAACCCTCTAAAAATTATTTTGACAAACAAGGGCAAAAAATTTCAAATTTGCCCCTATTCGAGATGGCCACCACAATCTCAGGCCAGACCATGCAAGCACAGAGCGCATGAGCAAACCGGGCAGGAAGACACTGAGGGACTCAGAAAAGCTGGCGCAAGGTACATGCCGCCCACTATAGCAACCAGGAATGAAGGTACAATAATCACAAGGAGGGGAAGGTGGTGGGGGGGAAGAAAATGCAAAAGAGAGAGAGGAACGCAAGGAAAGGAAAGTGAGAGAGAATAGATGACAGGAGGGAGAAATGGAAGGATAAGGCTAAGTGAAAAATAGATATAGCTGCTTTCTCTGCTGCAAGTTTGAGCAAATGCCAGTATATACAAGCAAATAGGAACTCTTAGTTAAGAGACAACCCAAAAGCTGTCCCAAAAGGCCCACAGATGGGACTCCCTATCTTAATTGCACATTTAGCTGCCCAAGAATAGAGACTGTACCTGGGAGATGCTTGAATCCAGCTGGAAGCTGCTGACTGCAGAGGTAAGGGATGTTCGACCACCATTCACTGACCATGAGGTATGAGGAAAAAAGCAGAATGCTGGGAGTGCACTAAACCTTTTCTTTTAGAATATTCACTGATCCTGAGGGAGGAGCCAAGGCGGAGCTTGTCACAGGTATGCTGATATGGAGGCACCAGGAAATAAATACTGTATGCCCAACAATACAGAGTATTCTTTCCCTACTCTATCCTAGACCAGAAAAAAGGCTTGACTATGCATTGACCTTAACCACTTCAACCCCGGAAGATTGTACCCCCTTCCTGACCAGAGCACCTTTTGCGATTTGGCACTGCGTCCCTTTAACTGACAATTGCGTGGTCGTGAGATGTTGTACCCAAACAAAATTGACGCCCTTTTTTTCCCACAAATAGAGCTTTCTTTTGGTGGTATTTGATCACCTCTGTGGTTTTTATTTTTTGCGCTATAAACAAAAAAAAGGCGTCAATTTTGAAAAATAAAACGCATTATTATTACTATTTGCTATAAAAAATATCCCCCAAAAATATATAAAAAAAAACATGTTTTTTCCTCATTTAAGGCCGATATGTATTCTTCTACATATTTTTGGTTAAAAAAAAAAAAAACACAATAAGCGTATATTGGTATATTGGTTTGTGCGAAATTTATAGCGCCTAAAAAATAGATTTATAGCATTTTTATTATTTTTTTTTTAATTATTAGTAATGGTGGCATTCTGCGATTTTTATTGGGACTGTGACATTATGGCGGACAGATCGGACACTTTTGACACTATTTTGGGACCAGTGTCATTTATACAGCAATCAGTGCTATAAAAATGCATACCCGAATATCACTTCAGAGCCTCCAAAATTCCGGGTTCCAAATATCTCTTTATTAACACAGAGAGAACTGTGAGTCAGTCCTCTCCTGTTAAAAACTATTCCCGGGAATTCCTCACCCGTCATGGGTGACCCCCTGAATACTACCACACTTCCCTTAAAGGGACCATAACCCAAATATCGGTGCTATATAGCACCCGTCCAGGACCCAACCTTGGCGTCCTGTACAATATGTACAGCTTAGTATATACTCTGCATTTAGTGTAAATTAGATATTCAGTGTAGAATCTATATTCAGGCAGGGCAGCATGTATAATATAGTGTATTGATGTGGTTAAGGGGAACCCTGTGCCAATTTTTTTTTTTAATTGGCATGGGGGTCCCCCCAAAATCCACACTAGGCACTTCAGGTCTGGTATGGATTTTAAGGGGAACCCTGTGCCAAAATAAAAAGAATGCCCTGGGGGTCCCCCCAAAATCCATACCAGACCTTTATCCAAGCACGCAAGCTGACAGGCAGCAGGAAAAGGGGGGCAAGAGAGCGCCCCCCCTCCTGAACAATACCAGGCCACTCTTCCTCAACATGGTGAGGGTGCTTTGGGGTCCCCCAAAACACGCTAAAGAGAAAAAAAAATATGGTAAAACTCTGCCTCAACGGGAGGCGTCCCTGGGACTGCAGCCTTTTTACGATGACAAATAATACAAGGGGTAGGGGAAAAAATAGGGAACAAGAAACACCTGAAAATTAATCAATTAATTGCAAGCTGTAACCATAATACACAGGAAAAGAAAGAAGTACCCGGTGCTAGTGTCCGGGTAAGGGGTTACTCTAGCAGCACTAATTGAGTATTAATTATCAAGAATTACCAACTGAATTGCCAAAAAATTTAATGAATCACTTTATTAAATACTTTAAAACAGCATTAAACATGTTAGGCAGCAAGTTGATTGAAGTAAAAATAGATTGGTTATATTGGGTTCCGCTGGGACCCTGTTACTACATATGTCATTAGGTAATAAGTCAGACAGAGCGAACAATTGTTAATAATTACATTAGACCAAAACAAAAACAACAAAAACAAAAAACATACAACGTGGAACAACGTCCGGACGCTTTTAGGATCTTGCTACGTATTGGCTGGTACGAAGAAAATGGTATAGATGTTTGGTGATATTATTTGGTTTGTTTACCACAATATCAATTATCAAATAATAGCCAAAAGGGTACCGGTAAGCAAACGAGAAAGATCCTAGGGAGGTATACGGGGAAGGATGATGGGGGGAGGGTGGGGTGGTGCTATCCGTGCTGATTAGTATACACCTGTTCTGGGCTACAGGTTTTGGTAAGGACACATAAGATGGTAACCTGCCCTATTAATAGGTGTCAGAAGAATTAAGGATATTAGTAAGCAGGATGCTGTTGGTGGATAATTGTCCACATGAATAGTTCCAATTAAAGTCACTGGTAATAACTGTGATTAAGTAAATATGAAGTGTATACTTGAATAAGTGGAATTTGTGTAACTTTACCAGTCCTTGCACCGATTGTCCTCCAGGTCCTGATCTGAATTGATCATAAGACTTCCATCTTCATTGGCAGGGGATGTAATATTGTGTGCAGCTTCTGATCCAGTGTAAGTGGCTGGAGGGACAGCGGGACTTAGAATAGTGCACCGCAGGCTCGTCCACTCGGTCAGATGGATGCTGCAAATGCCGCCCGATAAGTGGAGTCACTCAGCTTCAGAGATTCCGCCTGACGAGATTGGATCCACGGGCTAGCTAGTGTTGGCATACATCTCCGTCTGCCTCCTCGTTATCTCCCGTATTCAAAGTGTAGCATCCGTGACGTGTCGGCGTTGATGACGTCAACGCGTTTCGCTATTGGCTGTAGCGTCTTATGATCAATTCAGATCAGGACCTGGAGGACAATCGGTGCAAGGACTGGTAAAGTTACACAAATTCCACTTATTCAAGTATACACTTCATATTTACTTAATCACAGTTATTACCAGTGACTTTAATTGGAACTATTCATGTGGACAATTATCCACCAACAGCATCCTGCTTACTAATATCCTTAATTCTTCTGACACCTATTAATAGGGCAGGTTACCATCTTATGTGTCCTTACCAAAACCTGTAGCCCAGAACAGGTGTATACTAATCAGCATGAATAGCACCACCCCACCCTCCCCCCATCATCCTTCCCCATATACCTCCCTAGGATCTTTCTCGTTTGCTTACCGGTACCCTTTTGGCTATTATTTGATAATTGATATTGTGGTAAACAAACCAAATAATATCACCAAACATCTATACCATTTTCTTCGTACCAGCCAATACGTAGCAAGATCCTAAAAGCGTCCGGACGTTGTTCCACGTTGTATGTTTTTTGTTTTTGTTGTTGTTTTTGTTTTGGTCTAATGTAATTATTAACAATTGTTCGCTCTGTCTGACTTATTACCTAATGACATATGTAGTAACAGGGTCCCAGCGGAACCCAATATAACCAACCTATTTTTACTTCAATCAACTTGCTGCCTAACATGTTTAATGCTGTTTTAAAGTATTTAATAAAGTGATTCATTAAATTTTTTGGCAATTCAGTTGGTAATTCTTGATAATTAATACTCAATTAGTGCTGCTAGTGTAACCCCTTACCCGGACACTAGCACCGGGTACTTCTTTCTTTTCCTTTTTACGATGACAGCTGTTATATAGCTGCGGAGGGGGCCACCCGGTGACGTAAAGCAAAAAGATGTCGGTCGCAGGGATGCTTCCCATGGAGGTGGAGTTTTTCCATTTTTTTTCTTGGGAACTTCGGTTGCTGTGATCGAGGATGAATTGACATCACGGGAAACTGTCTCCTATAATTTTTACTTTTTTGACACTTTTTTGGTGAATGGGTAGGGGTACAATGAGGGCAGGATCTGGGGGCCCCCTTGTTAAAAGGGGGCTTCCAGATTTCGATAAGCCCCCTGCCCGCAGACCCCCACAACCGGGAAAGGGTTGTGGGGAAGAAGCCCTTGTTCCCGTCAACATGGGGACAAGGTGTTTTGGGGGGACCCCAAAGCACCCTCCCCATGTTCAGGGCATGTGGCCTGGTATGGTTCAGGAGGGGGGACACTCTCTCACCCCCCTTTCCTTCAGCCTACCAGGTTGCGTGTTCGGATAAGGGTCTGGTATGGATTTTGGGGGGACCCTCATGCCATTTTTTTTATTTTGGCATGGGGTACCCCTTAATATCCATACCAGACCTGAAGGGCCTGGTAATGGGCTGGGGGGAACCCACACCGTGTTTTTTAATGATTTTTTTGTATATGGATATTGTAATATATTGCCAAGATCCGACAATACATTACAGCCGCAAGCAGTTTTAGATGACATTTTTTCCTTTAGAAATCACATCACAAAGAAGTAAAACACATCGTGTCCCCAGGCACGATATTTAACCACATGATGACCAGCCACCACAGTTGTACTGTGGCAGAATGGCACAGCTGGGCGAAACAACGTTATGTAACGTCGCTTCGCCCTGTGGCCACTAGGAGGCGCATGCGCGCCCCACTCACTCCCCGAGCGGATGCGAGTGCCCAAAGGTCTCGATCACTGCCGGGCTCCCGCAATCGATCGGGGCACACGGAGAACTGGGATCTGTGTGTGTAAACATACAGTTTCCGGTTTTCTGAGGGGAGAACTGCACAGTACACATCCCCCTTCAGTAAAAACACTTCCTAGGACACACATTAACCCCTTCCCTGCCCCCCTAGTGTTAACCCCCTTCACTGCCAGTGACAACTGTAATCAATGCATGTTTAATCGCACTGATTGCTGTAATAATGCCAATGGTCCCAAAAATGTGTCAAATTTGTCTGACATGTCCGCCATAATGTCGCAGTCACAATAAAAATTGCTGATTGCCGCCATTACTAGTAAAAAAAAATATTAATAAAAATGCCATAAAACTATCTCCTATTTTGTAGACGCTATAACTTTTGCGCAAACAAATCTATATATACGCTTATTGCAATTTTTTTTACCAAAAATATGTAGAATTCGTATCAGCCTAAACTGAGGAAAAAAATGTTTTTTTTATATATTTTTTTGGGATATTTATTATAGCAAAAAGTATAAAATAATGCGTTTTTTTCAAAATTGTCGCTCTTTTTTTGTTTATAGCTCAAAAAATAAAAACCGCAGAGGTGATCAAATACCACCAAAAGAAATCTCTATTTGTGGGGAAAAAAAGGACATTGATTTTGTTTGGGAGCCATGTCGCACGACCGCACAATTGTCAGTTAAATTGATGCAGTGCCGAATCGCAAAAAGTGCTCTGGTCTTTGGCCAGCCAAATGGTCTGGGGCTAAATCGGTTAAATAACTATTTCATTTCTATTGTTTCACTTTAAGCATGATTAAAATCACTGCACCTGAAAAAACTGACGTTTTAAAAACTTTTTTTTGCATTGATACATGTCCCCTGGGGCAGTACTCGGGTCCCCAAACACTTTTTATGGCAATAACTTGCATATAAGCCTTTTAAAATTAGCACTTTTGATTTTTCATGTTCGTGTCCCATAGACTTTAACAGTGTTTGCGTGTCCTCATGTTCTGCTGTGAACCATACCGGGGGTGTTTCGGCTCATCCCTACTTGTTAGCATTTACATACACTTTAAAGCTGAACCCTGGGAAAAGCATATATTGTCTACGTACAAGATGCATGCTTATTTCTACTTGAATCTTGGTGTGGTTTGTGTATTTCTTCCGGATTCATGCAGTAATCTAGCGTGAAACTTTGCCTCTGTGCAGGATCTTCCTGTAACACTGTTCATTGTGTTTTATCAAAGATACAAATCACAGTACAGGTTGGATCCATGGTGACATACTTAAAGCTACACTCCATTTTTCTTTTCACTAGAACTGCATGGAATGATCAGTCCGAGTATAGATCATACCACTGTACCATGTTGCTCTGTTGTCTGCAGATCCTCTGATATCCTGGGTTTAGTTGTGTCTTTGTACCATGTGACATTTTGTATAGTCTGATGTAGACTGGGTCTCTTCCATAGCCACTTCCTGGTCCATCTCTAGGCTAGAATATAGTCTCAGACTCTGCAAATTATGTAACTTCCTTCATAGCTCTGATGGTGAATGGGATGGTATACATCCTAATTAGTCCCGCCCAGTCACACCTAAAGGAAGAGTCCAACCCTCCCAAGTCCCATCTCACAGATCACAGCATTATTCAAAATCAAATAGGAAATGCCTTCATATACAGCTTGTTCTGAAAGCTAGCTGTGCTGCTGCTGGGATGGATGAATAGATAGCCCTGGTACACACAGCACTACTTGAAAGTCATGTGACTTCCAACGCCACTATCACAGACTATCACTATCACACAGAAAAGTTGTGCTTTTTATTACAGACTGCCCTGCACTGGGAAATGTGCAGATGTGAACAAACGGTAACCCAAGCACAACATGGGTTTCCACGGGTTTTTAAAATGCAAAGCAAAGCACACATTTTCTGTGTAGGTTGTCACTAGTTTGGAAATGTGCAGATGCGAATGCAGCCCAAATGGTATGCGAATGCAGCCCAGAGGGTCAGCATGTGTTTTCTTGCGGCTTGGTGTGCATTTGGAAATGCGCAGTTGTGAACAAATGGTAATGCAAGCACACTGCACATTGCCACGTGTTTTCTAAGTGCATGAAAAAGCATACATTTTCTTGTGGGTTGCTGTGCATTTGTAAACATACAGATGCAAATGATTGGTAACGCAAGCATGCCATGTGTTTTCTTGTGGATTGCCATGCATTTGGAAAAGGTGCAGATGTGAATGAATGGTAACGCAAAAGCGGCATGTGTTGGCGTTTGTTTTCTAAACACATGACAAAGCACATGTGTTCTTTGCTGGTTGCTGTTCGTTTGGAAATGTGTAAATCAGAACACAGCTTAAATGGTAACACAGACATGGCACACAATGCTGAGCATTTTTGAAACACATGGTAAAGAGTGCGTTTTTTTATTGCAGGTTGCCATGTGCTCAGAAACACGCAGATGCAAACAAAACGTAATGCAACCGAGCCGCACGATGCCACCCGTATTTGAAATGCTCACCAAAGTGTGTGTTTTATTGTGAGCTGCTATGCATTCAGAAACGCGCAGATGCAAATAAATAGTAACACAAGTGTGATGCGCGTTGCCGTGCATTTTCAACATAAATGTGCCGCAAAATGTGCGTCTTTGTGCAGGTTGTCAAACATGCGTAGCTATGTGTTTTTGAAACGCAAAACATAGTGTGTGTTTCCTGTGCTAGTTGCATTCGACATACAGTGCTTTGAAAAAGTATTCATACCCCTTGAAATTTTCCACATTTTGTCATATTACAACTAAAAACGTAAATGTATTTTATTAGGACTTTATGTGATAGACCAACACAAAGTGGCACATAATTGTGAAGTGGAAGGAAAATTATAAATGGTTTTCAAAATGTTTTACAAATAAATATCTGAAAAATGTGGTGTGCATTTGTATTCAGCACTGACTCAATACTTTGTAGAACCACCTTTCGCTGCAATTACAGCTGCAAGTCTTTTTGGGTATGTCTCTACCAGCTTTGCACATCTAGAGAGTAACATTTTTGCCTATTCTTCTTTGCAAAATAGCTCAAGCTCTGTCAGATTGGAGGGAGAGCATCTGTGAACAGCACTTTTCAAGTCTTGCCAAAGATTCTTAATTGGATTTAGGTCTGGACTTTGACTGAGCCATTCTAACACATGGATATGCTTTGACCTAAACCATTCCATTGTAGCTCTGGCTGTATGTTTAGGGTCATTGTCCTGTTGGAAGGTGAACCTCCACCCCAGTCTCAAGTCTTTTGCAGACTCTAACAGGTTTTCTTCTAAGATTGCCCTGCATTTGGCTCCATCCAGCTTCCCATCAACTCTGACCAGCTTACCTGTCTCTGCTGAAGAAAAGCATCCCTACAACATGATGCTGCCACCACCATGTTTCACGGTGGGGATGATGTGTTCAGGGTGATGTGCAGTGTTAGTTTTGTTTTTAGGTAAAAAAGTTACATTTTGGTCACATCACCAGAGCACCTTCTTCCACATTGGCTTCTCGCAAACTGCAAATGGGACTTAAGGCTTTCTTTCAATAATGGCTTTTTTCTTGCCACTCCTCCATAAAGGCCAGATTTGTGGACTGCATGACTAATAGTTGTCCTGTGGACAGATTCTCCCACCTGAGCTGTGGATCTCTGCAGCTCCTCCAGAGTTACCATGGGCCTCTTGGCTGCTTCTCTGATCAATGCTCTTGGTAGATTTGCAGTTGTGCCATACTCTTTCCATTTTAGGATAATGGATTGAACAGTGCTCCACGAGATGTTCAAAGCTTGGGATATTTTTTTAGAACATAAGCCTGCTTTAACCTTCCCAACAACTTTATCCCTGACCTTTCTGGTGTGTTTCTTGGCCTTCATGATGCCGTTTGTCCACTAAGGTTCTCCAACAAACCTCTGAGGGCTTCACAGAACAGCTGTATTTATACTGAGATTAAATTACACACAGGTGGAATCTATTTACTATTTACAGTAGGTGACTGCTGAAGGCAATTGGTTTCGCTAGATTTTAGTTAGGTGTATCAGAGTAAAGGGGGCTGAATACAAATCCACTCCACACTTTTCAGATATTTATTTGTAAAAAATGTTGTAAACAATTTATCATTTTCCTTCCACTTCACAATTATGTGTCACTTTGTGTTGGTCTATCACATAAAATCCAAATAAAATACATGTATGTTTTTTGTTGTAACATAACAAAATGTGGAAAATTTCAAGGGATGTGAATACTTCTTCAAGGCACAGTACATTGCTGCGCATTTTCGAAAAACACCACAAAGCATACATTTTTTATTTCAGGTTGCCGTGTGTTTGCAAATAGGCAGGTATGAATGAATGGTAACACAAATGTGATTTTAGTTTCAAAACATACTTCAAAGCATGCCTTTTCTCGCAGGTTGTCATGTACTTGGAAATGTGCAGATGAAAATGTAGCCTAAATGGTAATGAATGTGCAACGTGCGTTGCCACACATTTTAGAAATGCACATCAAAGAGTGTGTTTTCTGTGTGGATTGCCATGCATTCAAAAACACACAGATGCAAACCCAGCCGAAATGACACAGTGAGAGTGAAGTGTGTTACAGTTTGTACAGCAGTGCTTAGAAAGAGGGAAAAGCAACATAACGTTGTGTGTACTGCAGTGCAAAGAGTATTCTGATAGTAGCCTAGAGTATAGCAACAAAGAAATGAGCTCATCTACAGTATGTTCCGGTTCTTTCATTCTCCAGTCATGGGGGGGGGGTTCCCTTTTGTGCTAGATGGGGATGTGCTATGGGGCAGAGCTGTGTTACCTTCTGGACTGGGTAGACAAAAAAGCAGTTCTTTTCTTATTAACATCCAATTTAAAGTAAATATTAAAGGATTGTAATATTTACATGAAGAGTGAAATATATTATACCTTAAATATATCACTCTTTTACTTCATGACATATCATGTTCTGTTCTAGGGGCTCACAATTTGATAAAATCATTTACAGTGTAGACACTGTATTAATGAAGGGCTTGTAGAGCACAATAAAATGGTAGCTATTAAACTTTCGCACAAGGGTGTAATAATGTAATCATGGACAGCAATTAATATGTTTGTAAATCTAAAAAAAAAAATGGTACAAAAAGATTTCTAGTGCTGTTGTATGAGTTTCAGGGGAACTGTATCCAAAAAGGATCAGTAGAAACTAAAAAAAGTAAATAAAAATAAATAAAAACCATAGTGCATACAGTATATTTAAGATCTATATACAGTATTCGCCCAACCTTGATGCCAGTCTATACTGTTTACTATATTGTTCGGCCAGTAGTTAATGGTATAGACTCCCTGACATCAAGATGGGTGAATATATAGATCTTTATCTCCAACCTTTAGTCCAATCCACTGAAGCCTATAAAAAAGGACACCAAACATTTATTGAACATTAGAGATTACAACGAAGATAGTAGCATAGTCATTCATTCCAATCAACCAACATTAACAGCTTTCAGTTTGAAACCATCCATATAGGATATGCTGGCTACCTCTAATATAATTTTGGTACCAAACATTCCATGAGGACCAAGTTTTGACCTCATAGGTGTAGTGGGTTTGGATTAATCTGACTGTGTCCAGAATATTCGGAGGGTCATGTGCCTTCCATAGCCGTATTGTGGAGAGCCAAGCTGCTAGTAGGATGTGTGTCACCACCTTCAGTGACTTTGAGGGTATTTGGTCTATAGTTAGATTGAGTATAGCTAGGGCGGGATTAGGTGGGGTTGGGTGACCTACAATCTATGTTAGGATTTTGAATTTTTTCCCAAAAAGCTTGCAGGTGGAGGCAATTCCACATTATATGTATAATTGTTCCTATATCTCCACACATTCTCCAACATAACAGACGTTTGTCCTTTAAATAGGTATAAACCTATTTTTTATGCATTTAAGGAAGAAATTATGAAAAAGCCTCGTCAGCAATCACAACTGGTTTGTCAAGAACATGCAATACAAATTTTTGCTGACCTATCTTTGTCTACAATTCAAAGACAAAGATCCCTGAGATCACTTCTTGTGATCCTATCCTAAAGGGACATTAAATACAGGTGGGCCTTCCCATTGGCACTGAAGTTTGCCTTTAGGAGTAAAACTTACTCCTTCTCAAGCCTCCCTGATGGAGAGCGTTTGCTATTAAACCTAAAATTAATCTCGCAAGATACTGCAAGCTCACAATCAGGGGCCTCCAAGTGCCCTACACCCACGAGCCCATCACCCCAGTGTGGAACAAGACCAAGCGAGCTAAAGACAATAAGCCCCCCTGATCCTTTTTGGCTGTTTCCACACTCTTCATCCCTGGTTTTTCCAGGTCTTTGATCTGGGCATTTTTCCCCACTAAAACCGATCCCCTGGTTTAAGTAATGATTCTCCTTATTGTCTGCTTTGCAAGGTCTTTGTGACCTTCAATGGACTGGTAGCATCTTGAAGGGTCTACTTCATAATTAGGGCCTAAGGGTATACATGTTGGGTGCCTAATATTCACAGGGTGTCCAGGGTATGCCTCCTATAAGTTGGGGGCCTTCCCGGAACACCCTGACCATAGGTCAGGAAGTACTGCAACCTCACACTTTAGGGGTCTGGGCCCACTTAAGTTCAGATTGAGTTATGTCCTGCCATGCCTTGTTCTTAGCTCTACTCTCTCTCAAACGTCCTACCACCCCCCTTCTTTCCCCAGTTCCCTTCCCTTTCCCTTGCGCTCCCCTTCCCCCGTTACAATGAGCCTGGCACATAAGTTGTTAGCCTGTAGGTTTTTGATTCTTTCAACAGCTAATTGTATTTTATGGTCAGCCCAAGGGTTAGCTGTGGCCGGGACAGTTGCATTGCGCTTCCTCCTACCCTGCGGTTATAGTTTCTCCATGCTGTATGGTGGGAATCTAGCCTTCCTGGATGGTAATGATACATTGTGTTACTTAGTTGACTGGAGATAATTTTTCTCCTCCACTCACTCCAGGCCTCCACTAGGCCTGTTTGAGCTCTCTATTCTTCATTCTTTCATTTCTGGTTCTAACTCTTTTTCTTTTCCAGCCAGCCAGATGCCCACTTTCCATCATGATATTTCATGGGATTTGTTACCCATTTGGTATAGCCAGTTTCTGAGTCTGCAGTATGTAAGGGTAAGTGACAGTGAACTGGATGGTTGCCCATCTCGCTTGCTCCATGGTCTGTGAAACAATGCTCACCCCTCCCCTCCATTTTGTTTCCCACAACATGAAGGGGTTAAACTCCCCAATGAAGCGACAGAAAGTTTTTAATTCCTACCATTCCCAAAAAATGTATATAGTTCTTCTACAAGAAACACACCTCCCAAAGCAGTACAGTCCTTCTTTTCTCCATGCACACTACCCCCTGTTTTTCCTGGCGAATGTGGAGGATAAAATGAGGGGAGTGCCATTTTATTCTCTAAAAATTGTAAACTTACACCACAATTAGAACTCAGAGACCCAGAGGGCAGATTCCCCCTAGTGAAGAGGGTTCTAGACGATCACTTATACTTGTTTGTCTCTTATTATGCACCCAAAAGTGGTCAGGCTAAATTCTTTCAGACAATGTTCCAAACTCTAATGCCCCGTACACACGGTCGGACTTTCTGAAGGAAAATATGCGACCGGAGCGTGTTGTCGGAAATTCCGATCGTGTGTGGGCTCCATCTGACTTTTTCCATTGGATTTTCCAACACACAAAGTTTGAGAGCAGGCTATAAAATTTTCCAACAACAAAATCCGATTGCGTCAATTCCGACCGTGTGTGGACAATTCCGACAAACAAAGTGCCACGCATGCTCAGAAGAAATTGCGAGACGGAACTGCTCGGTCTGCTAAAATTAGCGTTCGGAATGGATATAGCACTTTCGTCAGGCTGCAATATTTGAAATTGTTTAATGCAGCGCACTCTTCTTCTTTATAATGCTAGAAGAATGAAGTAGTTTTGCTGCTCATATTCACACAGACTTCTCACAAACTTCTTTCTTTATTATTTAGCATGATTTCATCAATATATTTTGATTTCTCACATCTGACAAAAAAGTTTTTGTTTTTTTTTGGTTTGTATTTTTTTCAAGCCTGATCTTGTATTTTATTTTTTTTTTAACTCCTGAATATTTTTGGGTGTGTTATGTGTGTCAAGTTACCACATTACCACAACATGATTATTATCTTGTATTATTTAATCTCAAGGAGATTGTTTGGTGTTGGTGTCTCTTGTTAATTTCACATTGTGTTTTTGAAATGTACCTGCCTCCTTGCAAACAAACTGTCCTTTTCGAAGAAAAACACACATAGGCAAGTATAATTGAAACTTTATTAAGGGCTCAGAACCAAACAAAGAGGGAGGCAACGCTGGAGAAACAGCAGAAATTGGCGAAGCCTTTGACCCCCAGGGCACAGATCAATTATTTCCAGGCAAAATTGGTGGCCTGAGGAGTCCTTATCTAAGGGAGTTCAATCTGATACAGAAGTCCAAGAGAATCATGAAAGCAGCAGATGACATGTATGCTCCCAGGCTGCAGTCATACAAGGGCCTGCATCTTTTGCCAGACCAGACTGAACCCAGGGCCATCACTCTCTGGTCTTCCTTACACACTTCCTTCCCAGCTGTGGCTCTGGTGTTGGAGGTGTGGCAGGAGGAGGAGTAGGACCTGGAGGAGGAGGAGGAGGACCTGTAGGAGGAAGAGGACCATGGGTGAGCTGACAAATGTGGCTTTCAGATGTGAGTTGGCCCCTCAAAGCCTTATTTAGAGCTTCCAAAATTACAAACTCGCATAAGAGGCGTTGGCCCTCCTCCATTTCCTGCATATTGCAGGCAGTTAGCTCAGCAAAATCCTCTTCCACACTGTGGGGTGTTCTAAAGGCCTCAGTAGCCTTCCAAAATAGGCCTATTGCTGCCTCCTCCAGGTTACTCCTCTTCCTGCAACTTTTTCTTTGAAGGCGGAGGGGACGGACCTGGCCCAGCCACATCCTGGCTGAGACTTCCCTGTGTATAAAAAAAGGACATGGTTTTAGTTTTTGGTTCATCAATCACAATCATAAATTAGTACTCCAAACTAACATCTATTTATCATAATTAATTTCACAACCAGAAATCTTTAGAAGAATGCTATACCTGGCTCAAGCTGGGCTCCTCCACGTGTTTGCTTGGAAGGCCCAGGTTGGGCGTCAGAAGCCTCAGCTGGGGGGAAGGAAGCATGGAAGGAAGGGTGGAGAGTGCTGACCTGGGTTCAGTCTGGCCTGCCAGAAAATGCAGCCTGTCATAGTACCACAGCCTGGGGACATAAATGTCATCTGCAGCTCCTGATCTCTGGGAATCCTGGACCTTCTTGTGCTCCCTTAGATAAGTGCTCCTCATGCCACCAATTAGGATCTTCAAATAGGTGATGTCTGCCGTGGGGATCACCGGCTTCACAAATTGCAGCAAATTATCCAGCGCTGCCTTCCTCTTTGTTTGGTTTTTATAATCAGGGTGGTTTACCTGCCACAGACAGGGCAGCTCCCTGAACATATCTATGAATATGCAGATAAAATCCTGATTCTTCAAAATATCCATTTTCACTGCAAGACACAACACAAGACAAACCCTAATGTCAGCCTAAAGTCTTCTAAACTTGTCCAAATACAGGCCTCAACCTAGAAGCAGTATAGGCCCAATTTTAAATCTTACCTTCATTATCACGATTGGCGCTCCTCCTCCGCTCACAGATCGTGCGTGTTACGCTTTATATACGCTGCGCATGCGTGAAACTCCGCCCACCCCTGACGTTCTTATTAGTCTATTCTCTGCCCCTTCTCGTTCGGGGGAAGAGCACATGGCGGAGACAAAGCAGGTCTCTGATAATTACACCAATAAGAAGGAGGAGGAGGAAAGCCCAGAGCCAAAAACATTCAGATCCTGGAGGAGATGATTTAAGGCAACAAATATGTCCTTTGGGGAGATGTTGGAGATGGTCGACATCCTGAAGAGGGCTGACTATGACGGGAAGTATGGACCTTACCCCAACCCCAATGTCAGAAAGGCCAAGATCATGGTGAAAGTTATCAAGAGTCTGCAGAAGAATTTTGGGGTACGTCGATCCAAGGATCAACTGAGGAAGCGGTGGTCAGATCTCAAATTAAGGGTGAATGAGCAGTACAGAAGGATCAGGAGAGTGCTGCAAAAAAGTAAGTAGTTGTCCTGTGTTCCTATTCATTACTACGTTCATGCTGCTCCATGTGCTTTTCTTAACTGTTGTACAGTTTAAAATGGCAACTTTCATGTTCATGGGCACATTATTCATTCGTTCGGCCTAGAAAACACCATGTTTTGTGCAGATGCAGTTCCAAACATTTTTTCAGGCATACTTCTGTTAACTAAATTTTGGTGTCTAGATGGGTTTGTAACTAGAATGTAATGCAAACTAGATTCTGTGTAAGGAGAGGACACTCAGCAGCTGTTTACACATCTGGACACTGTAGCACTAGTGTGCGACACCAGAACACCCTTTTTATTAGCGGGTCCCACACAGGTGCTCCAGTGTATACTATAGGGGTGACTCCATCTGTGAAGCTTGTACAAAACAGCTAAGTATTCTAGCTTGACAAAGTGACAAAAATATTTCTTCATCTTGGAACTCTGCCAAAATAGACAATTGTACCCCACTTCCAAGCAATGTTTCATGTTCCTATTTCTGCCATCAAATATCTGTGTGATAAGTATACCTATTTTTTTTAACATAGGGGAGAAAAGACTCGGAGGGCACCACTCATCAGAGGAGACCACAGACCCCCCCAACTCATGAGGAAGTGGAAATCCACCAAAGACAAGCAGAGGAGAAGGAGGGAGATGTGGTGGAAATTGTCACCACAACAGGTGAGTGTCTGCGACCACAGGCTCAGGTAAGAAATGGATGCCTGCATATTTATAATACATGGTGTGTTTTTGTTTTTATATATTTAGGTGATCGTGATGTTGTGGATCCAGGTCATTTCACCAGTGAAAGTGCACAGATCCGGATCGGGGAGATCATGGGGTATAATAGGGACTTGGAAAACATCCAGAAAAACATCAATGATGTTCAAAACAAAATGAAGAACATCATTGATGTTTTAGGGAGAGTATAAAACACCTCCAAACCCCTTACTTTTTTTTGTTTTTTTGAATTTGAAAATTTTTCAAATTATTTGACATATTCTAGAAAAGCCAAATTTTGAAGATGCACACAGTGTGTCAACATGTGCTATCTGCCATCACGGGAGATCAATCTATGCGTTTTGTGGGTGCAACCCCTTCCTCAATAATAAAGTCGCTGAGAGGAAGGGGTTGCACCCCCAAAACGCGTCCCTTGATCCCCCGTGATGGCAGATAGCACATGTTGACATTCGGCAATTTGTGTGCATCTTCAAAATTTGGCTTCACCCCATCTGAACGCAATATCAAACACAGTTTATAAATACTCTTGTAGAAATTGAAGGCAATATCAGACATAAGTTGAACTTTACAAGTTCTAGATTTGCGTATTTCTTGTTGTTTTTAATGGACACTTCTACTTTTATTAATGTGACCCAAAAAACTGTTATACAACAAACATGTTGGTTTGTTTTAAAAACATTTTATAAATGCACATGTGATTGTGCTGGCATTAAAAAGATTGATAATCAAGAATGTGTGGATTATTGTTTCAATGCTCCCAAACTTTTGTTGTGGTAAAATTGTTTTTTTTGTGAAAATGGGGGTTATTTTCTAAGTGCAAATCCACTTTGCACTACAAGTGCCGTTTCAGTGCAGTCTCAAGTGCACTTATAGTGCAAAGTGTCTTTGCCTTTAGTAAATAACACCCAACAATGCTTTCTAATGTTACACAATCATGCCATTTTCAGGACTCCACAAATTTATGTCAGGGTCAGCTAAAAGAAACACAAGCAGTAAATGTCAGCAAATATTTTAGTAGTTAAAAATATTTTTTTATTTAAAAAATGTCTCAGACATTGTCTGGCATATTGATGGCCCCCCTACCCGCAAAGTATTCAAGGTATCTTAGACGGACCTCGTGGGCACTCGGGGGGGGGAAGCCAGGACGGCCAGCTTCAAGTGCCATCAGGGTTGGTTCATTTACATGAATTCCAGCCTCAGGCCCAACTGAGGCAGCATAGTTGGCAGAATTTCTCCTTAAAAAGTTGTGGAGAACACAGCACGCCAGGATGATTTGATTGAGTTTATACTCCGCCATATGTATGGGTGTAAGAAATAGGCGGAACCGGCTGGCTATAATTCCAAACGTGTTCTCCACCACTCTTCTGGCTCTGGCCAGCCGGTAATTAAAAACCCTCTGGTCCGGGGTGAGGGTCCTCATAGGGAATAGCTGCATAAGACGGTCCCCCAGCGCAAACACTTCATCCGCAATGAAGACGAATGGGAGTCCTTCCACATTGTCTTCTGGAGGTGGCAAGTCCAAGCTGCCATTCTGGAGACGCCTGTAGAACTCCGTCTGGGCGATGACTCCACCATCTGATATCCGGCCATTCTTCCCCACGTCCACATACAGGAACTCATATGTAGCCGACACCACCGCCAACATCACAATACTATTGAACCCCTTATAGTTGTGATGTAATGTAATAGTATGACCCCGAGTTGGGTGGTGGGATGATGTGGACGTGTTTCCCATCAATTGCCCCTCCGCAGTTAGGAAAGTCCCACCGCTGGGCAAAGTGGGAGGCCACAGTCTGCCATTCCTGTGGGTTGGAAGGAAACTGTGGAGTCAAACAAGAAAAATAAATTAATCATTTTGCTCATCAACATGGAAAGAAGATTAGACACAAACATTCTTGGCCAACATCAGTATAACATTTATTTTAGGGAGTATTTAAAGACAAAGGTATAAGGTCCACCTATCAGATTCCCCCCCCCCTCATGGGCCATTTGTAAAATTTTATGGGAGGGGTAAGATGTTTTGGACAGGTAACCCTCTCCACTTCATTGAAAGATGAATGCCTAAATAATGTGTATTACTTTGGTCAGCCCCTCCTTACTTACACTATTGGCAGCCCACTGGACAGGTAAGAAGTGTCATAATACAAAGAGATAAATACACACTGTAAACATTTTAGCACAGTTTTACATTCTGCTATTACCTATCAAGATAATAATAGGATACCAAAAATTTAAACAGTACCATTTGAAAGTATTCAGGCAGGTTCTTGAACTACATCCTTTGGGGAATTCATCCATAAATCTGACCACTAAAGAGGTGGGCATGGTGTGTATGGGTTTGGCAAAGTCAGCAGATAGGGGGTTGGTATCAGCTGAGTTAGCAGTTGGGGGGAGGGAGGGTTCAAAAGATTTTGGGACACCAAAAAAAAGCCTCTGGCACTCTGTCTGAATTTAAAGCACAAATCACAATTTTAGGGGGTGTTTAGGGTAAAACACTACTATGGAGCTGACAAAATACATTGTTAAGTGACTATATGAAGTCAATATAGGCCCAGAAGAGCATGCATGAGGACAAAGGGGACATTCACAGCATATTACAAGCATGGTAATTAGGGAATGAGGAAAGAAATACAATACATTATCAAAACATTCTATACAATAAAATGTGATGTTAAAGGATAAAAATCTTACCTTAATATACTCCTTCTGCAGGACCTAGATGATGGCAGAACAGGTCTCTGGGATAATGATCCCCAGAGCCTGGGGGGAGATGCCTGTCGAGAACTTGAAGTCCTGCAGGTTTCTCCCTGTTGCCAAGTACCGCAGGGTGGCGACTAGCCTCTGCTCTGGAGTGATGGCTTGCCTTATGCAGGTATCCTGCCTGCTGAAATAAGGGGTCAGCAAAGCCAACAAACGATGAAATACGGGGTCCGTCATCCAGAGAAAGTTCCTGAAATAGTCAGGATTATTCTCACGGATCTCACGGAGCAAAGGCATGTGAAAGAACTGGTGTCAAGTCTGTAGTGTGAGGCCGGGTTGCTGAGAGGGCACCCCTTGCTGCTGAGTGCAGCGCGTCCCTGGATTTGGGTACAGGGAATGTGATGCACAGAGGTGCACGGGTTGCCAGGGATACTGCAAGCTTGCTGGTTGGCTGTAAGTAGCTAGAGTGCGTTGTGGCAGCCGTGCGGAGAGAAGTCTTGAACAGTAACAGCAGGGTAAACCAGGAACAGGGTCCGCAGCCAGGCCAGGGGTCAGATACCAAAAGACAGTCCAAGAGAGGTACAGGAACAAGCCGGGTCTTACACAGAGGGCAGAAGATCGGAGAGTAGTCAGCCAAGCCAGGGTCAGAGCGAGGAGATAAACAGGAACACAGGTCAAGCCGAGCAGAGATCAAGCAGGGGTCTTCAGAGTATACAAGGCACAGGAACACAGGAGCCGTTTGATAATCCAGTAAACTGCAAGTGTCAGTGGCAGGTTTAAATAGGCCGGGGGGGTGTTCCCACAAGATCAGGGCGTGCTCACTAGACTCGCATGCCACCATGATGGTTACTGGCGGAATTGCCCACAACGCGGCCATTTCCCTGACAGTGCCCCCCCCCAAGGGGCAACCTCCAGATGCCCAACCGTGCCCATCTTTCGGGGTAATGAACTCGGAATCTCTGCAAAAGTCTAGGAGCATGTATATTGGCTGCAGGTTCCCAAGAACTTTCTTCTGCTGGGTAACCCTTCCATTTTATAAGAAATTGAATGATCCTACCTCTCCGGCGGCAGTCCAGGATGGCCTCAACTTCATACTCTGTTTCATCTCCCACAGAAACTGGAGGCGGAGGATCTTCTTTCCTTCCTGAAAAAGGACTAGAGATAACAGCTTTAAGTAAGGAGACATAAAACACAGGGTGCACTTTATAAGAACTCGGGAGTGACAGTTCAAAAGCTACTGGATTAATCTCCCGTCTAATCTTGAATGGGCCAATAAATCTTGGTCCCAACAAGGGACAAGGAAGTTTAAGATTTGCCGAGGAGAGCCAAACCTCATCCCCAACCTTAAAGCTAGGGCTCTCCCCCCTCTTTTTGTCATATTGTTCCTTGTAGTCCTCTTGGGCCTTTTGCATGGTTAACCGGAGAGTGAGAAAGTTAGTCTGAATGGATTTTATCCTGTCTTGAACTGCTGGAACTGAGGTCTCTGGAATGACATTAGGTAGAAATGAAGGATGGAACCCATAGTTGGCCCAAAACGGTGATTGATCGGTGGTTGAGTGTACTGAGTTATTGTATGCGAACTCCGCACAGGGGAGTAACAAGGACCAGTCATCCTGGGAAGTGGAGCAAAAACAGTGTAAATATTGTTCTAAGGTCTGATTAGTCCTTTCAGTCTGACCGTTGCTCTGGGGGTGATAGGCAGAGGATAGGCAAACTTCAATAGACAAAACTTTGCAGAGCTTTTTCCAAAATAGGGAAGTAAATTGGACCCCTCTATCCGACACAATGCTGTCAGGAAGGCCGTGAAGTCTGACTATCTCTCTTATGAAGGCCTTTGCTGTGTCTGCAGCGGAAGGAGTACCTATCATAGGCACGAAGTGTGACATCTTGGACAGACAGTCTACAACAACTAGAATCATTGTGAATCTTTCAGAGGGTGGCAGCTCTACTATGAAGTCCATAGATATATTCCTCCATGGTTGTTCTGGTACCGGCAAAGGACGTAGCAGACCCCAAGACTTAATGTTGGACCCCTTGTTTCGCTGGCAGGTAGTGCAGGAGCTTACATACTTTTTGCAATCAGTTTTCAAGGTAGGCCACTAAAAGGATCGCTGAATAAGATCCATAGTTTTCCGTACACCGAAGTGGCCAGCAAGTTGATGATCATGTAAAGTTTGTAAGACCTGGATTCTGGCTTGTTGTGGGACAAAGATCTTGTCCTGATACCAGAGATACCCCCCCCTGGCTTCTTTAAGAGGAAGTCTCTGGTTCCTGGCATTGGAGGGAGGCATTTTAAGAGAAGAGCTTAGATCAGGTTGAATTAAAAGAAAGTTCTATGGAGACAAGATCGTACTGGATGTTTCTTCTGGGGTATCAGGAAACAATTGGGATAAAGCATCGGCCTTGCCGTTCTTGGAGCCAGGCCGGTAGGTGATGTGAAAGTTGAATCGTGAAAAGAACAGAGCCCAGCGAGCTTGATGGGGTCTCAGGCTTTGGCAGTGCGGAGGTACTCGAGGTTTCTGTGATCGGTGAATATCATTATTGGGTGCATGGCTCCCTCAAGAAGGTATCTCCACTCTTCTAAGGCTGTCTTAATGGCTAGAAGCTCACGATCACCTACGTCGTAATTCCTCTCGGCCTGGCTTATTTTCCTGGAGGAGAAGGCCACAGGGTGAAGCAGAGACTTGGGTCCCAGGCGCTGTGAAAGTACTGCTCCTGTGGCTACCTCTGAGGCATTGACCTCTAAAATGAAGGGCAGGATCAAGGTGTCGAAGAATTGGTGCAGAAGTAAACAAAGACTTCAGTTTCTCGAAGGCAGATTGGGCTTCGGAGGACCACAGAAAGCGAACATGTAGGCGGGTTACTTGGGTTATGGGCGAGATGATGGAAGAAAAGTTCCTTATAAAACTTCTATAGAAGTTTGCAAACCCTACAAACCTTTGTACACCCTTCTTGTCTGACGGAGTTGGCCAGTCTAGGATTGCCTGCACTTTCTGTGGATCCATAGCTACACCACCAGTAGAGATGATGAGCCCTAGGAATTGTATGGATTTCTATTCAAATGCACACTTTTCTGCTTTTGCGTAAAGTCCGTGTTTTCTTAGTGTGAGTAAAACTGTCTTTACGTGAGTCCGATGGAGCTCCAAGGTGGTTGAGAAGATAAGGATGTCATCCAGATAGATGATGACGAAGTAGTCAAGATATTCCCGGAAGATGTTGTTTACGAAGTGCTGGAAAGTAGCCGGGGCATTACAGAGCCCAAACGGCATCACCAAATACTCAAAGTGCCCGAACCTCGTTCTGAATGCCGTCTTCCACTCATCGTCCTCACTAGGGATGAGCCGAACACCCCCCTGTTCGGTTCGCACCAGAACATGCGAACAGGAAAAAAATTAGTTTGAACACGCGAACACCGTTAAAGTCTATGGGACACGAACATGAATAATCAAAAGTGCTAATTTTAAAGGCTAATATGCAAGTTATTGTCAATAAAAGTGTTTGGGGACCTGGGTCCTGCCCCAGGGGACATGAATCAATGCAAAAAAAAGTTTTAAAAACGGCCGTTTTTTCAGGAGCAGTGATTTTAATAATGCTTAAAGTCAAACAATAAAAGTGTAATATCCCTTTAAATTTCATACCTGGGGGGTGTCTATAGTATGCCTGTAAAGGGGCACATGTTTCCCGTGTTTAGAACAGTCTGACAGCAAAATGACATTTTGAAGGAAAAAACACATTTAAAACTACCGCGGCTATTGCATTGCCGACAATACACATAGAAGTTCATTGATAAAAACGGCATGGGAATTCCCCACAGGGCAACCCCGAACCAAAATTTAAAAAAAAAAAAAGATGTGGGAGTCCCCCTAAATTCCATACAAGGCCCTTCAGGTCTGGTATGGATTTTAAGGGGAACCCCGCGCCAAAAAAAAAAAAAAAAAAAAAACGGTGTGGGGTCCCCCTAAAAATCCATACCAGACCCTTATCCGAGCACGCAACCTGGCAGGCCGCAGGAAAACAGGGGGGGACGAGAGTGCGGCCCCCCCCTCCTGAACCGTACCAGGCCACATGCCCTCAACATTGGGAGGGTGCTTTGGGGTAGCCCCCCAAAACACCTTGTCCCCATGTTGATGAAGACAAGGGCCTCAGCCCCACAACCCTGGCCGGTGTTTGTGGGGGACTGCGGGCGGGGGGCTTATCGGAATCTGGAAGCCCCCTTTAACAAGGGGACCCCCAGATCCCGCCCCCCCCCGTGTGAAATGGTAAGGGGGTACTTACCCCTACCATTTCACTAAAAAAAACTGTCAAAAATGTTAAAAATGACAAGAGACAGTTTTTGACAATTCCTTTATTTAAATGCTTCTTCTTTCTTCCTTCATCTTCTTCTTCTTCTGGCTCTTCTGGTTCTTCCGCCGGCGTTCTCGTCCAGCATCTCCTCCGCGGCGTCTTCTATCTTCTTCTCCTCGGGCCGCTCCGCACCCATGGCATGGGGGGGGAGGCTCCCGCTCTTCTCTTCATCTTCTTCTCTTCTTCATCTTTTCTTCTTCCTTCTTCTCCGGGCTGCTCCGCAGCCATGCTGGCATGGTGGGAGGCTCCCGCTGTGTGACGGCGTCTCTTCGTCTGACGGTTCTTAAATAACGGGGGGCGGGGCCACCCGGTGACCCCGCCCCCCTCTGACGCACGGGACTTCCCTGTGGCATTCCCCGTGACGTCACAGGGAGGAGGAGGAGAAGGAGAAGGAGGAGAAGAAGGAGAAGGAGGAGAAGAAGGAGAAGGAGGAGAAGAAGAAGGAGGAGAAGAAGGAGAAGAAGGAGAAGAAGGAGAAGAAGGAGAAGAAGGAGAAGAAGGAGAAGGAGGAGAAGGAGAAGAAGGAGAAGAAGGAGAAGAAGGAGAAGAAGGAGAAGAAGGAGAAGAAGGAGAAGAAGGAGAAGGAGAAGAAGGAGAAGGAGAAGAAGGAGAAGAAGGAGAAGGAGAAGAAGGAGAAGGAGAAGAAGGAGAAGGAGAAGGAGAAGGAGAAGGAGGAGAAGGAGAAGGAGAAGGAGGAGAAGGAGAAGGAGAAGGAGAAGGAGAACGGGAGCCTCCCCCCCATGCCATGGGTGTGGAGCGGCCCGAGGAGAAGAAGATAGAAGACGCCGCGGAGGAGATGCTGGACGAGAACGCCGGAGGAAGAACCAAAAGAGCCAGAAGAACCAGAAGATGAAGGAGAAAGAAGAAGCATTTAAATAAAGGAATTGTCAAAAACTGTCTCTTGTCATTTTTAACATTTTTGACAGTTTTTTAGTGAAATGGTAGGGGTAAGTACCCCCTTACCATTTCACACAGGGGGGGGGCTGGGATCTGGGGGTCCCCTTGTTAAAGGGGGCTTCCAGATTCCGATACGCCCCCCGCCCGCAGACCCCCACAACCACCGGCCAGGGTTGTGGGGATGAGGCCCTTGTCTTCATCAACATGGGGACAAGGTGTTTTGGGGGCTACCCCAAAGCACCCTCCCAATGTTAAGGGCATGTGGCCAGGTACGGTTCAGGAGGGGGGGGCCGCACTCTCGTCCCCCCCTCTTTTCCTGCGGCCTGCCAGGTTGCGTGCTCGGATAAGGGTCTGGTATGGATTTTTGGGGGGACTCCACGCCTTTTTTTTTTTTTTTTTTGGCGCGGGGTTCCCCTTAAAATCCATACCAGACCTGAAGGGCCTTGTATGGAATTTAGGGGGACCCCCACATCATTTTTTTTTTTTATTTTGGTTCGGGGTTGCCCTGTGGGGAATTCCCATGCCGTTTTTATCAATGAACTTCTATGTGTATTGTCGGCAATGCAATAGCCGCGGGTAGTTTTAAATGTGTTTTTTTCTTCAAAATGTCATTTTGCTGTCAGACTGTTCTAAACACAGGAAACATGCGCCCCTTTACAGGCATACTATAGACACCCCCCGGTACGAAATTTAAAGGGATATTACACTTTTATTGTTTGACTTTAAGCATTAATAAAATCACTGCTCCTGAAAAAACGTCCGTTTTTAAAACATTTTTTTGCATTGATCCATGTCCCCTGGGGCAGGACCCAGGTCCCCAAACACTTTTTATGACAATAACTTGCATATTAGCCTTTAAAATTAGCACTTTTGATTTCTCCCATAGACTTTTAAAGGGTGTTCCGCGGCATTCGAATTTGCCGCGAACACCCCAAATTGTTCGCTGTTCGGCGAACTTGCCAACCAGTTAGTGCGGAACGTAACAGGCCAATCTGCTTGGGAACTAATCCAAAGGTGGGTGTACTGGCGGGTCTGCAGGTTCGTGATCGTTCGGACTGTCTCTCCCGCAAACATCGATCCAGTTGGATGGATAATTGGATGACACCCTCAAGTGTAGTGGGAATCTCGATCCTGGCCAACTCGTCCTTGAGGGATTCGGAGAGTCCTAGGCGGAACTGGTGTAGAAAAGCTGCCTCATTCCAGGCTGTGTCTGTGGACCACCGCCGGAAGTCCAGGGTATAGTCCTCTACTGGTCGCCCACCCTGCTGCAAAAAGTGCAGAGCAGCTTCAGCGGTGGCAGTATGCTGGGGATCCTCGTAAAGTTGTGCCATAGCTGCCAGGAATGCGTCCACTGTGCAAATGACTGGACTCTTCTGTTCCCATAAGTTATGGGCCCAGGCCTGAGGTTCATCGGACAGCAAAGAGATGAGGAACCCGACTTTAACAGTCTCTAAAGCAAAAGTCCGGGGTTGCAGGGCTAGGTACAATAGGCAGGCTGTCTTGAAGGATCTGAACTTTTTCCGGTCTCCGGAGAATCGCTCTGGAATGGGAACTCGGGGTTCTGGAGGCGGGAACATCATCAAGGGAGCCGCAGAGGATTGTTTGTGAGCAGATGACTCTGACAGGTGTTGCAACTTATCCATTAGTTGCAGATAACCTTCCTGTAATTTCTGAACTGCTTGGGTCAGAGTGGTGGCTTGTTGGCACAAAGTCTCTAATGGGGACGCACCTCCACCGGCCTCAGTCATGGCTGGATTATACTGTCAAGTCTGTAGTGTGAGGCCGGGTTGCTGAGAGGGCGCCCCTTGCGGCTGAGTGCAGCGCGTCCCTGGATTTGGGTACAGGGAATGCGATGCACAGAGGTGCACGGGTTGCCAGGGATACTGCAAGCTTGCTGGTTGGCTGTAAGTAGCTAGAGTGCATTGTGGCAGCCATGCGGAGAGAAGTCTTGAACAGTAACAGCAGGGTAAACCAGGAACAGGGTCCGCAGCCAGGCCAGGGGTCAGATACCAAAGGACAGTCCGAGAGAGGTACAGGAACAAGCCGGGTCATACACAGAGGGCAGAAGATTGGAGAGTAGTCAGCCAAGCCAGGGTCAGAGCGAGGAGATAAACAAGAACACAAGTCAAGCCGAGCAGAGATCAAGCAGGGGTCTTCAGAGTATACAAGGCACAGGAACACAGGAGCTGTTTGATAATCCAGCAAACTGCAAGTGTCAGTGGCAGGTTTAAATAGGCCGGGGGGGTGTTCCCACAAGATCAGGGCGTGCTCACTAGACTCGCCTGCCACCATGACGGTTACTGGCGGAATTGCCCACAACACGGCCATTTCCCTGACAACTGGTCATGCTGAAGCAACCAATTCTTGGTCCATGAACTCCTCCCCACCCTGTTCATGGACTGGGCTTGTGTCAAAGTAAGGACCCCAACACCAAGCCCCCACACAGCACGAACTCTACGAGGAGTACGTATACACAACATGGCTAGAAAATGGTCGACTGCTCAGAACGAAGTAACAGAACGCACTGAAGAACAGCAAGGCCTGTGAAGAGCGACCTGAAAATCAGTAACGAATGAACACGAACACAATGACAAGTCAATTGTACTCGCTGCACGCACTGAAGACCAGATACAAACCCACAAGCACAAAAACTGAACAGCAGAAAATAATCTGAAAGCCACGAGTCTGAAAAAGTGCAAATCGTCTCTCACCAAACTTTTACTAACACGAGATTAGCAAAAGGAGCCCAAAGGGTGCCGCGCTTGGTTCTGAACTGCCCTTTTATAGTCTTATCATACACGGTGTACATGACCGCGTTCTTGGCAGTCGGAAATTCTGACAACTTTGTGGTACCGTGTGTATGCAAAACAAGTTTGAGCCAACATCCGTTGGAAAAAATCCATGGATTTTGTTGTCGGAATGTCCGATCAATGTCCGATCATGTGTACAGGGCATAACATTTGTGGGGGGGGTGCCGTGATTTATGGGGGAGATTTGAACACTGCCTTTGACCAGGGACTGGATAAGACCAGGCCCCTGAGTTCACAACTCATTCGCCCTACTAAAGGTAGTTCTAAAATTGCCAAACTAATCTTCCAGCAAGGCCTAGCGGATATTTGGAGAGAACTGAACCCTACAAAACAAAACTATATGCATTTCTAGAGCCAACTCTAATCGTATGCCAGAATAGATCATATTTTCATTTCCACGTCCCGTATCCCCTTGGCATCCCCTTCATTAAGAATACTGTATGGTCGGATCACTCCATGGTCTTGCTCTCACTGCATAGAAGTTTAGCATGCCCAAGTCTCTCCCATTGGAGAATTAACAAATCAATTCTGAGTGACCCCATAAGAGTGTTAGAACTAAAAGAATACTTCTTCCTCAATGATGTGGAGGGAATCTCGGCGGAGACAGTCTGGGCAGCACATAAAGCGATGATCCTAGGAAAGTTCATTCAAATTGCAGCCTATATAAAAAAGGGAAAGATTTGTCGTTATAGATATACTTGAGAAATAAATCTCATCTTTGCATTCTCAACATAAAAGAGACCCATCTAAGGTCTCTATATCTCAAGTAGACGCAACGCTCCTCGCCTTAAATTTTAGCTCTCGTGGCTAAAGTGGAAAAGAGCATTAGATGGAGCAGGGCTAAATTTTACCATCAAAGAGATAATATTGGCCCCATGCTAGCTTCTAAATTTTCTCCCAAAATGCGCTCATTTACACTACTGAAAAATTGGATGCCTGATGGCACCACAACATTAAACCCCCTACGCATAATGCAATCCTTTCATGCATTTTATGTTAAACTCTACAGTATGGACACAAAAGTAGACTCATCCAGTACAACCTCACTCCTAGATAACCTCCCACTTTCAGTTTCGGAGGATAGTCATTGTTAGGGAATAGGGATGAGCTTCGAGTCGAACTCATAAATAGAAGAATAGAAGAAAGAAGAAAGAAAAAGCATTTAAATAAAGGAATTGTCAAAAACTGTCTCTTGTCATTTTTAACATTTTTGACACTTTTTTAGTGAAATGGTAGGGGTAAGTACCCCCTTACCATTTCACACAGGGGGGAGGGCCGGGATCTGGGGGTCCCCTTGTTAAAGGGGGCTTCCAGATTCCAATAAGCCCCCTGCCCGCAGACCCCCACAACCACCAGCCAGGGTTGTAGGGATGAGGCCCTTGTCCTCATCAACATGGGGACAAGGTGTTTTGGGGGGCATGTCGAGCACCCTCCCAATGTTGAGGGCATGTGGCCTGGTACGGTTCAGGAGGGGGGGGCCGCTCTCGTCCCCCCTCTTTTCCTGCGGCCTGCCAGGTTGCATGCTCGGATAAGGGTCTGGTATGGATTTTTGGGGGGACCCCACGCCGTTTTTTTTAAATTTTGGCGTGGGGTTCCCCTTAAAATCCATACTAGACCTGGAGGGTTTGATATAGATTTTGAGGGGGACCCCACGCCATTTTTTAAAAAATTTTGGCCGGGGTTCCCCTTAATATCCATACCAGACCTGAAGGACCTGGTATGGAATTTAGGGGGACCCCCACGTCATTTTTTTTTAAATTTTGGTTCCGGGTTCCCCTGTGGGGAATTCCCATGCCGTTTTTATCAATGAACTTTTATGTGTATTGTCGGACCGGCAATTCATTAATAGCCGCGAGTAGTTTAAATGAATTTTTTTCCTTTGAAATGTCATTTTGCTGTCAGACTGTTCTAAACACGTGAAACATGCGCCCCTTTACAGGCATACTATAGACACCCCCCAGGTACGAAATTTAAAGAGATATTACACTTTTATTGTTTCACTTTACTTTTCACATTATTAAAATCACTGCTCCTGAAAAAACGGCCATTTTTAAAACTTTTTTTTTGCATTGATCCATGTCCCCTGGGGCAGGACCAAGGTCCCCAAACACTTTTTATGACAATAACTTACATATAAGCCTTTAAAATTAGCACTTTTGATTATTCATGTTCGTGACCCATAGACTTTAACGGCGTTCGCGTGTTTGAACAAATTTGACCGTTCGCAAGTTCTGGTGCGAACCGAACAGGGGGGTGTTCGGCTCATCCCAATTAGGGAATGGTTCATTAGAAAGACACATGGTTCAGAGTGATGTATTAAGTTGAACTTATCAACTGCTAAATTGAAATGCACAACTCAAGGCTTTTTCTGCAAAAACATGTTTTTGTTATTCAAGACTATGCAGCTATAGCTAGCAGGAAGCCGCTTGTGGTTGCAAGTGAAGCTTATCTCGGAACATTATCAAGGGATATTACGTATCACACACCTCAGCTTGGGACCATGCTGTTTCAATTTATAGTTTAATCAAAGGTTAAGAAAGTATATTTCCATAGGAATTTTTATAGGTCATATCTCTTGGCAGAATTATTTGCAAATATATGTAACGTGTAACTCATGATACCTGTACTTCTGTGATTGGATATTTTAAGGGACTGCCCCTTAGCATTGTATAATGTTGTAACCCTATATAACCTATTGCAAGCTTTTAATACAACATATTTCTTGATAATCCATAACTGTCTATGATGTCTTGATTTTACACAATCGATCAAGGAAATCTCTTGGTATCCAACAAGGTCCAGCTCGAGCACAAGAAGAGAAGGGGCGCACTTGTCCAGATGATCAGTTGACCTTTCAGTGGTACCAGAAGTGGGGTGTGGCTTCCGGTCAAAGTAAGGCTTATTTTCACTTTATTATTTGGTGAAACCTTGCTTTGATCAGCTCCATACCTCGAACTTCTATTGTCAAGTAACTCACTAGGATAGAATTTGTGATTTATGAGATACAGGATTATAGTCTCCGCTAGGTTGGCCAGGACTCTATAGTTGGAAATTATTCCAATTATAAATTTTGGACAGGACACTCAAGAGATTTCATTTTTTTTTAAATGAATGGCCCAGGGCGCTCTAGATATTTAAGAGCAGGATGCTGCTCAGAGTGTAAAACAGGTTTATTGTTTGTTTATCATGGTCAGGCTACTTATCTTGTTTCGTCTGTCCCTGGTGGATATTATCATAGGCTTGGGAAGGGACCTCCTTTTGCAGAGGGTCCACCCCGTGCCTGGACTTTGCGATTCAATATCCACAATACTTTTGTAAAAGGTGTTAGGAGTACTGTTGAATATAGAACTGGTGAAAGATTTGTTGTGTGTCCAAGATCATTGATTGTATGTTCTGCTGTTGACGTTTACAAATAATTATGGGAGACCAATTGGAGAAGTTGCAAGCTGGTGGTAAGTCAGAGCAACTGACTCCAATTGATTTTGTGTCGGGAAATTATGGAAAAAAATTGTACTGAACCCTTTTGGACCAACATTATGTCCAGAGCACACATTTTACAAATATCTGGGTTAACCATCCATGGCCCCTGTTGCCAGGAAGACTGGGATCAGGTCACTAAAATTTGCAGCCAAAATAAACAGTACAATTATCCACCATCTCCCTATGATAAAGAATATATGTTGAATTGTTATAAAATTTGGTCAAAGGCTTTGAAGGAATATAAAAAGAAATTCCCACAAACTATTTACAAAAATCCAACATCCAGACCAGCTCCCACTGCGCCCTTGCCCTTCCATCCCAATAACCCCTTTTCATCGCAAGTGCCACCTAATTCTTTACCTCCTCCATTGACCCCTTACCCTCCACCACCCCCATACATTATGGCCAAAACCGATGAGACCCCTATGGACAAAAAGAAGCATAGTGACCCAAAGCCTAAAAAGAAACTATATCCATCAGATGAATTAACCATGGGGGCTCTAATGGCCATAGCTGAAGAAAAGGGGGAGGATTGGTTGGAACAACAAGAGAAGGACAGGAGGCAAACCCAGAAATATGAATTGTTATTAGATAAATTAGGAAAGGAATTAGAAGCCCAAATAATAGAGGACAGTACTGTAAAGAAAAAAGACGCCAAATACATAGAGAAACAGAGCAAAAGAAGAGAAGATACAAAAATCAGATGGAGAGTAGGAAGGCCTGGGATGAACTATCCCAGGACGGACAAATGATAACAAGGGCATCTAAAAAGAAGAAAGAGGTAGATGCACTTAAACACTATGATGCACTTAAGCGCTATCGAGCTAAATCTCTTTCTCCTGAAAGACAAAAAGAGAGATCTAGAACACCGTCACCATCATCCTCGGTACCCAGTCTTCGGACAACTTGAACTGGGGAATCAGATAGTGAGACCCAATCTAAAAATACCGTACTAGTCTCTGTCCCAAAGGCCGCACCCACACCCATGTATACCTAATTACTATGGGCAACACACAAGAACAAATTCCTTTACCCCTGGCTACAGTGAAGGAATTAAAAGACACATGTCCGAAACCGAAAAAAGATCCCAAACAAGCAGTACATTTCTTAAAAAGGTATTGTGATGGGAGTAGGATGTCGGAGGAAGATCTCCACATTATAATCAATGCGGTAGATCCAGATAGCACAGCAGAGATAGATGTCCCTACTCGGGCCTCAGAAAGTGATCTATACAAACCAGGGGAGGATTGGTCAAAATTTTGGGACAAACTGTTGTCTGCTTGGCGGAAAGCCAATAAACCAGAAATGCCCATCAATGATCTGATTTCTTGCAAACAATAGCCAGGAGAGGATTTTTATACTTTCCTTTCCAGATTATTTAGGATTTACACATCATGCGATGTTAAAAGTGACCCCCTGTTTGTTAGTACAGTAATGAATAATGGGGACCCCAAAGCCACACAGATCATTAAACTCGTAAATCCAGAATGGGCAACACAGACCCCGAAAGACTTTATGGAGGTCATAAAAAAGAGATCTACCTCCGGGGCTTTTAATACTAAAGGGGGAATATTTACACAGACAAACACCGATGAACAATGTCAAAATATAACATTTCATCCTGTGCTTAAGGTAGTAACTTCACACGAGCACAGGATTGGTTGTTGGATACCCACATGAACAGTTCTTGGATGGAAGAGAAAGAGGATGAATTCCCCTCACTAGGCGATTAGCTCTGTCTCGTAGCCCTAAGGTTCAATCTAGACTCTCCAGGGAAGATACACGGTCCCCATCTTCCCCATGGGTGGATGGAATGTTGTGGATTATGGTGTCACACCACCATACCCTACCCCATTGATAGGAAAACATCAGGGTGGTGCACTCTAGTCGAGATGATATCCTTTATGGGAACCAGTGACGGGGACTCTCCAGTAGAAATGATACCTGCCCATGGCCACCTAGAATTTGGGAGACACAAGAGGGAAATAACTACCTGGTATGACAAAATGTTTGCCTCAATGTAAGGGTCCGGCATGTATAATGCTCTCACCAAAGTAGATGAATTCGGACAGTTAGTTGACTCATGGATGAATAAAACGGCCCTAGAGATTCATAGATGAATGAAGAGCTTAGGAAGATCCTTTTTGAACAAGAGGTAATTAAACAGCGTCAGGAAAGAATGATGCTGGTCTTAACAGGTCTCTGTGATGTTTAAGGGGATAAAAGCCTCTGCTGCACCTACATGAATAACCTAACAAAACCCTCTGAGGATTTGGAGGTGCCTGATTATTATGAAATAATTAAAGGGCATCAGGAAGAACGATCAAAACTACAAGATAAGATGAGGAGGCTAGGAGATTCCTGGAACCCCTTCTCAGGAGTGGGAGGGTGGTTTGACTCATTCTGGGAAAGTATTATGAATTTCTTTAAAAAGGCTGGAATGATACTTATCATTAAACTGCTCCTAGGTATTGCTATCTATGCTACCATTAAATTTGTGTTCTACCTTGCCAGTGAGGTACCCTCTCTCACCAACGCAGTGCAGCCAGACCAGGAGAAGGAAACAACTATGGCCATGTTTTATGCAGAGAAGAGATGGTATAACGATTAGGAGTGATCAAAGGAGAACTACGTTCTCCATGATCAAAGGAGGGATTGTTAGGGAATAGTTCATTAGAAAGACACATGGTTCAGAGTGATGCTTTAAGTTGAACTTATCAACTGCTAAATTGAAATGCACAACGCAAGGCTTTTTCTGCAAAAACATGTTTTTGTTATTCAAGACTATGCAGCTATAGCTAGCAGGAAGCCACTTTTGGTTGCAAGTGAAGCTTATCTCGGAACATTATCAAGAGATATTAAGTATCACACACCTCAGCTTGGGACCACGCTGTTTCAATTTATAGTTTAATCAAAGGTTAAGAAAGTATATTTTGATTATATATATATTATTATATTTGAATTTTTATAGGTCATATCTCTTGGCAGAATTATATGCAAATATATGTAACGTGTAACTCATGATACCTGTACTTCTGTGATTGGCTATTTTAAGGGACTGCCCCTTAGCATTGTATAAAGTTGTAACCCTATATAACCTATTGCAAGCTTTTAATACAACGTATTTCTTGATAATCCATAATTGTCTATGGTGTCTTGATTTTACCCGATCGATCAAGTAAATCTCTTGGTGTCCAACAAGGTCCAACTCGAGCACAAGAAGAGAAGGGGCGCACTTGACCATATGACCAGTTGATCTTTCAGTCATCGGGACAAACTAGAGGCTCCCATCATAGCTGAGGAAGTATTGGAAGTCATTAAAAACCTAAAGGGGGGCTCCGTCCCTGGCCCTAAAGGTTTTTCTGTGCCATACTACAAAACGTTTGCCAGTATTTTAGCCCCTCCCTTTACTAGGTTCTTTAATTGCAAAAAGAAGGGTGAATTGTTCAATAGACAACTAAATTTGGCGTACATTTCGGTTATCCCTAAACCAGATAAAGACACAGGAATTGTGGGTAATTATAGACCTATATAGTTGATAAATAACGATATGAAGATCCTGACCAGGATTCTAGCGAATTGTATTGCCTCCTTTATAAGCATTTAAATAAGGACCAGGTAGGCTTTATCCCTGGAAGTCAAGGTCCTGACTAGGGATGAGCCGCACACCCCCTGGTTCGGTTCGCACCAGAACCTGCAAATGGACGAAGAGTTTGCGCAAACTTTAGAACCCCATTAAAGTCTATGGGACTCAAATGTTCAAAATCAAAAGTCCTCATTTTAAAGGCTAAGATGCAAGTTATTGTCCTAAAAAAGGGTTTGGGGAAACGGGTCCTGTTCCAGGGGACATGTATCAATGCAAAAAAAAGTTTTAAAAACTGCAGTTTTTTCGAGAGCAGTGATTTTAATGATGCTTAAAGTGAAAAAAAAGTGAAATACTCCTTTAAATATCGTACCTGGGGGTGTCTTTGGTATGCCTGTAAAGTGGCGTGTGTTTCCCGTGCTTAGAACAGTCCCTGCACAAAATGACATTTTTAAAGGAATAAAAGTCATTTATAACTGCTTGCGGCTTTAATGTAATGTCGGGTCCCGGCAATATGGATGAAAATCAGTGAGACAAACAGCATGGGTACCCCCCCAGTCCATTACCGGGCCCTTTGGGTCTTGTATGGTTATTAAGGGGAACCCCGCACCCAAATTAAAAAAAAGGAAAGGCGTGGGGCCCCCAGGAACTATATACTCTGAATAGCAGTATACAGGCTGTGCAAACAAGACAGGGACTGTAGGTTTGTTATTAAGTAGAATATGTTTGTAATTTTGAACTGGTACATTTTTAAAGTATAGCTCAAGCCAAAAAAATCTATTTTTAAGCTTTTTGGAAAACATAGGGAAGGGTTATCACTCCTGTAACATTTGTTTTGCTGTCTGTGCACCTCTTCAGAAGATTTCACCTCACTCTCTGTCCCAATGCCAAATGTTTTTTGAAAATGTGGGGTTTTTAGTGAAACAAGGATTGGTGATAAAGCATCAGTGAAGAGGAGATACGTTTTCCCATATTAACACTTACAGGAGAGAATTTCCCTTCCTAGGGGTAGATTTCATCTCACTTTCTGTTGTCTCCATCCGTTTGCAAGTAGGAGTCGTTTGAAAGTTGGATGTTTGAAAGTAGGGGCCTGCCATATATACTCTGCAGAAATTGGGGCCTTAGGTGTTGCTACAACATTGTAAGCCCTCACAGTTACTCTTGGTGGGAGCAGGAACGGCCCTGCTGTGAAATATTAGATCAAGAATTGTAATTACATGCCATTGTTGAACAGGGGCAGAAAAATTGTGCCTTTGGTGGTGGTGGTGGTGCTGGTGCCACTACACTGTAAGTCCTTACAGTTACTCTTGGTGGGTGCTGGAAAGGGCCCTGCTGTGAAATATTAGATCAAGAATTGTAATTACATGTCCCTGTTGAACAGGGGCAGAAAAATTGGGCCTTAGGCACTGGTGCCACAACACTGCAACCCCTCACAGATGCTATAGTTGAAGCGCAGGAATAAGCCCTGTTGCAAAGTATTGCATCAAAAATTGTAATTATACACCCCTGTTAAACAGGGGCTGAAAAACTGGGCCTTAGGCACTGGTGGCGGTGCCCAGAATCAAACTGTTCTTACAAGCTATCAGCATGAAAATTGAGGAGGAAGAGGATTGTGACTCAGCATAACAGGATAGTCACTCAGCATCAGCATAGACAGTCTTGAAGGGATCTCACATTAAAAAAAGAAAATCAATTGGTTTCATCAGCATCAGGTGCTTGGTAGCTGGTGATCCAAGACTGATTCATTTTTATGAAGGGAAAGATGTCTAAGTCTGATCTTGCCCCTAGGTAATCCTGCACCATGTGAATCAGACGATGGCGATGGTTGCTGGAACGGAACAGACCTTAGGGCTGCGGACTTAAAAATTGTCTGAACGCATTGGTCAGATGGCCACCTTCTCCACCGCTCCTTCTGTGACTGACCGAAGCCTCAGCAACATGTTGTCCAGGAGGACCAGGAAATTGTAACCTCCCAGGCTCTGGAAACGCATTGCACAAACCTTTCTGCAAGGCCTCCCGAAGATGTTTCATCCTCTGCTCCCTCTGCAACGGCAAGATAAGGTCCGCAACCTTACCATTGTAACATGGATCAAGGAGGGTTGCCAGCCAGTAATCATCCCTCCCCTTGATACCACGAATACGAAGATCCTTCTGCAGGCTTTGCAGGATCAGGGAGGCCATGCAGCGTAGGTTTGCTGATCCCTCCTCCTCCTCGTCCTCTTCCTGTGTGATCGCACACAGGAACACTCTCTGGATAAAGGGGGCCTTGAGAGGTAAGGAAGTCCTCCTGTTCCTCCCTCTGTTCTGCCTCAAGTGCCCTGTCCATTATTCCACACAGCGTGTGCTCCAACAGGTGGACAAGAGGGACAGTGTCACTGATGCATGCACTGTCACTGCTCACCATCCTCGTGGCCTCCTCAAATAGTGACAGGACAGTGCATGCATCCCTGATCGTAGCCCACTGGCGTGGGAAAAAAGCAAGCTCCCCTGACCCTGTCCTTGTGCCATAGTTGCATAGGTACTCATTGATGGCCGTCTGCTGCATGTAAAGCCGCTGCAGCATGGCCAACATTGAGTTCCACCTGGTGGGCATGTCACAGATTAGGCGGTTCTTGGGCAGGTTAAATTTCTTTTGGAGGTCAGCCAGCCGAGCACTGGGATTATATTGTTAAGGATAAGATTAAGAGCTTCAATCGAGCTCAAGGTTATCTGCTGCTGTCTCTAATTGGAAAGTGTGGATATGCATGCATATAAAAGTAAACACTCTGAGACACGCTCAGCACCGTTACTTCTTACACTTCTGATTTATTCAAGGCGGTGCTAATGTTTTATACACAAAGATACGTCATTGCTATGTTAGTCTAATAGGTACATCTCATTGTGCTCTCAAGAGCACATTCACCGGTCCAGATTCCCTCTAATCTGGTCCTGATTTTCAAATTTCCACAGATCCAATACACATCACCAAGGGACTGGACCCGGTTTAATACCTGTCTTCCGCAAAGTCATTGTGCTTATCAGGGGCTTTCTATTTTCATCTTTCTTGTCTAATGCACTCTGGGGTCACCCAGTCTGGCCCTGTGTTCCAACCCACTGGCCCCCCCTGGAACCACAACTCTGTCCCCAGTAACTGTCTCTGTGGCATACATATATATCCTTACTGTTAGGGATGTCACTGTACCAATGGCATTGCCATGAAGGGTTAAACAGACAAGGTACTATGTCACAGTAATCTAAGGTAAAGGTGGTCACATGTGTACCTGAAGAGTTATACCAAAACATAATTATGTTATCATTTTTGTGATGGCCTCCTCCTGGGCCCCTCCCCCCCCTAGATCAAACAGAAAAAGGATATGCAGCACCCGAAAACACGCTCTCTTGTAGTGATAAGCGTGCATTTAGGTGTTCTTCCTGGCCAACTTGACTGAGGTGTTTCTGTATCTAATTCAGGATCTGGAATGGAAGAAAACACCTGGACATGCATTCAGGTTAATTCTCGTGATAAAGTGGTTACCTAATTAGTCAATACATCAGACTGCAACTGTACCTGTTGTGGAAAGTAACAACCAAGTCTGGGAGCTGAACCAAACAGAATTTCATAAGGGGATAAGGCATGTTTCCCCCGGGGGGGTGTCTGACACTGAACAGGGCAAACTGTCTGGCCAACTCATGTTAGTATCTTGGGCCATCTTTAACATCCTGTTTTTTAGTGTCCCATTCATCCTTTCTACCTTCCCGCTACTTTGAGGGCAGTATGGGGTGTGTAATGCCAACTGGACCCCCAAATCTCTTTTGTAAGGGTTACTGTTAAGGCTGGGCCCTGATCTCTCAATATCACCTCTGGGACCCCAAATCTACATACGATCTCACTCAGTAGTTTCTAAGCTGTGGTCCTGGCAGTCATGACCACTTCCACTAGGGCGTATTCGAATCTGACACTTCTTGGCACTTGAGAATGATCAATTTGCATCCTCTGGAATGGGGTATAGGGCTTTTGCCAGGTGCTTCTTCTGTGTTTTTCCTGTGCGTCCTGTGGTACATTTGGTGCAGATAATGCATGATCTGAAGTTGTCGGTCAGTGGAGTAACTCTTGGTGCAACACTTGTTGATAAGAGAGTTCATAAAAGTCTTTGTCAAGTGGGCAGCTCCATGTGCCCATTGCACCACGGGTACATACTCCTGGGTAGACAAGGCTTCTTGTTGCACTCGAATAGTCCATTTCTGAGGGTTGCTCCTCTCCGTTTCCAGCTTTTCTTCTCATCTGGACTTGCTGTTTCCTGTAGTTCTTTTAGATAAACTCTGTCCGCTGGGAGAGTCTGTAAGGTAAGCACGGGGTGGTCTTCTTCTACCACCCTGCTGTCAACTTCCCATGGACCACTAGCTGTCTGTTTGGCAGCTGAATTGGCTAGATGATTTCCTCAAGCTTCCTTTGAGTTCATTTTGTCGTGTGCTTTTGAATAGTCACTTGTATTGGGAGAAGCAAGGCATCCATCAAGTTTTCAGAGGTGTTCCTGTAGCCGGCAACAAGTCAAGGCTCTACTCCTCTTCCTCCTTTCCCCCCTCGAGAAGTGGAAGAAGGGTGGTAGGGTTCAGTGTTTGACAACTTAATAGAGTAATGCTGTCCAGTAGGAGGAAACAAAGGAGTCTCAAGTGTCTGGTAGTGGACAACTGTTTCGGCTGGATCTTGGTTGAATATGGCAACAACATCATGGGGAGCAAGCAGAACGAGGCAGTGTCCGAGGACCAAGTTCAAAGTTTTGTCAAGCAAGGCTTGTGCAGCAAAGCCAGCTCGCAGACACAATAGGCCTTCTCTTGCTACCGCATCCAGCCGACAGGAATAATATCCTACGGGGCGTAGGCTGATGTCGTGTGATTGGGTGAGTACACCTGCAGCATGTCCCAGACGTTTGGATACAAAGAGCTTGAGCATTTTGTCGTAGTCTGGGAGCCCTAGCGCCGGAGATGGCGCACTTGAGGGCCTCAAACTTAGATATTTCTTCAGGAGACATCTGGAAGGGGTCTGATTGCAGAGCATCAGTAGGAAGGCTTCTGGAATCCATGCTCCGCACTAGGAAATTAGTCCAAGGAAGGCATGAAGGGATTTCTGGCCTTGTGGCAGTGGGATATCAGAGATTACTTGCACCTTGTCTTCAGTGGGGTGTCTTGTCCCATGGGACAGACAGTGTCCAAGGAAAATGACATATGTTGAGCACCACTGCAATTTGGGCTTTGAGGCTTTGCACCCCTGGTTGGCAAGATAGCACAACAGGCTTTCTGAGGTGACTTCAATGGGGGGAATGTCAACTGCACAAAGGAGAAGGTCATCAACGTGTTGGAAGAGAATCACTTCCGGGTGTTCCTCTTGTCATGTGTCAAGGATGATAGCCATAGCTTTTGCAAACTGGCTTGGAAAGTTCTGTGCCCCTTGTGGCACAACTGTTTAGGTATGTTGCTGTTTCTTTCCGTGGATGAATGCAAAAAGGTATCATCAGGAGGGGTGAGGGTGGACACTGAAGAAAGCGTTTGTAAGGTCCACCTCTGTGAGGTACTTTGCAGTCAAAGGCATCCACCACAGGTACCTGGTTCTCTTTTAGGGGTTCTCTTCTTGGGGTTATTGTGGCTACCGGGGCAATGATGCGCCCTCTTTTAGACTGAAACTGGTGGCACCTTTAAGTGACCGTTGTCTTCCGGTCCTGTGGACCATAGGCCCACAGGGATTCTGTTAAGTACTTCCTGCATTATTGAACTTGAAGTTTTTGCTTCATGAAGTGTCATCAGGAGAGGTAGAGAACACAAAGCAGATGAGTCTTCTAAAGATAGGGGAGTATGTAACTTCATTCCCCCTTCAGGCGTGTACATGATTGAGGCCCGTAGTCTGGACAACACATCAGCTCCTAGTAGATTCAAGGGACATGTAGAGGACACCACAAATCTGGTAAGCAAATCAGGAAATGTCCCCACTTGGAGTGGCTCAGCAAGTGGACTGGAGCGGGGCACCCCATCCACTCCCACGCAGGAAACGTGTGTGTGTGTCTTTTCATAGTGGGAGAAGTTCTGATCATCAAAGGCCTGTATGAGTCTAGCATGATACTTCTTCAGACGCCCCTTTATCTTGGGTAATATCTTGGATTGTGGTGGTCTGATCCGTCAATCTTTCCTTTGCCCAGTCGTGGAGATGTGCACAGAACTCCACGCCTGAGGTGTAAGAAGTGGCACTTGTCAGGCAGGCATCATTGAAGGCCGTCTGCATGACTGGCCAAAAGACATGTCCTGCTTTGATTTGGCATAGGCTGATCAAGTCTCTCCAGGCAGCTGAGTAAGTTAGCTGTGTGAAGTTGGCACCCCATGTTTGTAAAACCTGAATAAAAATATACCATTCTTTTGTGCCGCGTTTGTGCTGATTTGTGCCGCAAAAATGAGCTTTTGTGCCCTTTCGGTTTCTGAGATATTAAACATTTAATTTAATGCAAGCCCCGCCCACTTTGCACCCCATGTCCCTGAATTTTAAAAACAAACGCGCCATTGGTTTGTGCCGCGTTTAATTGCTGGTTTGTGCTGCAAAAATAAACATTTGTGCCGCTTTGGTTGCGGAGATATTGTGCGTTATAGTTGCTGTAACCCCGCCCATTTTTCACCCCATGTTCCTGAATTTTAAAAACAAATGCGCCATTCATTTGTGCCGCGTTTGTGCTGGTTTGTGCCGCAAAAATAAACGTTTGTGCCGCTTTGGTTGCGGAGATATTGTGCGTTATAGTTGCTGTAACCCCGCCCATTTTGCACCTCATGTTCCTGAATTTTAAAAACAAATGCACCATTCGTTTGTGCTGGTTTGTGCCGCAAAAATAAATGTTTGTGCCGCTTTGGTTGCGGAGATATAGTGCGTTATAGTTGCTGCAACCCCGCCCATTTTGCACCCCATGTTCCTGAATTTTAAAAACAAATGTGCCATTCGTTTGTGCCGCGTTTGTGCTGGTTTGTGCCACAAACATAAAACTTTGTGCCGCTTTGGTTGCAGAGATATTGTGCGTTATAGTTGCTGTAACCCCGCCCATTTTGCACCCCATGTTCCTGAATTTTAAAAACAAATGCGCCATTCGTTTGTGCCGCAAAAATGAATGTTTGTGCCGCTTTGGTTGCGGAGATATAGTGCGTTACAGTTGCTGCAACCCCGCCCACATTGCACCCCATGTTCCTGAATTTTAAAAACAAACGTGCCATTTGTTTGTGCCGCATTTGTGCTGGTTTGTGCCGCAAAAATAAACGTTTGTGTCGCTTTGGTTGCGGAGATATTGTGCGTTATATGTTGTCAAACCACATTGACTTTACACCTTGTTATTAAAGCTTACATACAGAACCTAAACTCAGCTTGGGTTTCCTTAATGTAAAGCTCCTCCCACTGTACTGGCACTGCACTTCATATTGTACCCTGAAAAAGGCACCTCTGCCGGGTTAGCCCCCCATATCAAAATTTTTGAAAAAATCTTATGCAGTTTGTTAGATCTTTGTTAGATCAGGTTAGATCAACCGTTGTTTGCGTTAGATCTCACACAGAAGAAGCGATATTAACAGTTATTTGCTGGGGGGGCTAACCCATCATCAGCCCCCCCTTATCAAAAAATTGACCAAACAGTTAGCTATTTTGGAAGCAATTTGTTAGATCCGGTATGATCAAGTGTTTTTAACGTTAGATTTCACATAATTAGAGACTGATTAAGTGATTAATGTGGGGGGGGGGGGGGCTGGCCCCCCCTTATCAAATTTTCGGCCCAAAAATCATTCAGGCTAACAGATATTCGTTAGATCCGGTAAGATCAAGTGGTTTTAATGTTAGATCTCACATCATTTCAGAGATATTCCACATCAAAATAGAGATATTAGGTGGTACATATGGAAGGGTTAGCCCCCCTTATCAAATTTTCGGCCCAAAAATCATTCAGGCTAATAGATATTCGTTAGATCTGGTAAGATCAAGTGGTTTTAACGTTAGATCTCACATAATTAGAGACTTATTAAGTGATTAATGAGGGGGGGCTGGCCCCCCCTTATCAAATTTTCGGGCCAAAAATCATTCGGGCTAATAGATATTCGTTAGATCTGGTAAGATCAAGAGGTTTTAACGTAAGATCTCACATCATTTCAGAGATTTCATATTCTTTGCCAATAACAACATCCAAGTTAGGAGTTAATTGTTAGATGAAGTTATTATTGCATTAAACCTAGCATGCACATGGTAGAAATCAGTAATAATCGCAATGTAAGTAGGGATAAAAGCTTGTTGCAGTTTGATCAGTGAGATGTTTTATTTAATCTATGATAAATACATAACAGTTCGTTATTTTATATGAGAAGTTAGGCCCCTGTGGCAGTAGCTTAAAATTAATAAATTTTGGCATTGCTGCTCTAAATTGTGGGCACAACTGGAACAGGCCCAGACTGACATTCTGCTGCCAGGGGCTCTGTGGTGCTATGACCAACCACCGCCTGTGCTGAAGTCACACCCCATAATGGGTACGACACTCCGCATATGCTCCCAGGTCAGCACACAGAACCGGCTTTCTTCCCTGATTCCCCATTGCTCCCTATCATAGAAAAACCGTGGTTCCTCCCTGGTCTGGAACCGCAAATGTTTCGGACCCTAAGCCAAACAGGTAGGGTCCAGGCATCCCACTTCCTAACGGGAGGCCAATGGCCTTCCACAGTAGTGCTAATGAGCCATTCAAACTTTCCTTGTGGACAGCGCTACAATTACAACACTTTCTCAATACTTTGCCTAATCCACAGGGATTTAATCGTCCCCTGACGTCCTTTGAAGCATACTGTTCCAAAGAGGGTTCCCTTCCACAGGCTCTATCCAAAACATACACCCTCTTGAACTGTCCGGCTGAACAACCACACTTACCGTTCTTGAACAAATGGGAAAGTAAGCTGGGGCGTACATTTACATATGCTCAGATACAACATGTCCTCAGATTTTCGTTGAAATCATCGGTTTGTACGAAAATTAAAGAGACCAACTATAAACTGTTAACAAGGTGGTACCTCACCCTGCAACTACTGACCAATGTTGGAGATGCCAGGGGGATGGAGGAACACGACTTCACATATTTTGGTCGTGCTCTAAGTTGATCCACTTCTGGGAGACAGATAAACCACGCAAAAATTTACGGAATACAAGGTTCCTGGTGATCCAGCTTTTTCCTGCTACATGTCTCCTCCATCTGAGCTAAACTCTATAAAAACTCCATTCCAAATGAGATGGAAGATCTAGTACTCACTGCACAACACCAACAGGAAAAATACTCTAATAGGGCGTACACACGGTCGGACTTTGTTCGGACATTCCGACAACAAAATCCTAGGATTTTTTCCTACGGATGTTAGCTCAAACTTGTCTTGCAAACACACGGTCACACAAAGTTGTCGGAAAATCCGATCGTTCTGAACGTGGTGACGTAAAACACGTACGTCGGGACTATAAACGGGGCAGTGGCCAATAGCTTTCATCTCTTTATTTATTCTGAGCATGCATGGCACTTTGTCCGTCGGATTTGTGTACACACGATCGGAATTTCCGACAACGGATTTTGTTGTCGGAAAATTTTATCTCCTGCTCTTCAAATTTGTGTGTCGGAAAATCCGATGGAAAATGTCCGATGGAGCCCACACACGGTCGGAATTTCCGACAACACGCTCCGATCGGACATTTTCCAACGGAAAATCCGACCGTGTGTACGGGGCATAACACTTGGGGACTATGGAACCAGTTTGTCGTTTCCGCAGAGGGTACTGCCCTTCTTGGGACTTAATGTCAGATAAGTTCCGGAGCCCGTTCACCATAGTTATCCTGAACTAATGCCATTTCACCCCCCCCCCCAGCCTTACCCCCCCCCCCCCCCTTCTCTCCTCTTACCTTTTCCATCCTTTTTTCCTTACCTTCTTTGATTATTGAAAATGAGAAAATAGTTTTGGGCGACAGCGGGTCTTGCTCCACAGCCCATTTTCCATCTTTAATAAAAACTGAGGCCAGGAGGTAAGCAGCCTTTTGAGCAGTGTGCCGAAAAATGTTTTCAAAGAAATTGAGCATGCCGATTTTATAACAAAAAAGTCAACTTCACAATCTCAATCACGAAAAGGATTTTTTATAAAGTAAATGCTGTAAACTACTTTAGTAGTGAGAAATTAACATCCTGCACTCTCACGCCTCAGATCAACCCCAATTCATACACCTTCACACCTCAGATCACTGTATCACCTGCAAATCTGCCCCACCACTGTAACCCCCTGCAAATCAGCCCCACCACCGTACCCCCATGCTCTTCTGTCTCACTGCTGAACCATCTTCTCATTTGTCCTAACACTGAACTTATCTGCTCATCTACCCCCTTTCTCATCTGTCCCACCTCTCTAACCCCCTTTCTCATCTGCCCCACCACTGTAAACCCATTTCTCATCTGCCCCACCACTGTACCTCCCGCACATCTGTCCCACCTCTGTTTCCCCTGCTCATCTTCCCCACCTCTGTAACCCCCTTTCTCATCTGCCCCACCACTGTAACCCCCTTTCTCATCTGCCCCACCTCTGTAACCCACTTTTTCATCTGCCCCACCACTGTAACCCCCTTTCTCATCTGCCCCACCACTGTAACCCCCTTTCTCATCTGCCCCACCACTGTAACCCCCTTTCTCTTCTGCCCCATCGCTGTACCTCCTGCACATCTGTCTCACCTCTGTTCCCCCTGCTCTTCTGCCCCACCGCTGTAATCCCCTGCTCATCTGTACCACTAATGTACCTCCTTTCTCCTCTGCCCCGCCACTGTACCCCCCTGTACATCTGCCCCACCTCTGTTCTCCTTGCTCTTCTGCCCAACCACTGTAACCCTCTGCTCGTCTGTCCACCAATGCACCTCCTTTCACATCTGCCCCACCGCTGTACCCCCCTGCTCTTCTGTCCCACCGCTAAACCCCCTTCTCATCTGCCCCAACACTGAACCCCTCCTGCTCATTTTCCCACCACTGTAACCCCCTTCTCATCTGGCCCAACACTAAACCCCTCCCCCCGCTCATCTGCCCCATCACTGTACCCCCCTGCTTTTCTGTCCCACTGCTGAACCCCCTTCGCATCCCTCCCACCACTGCACCTTTTGCACATCTGCACCACCACTGTACCCCCTTGCTCTTCTGCCCCACCACTGTAACCCCCCTGCTCACCTACCCCATCAATGTACAATTTTTCTCATCTGCCCCACCACTGTACCTCTCTGCACATTTGCTCCACCGCCATATTCCCATGATCTTCTGTCTACTACTGAATCACCTTCTCATCTGCCCTACCACTGTAACCCGCTTTTTCATTTGCCTTACTAATGTACCTCCTGCACATCTGTTTCACCTCTGTACCCCCTGCTCTTCTGTCCCACCTATGTTCCCCCTGTTCTCCTGCCCCACCACTGTAACCTCCTGCTCATCTGTCCCACCAATACACCTCCTTTCACATTTGCCCCACTGTTCTACCCCCCCTGCTTTTCTGTCCCACCACTGAACCTCCTTCTCATCTGCACCAAAACTGAACCTCCCCTGCACATCTGCCCCACGGCTGTACCCTCCTGTTCTTCTGTCCCACATCTAAACCCCTCCTGCTCATTTTTCCCACCAATGTACCCTCTTCTCAGCTATGATATGTGTGATATGCAGAGTGGTAAAAGGAAGCAGAGATGATACACATCTACTTGTCCTGGCACACTCATCCTGCTGATTCACCTCTCGCATCCAGCCCACGTGCTTCTATGGGATGTATGTGATGTATGTGATGTATGTGATGTATGTGATGTATGTGATGTATGTGATGTATGTGATGTATGTGATGTATGTGATGTATGTGATGTATGTGATGTATGTGATGTATGTGATGTCACATACGAGCATCTGGAATGGATGTGCAATGATGAGCTCAGGTCAGGGGCATTTTCTGAAAGCAGTGGGCTTGTGTGCAGGATCATAAGTTGGGCCCCCGCATCTGAGGAAGAGTTTTTGCGCCGCAGCAAAAGTTGGGTGTGATTTTCATTGCGCTGAATATAAGGGGGGGGCAGCCCGTCCATATGTACCACCTAATATCTCTATTTTGATGTGGAATATCTCTGAAATGATGTGAGTTCTAACGTTAAAACCACTTGATCTTACCGGATCTAACGAATATCTATTAGCCTGAATGATTTTTGGGTTGAAAATTTGATAAGGGGGGGCCAGCCCCCCCACATTAATCACTTAATCAGTCTCTAATTATGTGAGATCTAACGTTAAAAACACTTGATCATACCGGATCCAACAAATTGCTTCCAAAATAGCTAACTGTTTGGTCAATTTTTTGATAAGGGGGGCTGATGACGGGTTAGCCCCCCCAGCAAATAACTGTTAATATCACTTCTTCTGTGTGAGATCTAACGCAAACAATGGTTGATCTAACAAAGATCTAACAAACTGCATAAGATTTTTTCAAAAATTTTGATATGGGGGGGCTAACCCGGCAGAGGTGCCTTTTTCAGGGTACAATATGAAGTGCAGTGCCAGTACAGTGGGAGGAGCTTTACATTAAGGAAAACCAAGCTGAGTTTAGGTTCTGTATGTAAGCTTTAATAACAAGGTGTAAAGTCAATGTGGTTTGACAACATATAAACGCACAATATCTCCGCAACCAAAGCTGCACAAACGTTTATTTTTGCGACACAAACTAGCATAAACCCAGCACAAACAAATGGCGCGTTTGTTTTTAAAATTCAGGAACATGGGGTGCAATGTGGGTGGGGTTGCAGCAACTATAACGCACAATATCTCCGCAAGCAAAGCGGGACAAAACCAGCACAAACGCGGCACAAACGAATGGCACGTTTGTTTTTAAAATTCAGGAACATGGGGTGCAAGATGGGCGGGGTTACAGCAACTATAACGCACAATATCTCCGCAACCAAAGCGGCACAAACGTTTATTTTTGCAGCACAAACCAGCACAAACGCGGCACAAACGAATGGTGCGTTTGTTTTTAAAATTCAGGGACATGGGGTGCAAGATGGGCGGGGTTACAGCAACTATAACGCACAATATCTCCGCAACCAAAGCGGCACAATCGTTTATTTTTGCGGCACAAACGTGGCACAAACGAATGGCGCATTTGTTTTTAAAATTCAGGAACATGGGGTGCAAAATGGGCGGGGTTACAGCAACTATAACGCACAATATCTCCGCAACCAAAGCGGCGGGGCTTGCATTAAATTGAATGTTTAATATCTCAGAAACTGAACCGGCACAAACGCTCATTTTTGCGGCACAAATCAGCACAAACGAATGGTATATTTTTATTCAGGTTTTACAAACATGGGGTGCCAACTTCACACAGCTGAGTAAGTTTCTTGTATCTGCACTATCCTGTGGTAGAAGGGAATTGGCTGCTTCTCTGGGTCAGGCAGACTTGTCATTAGGGTAGCTGCTTGTGATGGGGTAAAAGGGACATACATCACTGGTGCCCCTTCTGGTAACCAAGACTGGGGGCGGGGTGGGGGCTGGGAAGGGGCACTATTCCTTACGGTTGCCAGCATGTGTTTGAGATCCTCTCGGAACTGTGAGTCCAGAGCCAGATTGGGGGTTAAATCAGCGGGTGGCTTCCCACTTAGACGCTTCTTCATCATTAACATATCCAGCCTGTGAATGTGATGCTTCCGTATTGGGGAAGACAGGTGTGTGGTATGAACCATCCTGGTTTAAAACAGGAAGGACTGGGTATCGTGTTTGAGCCTACTGGGTGTACCAAGATGGCCGCCGGCAGGAAGTGCCTGGGCTGTGTAGAAAGTGAAGGCATGGGTGCACTAAGATGGCCGCCAGGCTGAGTTGTCAAAGTGGATTGTGCTTGGACTGGGGTGATGAGAAGGGAGTGGTTGTTAGGCGGTGGGCAGTGCTGTCCCTCCCCTCCTTTTGTTTCAAGTTCCAACATAGCGCGGTGGTTCACATATCATCAACTCTGTGATACATAATATAGTACAATCGCCATCTTTCTTAACTTCCTTTATTCAATTTTTTATCACACATTTTTTATTTATTGTTTCTTTAGCAACATAACTTCCGCCACTTCGTTCTACTTTGTTAACTATTTCAACATCTTCTCTCCTCTTCACAATATCACATTCTTCACAATATCACATTCTTCACAATATCACATTCTTTTCTCTCTCTGTTTCTCGGCTAACGGCTTGAGAGGAGAATACTTACAACTATTGGGTTAATATTCTTTCTCAATGTTCCTTATCAACAAATTCCTTGGGTGGAGGCACATAAGGCTGCGCTCCTAGCTGCTACTGTCTGCTATAACCCTGAAATGTACAGTTAATCTCAGAACAAACAATTCAGGGGTATTGGGGAGCAACGGGTCTTCGGGTAACCACTTTCTCTGACTTTCAGCAGTCCCCAACCCCTCTCGTGTATAGCAAACAGTGAACCACAAATACACTCAGGACAGGACATTACACCTGCCACTCTTCGAACTGCAAAATTTAGCAGGCTAAGATAAACCACAGGGGCAGACAACTCCCCTTTTAACCCCGTTTATAGACATTGTTACACCTCTACCCCCAGAGGCCAACAGCTCGTCTGGGGGTGAGTCTTCTGAAACACTTTCATACTGCAAAGCCAGCAGCTGAGAACCCTCAGAGGTCTTACAAACCTCAAGTAACCGTCTATAATCGTCTGCTACAAAAAGACATCTCATCCCAGAGGCCGACAGCTCGTCTGGGGATGAGAACACACATGTAGCACTTTCAGTCTGCTGAGTTTCGCAGGCCAAAGAACGGCAGACAGTGAACAGATAATACAGACAGCAGAAACCTATCGGCAGGTTCGTTAAAACAGCCTCAGGCGAGGTAATGATTCCTGCCTCTAAGACAGTCTCAGCATACCGACAGAATCCAGCGATCAACCAAGAGATAAGAAAGTCGTACAGTGGTAAGACTATAAAAAAAAACTTACCGTACCGTACTGTTAGGGCTGCGCAAAGACCCCCTTCTTATCTTATCAGTTTAACCGCTTGAATTGTTATCACGGTCTGGCTTCAACTGTAGCCTGAAGCTCCCTGGTTTCGGCACCAGCTGTTAAGGATAAGATTAAGATCGTCAACCGAGCTCAAGGTTATCTGCTGCTGTCTCTAATTGGAAAGTGTGGATATGCATGCATATAAAAGTAAACACTCTGAGACACGCTCAGCACCATTACTTCTTACACTTCTGATTTATTCAAGGCGGTGCTAATGTTTTATACACAAGGATACGTCATTGCTATGTTAGTCTAATAGGTACATCTCATTGGTTAAGATAGAAAAGAAGATGGAGAATCTTCATAACAAGGTTTGGCTGTCCTTGGTTTTATCTTCAGTTCCGCGTTCTTCTGATGTGTGGGATGTAGGGTGTACCCGCCATCTTGAGAAAATATAGGAACAGAGCAAACCTGTATACTTATATAATGAGTAAGGAGAAAAATATGTATACACATAAGGAAATAGACATTTTCAGATTATTATTATTATCTACATCACATTCCTTCACAATATGACCTGCGGAAATGCACACAGACTTTCATGGCCTGCCTCAGGACATCCTGTAAGCCTGGGTACCTGCCCAAGAGCACAGGTTACTGCCTTCCTCTAGCTGGGTACCATCATCTGAGCCTTCAATACGCTGGGCATCCTCCTGGAGCATATACCCAACACTGTGGTCAAACAGTTTGGGGGACTCCTCAGGAGGACATGGTGGGGCTACTGAAGGAGTGACTGATGCCATTGAGCCGAGGGAAGAGGCAGCTGCTTTGCCAGACAAAGTACCCTGAGCCTGGGTGAGAGAGGATGAGCAGAATAAGGACGGCTTGGTCATCCACTCTACCAAGTCTTTCGCATGCTGTGGCTCAGCACGGCCAGCTGTCGAAAAAAAGGACAAGCGTGTCCCACGGCCACGTGCTGATGAGGATGCACCGTCTCAACGACCAAACACTGTTGCCTCTAGACACAGAGCCTGCTTGCCCTCTTTTATTGGCTTGTGACTGTCTGCCTCTCCTTGTTGGCCTTCCAGACATACTAATGGCCTGCAGTGAAATGTAGCTGCACAAAGCTGGGATGTATATATATACTGATAATGCAGCTAGCAGAATCAACTGCCTGCCTGTAGTATTATTAGTATGGAAAAACACCAGCAATTGTCTTCAGGTAGCTTTAGGTGCACACTGTGCAGAGGACACAGTACACTAACTGTAAATACTACAGCTGCCTGCTTGTGGTATTAATAGGATCAGAACAACAGCAATTGTCTTCAGGTAGCTTTAGGTGCACACTGTGCAGAGGACGCAGTACACTAACTGAAAATACTGCAGCTGCCTGCCTGTGGTACTAATAGGATCAGAAGAACACCACCAATTTTCTTCAGGTAGCTTTAGGTGCACACTGTGCAGAGGACACAGTACACTAACTGTAAATACTGTAGCTGCCTGCCTGTGGTATTAATAGGATCAGAACAACAGCAATTGTCTTCAGGTAGCTTTAGGTGCACACTGTGCAGAGGACGCACTACACTAACTGTAAATACTGTAGCTGCTTGCGGTACTAATAGGATCAGAAGAACACCACCAATTTTCTTAAGGTAGCTTTAGGTGCACACTGTGCAGAGGACGCACTACACTAACTTGTAAATACTGTAGCTAATAGGACTGATAGGATCAGAAGAACACTAGCAATTTTCTTCAGGTAGCTGTAAATACTGTAAAAACACCTGCCTGCCTGTAGGAAGAGAATAACAACAGGAACGGATCTAGCTAAACTGAATATATATATATATATATATATATATATATATATATATATATATATATATATATATATATATATATATATATATATATATATATATATATATATATATATATATATATATATATATATATACACACACACACACACACAAAACCTAGGATGCATATATATATACACACACAATACACTGTAAGTGCAGCTAACTGACTCGCCTGCCTACTCTATCTAACTTAAATCAAATGACACTGTCTTTCTCTCTCTCTATCTCTCTCTCTCAACGCCAGAACACACTACACAGGGCCGACGTGCAGACGGCCTTATATAGTGTGGGGCGTGTTCTAAACCCCCTGAGCCATAATTGGCCAAAGCCACCCTGGCTTACGGCTCCCTGTACAGACGGCGCTGTGATTGGCCAAGCATCTGGGTCATAGTGCATGCTTGGCCAATCATCAGCCAGCAATGCACTGCGATGCCGCAGTGAATTATGGGCTGTGACGCGCCACTCGAATTTGGCGCGAATGGCCCATATCTTTCGCAATTCGATGAATGGTCGAACATGCAATGTTCGAGACGAACATGGGTTCGACTCAAACTCAAAGCTCATCCCTAGTACTGACCAGGTAAGGAGAGCAATTGATATAGTCTCACTTCTTCAATCAGGCTGGGATGGAGGCCCTCACCAAGAAGGTATGCTTCTCTCAAGTGACTTCCAGAAGGCCTTTGACTCAGTCTCCTGGCCTTATCTCTTTGCAATAATGCAGTGCTGGGGCTTTGGTCAGAACTTCATGGGGCTATTGGGAGCCCTTTTTTCAACCCGGAAGCCTGGGTCAGACTACAGGGCTGTTACTCAGAACCCATTAAAATTGCTAGAGGCACCCGATAGGGATGTCCGTGCTCACCATTAAACTTTGCTATAGCGATTGAAATGCTAGCAATAGCTATTTGCGCCCACCCAGATATCCTGACCCCTGCATGTAGATATACGTTGACAGAATGGCACATCTGTGCAAATGGGCGTACCTGTACGTCCCTTTGAATTTGCCACTTTGCCATTGTGTGAGCGCCGCCGGCTGTGCGCACGCACCCACCGTGAGCTCCGTGAGCAGGATCGCGGGGCCCGCGGACTCGATGTCCACAGGGATACCCATGATCGTCTCATAGAGAGGAAGAATGGGGAAATGCTAATGTAAACATGCATTTCCCCGTTCTGCCTAGGGACACTGTCACTGATCACCGCTCCCTGTAATCGGGAGCGGTGATCAGTTATGTGTCACTTGTAGCCCCTCCCCCCAACAATCACTCCTTAGGACACACTTAACTCCTACAGTGCCTCCTAGTGTTAACCCCATTCACTGCCAGTCACATTTACACAGTAATCAATGCATTTTTTATCGCACTGATCACTGTATAAATGTGAATGGTCCCAAAATGTGTCAAAATTGCCTGATGTGTCTGCCATAATGTCACAGTCACAATAAAAATCGCTGATCGCCGCCATTACTCGTAAAAAAAAAAATAATTAATACAAATGCCATAAAACTATCCCCTATTTTGTAGACACTATAACTTTTGTGCAAACCAATCAATACACGCTTATTGCGATTTTTTTAAAATTTTTTTACCAAAAATATGTAGAACAATACATATCGCCCTAAACTGAGGAAAATAATGTTTTTTTAATATATTTTTGGGGGATATTTATTATAGCAAAAAGTAAAAAATAATGCATTTTTTTTTCAAAATTGTCGCTCTTTTTTCGTTTATAGCGCAAAAAATAAAAAACGCAGAGGTGATCAAATACCACCAAAAGAAAGCTCTATTTGTAAAAAAAAAAAAAAAGGATTTCAGTTTTGTTTGGGAGCCACATCGTACGACCGCACAATTGTCAGTTAAAGCAACGCAGTGCTGAATCGCAAAAAGTGCTCTGGTCTGTGGCCAGTCAAATGGTCTGGGGCTGAAGTGGTTAAGGGAGTCCAATGCAGTCAGTGGATTCATAAATGCGCACTTTTTGAAGACGATCTGCTCCTTTTCATCACCTCCTCAGTTACTTCCTTAACATCTGCAAGCTTCTAGATGATTTTGCTAAAGTCTCGGGCCTTCATGTGAACCTTTCTAAATCCCAAGCATTGAATGTTTCCCTTCAGCACGCAATGGTGATGCAGAAGAAACATTCATTCAAATTCAAATGGAGTGACTCAACCATCCCCTTTATCTAGGGATAAATCTCACTTCCAAGACTGAACAATTATACCAGGCTAATTACCCCCCATGTTCCACAAACTGGAATCTGACCTTAAAACCCGGACGCAATACAGAATGTCTTGATGAGTAGAGTCAATTCTGATGGGTTTTAATTCCTCTTTTGCTCCCTGCAAAGCCTGCAAATTAAAAACATAATGGGCTAGTACAGTATCTCACAAAAGTGAGTACACTTTTGTGACAACACTGAAGAAATGACACTTACCCACAGCCATAAATGTCTAAACCGCTGTCAACAAAAGTGAGTACACCCCTAACTGAAAATGTCCAAATTGTGCCCAATTAACCATTTTCCCTCCACCGGTGTCATGTGACTCATTAGTGTTACAAGGTCTCAGGTGTAAATGGGGAGCAGGTGTGTTTAAATTTGGTGTTTTCGCTCTCACTCTCTCATACTGGTCATTGGAAGTTCAACATGGCACCTCATGCCAAAGAATTCTCTGAGGATCTAAAAAAAAAAAGAATTGTTGCTCTATATAAAGATGGCCTAGGCTATAATAAGATTGCCAAGACCCTGAAACTGAGCTGCAGCATGGTGGCCAAGACCATACAGCTATTTGACAGGACAGGTTACACTCAGAACAGGCCTCGCCATGGTCAACCAAAGAAGTTGATTGCACATGCTCAGCATCATATCCAGAGGTTGTCTTTGGGAAATAGACATATGAGTGCTGCCAGCATTGCTGCAGAGGTTGAAGGGATGGGGGGGGTCAGCCTGTCAGTGCTCAGACCATACGCAGCACATTGCATCAAATTGGTCTGCATTGTTGTCACTCGAGAAGGAAGCCTCTTCTAAAGATGATGCACAAGAAAGCCTGCAAAAAGTTTGCTGAAGACAAACAGACTAGGAGCAGAGATTTTAATAATGCTTAAAGTGAAACAATAAAAGTGTAATATCCCTTTAAATTTTGTACCTGGATGGTGTCTATAGTATGCCTGTAAAGAGGCACATGTTTCCTGTGTTTAGAACAGTCTGACAGCAAAATGACATTTCAAAGGAAAAAAAAAAAGTCATTTAAAACTACTTGCGGTTCATTGGGAAACTTGGAGTTCCTCTAAATATGCCTCCTCACATGTATGAAAACTATTCCTAATCCTCCACTACTGAAACACAACCATCAATGATCTAGTGGTACAATCCATTATTGGGTATGGTCATATATGATATGGTATTATACTAAGCACACAGCATAGCAACACTACGTGGTTTACCTGTTATCAAAAGAATGAGAAAGTCTAATTAAGATGAATCAGTCATTCTAAGTTTATTATTATTGGTTAACGACAAATTTACAGGGAACTTACGTTATAGTATATTTGAGGGGACCCTCAGTAAGGTCCTCTCAGGGCTAACTTTGAAAACTTAAGCAGAAAGTCTGTTTACAGTGTGTACCCACAAGGGGTGACAGGCTTGACAAATGTAATGCTTCATTGAGGATATTTCTTAGTAACCCTACCAGGTAATCTGTTTTACTCTATTAATGTAGTAAGCTCCTGAATGGCGAACAATATGTACAAATGAGAAATGAGAAATCTGCTTGTATTTTGTATACTTTGGAAAAATACCAATAAAAATTTATTGTTTAAAAAAAAACTACTTGCGGCTATTAATGCATTGCCTGTCCGACAATACACATAGAAGTTTATTGATAAAAAAACAGCATGGGAATTCCCCACAGGGGAATACCCGGACAAAATTTTTTAAAAAAATGACGTGGGGGTCCCCCTAAATTCCATACCAGGCCCTTCAGGTCTGGTATGGATATTAGGGGAACCCCGTGCCAAAATTAAAAAAAATAAATGGCGTGGGGTCCCCCCAAAAATCCATACCAGACCCTTAACCGAGCATGCAACCTGTCAGGCCTCAGGAAAAGAGGGGGGGGATGAGAGAGTGCCCCCCTCCTGAATAGAAGATAGAAGAAAGAAGAAGCATTTAAATAAAGGAATTGTCAAAAACTGTCAGTCATTTTTAACATTTTTGACAGTTTTTTAGTGAAATGATACATGTACAATAGTACCCCCTTACCATTTCACACAGGGGGGAGGGCCGGGATCTGGGGGTCCCCTTGTTAAAGGGGGCTTCCAGATTCTGATAAGCCCCCCGCCCGCAGACCCCCACAACCACCAGCCAGGGTTGTGGGGATGAGGCCCTTGCCCTCATCAACATGGGGACAAGGTGTTTTGGGGGGCTACCCTAAAGCACCCTCCCATTGTTGAGGGCATGGGGCCTGGTACGGTTCAGGAGGGGGGGCGCTCTCTCGTCCCCCCCTCTTTTCCTGTGACCTGCCAGCTTGCGTGCTTGGATAAGGGTCTGGTATGGATTTTTGGGGGGACCTCACGCCGTTTTTTTTATTTTGGCGCAGGGTTCCCCTTAATATCCATACCAGACCTGAAGGGCCTTCAAAAACGATCTTCCTAAAACGAGTGATGCCCACTTCTAGACTCCTGGCTATATGCTCTCAATATTTCCCTCAGAATTCCAGACAACATGTGGAAATGAAATAAATGCCTCCCATAGTGTAGTATGTTTAAGCAATCAAAGATTCATTGAAAGACAAATGGAAGCTTACATTTAAGAAGGTTAAAAAGCGCATTGAATAAAACAGAGGCGTTACAGACGCCTCTCAAGTCACTTCCGGTCCTTTCCTTACTTCCGGCCATGCCCTAGGTGTTGCGTCACGTCACATGACTTCATAACGGCAACCAGATTGGATCTGAAGTGATCGTATTTATATGTAGTAACAGGAAATTGGTAAACAGCCATTTTGTTCAAGGCAATGTCTCCACACAAAGAATGAGGGGTGTACTCACTTTTGTGAGATAATATATACACATACATACATACATACATACATACATACATAGTAATGTTTGGGGTATTTAGCTCAAGCGATAAATGCGTTTTTAGTGCAGTGAGTCCACATCAGACAGGCATTATAGTTAAGGGCCTGGTAGCCCACGTTTATTAAACCAAAAAAACAAAAGCCAAAAGGTCCATTCAGGATTCCCACGCAGGGGTTTAACTTCATTAAGCACTCCAAAAATAAGGAAAACATACCAAGCCACCTGGCTCTCTTGTCAGCAGTTCCTCTGCTTGCTCTCAACAGATTTGGCAATTCTTTACAGCCCCCTGGACTCACTGGCTTCCTCAGTCTCCCCGACTCTCAAGGCTGGCCAGCCTTTCCCAGTCCCTGGGCAAAGAATCCCCTTTACATAGGCTGCAGACTCCCACAGGGCAGACCACTCTCCAGACACAGGTCTGTCTTCACACAGCAGTAGCAACAAGCTGCACACACTCCACCTTCCTCCACACTCTGCTCTCACTAGCCCCTCGTTATATGGGCTGTGTGCACCTGGGCACACACCCTGCTGGCTGTCCACAAGACCCGGACACAGGGTTGGAGATCCCGTCCCACCCAAGACTCTGAAGGATCTCCAAATTACAGAGCCCCATAAGGAACTAGCAAAACCTGGAGAAAACTGCCAGAGCAGTTTTCTCCGTTTCAAATATACACTCTAGCTCTGCACTCAGCCAATATGCAGACTCTGTGTCCACTTTAACCTCATTTTCATAGGGACAGAGACTCTCACCATTACAATATATATATATATATATATATATATATATATATATATATACACAGTATCTCACAAAAGTGAGTACACCCCTCACATTTTTGTAAATATTTTATTATATCTTTTCCTATAACTGGAATCATGTCCTGTGGTCTGATGAGACCAAGATAAACTTATTTGGTTCAGATGGTGTCAAGCCTGTGTGGCGGAAACCAGGTGAGGAGTACAAAGGCAAGTGTGTCTTGCCTATAGTCAAGCATGGTGATGGGAGTGTCATGGTCTGGGGCTGCCAGCACTGGGGAGCTACAGTTCATTGAGGGAATCATGAATGCCAACATGTACTGTGACATCCTGAAGCAGAGCATGATCCCCTCCCTTTGGAGACTGGGCCACAGGGCAGCATTCCAACATAACGACCCCAAACAAACCTCCAAGATGACCACTGCCTTGCTAAAGAAGATGAGGGTAAAGGCAATGGACTGGCAAGGCATGGCTCCAGACTTAAACCCTATTGAGCATCTGTGGGGCATCCTCAAATGGAACGTGGAGGAGCGCAAGGTCTCTAACATCCACCATCTCTTTAATGTCGTCATGGAGGAGTGAAAGAGGACTCCAGTGGCAACCTGTGAAGCTCTGGTGAACTCCGTGCCTAGGAGGGTTAAGGCAGTGCTGGAAAATAACACAAAATATTAAAACTTTGGGCCCAATTTGGACATTTTCACTTAGAGGTGTACTCACTTTTGTTGACAGCGGTTTAGACATTAATGGCTGTGGGTTGAGTTATTTTGACAGTAAATTTACAATGTTATACAAGCTGTACACTCACTACATTACATTGTAGCAAAGTGTCATTTCTTCAGTGTTGTGACATGAAAAGATAGAATAAAATAATTACAAAAATGGGAGGGGTGTACTCACTTTTGTGAGATACTGTATATATAAACATACGATATTGAAAAGTGACAAACTCAATTTTATCACCACTGATAAAGTGCAAGGTGCAAAGTGGTTAAAATAAAAAGTCCAAAAAGATCTTCCAAAATTGAGTGAATAAATAAATAATCCTTCAAAAACGATCTTCCTAAAACGAGTGATGCCCCACTTCTAGACTCCTGGCTATCGGCTCTCAATATTTCCCTCAGAATTCCAGACGACATGTGGAAATTAAATAAATGCCTCCCATAGTGTAGTATGTTTAAGCAATCAAAGATTCATTGAAAGACAAATGGAAGCTTACATTTAAGAAGTTTAAAAAGCACATTGAATAAAACAGAGGCATTACAGATCCCTCCCACTTCCGGTCCTTTCCTTACTTCCGGTCATGCCCTAGGCGTTGCGTCACGTCACGTGAGTTCATAACGGGAACCGGATTGGATCTAAAGTGATCGTATTTATATGTAGTAACAGGAAATTGGTAAACAGCCATTTTGTTGAAGGCAATGTCTCCACAAAGAGAGCAGCCATTTTCTTGGTTGCATCAAACATGTAAAATAGGTACTAGACCGCGGGATTTATATATGGAGGCACAATCTCAAACAAGCTAACTATCTGCAATTTTCTTAAAAGTGATGTTTCCTACAATATCGTGGGCATTTTGTTGTTTAGACTAGATGTACAAATAAATCAAGAAGTGTATGTATAAGGGCAAGACATTATTTAGACAGCTAATTAATTTAAAGATAATATCTAAGGGGGGCGTGGCCTGAACTGGCATGGCGTAAGGAGTGAGAATCGGGAGCTCCGCTTGCCCATAATCCGCATCTATACATCCTAGCCTTAAAATTATTTCGGTTTCCGCTGGATTCCGTTTACTCTCCTCCACACGGGGATCATGTCGCCGCCGAAGCAGAAGACAGACCCCGCCGCCAAACTGGCAAAATACCGCAACACGGACAAGGAGCCTGGGGGAGAAAATGGCGCCGGATCCTCCTCTCACACAGATACGGCTGCAGAGGACACGGCACGTGTGCTTGAAGCCATATCGGACTGTAAGAGCACACTCACGAGCAAAATCGAGGAGGTAAAGGTGGATGTCTCTCTGACCTGCCAGGATTTGCAAAAACTGAGAGACCGGGTCACTGAGACGGAAACCCGAATCAGCAATATGGAGGATGAGATACCGCCCCTGCAAATTCATACTGAGCGTCTACAACACCAGCTTACCATGGTTCTTGCTAAACAAGACGACATGGAAAACCGCTTACGACGGTGTAATTTGCGGTTCATCGGCCTACCAGAAGGTTCAGAAGGCCCTGACCCTCCTTCCTTTCTGGAAAACCTCCTAATTAATACCTTTGGAAGGACCGAGTTCTCCACCTCATTTGTGGTGGAGTGGGCACACAGGCTGGCGGCGAAACCTCCTCCCCAAGGTGCACCGCCGAGAACATTCATCGCCAAATTGCTTAACATCAGAGACCGGGACGCTGTCCTCAGGCTCACCAGGCTAAAAGGCAACATTCCCTTCAAGAACACCGAGATCAAAGTATTCCCGGACTTCTCTGCAGACGTTCAGAAGAAGAGAGCTCTCTTCACTGAAGCCAAGCGTCAACTTCGGCTCCGCCATTACACCTACGCGATGCTCTTCCCTGCGAGACTACGAGTGGCCGGTGAGAATCGCGCTCATTTCTTTGACACACCAGAAGCGGTGTTTGCCTGGCTAGAAGACAAAGCGGTGCCGGATCGCAAGCCCGCTTGATCTCATTCGATCCTTCTCAACCCCTGCTTACGCCACCACAAGCGCAGAGGGTTATATGCCATTTACAACACTAACTGCACCCGGAACAACTGCCTCACTCAGGTACTGTAATGTCGGTATTAGCCCCCAATTTGCTGTCATACCATTCATCCACCAGTCCCTCTCCTCCACAAGCCCTGCTGACCCCTCAGCTCATTGTCCCACCACCACTCTTGACTGCAGAATTTACCCTTGCACTTAAGTACTGGGTGCGTACATATCCTTAACCATAGAGCGCAGTGTCCCCCCCCTTTTGGAGAGACTCGATCAGATCAGATACCCAGCGTGTAAACAAGCTACTGAACTCAACTGTCCAAATCCTTATGGCAAGGGTTAACCCGAGGTGACACTTGGAAAAAAAAGAGGACTCTGGACACTAGGTTTCCTACTCCAGTAGTCCCCCTCTTGCTGCTACTGCTTGTTTTACAGCAAAGTTTCGCCCCACTAGATACAGGTGTCTTTATGGAACCCGCTGTTTTTCAATTTCAATGCAACGTTTATTTTCTCATAATCGCAAGTTGGTTTCCCTGATCTGCCCGGTCTCAGCAAACTGCATTTGTTATTCACTGGATGCATTGATTACCCGGGCATTCTGGTGCGTTGTTACAGTTTCAGTCAGACTGTTCTGATTGGGTTGGTGTTCGTTATATGAATCACATATTGAAGAGTAACAGTGACAGGTGTTTATATGTAATTGCAACTACGCTACAGCGGGCTGAAGTTATGTCTAACCCAGAAATCTGTCAATCTGTATGGTATTGGCTGTCCTACCCCGCAGGGCCCACATTTGGGGGTTGCTGGGAGGCACCGTGGACTCCCCCGATTTTGGGGTGGTCTGCGACGCCCTGGACGGCGAATATCTGGTACATGCTTTTACCAGGGTAAATAACATGCTGGAGATTAAATGTATTACTTGGAATGTGAGGGGTATTAGAGCCAAAGCTAAACAGACTGCAGTCCTCGCTTTCCTCAAATCACAGTCGGCAGGTCTCATGGTACTAGTAGAAACTCATCTTTCAGCTTCAGATGTCACTCAAGAAACCCTGGGTAGGATGGTTATATCAAGCTCCATTTACGGCCAATTCCAGAGGTATTTGTACTACTAACCCTCAGGTCTGACCCCCTGGGTAGATTTTTATTTTTGCACGCTAAGTTGAATGGTTTAGAACTATTGATACTGGCGTTTTATATACCTCCTCCCTTTCAATTTAGTGCACTACATGAGGGACTAGCATTTATGTCCCAATTCCCTACTGTGCCTGCCATGTGGCTAGGTGACTTTAATAACGTTATGAATAAGGAATTGGACCGTGTATCCACAACATCTCACGCTGAATCCTCTCAAGCAGATACCAGATTTGGTAGAACCCTTACTGACCTGGCACTTGTGGACACATGGAGATATCGCAACCCGCTTTCTAGGGCATATTCATGCTTCTCTGCATCACACAATGCCATGTCTCGTATAGACCTGATCCTGATATCCCGCACCATCTCCCCCCTATTAGGAGAGGTGGGTTTCAGTCCCCGCATCTTATCAGATCATGCCCCCTACTGGATTAAACTTCAAATTGACTCACCCCCATCAACATACAACTGGCGGCTAAATCCCTTTTGGCTGACGGCAGTCCCAGACTTGGGGGAGGTTGTCATTGAGTGGGAATTTTTTTTCCAGACGAATAGGGGTATGGCACCCTTTGGCACAGTATGGGATTCTTTTAAGTCCCATGCTCGCCTGGTCCTGTCCCATCGCATCTCACGTTTTCGTAAGGCGTCTTCCCAAATCCTCCAACAAGCAGAACAATCCTTAATATAAGCAGAAAAGAACTTCACAGACGACCCCTCACCGCTCACGGCAGATCAAATGAAGCTACAGGCTAGGGTTGTAAACAACCTGCACTTCGAAAAAGCTGATAGGAAAATCTATTACAGCAAACAAAGACACTATGAATGTGGGGAAAGGGCGGGTCGCCTGTTGGCGTACCTAGCACACTTAGATCACAGGCCCCCTACAGTAGTTTCACTTCAGACCACTGATGGCAATCTAGTGACAGACCCTGAGGAGGTGTCTGGAGAATTCCGCTTATTCTTTGAATCTCTATATTCATCCACTATGAATAACCCCATAGAGGAAATTGTTTCACTGTTGTCAGATATAGAACTACCTACCCTAACCCCAACCCAGGTAGAAATACTTGAGGCCCCCATTACTGAAATAGAAATAACTAAGGCAATATCCCTACTTAATCCGTCCAAAGCTCCAGGTGCAGATGGGTTACCCCTGGAATTTTACACAGCCTATAGTGAGTGTCTAATTCCCAAACTTCATGAATTATTCACATACATATTTGAATCCGAGAGTCTGCCCACTTCCATGTCAGAGGCAAATATTGTACTAATCCCTAAACCTGGCAAGAACCTAGAATACCCAGAATCCTACCGCCCAATCTCTCTTCTTCAACTGGACATCAAAATTTTGGCCAAGGCCCTGGCGCTCCGCCTGAATAACGTTATCCATACACTGATCCACCCAGATCAAACTGGGTTCATGCCAGCTAAGAATACGGCATATAACCTATGTAGGCTTCATATGAATATCCAGGCCAATCATGACTCCCTAGGCTCCAGAGTTGTGGTGTCCTTAGACGCCGCAAAGGCGTTCGACTCTGTTGAGTGGAAATATCTTTGGGAGTGCCTTGCCAAATTTGGTTTTGGGCCCAGGTTCATTAAATGGATTAAACTATTATACCAGAACCCACGCGCCAGGGTCTTGGTCAATGGTAAAACCTCCGATTTTTTCCCTTTATCCAGGGGCACGAGGCAGGGATGCCCACTTTCCCCCCTACTATATGCACTTGCGGTGGAACCCCTTGCCTCGTCCCTTAGGACTCATCCGGGTATTCGGGGACTGAGCAGAAGAAACATACTGGAAAAAGTCAGTCTATATGCAGATGACATGTTATTATACCTGTCGGACGCTGGCCCTTCCCTACGGGTGGCTTTGGAAGTGATTAAAAAATTTGGTAGATACTCGGGCTTAAAGATCAATTGGGATAAATCCCAAATCCTCCCATTAGACATAAGTGCCCCCACTTAGCTACAGACCAGCTCCCCACTCGTTAGGGTCAGTGCCATGACATATCTGGGAATTGCGGTGACCCGCTCCCCGGAAGACTTTATTCGCCTTAACATAGAACCATTAATAACTACCGTATATACTCGAGTATAAGTCGTTCCGAGTAGAAGTCGAGGCCCTAATTTACCACAAAAAAAATGGGAAAAACTTATTGACCCGAGTATAAGACGAGGGTGAGAAATGCACAGCTACTGTAAGTGGAAAAGAGGGTCAACAATGCCCATTTGCAGCATCACTGTGCCCATTTGCATGCCTCACTGTGCCCATTTGCAGCCATAGGTCCCCTGAACTTCAAACTCGGTAGTTAAGGGTTCCTAGATGCCCCCTAGCTGCAGCCAAAATTTGGGGTCTCTGAACCCAAAGGGTCCCGAAATGACATTGCTGCAGATGGACACAGTTGACCGAATTTGGGGCCCTGTATCTCGGGGCCACTTAGTGCTAAGAACCCCAAATTTGGTGTGCAAACCCAGTAGAAGTAGCTCCATAAAATTTCCAAAGCTGGGGTTTCTAGCACCAAGTGGCCCTGAGATACAGGGCCCCAAAAAACAGTTCAGAAAATGTCAAGCACTTTTCTGCAGCAGAAAATGACATTTTCCGAACCGAGTTTGGGGCCCCGTATCTTGGGGCCACTTAGTGCTAGGAACTTCAGCTTTGGACATGTGATGGTTCCACTGGGTTTGCACACCAAATTTGGGGTTCCTAGCACCAAGTGACCCTGAGATACGGGGCCCCGAATTCGGTTCGGAAAATGAATTTTTTTTGCTGCAGAAAAGTGCTTGACTCGAGTATAAGTCGAGGGGGGCATTTTCAGCACAAAAAAAGTGCTGAAAAATTCGACTTATACTAGAGTATATACGGTATTTTGAAATCGAAAACGCAAAATTGGGCCAAGCTACCACTTGGGGTGATGGGTCGGGTGAATTTAATTAAGATGGTACTCCTTCCCAAATTCCTCTACGTCCTGTGGCACGCCCCACTGTATATCCCGCTAAGGATATTTAAATCCATCGAGACCATTCTTAATTCCTTTGTCTGGGGATCGGGTCGCCACAAGTTGTCCTGGCAAGCTTTGAAAAATCCCTCGGAGTTGGGAGGACTGGCATTACCTGAATTTAACTTGTACTATCTAGCGGCGCAGCTCTCCCACTTCTTCCACTTAGACAAGCACGACAAGGAACGATATTTATTCTTAATAAACTCCCCCTTTGGACATAGATTCACACATCCCTTCCAGATTCTATTCCGAGGCACCAGTAAAATAGATAATAAGAAAGGGTTACTGTATCACCATTGTAGAATATGGGAGGTGGTACAACGAAAACTCAAAACGCCGGCTATCCACTCTCATACCCCACTATGGAATTGCTGGAGGTGCCAGATCATGAACTGTGGTTGGACCATGGAGTGGGGTTTTTGTCAGATGTTTATGTTGATAACGTACTAAATCATTCCAACAACTTAAGGAGGAATTCAATCTCCCTAACAATATGCATTTCCGTTACCTGCAACTCCGACACGCCCTAAGAGCGCAATTTAGTGATAACCCCCCGGAGCTAGAACAGCTAGATGTACTCTACATTATGCTAGACTCAGATCACCGTAAACTGATCTCAGGATTTTATAATTCTCTGCTACGACCTACAGCGGTGCACATTGCATATAGGCTAAAAACTCCCTGGTCTGAAGATGTAGGTGGGTTGGAGGATGATGAATGGGAAGATGCCTTGGATACTTGCAAAAAAGTTTCCACAAAATTATCAGACCACCTTACACAACTATTATTATGCACAGGACATACATGACTCCCCTCCGTCTGGCTAAGTATAAACCCAACCAGAACCCGCAATGCCCCAGGTGTGACAGCCCCTCTAGCACGTTTTTTCATCTTCTCTGGTCATGTCCAGCAATACAGGATTATTGGTCCCAAATAGTGAAATTCATTCACGATGAAATGGGCTCCCCTCTCACACTATGCCCCAAACAATGTCTGCTGGGAATATTCCCAGATCCTGACTCAGATAAGTTCCATAAGATCTTTCTCCAAGAAACACTCTTCACGGCCAGACTATTGATAGCCAGAAAGTGGTTACAACCCATATCTCCGACACTTCAAGAGTGGATCTCGGCTATAAATAATGTCTTACCGTATAAGAAGGAAATATACGTCCATAGGGGCTGCCCTGCAAAATATGGCAAAATTTGGGACACCTGGATAGGTAATGCCTCTACCTGTAATGCAATATCTGAATGAAATACCCAAAATATGCAATTGACGAACACCACTAGACAAAATGGATAGCGACTATGTAATGTAGATTTGTTGTACAACACGTTGTTTCACTCAATACTACATATTGTGCACCTATATCTCACCTGCTACTCCTTCTTGTATATTTATTTTATTTTTATTTATTTCCAGGTACTTATATAGCGCCATCAGTTTACGCAGCGCTTTACATATACATTGTACATTCACATCAGTCCCTACCCTCAAGGAGCTTACAATAAAACACCATATTGTTTTGGAAAAAAAAAAAAAAAGATAATATTTAAATAGCCATCAAAACTCTATGCTTACATTTAAAAAATAAATAGAGAAAATAGAAACAAAATTAACCATGACTCTGTGATCCATCGTTATAGTGTACCAAAGTGTCTGTGCACAAAAAGGTAATATGCAAATAGATATCAAACTAACAAATTCCCACAAATATTACGGACATTAAGTAAATGAGAAATAGGAAATATAAAATATAAATTCTCCAATGGATCAATATTGGGTCTATATTGGAAATAAAGGGCTACACATATATGAAATCTGGTGATGAGTTACCTAATGTATAAATTAGCAATTGTTCCCAAAAGACTATATGAGATGAATGGGGTACCGGAAATGAAGTGCCAGGCATAACATCACATATACCTAAATAGGGATGAGCTTCCAGTTCGAGTCGAACTCATGTTCGCCGAACAGCGAACAATTTGGGGTGTTTGCGGCAAATTCGAATGCCGCGGAACACCCTTTAAAAGTCTATGGGAGAAATCAAAAGTGCTAATTTTAAAGGCTTATATGCAAGTTATTGTCATAAAAAGTGTTTGGGGACCCGGGTCCTGCCCCAGGGGACATGGATCAATGCAAAAAAAAGTTTTAAAAACGGCCGTTTTTTCAGGAGCAGTGATTTTAATAATGCTTAAAGTCAAACAATTAAAGTGTAATATCCCTTTAAATTTCGTAGCTGGGGGGTGTCTATAGTATGCCTGTAAAGGGGCGCATGTTTCCTGTGTTTAGAACAGCCTGACAGCAAAATGACATTTCAAAGGAAAAAACCCATTTAAAACTACTCACGGCTATTGCATTGCCGGTCCGACAATACACATAGAAGTTCATTGATAAAAACGGCATGGGAATTCCCCACAGGGGAACCCCGAACCAAAATTTAAAAAAAAAAATGACGTGGGAGTCCCCCTAAATTCCATACCAGGCCCTTCAGGTCTGGTATGGATATTAAGGGGAACCCCGGCCAAAATTTTAAAAAAATGACGTGGGGGTCCCCCTGAATTCCATACCAGACCCTTCAGGTCTGGTATGGATTTTAAGGGAAACCCCACGCAAAAAAATAAAACGGCGTGGGGTCCCCCCAAAAATCCATACCAGACCCTTATCCGAGCACGCAACCTGGCAGGCCCCAGGAAAAGAGGGGGGACGAGAGTGCGGCCCCCCCTCCTGAACCGTACCAGGCCACATGCCCTCAACATTGGGAGGGTGCTTTGGGGTAGCCCCCCAAAACACCTTGTCCCCATGTTGATGAGGACAAGGGCCTCATCCCCACAACCCTGGCCGGTGGTTGTGGGGGTCTGCAGGCGGGGGGCTTATCGGAATCTGGAAGCCCCCTTTAACAAGCAGACCCCCAGATCCCGCCCCCCCCCTGTGTGAAATGGTAAGAGGGTACTTACCCCTACCATTTCACTAAAAAACTGTCAACATTGTTAAAAATGACAAGAGACAGTTTTTGACAGTTCCTTTATTTAAATGCTTCTTCTTTCTTCTATCTTCCTTCATCTTCTTCTTCTGGTTCTTCTGGTTCTTCCTCCAGCGTTCTCGTCCAGCATCTCCTCTGTGGTGTCTTCTATCTTCTTCTCCTTGGGCCGCTCCGCACCCATGGCATGGGGGGAGGCTCCCGCTCTTCTCTTCATCTTCTTCATCTTCTTCTCTTCTTCTCTTCTTCAATTTCTTCTCCGGGCCGCTCCGCACCCATGCTAGCATGGAGGGAGGCTCCAGCTGTGTGACGGCGTCTCCTCGTCTGACGGTTCTTAAATAACGGGGGGCGGGGCCCCCCGGTGACCCTGCCCCCCTCTGACGCACGGGACATGACGGGACTTCCTTGTGGCATTCCCTCGTGACGTCACAGGGAAGTCCTGTCAAGTCACCGTGCGTCAGAGGGGGCGGGGTCACCGGGTGGCCACGCCCCCCATTATTTAAGAACCGTCAGAGGATGAGATGCCGTCACACAGCGGGAGCCCCCCTCCATGCCATCATGGATGCGGAGCGGCCTGGAGAAGAAAATGAAGAAGAGAAGAAGAGAAGAAAAGAAGAGGAGAAGAAGATGAAGAAGATGAAGAGAAGAGCGGGAGCCTCCCCCCATGCCATGGGTGTGGAGCGGCCCGAGGAGAAGAAGATAGAAGACGCCGCGGAGGAGATGCTGGATGAGAACGCCGGAGGAAGAACCAGAAGAGCCAGAAGAACCAGAAGAAGAAGATGAAGGAAGATAGAAGAAAGAAGAAGCATTTAAATAAAGGAATTGTCAAAAACTGTCTCTTGTCATTTTTAACATTTTTGACAGTTTTTTAGTGAAATGGTAGGGGTAAGTACCCCCTTACCATTTCACACAGGGGGGAGGGCCGGGATATGGGGGTCCCCTTGTTAAAGGGGGCTTCCAGATTCCGATAAACCCCCCGCCCGCAGACCCCCACAACCACCGGCCAGGGTTGTGGGGATGAGGCCCTTGTCCTCATCAACATGGGGACAAGGTGTTTTGGGGGGCTACCCCAAAGCACCCTCCCAATGTTGAGGGCATGTGGCCTGGTACGATTTAGGAGGGGGGGCGCTCTCTCATCCCCCCTCTTTTCCTGTGGCCTGCGAGGTAGCATGCTCGAATAAGGGTCTGGTATGGATTTTTGGGGGGGGGCCACGCCATTTTTTTGGTGCGGGGTTGTCCTTAAAATCCGTACCAGACCTGAAGGGTCTGGTATGGAATTTAGGGGGACCCCCACGTCATTTTTTAAAAAATTTTGGCTGGGGTTCCCCTTAATATTCATACCAGACCTGAAGGGCTTGGTATGGAATTTAGGGGGACCCCCACATCATTTTTTTTTTTAAATTTTGGTTCGGGGTTCCCATGTGGGGAATTCTCATGCCGTTTTTATCAATGATTGTCTGACCGCCAATGCAATAGCCGCAAGTAGTTTTAAATGGGTTTTTTCCTTCGAAATGTCATTTTGCTGTCAGACTGTTCTAAACACAGGAAACATGCGCCCCTTTACAGGCATACTATAGACACCCCCCAGCTATGAAATTTAAAGGGATATTACACTTTTATTGTTTGACTTTAAGCATTATTAAAATCACTGCTCCTGAAAAAACTGATGTTTTTAAAACTTTTTTTTGCATTGATCCATGTCCCCTGGGGCAGGACCTAGGTCCCCAAACACTTTTTATGACAATAACTTGCATATAAGCCTTTAAAATTAGCACTTTTGATTATTCATGTTCATGTCCCATAGACTTTAACGGTGTTCGCGTGTTCAAACTAACTTTTTTCCTGTTCGCATGTTCTGGTGCAAACCGAACAGGGGGGTGTTCAACTCATCCCTATACCTATATATGAATGCCTTCACATAAACATCAAATTTAAATAAAAAATCACTTAAAAAGCAGTTAAGGTCAGATTCAACCTTGAGCCCCTCCAGCATGAGGGTCCTCAAGGTATGTATCCATTTAGACTTTTTCTGACTTATGGTTCTCACCTTATGCCCCCCCTCCATGGTTTGTTATATTTTTTTATCCCCCAAAACTGTAAGTGTGTGAGGTCTTTGTTATGGACTTGTGCAAAGTGCCTTGATACAATTATGTTTAAGAAAACTATTCAAAATGTTTTAGACATGTTCCTTAATTCTAATCTTCAAATTCCTTTTAGTTCTTCCCACATATTGTAGTTTGCAACTACATTGAAGTACATACACCACACCCTTTGTATTGCAACTTATGAAGTCCCTAATCGGACTAGTGTCCAGTACTAGTGGCTACTAATTCCATCCATTTCTTTTGAGGCTTCTTGGAATGTTGACAAGCATAGCAATATTTACATGGATAAAAATAGATAAATAGATAATATGGGTGTTAGTGATCAGTCATGACCAGCAGCCTATACAAATCACAAACAGGCTCACAGGTGCTGTAGCAGTCTGCAGCGGTTTTCACAAAACTGTGCATCAAGCGATTACATGCTGTTAGGAATAGACGAGCCTGGGATGCAGCCAGTCTGTCCCTAAACACATATAACAGCCCAATGTGCAGTTACAAACAAACAGCCACAGAGAACCGAGATGGCTGTCAATCTGTCAATGATTTGTACATGGCCATGGCAGATTGCAAACACCTGTGCTACCCACCATAACCCCACATAAAGCTTAAAGGCACCTTGCAAGCATATTATTGAAAACATTCCTTTTTTTGCGTTTGTTCATTGTCACCACCATGTCCTTTGTTTTACAATCCCCTGCCTATTAGCCTTGTAAATGGTCAAAATTGATTTACAGGACTTGCCTCACATTCCAAGAATGTATGAGTTCAACAAACAGCCCACAAATCAAACCCAGACACATTAATTCGTCATTAGTGTCAATGCATGCTTTGGTAAAAAAATATAATTAACAGGACAGTATGTGAACGTAACCATGTAGAAATGCCTAACATGTGGAAACACAAAAAGGCAGGTGTTTTGCTACACTAGAAATTCAAGTGTATCATCTCCACCAGCAAATGACCAGAAAATAAAAACAAACTGTCCCAGGGACACCTCATAAAAACCAGGAGGTTTTCCGGGGCAGGTCGAGAGATGGTGAACCCTGCAACTACTTGTGTCATGCATGGTCATCTGTGACAATGGCACTGGCCTGCTGTCCACTTTTTGGCAGGGAAGGTTGCAGAACGGTGGACAGCAGGTTGGTATAATTTTTACCGAACCTGCTTTCCACTCTTTAAAGAAAGTTCACACTTGCAACTTTTCAAGCAAATGTCCGGAACCTGGTGGTGCAACAGTTCCTGCTTACGTACCCTGACTTCCAAGCTGTCCTGTGTCAGGCTAGAAAAGTGTGAGGCCACTTTAGGTGGTTAGACAGTGAAGGTGGCTTAGGTGTTTAGGCAGGTTAAACCCAACACGTTTTAACCTGGTTGAAATGTAGCCTCAACATAAGTTGATATGAAATACACCCAAGCACTGAAACCTAACATTGGTAACATGTTGCAACAAAAGTCTTGGAAGCAGTGGGGTATCAGTGAATATCTGTATAAGTATAAGATGATGACAAGTTCTGGGGAGCTAGGGTTCTTTTCACCATGTTAACTCCTGTTCCAATAATATAAGTGAAGGCAGAGGGAACTAGAGCAGCATATCCCACAGTGTAGTATAGACACAAAAGTTAATTAGGCATAGTAATCTGGGCAAGAAACATAATTAAAATGACAGTAGTCCATTAATTCTGTTCTAACAGACCATAAGGCAGTGGTCATCAACCCTGTCCTCAGGGCCCACTAACAGGCCAGGTTTTATACAAAAAGGAGAAATGGCGCTAGAACATACAAACATGCATATAAAGAGTCCAAAGTAAATATAGAAATTATCCAGGGTGTGATAGTCAATAAAATTATATATATATATAAAAAAATTACATATATATATATATATATGTATATAAATAGTCACTGAAATTAAAGATCTGATAAAAAGCACCAGCGGCAGCTCACTTGAGAGTAGAAGCAGGCAACTCTGAAACAACAATGTAAAAAACAGCAAGAAGCGCCAATCTAAGTGCAGTATCATGAAACTTTAATGAAATGATGATGAACGGACAAACAGCCAAATGGCTACTCACAAAAATGAAATAGGTTAAGGCAAGGATAGGTGATGGGTCCAGGGACGTCCTCCTCAGGTGTGGGCAGAGTGCCTGGTGCAGGTTCTCCTGGAAGCGCTGTCCACGTGGAGATGTGCAAGTAGTCACCGGGGTCACCGCTGGGCGCTGGGCTGCAAACGATGGAGGTGTCCGCAAAGACAGCCAGCGTCTAAGCGGACATGGAGAGCCAGAGCCGTCGCGGTGGACGGAAACCGGAAGACGTGCGTGGAACGCAAAGCACTGGTCCAGAAACCAACAAGGCGGAAGTGACGTATGGACGTGTCGGATGACGCGTTTCAATGCTTCCGCATCAGGGATCTGAAGAAAATGCGGAAGCATTGAAACGCGTCATCCGACACGTCCATACGTCACTTCCGCCTTGTTGGTTTCTGGACCAGTGCTTTGCGTTCCACGCACGTCTTCCGGTTTCCGTCCACCGCGACGGCTCTGGCTCTCCATGTCCGCTTAGACGCTGGCTGTCTTTGCGGACACCTCCATCGTTTGCAGCCCAGCGCCCAGCGGTGACCCCGGTGACTACTTGCACATCTCCACGTGGACAGCGCTTCCAGGAGAACCTGCACCAGGCACTCTGCCCACACCTGAGGAGGACGTCCCTGGACCCATCACCTATCCTTGCCTTAACCTATTTCATTTTTGTTAGTAGCCATTTGGCTGTTTGTCCGTTCATCATCATTTCATTAAAGTTTCATGATACTGCACTTAGATTGGCGCTTCTTGCTGTTTTTTACATTAGGCCAGGTTTTATGTATTGCCTTGGGGAGATGCAGACTAGAATACTGCAATCACTGAGCAGCAAATTATATCACCTGTGATGTATTTCAGTTATTTTGCAAACCTGGCCTGTTAGTGGGCCCTGAGGACAGGGTTGATGACCACTGCCATAAGGGAAAGGTAGTGGAAGGTTCAACACACAGGGCTGCTGTCAAGTGGGAACAGAAACTGTGTTCCAGTTACACTGAAAAGACAAGGAGAGAGGTGCCTCTGGGTGCAAATGTATGACAAGTTTTAATACACACTTAACACAGGCAACTCACATTTGTGAAGTCATAATCAGGAATGTAAAATCCCAACAAGGGGGAGGTAGAGATCAGGTCATCAGTTGGCAGTTCAATGTGGCAGGAGAAGTGCTGGGCTCACTACAGCACTGCTGGTTGTGAGAAGGCCGGCCGCGGTGGAGACAGTTCAAACGGGCCTTGAAGCACGGTTGGTAGAGGGCACGGATGGATGATATCACTGGAAAGTGACATGTTTCTTGACCGTGCATGTGAGTGGCCTGTGTTAAGTGTGTATTAAAACTTGTCATACATCTGCACCCAGAGGCACCTCTCTCCTTGTCTTTTAACTCCTGTTTCTGTTTTTTGTGCAACATCCTTTCACTATTTAAAGAGACGAAAAGAATGAGCTACACAAAAAATCCAAAAAGTGAAAAAAAATGATGAAAAAAAGTAAAAAAAAATACAATGAAAACACAGCCTCAAATCTTAATTTAATTTATTAAGATTTGAAGCTATGTTTTCATTGTAATTTTTTTTTCACTTTTTTTCATAATTTTTTTCTCTTATTTTCACTTTTTGGATTTTTTTTTCCCTTACACAAGGTGATACACACCCAATTTCACATGAGTATATATAAGGATTTATTTGATTTTACACGACAAGATTGAGATTATATGATTTATACTTACCATTTTGTATATTATATATGGTCATTTCAGATAGATGTTTAATACACTATTAATCCTTTATATAATATTTTTTATATATTGTTATATATATCCCATATGGGATCGTTTATTTTGAGTATTTTATCACAATTTGCGCAAAATCACTTTACTCACTTAGATTGTTCAGTGTTATGTGTTACACTTACAGATTTTGCTGCACTTTTATTTGTACTGTTTAATGGTTTAGTTTACTGCTTAGAAGTAGTGTGAGATGCCTTTTCAAAATATTAGTGACATAATACCTTTGGTGTTCCTGCTGGTGCACACACTGTGGGGTGTAATAGACCAGGCACTGGAGGAACAGAATGAAGAGGAATGTGTGTTTCTGTCTCAGGGTCAGGCTCTGCTACCTCCATCTCTGTGAGGCTATGGCAGCAAGAAGCAAAGGAGGAGGAAAAGGATGCAAGAGAAGGAGTGCTGAGATGCTGATGGTAAGGAAAAAATGGGGAAGGCTTCTGGGGGGATGCTTCATTCTTTCCAAATGAGGTTGAGATCTGTGAGGACACTGGTGTCTTCAGTGACTCTGATGTCTCAGAATCTTCTGTTGCTACCAATTTCTGACAAGCAGACATATTCTTGCTTATGTGCCTATACTAGGACCTCAATATTCAGGCCATAAAAGGACTTTAAAAGGTGAAAATGATAGATCACATGTTACCATCCCATAGGTAGCAAACATTGCACCACATAGAGGAGGTACAGTGGAAGAACCTCTTAGTGGTATTAGCAGATGGTGGCAGGATCCGCTTTCATGCCCAATTGCCCAATGTGCCTTTGATCCACGGATCTCTTTTCCAACCACAGTAGACAAGCCAAATGCATCACCTTAATCATGTGATTGCATAGTTTTTGGAATCTAGAGCTGATTGAGACACACTTCACTTCACAGTGAGCATCCATGGATGTCCAGGCTGGATCGCTCACCAAAGCTTTGACAGTATATGTCTGGGAGGGCTTCAGCACAGCCGACATTTTGTGACAGAGAGTTAATCTGCCTCTCCCCTGACACTGTGGACTGCAGTGATTACAAAACCCCTATAGCTTATGCTACCAACCACATTTTACTTGCAATTTGGATCAAAAAATTATATCTTACACCACTAGCCCTTGCCACCACTTCTAGCCTAACACCATTACAATCATCTTTCTCATGTGCTGACCTGCCATCTCTTGTTACCTCTCCTGACCTTTCACTCTCAACATTGCCAGCTCTTGTCTCTCGAGATGAGTCAAACTACCTTGGTTTGAGCAGAGTTCAATAAAGTTCAGATGCCGAACCCCACTGAAATTATTAGGAGCTAAATCTGTCAAATATAAAATGCCCTTTTTCTGGGCTAATAGACAAGGGATCATCAAAATATAATATGAGGAGCAGGCACTGTTCTGGGGAAAATGTACCAATAAAAAAATAAAAAAAATGTGGGAGGCATGGCTGACACTTGTGCAGCATGGACACTTCCTTCTGATCTCTGTGAACTGCTCCACAATAGCGACTCCCAACGGCTCGCCGGGACCTAATTTTTGGCTGCAATCACAGCCAGCAGCTCCCTTTTCCCTAAAATGGAAAGGAGACAGACATCCCAAAAAGTTCACTGCATTTCTGCTCCAGCCAGCTGTAGGAGGCGGTCAAGATGGCACTGCGGATGCAGTGTCTGTCTCTCCCTAGCACATCTACCGCCCTCCCTTGTCAGAGTGGACATAAGCACCATTCCTGGGGAAATGGAGCACTTTGGTGAACCCCAGTACCTACCATCATCTCCCCAGGCACACCACAGGCCAGCAGCCCAGTCAAAGCTAGAATGTGTCTGAACACAACCTCAGCAGTCACTCCTGAGGTAAGCCAGCTCAGTATTGCCTCTGTCTACATTAGCAATACACCTGATCCCTTTGCCATTTTTCATATCAATGGCCAACCAGTTATGGACACTACTCTTAAAGAGATGCTGACCAACCTAAAATTCCTTACAAAGTCATATGCTGTCCATCATGCAGCAATTTCATTCTGACATGTCCTCAGTCTCTAACAGAGTGTCCCAGATTGAAAACCAGATGGGGTCTTTGCTGCGACAGTGAACGACCTGATTGATGCTCATGAGGATAATCTAGAGGAACGAGCGTGGATTAAAGGGAAACTGGCAGACCTAGATAACCGTAATAACATCAAAATCAGGGGTACTGCAGAAAAGGTGCAAAACCATGAACTAGCTGGCTATGCTAAGGGCCTAATTAATCACTGATACCTGATCTCAAAAGTGTGGAACTAGTGATTGATCACACATCGCCTACCGAAGCCACCATTTCTACCCAAAACTGTTCCACGAGACGTGATATTGTGCATACACTTCTAGCATGTTAAAGAACAACTGATGCAGAAATCCAGGCATTTGCAACCCTTGCCAGATCCATATGCGCACCTCCAAATATTTGCGGATCTATCACAATACACGCTCCGTCAATGCAGGGAGCTCAACACAGTCACCAAAGCTTTAAGAAACTATAAGATTGTTTACCAATGGATCAACCCTGCAAAGCTGTTGGTCACCTACAACAGAGCGAAATATGAAATATGCCAAAGCCACACTAGCCAAGGGCCTGCAACGTCTGCAGTTATGGGGCATAATGCCAAAAGCTCCAGATCTGTCCTCTGAGAATCGCAAACATAACAAATCGCCAGAGGACGTTCAACTCCCTCAGTGCTTCAGATTTTCTAGCAAACATTGAATGAGGTACCAGACTCATATAAGCATCTATATCCCAGATGGTTCTATGGCTCTGTTTCAGCCACTTGAACTTCTTCCCCCAGTGAATAACCAAGTTAGTGGGCAGCACTACCCATCTGCATGGTTCCTAGTTTGTTACCAACTTATCTTTTGTTTTCTTTTTGCATTTTATCCATCAGTCACACAGTTTATTCCTTCTGGTGACCTGCCACCTCTTCTCTCTCAGATTTCTCAGGAGCAACCTGGACACTTCGAAGGAGACTCTAGTTGTTTCCCTAACAACAACTGCTACAGCATCTTCTGCAACAGAATTCTACCATCACTCATGGCTCTCACATTCCTCACCATAAACGTGAAGGGCCTAAACCACCCGGCAAAGATGTCCTCCCTTTGGAAACTTGCTATTGAATCCCACTGCAACATTCTCTTTATGCAGGAAACACAGTTCAAAGCCCCGTCTCAATCCTCATGTTCCCACAGCCAATTTCCACACATCTTTACAGCCAATGCTCCTTCCAAAAAAGAGGAGTAATTATGGTGATCAAATCAAATATCCCCCTTCAAAGTGCATCACAGCATCCTGGACCCAGCTGGACGATATATTATCCTTGTGCACTCTTTTAACGACTCTGTATATACACTGGTCAAGGTCTATGTGCTTAACGTTCATCAAATTTGCTTCCTACAGAAGCTTAATAGGAAAATAGATGCAGTACAGAAAGGAGTTCTCATTTGGGGGGGGGGTGACTTTAATATAACCCCAAGTACCAGTATGGACTCTGCTGCTCCATCCAGATGTCACAACCTCTCCCTACACTCCTTTTTAAATGAGCATCAACTTCAAGATGTGTAGAGATGTCAACATGCCTCAGAACGTGACTATACCTTCTTCTCCCCCTGTCACAATTCATACTCAAGAATTGACTTATTCTTTTTTTTTTTTTAATTTATTTTTATTCAAGTTTTAAAAAGACATACAAACATATACACATTGGCTGCTTAAATTGTACAGGTATAACAGCAAATACATCAGATAGTCATAGTGAGTTACCGCCATGGCACATAGACAGGATACAAATATCGCTTTCCTTCTGCCAAAAGGTAGACTTCGGTCGGAGTGGTAAACAAAAAGGGGGCCTACAGAGACAGATAATGCTTAACCAGGAACTATATTTATTCATCGATCCTATGATATAATAACTAAAACTAATCAATAATCACTAAGCAATATTAAATTCCTCCATCCACTTACTCCAGACTTTGTCAAATTTCAACTGGCAACCTCTATTAGCATAGGTATCTTTATATAGCGGGAGACTCTCATTGACCAGACGTTTCCACTGAGCGCTTGAAGGGGAATAAGGTTTTATAACAACCCAATCATCGTGCGTTTAGCTATTGTGGGAACCAGGTTTTTTATTAGGCCCAACATGCAGATCTCCATTGACAGTGGTAAATTAGTCGATGCAACCTTATTGGTTAGAGCAAGTACCTCCCCCCAAAATTGTTGTATCTTTGGGCAATGCCAAAAAATTTGAGAAAAATCTCCTGGGGTGGAGCCACATCTCCAACACTCAGGAGAGTGGGCAGGGTTCATTAAATGAAGTCTGTGTGGGGTGAAATACGCCCGGTGTACTATTTTGAATTGCACTAGTCTGTCGCGTATAGAGACTAGCGACCTAAAGGGAAAGTCCCAAACATCATCCCCGTCGTCGCCATCCAAAGCGGGAATATCGCGCTGCCAACGGGACCAGAGGCCGTCCAGCGGTGGCAAAGACACGTAAACCAGATGCGCATATATGCGCGATGTGGGTTTCTCAGTACAACCGGATCTAAGTGTCTTCTCCAACCTGGACTGAGTTAGAATACAGGAGGAACGTGGGAATTGAGCCTCAAATGCATGCAAAAGTTGAAAATAGCGGAACTGATAGTGTTGCGGTAAGTTATACTGAGAGGAGAGCTGGGGGAAGGAAAGCAATGAAGCCTGTGACACCACCTGTGAGATTAATTTTATACCGTATCTGGTCCATGCCTGAGGGTCTGTAAGTTTATGGAAATGTGGTAAGTTGGGGTTTAGCCACAAGGGGGCATTGGGAGAAATTTCAGTCTGAGTGTATTTTTCGATGACTAGACCCATTCTCCAGGCCCGCAGGGTGGTAAGCATGGAAGGAGTTAGTAAATATGGGGCACGTGGGCCTCTATAGATTAAATATCGAAGGGATTCCCAAGAGCCCACCAGCGTGGCCTCCAGAGCGGAAGCCGCGTTGGTTTTATCGGGGTTTAACCACCACACCACCGTTACAAGCTGTATCTCAAAGAAGTACTTTTGGCAGTCCGGAAAAGCCATGCCACCCTGTGACAGTGGCCTCATCAATGTCGACAGCTTGTATCTGGGTGGGTAGGGGCCCCAGAGAAACTCTGAAAATCGTTGGTTTAGTTTAGTGAAGAAGGATTTAGGGATCCACTGCGGGGAATGGCGGAATAGATAAGTGAATTTGGGAATGACCTTCATTTTGAGGAGATTAACCCTTCCCCAAACAGACAGGGGCAAATTATTCCATGCTTTAAGTTTTGCTTTCATGTCCCCCACTACCGGCTCTAAATTTAGTTTAAGGAAATCTGAGGCTTGAGCGGAGACATGAACCCCCAGGTATTTGAAAGTGTCAACCCATTTCAGCGGGCTGTCTGGGGAGGATGTGGCTCTTGCTGCCTGATCTATTGGAAATAAAGTAGACTTTGACCAATTAACCTGAAGGCCCGTTACTGTGGAGAATGTATTGAGGACTGACAATGCACCCTGGAGTGATGGACCCGCATCCCCGAGAAACAGGACCATATCATCAGCATACAGGGCTACAATCTCCTCCAGCATGCCAATACGAAGCCCCTTAATATGAGGCGACGTACGAAGGGCCTCTGCAACCGGCTCTATGGCTAAAGCAAATAAAGCCGGGGAGAGAGGGCAACCCTGTCTAGTTCCCCGGAAAAGTCGAAATGGAGTCGAAAGTCTAGAACCCAGGCGTATCAATGAAGTAGGACACCTGTAGATCACCTGCAGCCATGATATAAACCGTAGTGGAAAACCCATTCTACGTAGGGTCTCCCACAAAAAAGGCCACTCTACTGTATCAAACGCCTTTTCTATATCTAATAGGGCTATGGCCCTTGTACCAGAGTTGTGATGTTGGGCATGGATGTTAGTGAAAAGTCTCCTAAGGTTGACATCAGTGGACCTTTTGGGCATAAATCCTGTTTGGTCAGGGTCAATAACCGTGGGTAACAGTGGGTATAAACGGGTGGCCAACAGTTTGGTTAAAATTTTGAAATCATTGTTTAATAAAGCAATTGGTCTATATGAGGCACATAACTCTGGGTCCTTGGGGTCCTTATGGATCAGGGTAAGGTAGGCCTGGTGCATTGAAGGGGGCAAATCACCTTTGGACAGACAGACAGTATAGAGTTGAGCTAATATGGGTGCTAATAGTACTGCATGTGCTCTATAGAAATCTATTGGTAGGCCATCAGGCCCTGGTGCCTTTCCTGTGGGGAAGGACCGTATGACATTTAAAATCTCTGATGCCGTGAATGGACGCACCAACGACTCCCGCTCCTCGTCCGACAACCAACCAAGTGCCAACGGATCTAAGAGATTTTGAAACGACTCCGGCTGGAAGTCGGGGGGGAGGGCAGAGGTATAGAGCGTTTCATAAAAGGCATTAAACAATTGTAGAATTTCTGACTGAGAAGTCACCGTGTCCCCAGCTGGAGACCGCAGACTGGAAACCACTGTAAATGGATGTTCATGCTGCGCCAGCATAGCCTTGGAAACGACCATTTTTGTCTCCCTGCTCAAAAAACCGCTGCCTTCCTTTATGCATATCCAATCGCGTAACCTCCGTCAAATGTAAATTTAGTGAGCTCTGAGCGGCACTTAGTGAATCGAAGTGAGCTATTGTGGGGTCTGCGCTATAGGTTAATGTTTGATCCACTACTATCTGTTGTAGCCTATGGGTTTCCTGGCCTTGCTGCCTCTTGACACTCGCAATAATTGAAATGTATTGCCCTCTAGTATAGGCCTTGAATGTATCCCAGACCACCTGTGGAGATGAGGAGCCTTCATTAAGATCCCAAAACTCCGCTAATCTAGGTGGAATAATGTCGGCCACCTCAGGGTGAGAGATCCACTGAGCCCCCAGCCTCCACAAGGCCGCATCACGACATGCAGGAGAACGAAACTCGATTACCAATGGGCTATGATCGGACAGCCCACTAGGTAAGTACTTGGCTTCTATTACGTCTGTCAGCAAATCCGGGTTAGAAAAAGCCAAATCAATTCGTGAGGCAGTCTTGTGGGAGGCCGAGAAGCATGAATATGCTCTAATGGCTGGGTGTTTCCATCTCCATATCTCCTCTAGCCCCATTGCCTGGGCCCAAGTAGATAGATCAGAACCATGATTCTTAGGTGGAACAGGTCTATCCAAGTCTGGGGAGATGATAGAGTTAAAGTCACCTATCACTAATAATTTCCCCGGACAAAAGGGAGCAGCTTTTTCCAAGACCTTATATAACAAATCATGTGTAAAGGGTGGGGGGATATACACATTTATAATTATATATCGTTGGGACCAGTGTGTAAGCACCACAATTGCAAACTTGCCCTGGGGGTCCATACACACATCCTCAATCGTACAGGGAAATTTCTTATGTATTAAAATTGAGACCCCTCTGGCATAGGAGGAGTAAGTAGCATGGATGGCCCTCTGGATCCAGGGTTTTTTAAGGGTTAGGACCTTGCTGCCTGTGAGGTGAGTTTCTTGTAAAAGAATGAGATGTGGGGAATGGGTTTTTAAATATCTTGTCAGCAGTGCCCGTTTAAATTTAGAGTTGAGGCCTCTGACATTCCATGAGAGGACGGTGAACGTCTCAACTAGGGGGGTAGCCACAAAAGTTGGCAGGAGGAACACAATTTAGGGCGACTCACAGGCAGCAAAATCTCTAGGTTATACCAACGTGTACCAGCAGTGTAAAATCTTTGAAGCAACCTTATACAAACTAAAGCAAAAACAAACAAAATAAAACATAAAATACCCAAGCACTGAGTGCTTATCCTACTAAGTCCCATCTCCTCTCCAAAAAAAGAAAAAAACAGAGAGGAGAGTTGGGAATAGTTTTACCCAAAAAAGAAAAAACAGAGAAAAAAAAAACAGAAAACTACAAACTGTAGATATACCCATGAGAGGGGATATCACGCTACAATGTGTCCAAACACCTTGCGACTGGGTGGGTGTGGGTATTGTCCTTGAACCCGTCCACCACTAGGTTAAAAGAAAAATTGAAAAAGAGAAAAAAAAAAATTTGGGTTGTGGCTTGACTCTCGGTGTGAAGAGGCAATCCACATCTGAGAGACCGAGCAGTCCAACTCCAGGTAAAGTACATTCATTAAATCCAAAAAGAAAGTAGGGGAGGGAGTGATATGTGGGTAATAACGAAGAACCGACAATGGATTTGTGTGCAAGGCGTCGGTTTACTAGTCCACCCTTCAGATGCTAGTAAATAGCATAGTAGCATAGCAAGCTGTAAACCTCCCAGCTGGAAGGCGTAAATCATGGGCATTGCATATAATAAAACGTGAAAATAACAGTAAAAAAGAAAAATCAAAAACCTCCAAAAAGCCAAAAGAAAAAAAAAAAAATGGGGCCCAAAATGGCCTATACAAAAGAGTTCTAATGGTAAAAATATTACCCGCATTGCATGTATCACCCATGGCCATCTAACCAGGATATGGCAGCCTCCGGATCAACAAAGAAATGTGCATCATCCACGACTCGGAGCTTGCTGGGGTATAATAAACTGAACTTGAGGCCCTTGTCCCTTAGGCGTCTTCTGACCTCCGTGAAGGCCCGGCGTCGCTGCTGAACCTCAGGAGAATAATCAGGAAACAACATAATTTTTGCGTTATTGAACCGCAGTTCTTGTTTATCTCTAGCTGCTGCCAGGATCCTGTCTCTGTCCCTGTAATTCAAAAGCCTTAGTAGAAACGGCCTTGGAGGGTTGCCAGGGATTGGAGGGGTTGGCGGGATTCTGTGTGCCCTTTGTACCACAAAGGTAGGAGGCATGGGAGGTAAATCCAACAATTAAATGAGGAAGGATTCCGCAAATTCAGCAGGTTTATTACCTTCTGTTTTTTCAGGGAGACCTATAATCCTTAAGTTGTTTCTCCTCAGGCGATTTTCTGTGTCCACCGACTTCTCCTGCAAAACCTTTACCTGTAATTTCAGCGCACGGAGGTCCCTGGAATCTGCTCTGGTGTCATCCTCTAGCTGTGAGATCCGGCCCTCCGCCTCTGCAAAGCGGGATCTAAATTTGTCCATGTCATGCCGGATTAAGCTGATGTCGGTAGCCAAATGATCTATTTTGACCATTACTTGGTCATTCCCTGCCTTAATTGCTGCTAGCAGCTCAGCATGAGAGGTTGCAGGTGAAGAGGCAGGGTCAGGGAGCGTCTGTGTGCCGACCGACATATTCCCTGCAGAGAGCCTTGTGGGCAAGATGGTGGCGGCGGCGGACTTAGCGGTGCTGGAAGCAGAGGAGGACCGGAGCTTACCCGGAGATATGGTGGGACCCCGCGATGTACCGAGAGCCTTTTTGGACCCCAGGGTGCCTAGGTAAAGCCGAGTCTCAGGAGAATCGGCGCTGAAAAAGTGTTCAGGATGGATGTTGGAGCGGAGCTCAGCCTGCACACGTCCTCTCTCTCTTACATCCCGGAAGTGACTTATTCTTAATGGATCAATGGACCCTCAAAAAAATTTCCTCTTCCCACATCCACTCGATCACATGGTCAGACCACTCTCCTGTGAGTATCACCATCTCAGATGCTCATTTAGAAAGGAAAAAGATTTCCGCGCTCACAGACCAAGGCTTGCAGCCTCCCCTTCCTCTCCCCCACAGGAATGAGGTAGGTAATAAAGATATATGTGGATAGGGGCAAGTGGCGCTACCTATGTTGGATACGTACCAGCTGTGTGTGAGCTATATAGCTATATATTAACTGTGTGCTCTCCTAGAGGTAGGCTAAGAACTCCACTTTTACAGAACCGTATTATAAAGTGTATATGTGCCCAATGGGATAAGTATCCCGTACCAGAGGATGCAACCAAATTATACAGGTATACCAGCAAAATATATATATATATGTGTATATATATATATATATATATATATATATATATACAGGTGTAACAAAAAATATCATCAGCGGTGGTGACATTAATTATAAATAATAAGTGTAGCAGTACACAGCCCCCTACTGATGTATAAGGGATTAACCATATAATAGCAGTTCGTTCTTCCGGCTGTTGCACTGGCTGATAAAGAGTCTCTAATCAGTCCACACCCAGTGCCGTATACTGGTTGAGTATTACCACCATATCTCCACTGTGCACAGATAACGTGTTATGCTGGTGAAACAATCACAGCTCCCTTCTTAACCATAAGTACAGTCAATGTTAAGAGGGACCAAGTGTAACTTGTGACAAAAGATAAATATATGACAAATAGAGAGCTTGGAATTTCCTTCACAGAAACACAATGGTTAGCCTCAACACCCCATTTAAGGCCACTAAGTCAGCTAGCTTATGGGAATTATCTCACAAAATCACCCATCGCTGGTACAGAACCCCACACACATGATGCACACAAAAAACCCTCTCTATCACCTCTCTGTTGTAGGGGATGTGACTCTCATGTCACCATGCTACATATTCTCTTGTCTTGCAGCTCCCTAAATGGCTTAATTCAAAACATCATCCACATTCCTATCAACCCCTGACCAGAATTAGCTAGTTTAAACTTGGGTATCAACAAAATCCCTCCCTCTCTTAGAGGTATAGTTACTAAAATACTAGTATCAGCTAAGTTGGCTATCACCCACAACTGGTTGTCTAACGGACCAATAGTTTGCGCAAACTTTCGAACCCCGTTAAAGTCTATGGGACTCGAACATGAGAAATCAAAAGTGCGAATTTTAAAATCTAATATGCAAGTTATTGTCCTAAAAAGGGTTTGGGGACCCGGAAACTGCCGTTTTTCCTTTAAATATCGTGCCTGGGGGGTGTTTATAGTATGCCTGTAAAGTGGTATGTGTTTCCCGTGTTTAGAACTGTCCCTGCACAAAATGACATTTCTAAAGGAATAAAAGTAATTTAAAACTGCTTGCGGTATTAATGTAATGTCTGGTCCCGGTAATATGGATAAAAATCATTGAGTAAAAAGGCATGTGTACCCCTCCAGCCCATTACCAGCCCCTTTGGGTCTTGTATGGATATTAAGGGGAACCCCACACCCAAATTAAAAAAAGGAAAGCCGTGGGGCCCCCAGGCCCTATATACTCTGAACAGCAGTATACAGGCGGTCCAAACAAGACAGGGACTGTAGGTTTGTTCTTTTTTTTTTTTTTTTTCAAAATTTTTATTCACATTTAAACAATACATAAATGTTCAGAAATAAAAATGACATAACAGGCTGACATATATGCAGACCAATTAGAATAAAGTACAAACTTAAGAGGGTATGGGTATCTTTAGCTAGAATCGCTACGTCGTAGTGCTAAACATATGAGTATACTCGTATACGGACTCATAACTAGTAGAAACAGTCCCAGAGTTTCAGAAAGAGAGAGTAAGGGGTAGTGGGAAGCCCCTTAGACGGTGGATGTAGGCATGTCTCCGCTAGGGTGAGGGGGTTCACTGGCCATGTTGAGATTAGAGTCAGGTAACTTTAGTTTGCCCAAGGAGTTAGTAAGATTTTCCTTGGCATACCAGGTGGTGTATGGGAATGTGGCCATGAGTTGGTGTGTTTCTATGAAGACCTTCCATCGGGTGAAGAAACGCATGGTGGTTCCAAGGTTTTGTAGCATAGCATCAAGTTTTTTACAGGTACAGGAGTGTTTTTCAGATCTTTCTTTACAGTGAATAGCGATGGACTGTGTGTAGAGGCATAGATGTATCCATGGGGTCAGGGGTATTGGCTTCCCGTCATTCAGGGTGTTAGAAACCATAGGGGGGGAATAGCTGTACAGACAAATCAGTGGATCTTTGTAGATGTGATGCCGTTAATGTATTGAATTATTTGGTCCCAGAAAACCTGAATTGAGGTGCATGACCAAAAGCGGTGTAAAAGTGTCGGTCTGCTAGCATTGCACCAAGGACAGACCGCAAGGAGTGGGTTAGTACAATCCATCAGGGCTGGTATAAATGCCCTATGCATAATTTTAAATTGAGTCTCCCTCCATTGCTCATTGATTATGATCTTGCGCACTGTCTTGTATCCTTCCAGGATGCATGTAGTGTCCTCCAAGTCCGGAAGATCTTTGGACCAAGCTTTTCCAAAGGATTGCCCTGTGAAGGATGTAGTGTATTGCAGGATTTGTGAGTACAGTATTGAGAGTAATGTTTTTGTTTTACCGCTTTATCAACCACTGGGTGAAATAGGTTAGTACTTTTCCGGCCCAGTTGGGATTTGACAAAGGCCACCAGTTGGAAGTAGTAGAAGGAATGGTGTGAGGTTAGGCTATATTGTTTTGAAACTTCCTGGAAGGTTTGGACGTTGCAGGTGCCTGGGAAGAGCAATGAGGCTGCACAGGTTAGGCCCAGGGTAGACCATGTTAGGAATGCTTCATGTGTCATTCCTGCAGGGAGCAACAGATTACCTTGTATTGGGAGGTGATTCAAGATAGTATAAGGTACCTTCATAAGCTTACATACCTCTCTGCATGCCACCACAGTGTCTCTTATCAAGGAGTTGCTTCTCAAATGAGATGGCAAGACCTTGAGGGCAGAGTGGAGCACTGCTGATAGATAGAGGGGGGAGACCAAGGCTGCCTCTAAGGCAAAGTTGGAGTAGTTGGAGCCATGTAAAAACCAGTCCATGCCCTGCCTAAGAAGGCATGAAAGGTTGTATAGGCGAAGGTCAAGAAGTCCCACTCCCCCCTCATGTTTCGGAAGATGCAGTTTGTGTCTAGCAATGCGTGATCTCTTGGATCTCCACAGAAAGGTCGTCAAAGTCTTGTTGAGATTTTGAATGTCTTTGTGCTTAAGTAGTAGGGGAAGTGTTTTGTAGGGGATATAGCGGTCTGGCAAATGAGACTATTTTGTATAAATGGCACCTTCCGAAAAACGCTATTGGGAGAGTCATCCAACCTTCTAGCTCCCTCTTAATCCTGTCAAAAATGGGTGGGTAGTTAAGGTGGTATAGAGAAGAGGGATCCCAGCCTATTCTAATACCCAGGTATGTTATGTAATGCTTAGCTACTTGTAAAGGGGAGGATTGAGTCCATTGTTGGTAATGGGTCGGGTGTAGTGGGAGTACCTCACTCTTACTGAAGTTAATGCTTAGTCCCAAGCAGTGTCGGAAGTTAGAGAAAACATCTTGAATGATAAGGAGGTCAGTGGGCATAGCCGAGGAGAAAATTAAAATGTCTTCCGCAAAGAGAGCCGTTTTCATGTTGACGTTGCCAATTTGGATACCTGAAAAGAGTGGGTGGTCATTAAGTAATTGGGACAGTGGTCTATGACTAGATTGAACAATAAGGGGGGAAGAGGGCATCACTGGTGTGTTCCCTTTGTCAAATGGATTGGGGCTGATATGTTACTGGACGTTACTAGACAAGCAGTGGGAGTGGAATACATTGTTTGTATGAAATTTGCTACTGGGCCCAGGATCCCAAACTTCCTCAGTACCAGAAACAACCATTGAAAACTGATGTTATCAAAGGCTTTTTCAGCATCAAGAGAAAGAATGGGCATGTCTTTGTCAGGGTGGCGTTTAGCATGTTCCAGGGCAAGTATGACTTTGCGAATGTTGAGTACTGCTGACCTACCCGTGACAAACCCCACCTGCGCCGGATGGGGAAGAATAGAGGCTAGTTGAGATGCAATCATTTTAAATACAATTTTAGAGTCAACATTAATTAAGGAGATGGGGCGATAGGACCCTGGAAGAGTTGGGTCTTTTCCCTTTTTTGCCAGTAGCTTTATGAATGCCATTGAACATGTAGGGAGGTATGGCCCACCCTCCCAAATACTGGTAAAGACTTGTTGTAGCGTGTGTGGTATATATTCCCTGGTCAGCTTGTAAAACTCCGCTGAATACCCATCCGGGCCAGGTGCTTTGTTGTCTGATAGATGTTGTATGCTAGAGAGAATTTCAGTAAAGGAGATAGGAGCATTTATGGAGTCTAGTTGGGCATCTGATAATGTAGGCAATTTAACGGAAGCGAGAAGAGATTGTGCTTTGTCCAGGTCAATTGGGTCCTCAGCGTATATAATTGTTGATAAAATTCAGTCAGTAGGGCAGTTATTTCTGGTTGGGAGGACGTAAGGGTCCCTTTGCTGTCCCTCAGCGCTGCAATGTGAGTGGATGTATGAGCCTCTCGACTAGGGATGAGCTGAACACCCCCCGGTTTGGTTCGCACCAGAACCTGCGGACGGACTGAAAATTTGCACGAACGTTAGAACCCCATTAACGTCTATGGGACCCGAACGTTTGAAATCAAAAGTGCTAATTTTAAAGGCTAATTTTCATGGTATTGTCCTAAAAAGGGTTTGGGGACCCAGGTCCTGCCCCAGGGGACATGTATCAATGCAAAAAAAACTTATAAAAACGGCCGATTTTTCGGGAGCAGTGATTTCAATGATGCTTAAAGTAAAAAAAAAAGTGAAATATTCCTTTAAATATTGTACCTGGGGGGTGTCTATAGTATGCCTGTAAAGTGGTGCATGTTTCCCGTGCTTAGAACAGTCCCTGCACAAAATAACATTTTTAAAGGAAAAAAAGTCATTTAAAACTGCTTGCGGCTTTAATGTAATGTCGGGTCCTGGCAATATGGATGAAAATCAGTGAGACAAACGGCATGGGTACCCTCCAGTCCATTACCAGGCCCTTTGGGTCCCGTATGGATATTAAGGGGAACCCCGCACCCAAATTAAAAAAAGGAAAGGCGGTGCAAACAAGACAGGGACTGTAGGTTTGTTGTTAAGTAGAATCTGTTTGTAATTTTGAACTGGTACATTTTTAAAGTGTAGCTCCAGCCAAAAAATCTGTTTTTAAGCTTTTTGGAAAACATAGGGAAAGGTTATAACCCCTGTGACATTTGTTTTGCTGTCTGTGCTCCTCTTCAGAAGATTTCACCTCACTTTTTGTCCCAATGACAAATGTTTTTTGAAAATTTGGAGTCTTTAGTGAAACAAGGATTGGTGATAAAGCATCAGTGGAAAGGAGAAAAGTTTTTCCCATATTAACTCTTACAGGAGAGAATTTCCCTTCCTATGGGGTAGACTTCATCTCACTTCCTGTTGTCTCCTTCCGTTTGCAAGTAGGAGTCGTTTGTAAGTTGGATGTTTGAAAGTAGGGGCCTGCCCTATATACTCAGCAGATATTTGGGTCTTAGGTGTTGTTGTGGCCTCAACACTGTAAGCCCTCACAGGGCCCTGCTGTGAAATATTAGATCAAGAATTGTAATTACACGCCCCTGTTAAACAGGGGCTAAAAAATTGGGCCTTAGGCACTGGTGCCACAACACTGCGACCCCTCACAGATACTCTAGTTGGAGCGCAGGAACTAGCCCTGCTGCAAAGAATTGCATCAAAAATTGTAATTCCATGCCCTTGTTAAACAGGGGCTTAAAAATTTGACCTTAGGCCCTGGTGGCGGCGCCCAGAACCAAAAATGTTCTTACAAGCTATCAGCATGATCATTGAGGAGGAAGATGATAATTACTCAGCATATCAGGATAGTCACTCAGCATCAGCATAGGAAGTCTTTAAAGGGATCTGACATTTAAAAAAAAAATATTCGGTTACATCAGCATCAGGTGCTTGGTAGCTGGAGGTGATCCAAGACTAATTCATTTTTATGAAGGTCAGTCGATCGACCAAGTCAGTGGACAGGCGCACCCTGTGATCAGTTACAAAACCTCCAGCAGCACTGAATGTGTATTCCGAAAGAACGCTGGATGCAGGACAGGCCAGTAGCTCAATTGCATACTGTGCAAGCTCTAGCCAGTGATCCATCCTCAAGACCCAGTAACCCAGAGGATTTTCGGTGGGAAAGGTGTCCAAGTCAGATCTTGCCCCTAGGTATTCCTGCACCATGCAAAACAGACGCTGGCGATGGTTGCTGGAACCAATCATACCTTGGGTCTGCGGACTAAAAAATTGTCTGAACGCATCGGTCAGACGGCCACCTTCTCCACCGCTGCTTCTTTGACTGGCCAAAGCCTCGGCAACACGTTGTCCAGAAACAGGAGTTTGTAACCTCCCAGTCTCTGGGAACGCGTTGCACAGACCTTTCTGCAAGGCCTCCCGAAGATGTTTCATCCTCTGCTCCCTCTGCGACAACAAGATAAGGTCTGTGACTTTACCCTTGTAACGTGTTGTGGATCAAGGAGGGTTGCCAGCCACTATTGGTCCTTCTCCTTGATATCAGGAATACGAGGATCCTTACGCAGGCTTTGCAGGATCAGGGAGGCCATGCAGCGTAGGTTTGCTGAGGCATTCGGTCCGGAGTCCTCTGGGTAACTATGGACGACATGGTCCGCAGCCACCTCCTCCCAGCCACGTACAAGTCCATGTGTTTCTTGGGACTGATCCCTTAAAGACTGCTGCTGATGTTGACTGCCAGGCTCCACCTCCATACTGACACAATCCTCCTCCTCCTCCTCTTCCTCCTCCTCGTCCTTTTCCTGTGTGATCGGCGGGCACGCAGGAACACTGTCTGGATAAAGGGGGCCTTGAGAGCTAAGGAAGTCCTCCTCTTCCTGCCTCTGTTTTGCCTCAAGTGCCCTGTCCATTATTCCATGCAGTGTGTGCTCCAACAGGTGGACAAGGGGGACAGTGTCACTGATGCATGCACTGTCACTGCTCACCATCCTCGTGGCCTCCTCAAATGGTGACAGGACAGTGCATGCATCCCTGATCATGGCCCACTGGCGTGGGGGAAAAAAAACAAGCTCCCCTGACCCTGTCCTGGTGCCATAGTCGCACAGGTACTCACTGATGGCCCTCTGCTGTGTGTGCAGCCGCTGTAGCATGGTCAACGTTGAGTTCCACCTGGTGGGCATGTCACAGGTTAGGCGGTTTTTGGGCAGGTTAAACTCCTTTTGGAGGTCTGCCAGCCGAGCACTGGCATTATATGACCAGCGGAAATGCACACAGACTTTCCTGGCCTGCCTCAGGACATCCTGTAAGCCCGGGTACCTGCCCAAGAACCGCTGCACCACCAAGTTAAGGACGTGAGCCAAACAGGGCACATGAGTCAGTTGTCCCTGTCGTAGGGCAGAGAGGAGGTTGGTGCCATTGTCGCAAACCACCATTCCTACCTTAAGTTGGCGTGGTGTCAACCACCTCTGAACCTGCCCCTGCAGAGCTGACAGAACCTCTGCCCCAGTGTGGCTCCTGTCCCCCAAGCACACCAGCTCAAGCACCGCATGGCATCTTTTGGCCTGTGTACTTCGTAGCCCCTTGAATGCCTACGGAGCACTGCTGATTCCGAGGACAAAGTACAGGAAGAGGCCATGGAGGAAGAAGAAGAGGAGGGGATTGAGGAGAGAGGTGTGTCACAATCATTTGTAGTGACATTTTGGAATGGGTGGTGGTGGAACAACCTCCAACACTACTGCACCTTGTCCTGCATCCTTCCCAGCTGCCAGCAGAGTGACCGAATGCACCGTGAAACTTAGGTAACGTCCCTGTCCATGCCTGCTGGACCATGAGTCAGCGGTAATATGCACCTTACCGCTGGCCGCCCTGTCCAGCGAGGTCAATACATTGCCTTCCACATGCTGGTAGAGAGCCAGAATCATCTTCCGTGAGCAAAAGTGCCGTTTGGTTACCTGCCACTGAGGAACCGCACATTCCACAAACTCACGGAAGAGGGCAGAGTCTACCAACTGAAAAGGTAGCAGTTGAAGTGCTAGCAATTTTGCCAAGCTGGCATTCAACCATTGGGCATGTGGATGGCTGGGAGTGAACTTCTTTCGACGGTGCAGCAGCTGGGGCAGAGAAATTTGCCTGGTACAATCTGACGTCGGTGTACCGAAAGCAGCTTGACCAGAAGTACTTGACTGTGACACACCTAATTCTACACCTTCATTCCTCTCAGTGCAGGTCTCAGAGAGGACTGAAGGTATAGTGGGGTTGGAGATCTCAGCTGATGAGGAGCAAGGAGAGGTCCTCTTTGTTCTTTGGTGTGGGTCTTTTAGATACGCATGCCAACGAACTGCATGGCAGGTCAACATATGTCTGGTCAAGCATGTGGTGCCCATGTTTTGGCCACGCGAGATACGCTTGAGACATATTTTGCAAATAGCAGCGGTGCGATCTGATGCACTCATCTCAAAAAAGGCCCACACCAAAGAACTTTTAGAATAATGCGCAGAGACAGCAGCGCCCTGCACATGCGGAGCTTTGCGGTGTGATGCAGTCAGTGTGCTGCCCTTAGGCTGGCCCCTGGAGGGCATCCTGCCTTGTTGGTGATGTGCCTCCTCCTTCTCCTCCTCCTCTCTCCTATCAGGCACCCATGTTGAGTCAGTGACCTCATCATCCCCTCCCTCCTCATCACTGGAGCAAACCTGGCAGTATGCTGCAGCAAGGGAAGCATGACTGCCAGATTGTTGTCCTTCTTGGCACCCCCTCTGTCCGTGCTCACGTTACTGCCTTCATCTAGCTCAGTATCATCATTAGAGCCTTCTAAACGCTGGGCATCCTCCTGGAGCATGTACCCAACACTGTGGTCAAACAGTTCGAGGGACTCCTCAGGAGGACATGGTGGGGCTAGGGAAGGAGTCACTGATGCCATTGAGCTGAGGGAAGAGGCTGCATTGGTAGCTGCTTTGCCAGACAAAGTACCCTGAGCATTAGTGAGAGAGGATGAGGAGGATAAGGACGGCTTGGTCATCCACTCGACCAAGTCTTCCGCATGTTGCGGCTCAACACGGCCAGCTGCCGAAAAAAAGGCCAAGCGTGTCCCACGGCCACGTGCTGATGAGGATGCACCGTCTCCACGACCAGCACTGTTGCCTCTAGACACAGAGCCTGTTTGCCCTCTTTTATTGGCTTGTGACTGTCTGCCTCTCCTTGTTGGCCTTCCAGACATACTAATGGCCTGTAGCTGCACTAAGCTGGGATATATATATATATATATATATATATATATATATATATATATATATATATATATATATATATACTGATACTGCAGGTAGCAAAATCAATCAACTGCCTGCCTGTAGTATGAGAACACCACCAACCTTCTACAGGTAGCTTTAGCTGAACACTGTGCAGAGGTCGCAAAAAACTAACTTGTAGCTTATTTAGCTGCCTGCGGTAGTGATAGGATCAATAAAACACAACCAACCTTCTACAGGTAGCTTTAGGTGAACACTGTGCAGAGCTCACAAAAAACTAACTTTTAGCTTATTTAGCTGCCTGCGGTAGTGATAGGATCAGGAAAACACCACCAACCTTCTACAGGTAGTTTTAGCTGAACACTGTGAGGAGGACGCACTACACTAACTTGTAGCTTTAGCTGAACACTGTTCATAGGATGCACTACACTAACTTGTAGCTTTAGCTGAACACTGTGCACTACACTAACTTGTAGCTTTAGCTGAACACTGTGAGGAGGACGCACTACACTAACATATAGCTTTAGCTGAAAACTGTGCAGAGGTCGCACTACACTAACTTGTAATTTTAGCTGAACACTGTGAGGAGGACGCACTACACTAACTTGTAGCTATAGCTGAACACTGTGCAGAGATTGCACTACACTAACTTGTAGTTTTAGCTGAACACTGTGAGGAGGACGCACTACACTAACTTGTAGCTTATTTAGCTGCCTGCGGTAGTGATAGGATCAGGAAAATACCACCAACCTTCTACAGGTAGCTTTAGCTGAACACTGTGCAGAGCTTGCAAAAAACTAACTTGTAGCCGCCATGTTAAGTGTCCCCTGTGATTGGGCGTATGGGGGTCAGGTGAGGCGTAGGGTTGGCCTGTCCTTGATCGCTCCTGAAGTCCTGCCTCCACACATGACCCCCCATACGCCCAATCACAGGGCGCTGGACACTAAACATGGCAGCAAGCAGAGCGCAGGGGAGAGAAGAATGTGAGCCGCCGCTGTTCTCCTCCTCCTCCGGATCGATGCAGGCCAGGATACGAAGGTTAGTGAGACTCCCTCGTGAGAGTCTTATTACTGGCCGGGGGGGCAAGAGAGAGACTGTAGGCAGGACAGTGTAGTATAGTGGTTAGTATAGTGGTCATTATAGTGTAGTTTAGTATGGAGGTCCGTGTAGTGTAGTGGTCAGTATGGGGGGCAGTGTAGTGGACAGTGTAGTGTAGTATAGTGGACAGTGTAGTATGGTGGTCAGTATAGTGTAGTATAGTGGATAGTATAGTGGTTAGTGTAGTATAGTATAGTGGTTAGCATAGTGGTCAGTATAGTGTAGTTTAGTATGGAGGTCAGTGTAGTGTAGTATAGTGGTTAGTATGGTGGTTAGTGTAGTGGACAGTGTAGTGTAGTATGGTGGTCAGTGTAGTATAGCGGTCAGTATAGTATAGTGGTCAGTGTAGTGTAGTATGGTGGTCAGTATAGTGGACAGTGTAGTATAGTGGACAGTGTAGTGTAGTATGGTGGTCAGTATAGTGTAGTATAGTGGTCAGTATAGTGGTTAGTGTAGTATAGTATAGTGGTCAGTATAGTATAGTGGTCAGTATAGTGTAGTTTAGTATGGAGGTCAGTGAAGTGTAGTGGACAGTGTAGTATGGTGGTCAGTATAGTGTAGTATGGTGGACAGTGTAGTATAGTGGACATTGTAGTATGCTGGTCAGTATAGTGTAGTATAGTGGTCAGTATAATGTAGTATGGTGGACAGTGTAGTATGGTGGACAGTGTAGTGTAGTGGACAGTGTAGTATAGTGGTCAGTGTAGTGTAGTATAGTGGTCAGTATAGTGGTTAGTATAGTGTAGTTTAGTATGGAGGTCAGTGTAGTGTAGTGGACAGTGTAGTATAGTGGTCAGTGTAGTGCAGTATAGTGGACAGTGTAGTATGGTGGTCAGTATAGTGTAGTATAGTGGTCAGTGTAGTGTAGTATAGTGGACAATGTAGTATGGTGGTCAGTATAGTGTAGTATAGTGGACAGTGTAGTATAGTGGTCAGTGTAGTGTAGTATAGTGGACAGTGTAGTATGGTGGTCAGTGTAGTGTGGTATAGTGGACAGTGTAGTATGGTGGTCAGTATAGTGTAGTATAGTGGACAGTGTAGTGGTCAGCGTAGTGGACAGTATAGTGGAAAGTGTAGTATAGTGGTCAGTATAGTGTAGTATAGTGGTCAGTGTAGTGTAGTATAGTGGAGAGTGTAGTATGGTGGTCAGTATAGTGTAGTATAGTGGTCAGTGTAGTGTAGTATAGTGGACAGCATAGTATAGTGATCAGTATAGTGTAGTATAGTGGTCAGTGTAGTGTAGTATAGTGGACAGTGTAGTATGCTGGTCAGTATAGTGTAGTATGGTGGACAGTATAGTGGTTAGTGTAGTATAGTATAGTGGTTAGCATAGTGGTCAGTATAGTGTAGTTTAGTATGGAGGTCAGTGTAGTGTAGTATAGTGGTTAGTATGGTGGTTAGTGTAGTAGACAGTGTAGTGTAGTATGGTGGTCAGTGTAGTATAGCGGTCAGTATAGTATAGTGGTCAGTGTAGTGTAGTATGGTGGTCAGTATAGTGGACAGTGTAGTATAGTGGACAGTTTAGTGTAGTATGGTGGTCAGTATAGTGTAGTATAGTGGTCAGTATAGTGGTTAGTGTAGTATAGTATAGTGGTCAGTATAGTATAGTGGTCAGTATAGTGTAGTTTAGTATGGAGGTCAGTGAAGTGTAGTGGACAGTGTAGTATGGTGGTCAGTATAGTGTAGTATGGTGGACAGTGTAGTATAGTGGACATTGTAGTATGCTGGTCAGTATAGTGTAGTATAGTGGTCAGTATAATGTAGTATGGTGGACAGTGTAGTATGGTGGACAGTGTAGTGTAGTGGACAGTGTAGTATAGTGGTCAGTGTAGTGTAGTATAGTGGTCAGTATAGTGGTTAGTATAGTGTAGTTTAGTATGGAGATCAGTGTAGTGTAGTGTAGTGGACAGTGTAGTATAGTGGTCAGTGTAGTGCAGTATAGTGGACAGTGTAGTATGGTGGTCACTATAGTGTAGTATAGTGGACAGTGTAGTATGGTGGTCAGTATAGTGTAGTATAGTGGACAGTGTAGTATAGTGGTCAGTGTAGTGTAGTATAGTGGACAGTGTAGTATGGTGGTCAGTGTAGTGTGGTATAGTGGACAGTGTAGTATGGTGGTCAGTATAGTGTAGTATAGTGGACAGTGTAGTGGTCAGTGTAGTGGACAGTATAGTGGAAAGTGTAGTATAGTGGTCAGTGTAGTGTAGTATAGTGGAGAGTGTAGTATGGTGGTCAGTATAGTGTAGTATAGTGGTCAGTGTAGTGTAGTATAGTGGACAGCATAGTATAGTGGTCAGTATAGTGTAATATAGTGGTCAGTGTAGTGTAGTATAGTGGACAGTGTAGTATGCTGGTCAGTATAGTGTAGTATAGTGGTCAGTATAATGTAGTATGGTGGACAGTGTAGTATGGTGGACAGTGTTGTGTAGTGGATAGTGTAGTATAACAGACAGTGTAGTATAGTGGTCAGTGTAGTGTAGTATAGTGGTCAGTATAGTGGTTAGTATAGTGTAGTTTAGTATGGAGGTCAGTGTAGTGTAGTGGACAGTGTAGTATGGTGGTCAGTATAGTGTAGTATAGTGGTCAGTGTAGTGTAGTATAGTGGACAGTGTAGTATGGTGGTCAGTATAGTGTAGTATAGTGGACAGTGTAGTATAGTGGTCAGTGTAGTGTAGTATAGTGGACAGTGTAGTATGGTGGTCAGTGTAGTGTAGTATAGTGGTCAGTGTAGTGTAGTATAGTGGACAGTGTAGTATGGTGGTCAGTATAGTGTAGTATAGTGGTCAGGGTAGTATAGTGGTCAGTGTAGTATAGTGGACAGTGTAGTATGGTGGTCAGTGTAGTGTAGTATAGTGGACAGTGTAGTATGGTGGTCAGTGTAGTGTAGTATAGTGGACAGTGTAGTATGGTGGTCAGTATACTGTAGTATAGTGGTCAGTGTAGTGTAGTATAGCGGTCAGTGTAGTGTAGTATAGTGGTCAGTATAGTGTAGTATAGTGGACAGTGTAGTATGGTGGTCAGTATAGTGTAGTATAGTGGACAGTGTAGTATGGTGGTCAGTATAGTGTAGTATAGTGGTCAGTGTAGTATAGTGGACAGTGTAGTATAGTGGTCAGTGTAGTGTAGTATAGTGGTCAGTATATTGTAGTATAGTAGACAGTGTAGTGTAGTATAGTGGACAGTGTAGTATGGTGGTCAGTATAGTGTAGTATAGTGGTCAGTGTAGTGTAGTGGTCAGTATAGTGGTCAGTGTAATATAGTGGACAGTATAGTATAGTGGTCAGTATAGTGGTCAGTGTAGTATAGTGGATAGTATAGTATAGTGGTCCGTGTAGTGGACAATGTAGTGTAGTGGACAGTGTAGTTCTCAGTGTAGTTTTCAGTATAGGAATCAGGTAGGTCAGTACTATTGTATTTGAAGAGACTCAGGGATAGCTAAAAGTCTGCAGGTTAGGGGGAGCAAATTACTTGCCTTGCCCCGGGTGCTGACAACCCATGCTACGCCACTGCACTACACTAACTTGTAGTTTTAGCTGAACACTATGAGGAGGACACACTACACTAACTTGTAGCTTTATCTGAACACTGTGCAGAGGTCGCACTACACTAACTTGTAGTTTTAGCTGAACACTGTGAGGAGGACGCACTACACTAACTTGTAGCTTTAGCTGAACACTGTGAGGAGGACGCACTACCCTAACTTGTAGCTTTAGCTGAACACTGTGCACTACACTAACTTGTAGCTTTAGCTGAACACTGTTCAGAGGACGCATTACACTAACTTGTAGCTTTAGCTGAACACTGTGCAGAGGTCTCACTAAACTAACTTGTAGCTTTAACTGAACACCGTGAGTAGGATGCACTACACTAACTGTAAATAGTCTAGCTGCCTGACTGTGGTACTAATAGGATCAAAAGAACACCAGCAATTTTCTTCAGGTAGTTGTAAATACTGTAACAACACAAGCCTGCCTGTCAGTAGCAAGATAACAGGAACTGATCTAGCTAAACTGAATACAGTGTATATATATATATATATATATATATATATATATATAAATATATATATATATATATATGTATATATATACAACACCTGGGATGCATATATATACACACAATACACTGTAAGTGCAGCTAACTCACTGACTGTCCTGCCTAATCTATCTAACTTAAATCAAATGACACTGTCTCTTTATCTATCTCTCTATCAACGCTGGAACACACACTACACAGGGCCGCCGTGCAGGCGGCCTTATATAGTGTGGGGCGTGTACTAAATACCCTGAGCCATAATTGGCCAAAGCCTCCTTGGCTTTGGCCAATTACCTTCTCTCTGTTCAGACGGCGCTGTGATTGGCCAAGCATGCGGGTCATATTGCATGCTTGGCCAATCATCAGCCAGCAATGAATTATGGGCCGTGACGCGCCACACGAATTTGTCGCGAACTGCCCATATCGTTCGCAATTCAGCGAACGGGCTAACAGATGATGTTGGAGTCGAACATGGGTTCGACTCGAACACGAAGCTCATCCCTACTCTCGACAGAGATTGGCAAGGAATTTGCCTGCCTTGTTACCATACTTATGTAGGTGGAGGGAAAGGTAAGAGGTCTTAATCTGTTCCTTTTGATCTGCCCAGAGATCGAAACCTTGTTTAGCAGCTAGCCACGCCTGTCTATTTTCTGGAGAGTGACATAGGGTCAGATCCGTTTGGGCTTTCCTTAGAGCAGCACTTGCCTGGCAGTATTGCTCTAGAGAATGCTTCTTAAATTGGGTAGTGTAGGAGATGATTACACCTCGTAAAACGGCCTTGCCTGCCTCCCAGAATAGATTGGGATTAGATACATGTTCAGTGTTAGTGAGCACATAATCATTCCATGCTTTGTATATTGTGTGCCAGAAATCCTCATTGTCTGATAAGTACGATGGGAACTGCCACGGCGAGGGCTTATCACTACAGGGCTGTGATCAGAAATTGCTATCTCTGAAATCTCGGAGTCCTGAACCTTTGGGATTAGGGCAGAGGAGCAAAAGAAAAAATCTATGCGTGAGAAAGTGTCATGGGGTGGAGAATAGAAAGTGAATTCCCTATCGGTAGGGTGGGTAAGACGCCAAATAACCGACATATGTAAAAGGGACATGGTGGTGGCCAGTAGTGTAGTGGGCTGTTGAATAGAAGATGGGGGGGCACCTAGTAATGAACGTGGAGATGATTTATCCTCACATTTGTTTATAACACTGTTGAAATCCCCTCCCATCAAGTGGATTGAGTCTGAGGAGTGAAGTACCCATGAGGAAAGGTCTTGGAAAAATGCAGTACCTGGGGAGTTGACCGCATAGATGTTGGATATGGCTAGATCCCTTGAGGCAATTGTCAAATGGATCGTTAGCTTGCGGCCTTCTTGGTCTCTGTCAACCTAGGATAGTGTATGGCAGTTTTTTTATGTAAAAGGATGATCACTCCTGCTTTGCACCCTAATGCTGGGGAACCAATGACCTCCCCCACCCATAGTTTCTTGAGACATTGGAAATCTTGCTCACCTAAATGAGTCTCCTGAAGGAGAGCGATATCCGTTTGCATACATTTTAAATGACAGAGAATTTTCATCTGCTTGTTCGGTGACCGGAGCCCCTTGACATTCCATGACACTATCCGCATGATGGAGACTGAGTCAGTATAAGTGCTCTTTGGGGGGTCCTGCCACCCAACAAGTGGGGAAAAAAAAGGGGAGCATGTGAACCTACCCTACAAGTTGTAGTTAGCCCTTGTCCAATAGGGATAGGTTATAGGTAGGGAGTAGATAGGTCACCCTGGCTTACCTAGTTTGGGGATAGCTGAAACTGGGGATTGTACTGTGTTGAGGAGAGATGGGTCAATGTAGATCTAACCAGGGGTAAACAGTAAAACAACAACCGAATGTAACTATTGACTTCACTTTTTTCTGTGCAAGAAAAAGAAATCAAAAATCATACACAGGAGAATCTAGCTTCCATGCCCCGTCAGATGGGTTTTGTTGTCACGCCAATATAGGCCTTGCTCTCGAATCAGGCAAAGTAAAATAGAGGGAGAACAAGATGTAGTGACAAATTTTAGCCCTTGCCCCGAGAATCTCACCCAATCTGTATCTTGGCAGGGAAGCTGACGTTTCCTGGGTATTAATACAAACATGGTACAGAATTTCAAACATAGCTCTCCAACCTGTAAACCTACAGGGAGGAGAGAGTATCAAACAAACAGGTATATTACCACCTGATTGTGCTGGTATAGCTGCGAGAATACAGAAGTAAAGGATTTCCGCTGTTTGGAGACCTCCACAGAGACCTCCACAGAGTAATCAGGGAATAGTAATAATTTGTGGCCATCTATAGAAAGGCCCTTCACTTTAGGGTAGTGCTGTAGAAGGATGTGTTTTTCTGCATAGTTTAAGTAACGCACAATTACCGGTCGCGGCTTGGGTTGCTGATCTTGCTGAGGGCCTATGCGGTGAGCCCGTTCCACCACACAAGGGTAGCGGAGACCAGAAGCCTCAGGTATGCTGTAGCTGCAAAGCTCCATTAGGCTGGTCATCGTGTAGGACTCAGGGAGACCTATAATATGCAGGTTGTTCCTGCGGGACCTATTCTTGAGGTCCTCGAGTTTATCCAGCAGGAATTGGGATACTCCTGCCTGCGTGGATATAGAGGTTGTCACCTGGTGCAATCGTTCCTCCACTGAGGCTATACGTTGCTCTGTCCCTTGCAGCCTATGTGTCTGGCTATGTATATCCAGTCTCAGTTGCTCCATGCCATGTTGAACAGCCCTGTCCACTGCCTCTGCAATCATGGGGGTGAGGAGTTGGGACACCGCCAGGGCTATCTTGGCATGTGTTGCCTCAGTGTCCTCAGGGAGATGCAGAGCCTGAGAGGGGGAGGTAGATCGGCGGCATCCTCGGCAGGGATAGCGGCCGCCATCTTAGCCGCTGTGGCTGCTCCTGGCTCGGGCGAGCTGCAGGGAGCCTGTGTGTCAGGAAAGGGTCCATCCGCTGGTAAGATATATCGTTAAGCATGCAGTACTGGGGTCCACCAGCAGGTGTCTCCTGGCAGTGTTGAACTGTCAGGAGAATATTTCCCTGCTGGTGTCATTTCATCTTTTGGCCGCAGTACTGATGTCCACCAGCGGATGGATCCTGGCAGTATGGAGCAGACAACACTCCCTGCGCTCAGGTGTGACTTGAAGCCAATTATAGTCAGCCCTATTAATACCCAGCAAGCCCTCACATGCTCGCCTTGGTATCTTTCTCCCTGTGCCTTGACCTTGCTGCCTGTATCCTGTTTGTGAACCTGCTCTGTCCCGCTCTGCTCTGATCCGATCCGATCCCTATCCCAGGCCCATCCTGTTCTTGTCCCTCCTGATTCCCTTGGATCCCTACCCTGCAGCTTTACCATCCATCCTCTCCCCTTCCTGCTGGTTTCCCGTCCTTACCCATCTGCTGACCTCCTGTGTATGACCCTGGCCTGGCTGACATCTGTGATTCCGGTATTGCCCCTTGCTGTATATACTATTGTTTGCTGTGGGTTTGTTGTGTTGGTTTTGCACTGTTTGTATTTTCTGGTTTATCACTTATTTTTAATAAATATTATTTATTAATTTACATGCGTTTGGGTTATCTCTGTGCAGTCCACACAGTCTGGTCAATTAGATCTCCTGACTATACCAAGGCCATCCCTGACCAGACGTGGCTGCATTGAGGAAACCATCCTGGTTTATCGGGTCTGCTAATATGGATTTCAATGAAATCATTTATTATTCTCTGCTAGCAGAAGAGGATGGTGAATATTGTCGCCAGATTTTAAAAGGGTGGACTAGTGACCAGCTGACGGAAACTATCCGATCAGCTCATTCCCTAGTGGATCAGGGGTATATGTCTTTTGAAGATGCTCAGCCCCTGATCCAGTTATGTGCAAAACCAGCCCTGTCATGCATTCCCGAGGGAAGTGATGATTTTTCGCCCCCCTTCAATTATGGCCAAGTTGAATCCCTGGTTTGGTTGTTAGAGGATGATCCAGCCTATTTTATGGAACATTATTCCTCTTGTTCACAGCAAGTGTTGTCTAATTGCATCCAGTCGGTGCAATCCTTGATTAGTCAGGCTGTGTGTGAATCAGCGTTTGTTCAACCTGTGCTGCAGGCATGGTCAGATCTCCTGTCTTTAGCTAAGCCACAATTTTCCAGCCCTGCCATTAATCATCTGCCTTCCCAAAAATGTATCTCCCCGTCACCTATGGCAACCTCAGCTACAGCCCAGTTTACTCAACCCCCTATCAAATACTACTACCCAGTCTCCAAGTGTAGCACCTATCCCGCCTTCAATCCACCTGTCTCTTCTCCTCCACCTGTAACAGTCCCACAAAACCCCTCTCTAGCTACAGTTCCTTGGTCTTCCTTCGATCCAGCTACTTTCTTTTCTTTCAGCCCTGCACCTACATACAAGACTGCACGGGCTAAACCAAAAAAGAAACAAAAATTCTTTCCTACCCACACGATCCTGCCAGTAACCCAACTTGCTTCCACACCAACTAACCCACCTGATTCTGTCAAACCTCTGCCTGCTACCCAGCCTGACAGTCCAGTGCCTGCTACCGAGCCTGATGCGCCAGTGTCTTCTACTCAACCTGTTGTGCCAGTGCCTGCTGCTCAGCCTGACATCTCAGTGCCCATGTTCCAGTCTGACGCTTCAGTGACTACCGTCCAGTCCGATGTACCTATTGTTCAGCCTGGTATGCCAGCACCTGCTGTTCTGCCCGATGTGCCAGCGCCTGTGTCTGCTGCCCAGTCTAAAGTTCCAGTACCCGCTGCTTGGTCTGATGTCTCGGTGCCGGCTTTCCAGTCCGCTTTCCAGCCTGATGTGCCAGTGTCTGCTACTCAGCCAGTTGTGCCAATGCCTGTGCCCGCTGCCCAGTTTGAGGTCCCAGTGCCTGCTGCTCAGCCCGAAATCCCAGTGTCCATGTTCCAGTCTGACGCTCTAGTGACTACTGACCAGTCCGATGTACCTGTTCAGCCTGTTGTGCCAGTACCTGCTGTTCTGCCTGATGTGCCCACTGTTCAGCCTGATGAGCCTGCTTTCCGGTTTGATGTGTCCATCCTCCAGCCTGATATCCTGGTACCTGTCTTCCAGCCTGATGTCGTGATGTTGGTATCCCAGCCTGAGGTTTCGGTGCCCGTGTCTCAGCCTGAAGTTTCTGTGCCCGTGTTTCAGCCTGGAGTTTCGGTGCCCGTGTCTCAGCCTGCTGAATTTGTGCCCGTTACCCAGTCTGTTGAATCGGTGCCCGTTACCCGGTCTGCTGAACTGGTGCCCGTTACCCAGTCTGCTAAACCGAAGTCTGTCACTTTGCCTGTCAAGCCAGTATCCGTTATCCGGCTTGCCAAACCAGTGCCCGGTGTCCAGCTCACTGAGTCGGGGCCTGTTACCCAGCCCACTGGGCCGGGGTCCGTTACCCAGCTTGCTGAGCCGGTGCCTGTAATCCGGCCTGCCCTTACGGTGCTCGCTGTTCGGCCCAATGTTCCAGAGCCTGCTGTCCATCTCGATGACCCGGAGCCTGCTGCTCAGCCCGATGACCCGGAGCCTGCTGCCCAGCTCGATGACCCGGAGCCTGCTGCCCAGCTCGATGACCCGGAGCCTGCTGCCCAGCTTGATGACCCGGAGCCTGCTGCCCAGTTCGATGACCCGGAGCCTGCTGCCCAGTTCGATGACCCGGAGCCTGCTGCCCAGCTCGATGACTCGGAGCCTGCTGCCCAGCTCGATGACCCGGAGCCTGCTGCCCAGCTCGATGACCCGGAGCCTGCTGCCCAGCTTGATGACCCGGAGCCTGCTGCCCAGCTCGATGACCCGGAGCCTGCTGCCCAGCTCGGCTTGTTCCTGTCTGCTGCCCAGCTCGGCTTGTTCCTGTCTGCTGCCCAGCTCGGCTTGTTCCTGTCTGCTGACCAGCTCGGCTTGTTTCTGTCTGCTGCCCAGCTCGGCTTGTTCCTGTCTGCTGCCCAGCTCGGCTTGTTCCTGTCTGCTGCCCAGCTCGGCTTGTTCCTGTCTGCTGCCCAGCTCGGCTTGTTCCTGTCTGCTGCCCAGCTCGGCTTGTTCCTGTCTGCTGCCCAGCTCGGCTTGTTCCTGTCTGCTGCCCAGCTCGGCTTGTTCCTGTCCGCTGCCCAGTTCAATGACTCTTTAGGGAGGGGTACTGTCAGGAAAAGGTCCATCCGCTGGTAAGATATATCGTTTGGCATGCAGTACTGGGGTCCACCAGCAGGTGTCTCCTGGCAGTGTTGAACTGTCAGGAGAATATTTCCCTGCTGGTGTCATTTCATCTTTTGGCCGCAGTACTGATGTCCACCAGCGGATGGATCCTGGCAATATGGAGCAGACAACACTCCCTGCGCTCAGGTGTGACTTGAAGCCAATTATAGTCAGCCCTATTAATACCCGGCAAGCCCTCACATGCTCGCCTTGGTATCTTTCTCCCTGTGCCTTGACCTTGCTGCCTGTATCCTGTTTGTGAACCTGCTCTGTCCCGCTCTGCTCTGATCTGATCCGATCCCTATCCCAGGCCCATCCTGTTCTTGTCCCTCCTGATTCCCTTGGATCCCTACCCTGCAGCTTTACCATCCATCCTCTCCCCTTCCTGCTGGTTTCCCGTCCTTACCCATCTGCTGACCTCCTGTGTATGACCCTGGCCTGGCTGACATCTGTGATTCCAGTATTGCCCCTTGCTGTATATACTATTGTTTGCTGTGGGTTTGTTGTGTTGGTTTTGCACTGTTTGTATTTTCTGGTTTATCACTTATTTTTAATAAATATTATTTATTCATTTACATGCGTTTGGGTTATCTCTGTGCAGTCCACACAGTCTGGTCAATTAGATCTCCTGACACTGTGTGAGGCGGGGAGCGGATCGCTCCACAAAACGATCCATACACTCGTCCAGATCGTGGCTCACTGAGGCTGTTGCTGTGGCGCGGATTATGTGTGCTGATGAGTCGGGGGGAGCGGAAGCTGAGGCAGGTCACTCCATGCTCGCACGGCCCCAGAACCAGAAGTCTTAGGTTTGTTCTTAAGTAGAATCAGTTTGTAATTTTGAACTGGTTCTGGAGCTACACATAAAGTGTAGCTCCAGACAAAAAAAAACTATTTTTAAGCTTTTTGGAAAACATAGGGAATGGTTATCACCCCTGTAACCTTTGTTTTGCTGTCTGTGCACCTGTTCAGAAGATTTCACCTAACTTTCTGTCCCAATGACAATTGGATTTTGAAAAATTGGGGTTTTTAGTGAAACAAGGAACTCTTACAGGAGGGAATTTCCCTTCCTAGGAGTAGATTTCCTATCACTTCCTGCTGTCTCCTTCTGTTTGAAAGTAGGAGTCATTTGTAAGTTGGATGTTTGAATGTAGGGGCCTGCCCTATATGCTTTGCAGAAATTTGGGCCTTAGGTGTTGGTGTTGCCACAACACTGTAAGCCCTCACAGTTACTCTTGGTGGGCGCAGGAACGGGCCCTGCTGTGAAATATTAGATCAAGAATTGTAATTACATGCCCCTGTTGAACAGGGGCTGAAAAATTGTGCCTTAGCCACTGGTGCCACAACACTGCAACCCCTCACAGATACTATAGTTGGAGCACAGGAATGAGCCCTGCTGCAAATTATTGCAGCAAAAATTGTAATTACACGCCCCTGTTAAACAGGGTCATAAAAATTGGGCCTTAGCCACTGGTGCCACAACACTGTAACCCCTCACAGATACTATAGTTGGAGCGCAGGAATGAGCCCTGCTGCCACTTATTGCATCAAAAATTGTAATTATATGCCCCTGTTAAACAGGGGCTAAAAAATTAGGCTTTAGGCACTGGTGGCGGTGCCCAGAACCAAAAATGTTCTTACAAGCTATCAGCATGAAAATTTAGGAGGAAAAGGATAGTCACTCAGCATAACAGGATAGTCACTCCGCATCAGCATAGGCAGTCTTGAAGGGATCTCACATAAATAAAAACATTATTCGGTTACATCAGCATCAGGTGCTTGGTAGCTGGAGGTGATCCAAGACTAATTCATTTTTATGAAGGTCAGTCGATCGACCAAGTCAGTGGACAGGCGCACCCTGTGATCAGTTACAAAGCCTCCAGCAGCACTGAATGTGCATTCCGAAAGAATGCTGGATGCAGGACAGGCCAGTAGCTCAATTGCATAATGTGCAAGCTCTGGCCAGTGATCCATCCTCAAGACCCAGTAACACAGAGGATTGTCAGAGGGAAAGGTGTCCATGTCTGATCTTGGCCCTAGGTATTCCTGCACCATGTAAATCAGACGCTGGTGATGGTTGCTGGAACCGATCATACCTTGGGGCTGCAGACTAAAAAATTGTTTGAACGCATTGGTCAGACGGCCTCCTTCTCCACCACTCCTTCTGTGACTGACCGAAGCCTCAGCAACACCTTGTCCAGGAACAGGAATTTGTAATCTCCCCGGCTCTGGAAATGCCTTGCACAAACCTTTCTGCAAGGCCTCTCAAAGATGTTTCATCCTCTGCTCCCTCTGCGATGGCAAGATAAGGTCCGCAACCTTATCCTTGTAACATGGATCAAGGAGGGTTGCCAGCCAGTAATGATCCCTCTCCTTGATACCACGAATATAAGGATCCTTCCGCTGGCTTGCAGGATCAGGGAGGCCATGCAGCATAGGTTTGCTGAGGCATTCGGTCCAGAGTCCTCTGGGTCACTAAGGACGTCATCATCTGCAGCCACCTCCTCCCAGCCAGGTACAAGTCCATGGGTTTCTTTGGACTCTAAATGATCCCTTGAAAAATGCTGCTGATGCTGACTGCCAGGCTCTACCTCCCTGCTGACACAATCCTCCTCCTCCTCCTCCTCCTCTTCCTGTGTGATCAGCAGGCACGCAGGAACAATGTCTGGATAAAGGGGGCCTTGAGAGGTAAGGAAGTCCTCCTTTTCCTCCCTCTATTCTGCCCCAAGTGCCCTGTCCATTATTCCACGCAGCGTGTGCTCCAACAGGTGGACAAGAGGGACAGTGTCACTGATGCATGCACTGTCACTGCTCACCATCCTCATGGCCTCCTCAAATGGTGACAGGACAGTGCAAGCATCCCTGATCATGACCCACTGGCGTGGGGAAAAAAAAAAAAGCTCCCCTGACCCTGTTCTGGTGCCACAGGTACTAATTGATGGCCCTCTCCTGCATGTGCAGCCGCTGCAGCATGGCCAAGGTTTAGTTCCACCTGGTGGGCATGTCACAGATTAGACGGTTCTTGGGCAGGTTAAATTTCTTTTGGAGGTAAGCCAGCCGAGCACTGGCATTATATGACCGGCGGAAATGCACACAGACTTTCCTGGCCTGCCTCCGGACTTCCTGTAAGCCTGGGTACCTGCCCAAGAACCGCTGCACCACCAAGTTAGGGACGTGAGCCAAACAGGGCACATGGGTCAGGTATCCCTGTCGGAGGGCGGAGAGGAGGTTGGTGCCATTGTCGCAAACCACCAATCCTGGCTTAAGCTGGTGTGGCATCAACCACCTCTGAGCCTGCCCCTGCAGAGCTGACAGAATCTCTGCCCCAGTGTGGCTCCTGTCCCCCAAGCACACCAGCTCAAGCACCGCATGGCATCTTTTTGCCTGCTTACTTGCGTACCCCTTGAACGCCTATGGAGCACTGCTGGTTCCAAGGACAAATCAGCACATGAAGAGGCCATGGAGGAAAAAAGAAGAGGAGGGGGTGGAGGAGAGCGGTGTGGCAGAATCACCACTAGTAGCATTTTGGAGGCGTGGTGGCAGAACAACCTCCAACACTACCACACCCTGTCCTGCATCCTTCCCAGCTGCCAGTAGAGTCACCCAGTGGGCCGTGAAAGAAAGGCAACATCCCTGTCCATGCCTGCTGGACCATGAGTCAGTGGTAATATGCACCTTACTGCTGACCGCCCTGTCCAGCAAGGCCAAAACATTGCCTTCCACATGCTGGTAGAGAGCCAGAATCGCCTTCCATGAAAAAAGTGGCATTTGGGAACCTGCCACTGAGGAACCACACATTCCACAAACTCATGGAAGGGGGCAGAGTCTACCAACTGAATGTCAATGGCTTGGAGTGAACTTCTTTTGGTGGTGCAGTAGCTGGGGCAGGGAAATTTGCCTGGTACAATCGGATGTTGGTGTACCAATAGCAGATTGCCCACAAGTACTTGGCAGTGACACACCTAATTGTACACCTTCATTCCTCTCAGTGCAGGTTTCTGAGAGGACTGAAGATATAGTGGGGTTGGAGATCCCAGCTGATGAGGAGCAAGGAGAGGTCCACTTTGTTCTTTGGTGTGAGTCTTTTATGTATGCTTGCCAACAGACTGCATGACAGGTCGATATATGTCTGGTCAAGCATGTGGTGCCCAAGCGGCTGCTGTTTTGGCCATGTGAGATACGCTTCAGACATATGTTGCAAATAGCAATAGTGTGATCTGCTGGACACGTCTCATAAAAGGCCCACACAAAGGAACTTTTGGAATAACGCGCAGAGACAGCAGCGCTCTGCACATGCAGAGCTCTGTGGTGTGATGCAGTCGGTTGGCTGCCCTTAAGCTGTCCCCCTGGAGGGCATCCTGCCTCGTTGGAGATGTGCCTCCTCCTCCTTCTCTCTCCTATCAGGCACCCATGTAGAGTCAGTGACCTCATCATCCCCTCCCTCCTCATCACTGGAGCAAACCTGGCAGTATGCTGCAGCTGGGGGAATATGACTGCCAATTTGCTGTCCTTCTTGGGCACCCCTCTCCCTGGGCTCATGTAACTGCCTTCCTAAAGCTGGGTACCATCATCGGAGCCCTCAAAATGCTGCGCATCCTCCTGCAGCATTTACCCAACACTGTGGTCAAACAGTTCGGGGGACTCCTCAGGACATGGTGGGGCTAGGGAAGGAGTGACTGATGCCATTGAGCCGAGGGAAGAGGCCACTTTGGCAGCTGCTTTGGCAGACAAAGTACCCTGAGCCTGGGTGAGAGAGGATGAGGAGGATGAGGACGGCTTAGCCTTCCACTTTACCAACTCTTCCGCATGTTGTGGCTCAACACGGCCAGCTGCCGAAAAAAAGGACAAGCGTGCCCCATGGCCACGTGCTGATGAGGATGCACCGTGTACAGCGTCACTAAAACTGGTTGTTTAATTAATGTGTGGCACCTACCCCCGAAGGAGCTGCTGGTAATTGATTGGACTTGTACTATGCTCTCTTACCCCCAATAAATTGGGTCAACCCAATTGACAAAGCTGTATAACACTATTGGTACGAAAACCCAATATTAAAGAACAATTAAATAATAACAGTTTACATTAATTTTACCTTTGTTGTTACCTGGGTATATGCTACTGAGATGAGTGTTGGTGAATGGCTACACTCAAGGGTTACCTACATGACCCCTGCAGGCGCATTTCCAAGTAATGGGCACCTTTCCACTTCCAGCAACGGCCATGCAGACACTCTAGGCCTTACAGTAAATGATATAGTCTCTTGTCTTCTTTCTTCAGCTAGCCATTATACTGCAGTATTTGTATTCCATAGGGTTTGCAGATGGTAATGCAACATAAAAAAGTGAACAACAGCAACTTCAATTATGCAATGCACTTATGACTTCCTGTCTCCAGAATGCAATATGACCGTCAGTCAGTTCCTAGTGAAGTTAGGCTTTGAGGCCTGTCTGAGCACAGTCTGAGTGGAAAGAACTGTTCCGTGGGACTGCAGGTCTCAGCAGCACTGTAATGACTAGTCTATAGTGTGCTAGGTGCTTTATATAAGTTTTGGGTGCCTCTGCTCTGGTGATCTCAGTCCTGCTGCCAGTCAGCTCCATCACACTGCACCGCTCTGAGAGATGACGGGGACCCTCGATTAGCTCTGTCGGGTGTTCTGTATCCTCAAACCCGGTCACACAGCTTCTCCAACACACTGTGATGGGGCACTTTCCGTGGTTGCAGTTCCGCACCAAGCAAGGGGCGCTCTTCGGATGACTCCACACAGGTCCCTGCAGGCAGGCCACACGTCCCAGCAAGAAGAGACAGAAAATGGCTGCGCCGGGCCTTTTATTACCTACCCAGCATGCAGTTCAGTCACACAGTGTTCATGGGTAGGTGAGCGAGCATTGTGGGTAGGTAAGTCTTTTCCAGTAACACAATTAAGTCACTTCCTGTTTAGGCTTTCCTTCATGCTTCAATGTGAAATATAAACAAGTCTTATTCACATTATATATCACTAGAGGGAGCCAAATACCAATCTAACAACTTTAACGTTGCATGACATTAGATGACAAAAATCCCAGCGCTACAAATGTATGTATTTTTGTATGTTTTACCCTTCATAGAGTTCAGTAGGATTATCTGCTTAGTTTGGGTTTGCAAATTTGAAAAAAGGATATGATGAACACCCACTAATTCAGCAAGGGCATAATTGATCATTCAGCCTACACTTGCAAATTGATAAGTGGATGATTTGATATGGACTTTATTATCTTTAATCCAAGGACATATTTATTACATAGTCACCATTTTCATTTTCAGATTGCTCTGAAATATTATATACGTATAGTCATCTCAAAAAAAATGTTTGTACATGCATTAACAGTTGTTATGGTAACAAAACTCTACTTAAACTGCTATTATTGGTAAGTTGCTTTTATTCTGTTTATTTTAAAGGCTAAGTTTACCTTTTCATTCACGTTTTATAATTTCTTTTCTGCCCAAGCCATCCTAATGTGTTTACCTCTTACTTACCTAGTCCATGGCAGCTTTGAATCTTCACTTATCGGTTCAAGAAATATTTAACCATAACTCCCTGTAGCATTACTATATTTGACCATCCAGGAAACTTCATATCCCATCATGTCCTGCCTTACTGAATCACAGAATAGGGTGTGGTTTACCTATCTGGGCCACCCCTCCCTCATTGCTTCCTTTAAGGTGGCCAATGACCATACACTGTACAATTTAATTGTACAATCTCCTTCAGATCAACCATCAGCTATGTAGTGCAAGGGCCTGTCTGATTTGATACAAATGGAATAGATTGTTTAGGTGGGTTATCCTATTCCATAGCTTTGGTAAATATAAAGGAAATTGTAGAGAGATTGTACAATCAGATTTGCATAGTGTATGGTCAGCTTTGTCTGTCATTGTTAAACACATGAATTTCACTTTCAGGCCTTATTCATACCTAGCGTAGAGGGAGCGCACTTTTTTTGTGCATTTTTCCCATGGCACACATAGGGCAGCCATTGAAATTGAGGTATGTGGTAAAGTAGCTAATGAAACATTTTGGCGTGTTCCATGTTTGGGTTGCCATTAACAATTAATGGCACTGAAAGCACAACAAATTCATTTTAGGTGTATGAAGGTGGCCATACACTATACAATCTGTACAATCTCCTTTAGATCTACCTAAACTATATAATAGGAAGGCACTCTTATCTATCCTATCACTGTGTATTCAATTAGGTAGGCCCCTGCACTACATAGTTGATGGTAGATCTAAAAAAGATTGCGCAATCACATTGTATAGTGTATGGTGAGCTTTACAGACTTCTAGGGAAACACTTCCCCTGTTTTCAATACTACAGCTCTGCTCCACATAGGCTGTGATGTGCTTGCTCAGCTCTTGCACTCCACCAAATGAACGATCTATGCAACAAGAAGGTAATGTACAAAACAATCAGCAGAGGAAGACACTGGCTGTGTATTAAGGCAGGACAGTGCTCACTGCAATGATTGCGTGTAACTGCAGAGGTGGGCGGAAGCAATCCTCTGGAGGGAATGGACAGGTGCTGGGTGTGTTTTAATGAGGTCAGCTGCTAACGGAATTCCTTAGTTCACTAAAGCCATGTACACACGAGCAGAATGTCCAACAGAAAAAGTCAGACGGGAGCCTTTCTTCATATATTCGTGTGTATGTCCCATCTGACTTTTTACGTCGGAAATTCTGATGGACCTAGAAAGAGAACATGTTCTAAATTTTTCCGACGGAACCAATTCCTATGGGGAAAACCACTTGCTTGTATGCTGTTCCGACGTAACAAAAACGACGCATGCTCTGAAGCAAGTACGAGACGGAAGCTGTTGGCTACTGGCTATTGAACTTCAGTTTTCTAGTCCCGTCGTACGTGTTGTACGTCACGGCATTCTGGACGGTCAGAATCTGGTGTAACCATGTGTATGCTAGACACCTTGAGCGGAATTCCGTCAGAACTCTGTCGGAAAAACCCTCAGAGTTTATTCCGATGGGAAAACTGGTAGTGTGTACAGGGCATAACAGTTTTCCTGTCCTAAAGGACATATACCAGGTAGTTTTGGAGGAGTTCTCTATAGGAGAAAATAGAGGCTGAGGTTATGCCTACCCTAGAATATAGAGAAAGCTTTTTCTTTCCTGCAACAGAGGTACAGTAATGGTATATTGGTATGATGGTATATTTCCCAATAAGAGGATAAAACTCTTTTTCCAGTAAGAGAGCAGTGTGCTTTAGTCTGGCTAGGCCACAAATTCAGAAACATATGGCAGGAGTTTTCATGTAATAAAATTATAGCTTTGCAACCTTGCTTTTGTTTTATTGGTGCTTTTTTTTTCTTTCATATAACACTCACCCTTTTGTTTATATTCTACATTCAGCCGGGATTTCCTGGCTGACAGCTGAATGGGCCAGTCAGAGATGACCCATGGCTGTTAGGATATCAGCAGCTCCCAGCTTCCTAACAACCAGCCTAAGGGCAAGCTGTCACATTTATCAGATTCAGTAGTAGTAATACTGCAGCTAAATGTTTCACTTCCTGCTGCTGTCAGAGGTTCGACTCAACCAAACACCAGTTTATTTGGGCTATTTGCTTACCTCTACATACAGAAGAATAAAAAAAGTCTTAACTTAACTTAAACTTAAAGTGGAGGATAGGGATGAGCCGAACACTTCCCGGTTCGGTTCACACCAGAACCTGCGAACGGACCGAAAGTTTGCACGAATGTTAGAACCCCATTGACGTCTATGGGACTCGAACGTTCAAAATCAAAAGTGCTCATTTTAAAGGCTAATTTGCATGGTATTGTCCTAAAAAGGGTTTGGGGACCTGGGTCCTACCCCAGGGGACATGTATCAATGCACAAAAAACATTAAAAAACGGCCGTTTTTTCGGGAGCAGTGATTTTAATGATGCTTAAAGTAAAAAAAAAAAGTGAAATATTCCTTTAAATATCATACCTGGGGGATGTCTATAGTATGCCTGTAAAGTGACGCGTGTTTCCCGTGTTTAGAACAGTCCCTGCACCAAATGTCATTTTTAAAGGAAAAAATCTCATTTAAAACTGCTTGCGGGTTTAATGTAATGTCGGGTCATGGCAATATGGATGAAAATCAGTGAGACAAACGGCATGGGTACCCCCCAGTCCATTACCAGGCCCTTTGGGTCTTGTATGGATATTAAGGGGAACCCCGCACCCAAATTAAAATAAGGAAAGGTGTGGGGCCACCAGGCCCTATATACTCTGAACAGCAGTATACAGGCGGTGCAAACAAGACAGGGACTGTAGGTTTGTTGTTAAGTAGAATCTGTTTGTAATTTTGAACGGTTACATTTTTAACGTGTTTAGATCCAGCCAAAAAATCTTTTTTAAGCTTTTTGGAAAACATAGGGAAGGGTTATCACCCCTGTGACATTTGTTTTGCTGTCTTTCCTCCTCTTCAGAAGATCTCCTCCTCTTTCACCTCACTTTTTGTCCCAATGAAAAATGTTTTTTGAAAATTTGGGTTTTTTTGTGGAACAAGGATTGGAAAGCATCAGTAGAAAGGAGAATTTTTTTTCCCATATTAACTCTTACAGGAGAGAATTTCCCTTCCTAGGGGAAGATTTCATCTCACTTCCTGTTGTCTCCTTCCGTTTGCAAGTAGGAGTCGTTTGTAAGTTAGATGTTTGAAAGTAGGGTCCTGCCCTATATACTCAGCAGAAATTTGGGCCTTAGGTGTTGCTGTGGCCACAACACTGTAAGCCCTCACAGGGCCCTGCTGTGAAATATTAGATCAAGAATTGTAATTACATGCCCCTGTTGAACAGGAGCTGAAAAATTAGGCCTTAGGCACTGGTGCTGGTGCTACAACACTGCAACCCCTCACAGACACTCTAGTTGGAACGCAGGAACGAGCCCTGCTGCAAAGTATTGCATCAAAAATTGTAATTACACGCCCCTGTTAGACAGGGGCAGAAAAATTGGGCCTTAGGCACTGGTGCTGGTGCCACAACACTGCAACCCCTCACAGACACTCTAGTTGGAACGCAGGAACGAGCCCTGCTGCAAAGTATTGCATCAAAAATTGTAATTACACGCCCCTGTTAGACAGGAGCAGAAAAATTGGGCCTTGGGCACTGGTGCTGGTGCCACAACACTGCAACCCCTCACAGACACTCTAGTTGGAATGCAGGAACGAGCCCTGCTGCAAAGTATTGCATCAAAAATTGTAATTACACGCCCCTGTTAGACAGTAGCAGAAAAATTGGGCCTTGGGCACTGGTGCTGGTGCCACAACACTGCAACCCCTCACAGACACTCTAGTTGGAATGCAGGAACAAACCCTGCTGCAAAGTATTACATCAAAAATTGTAATTACACGCCCCTGTTAAACAGGGGCTGAAAAATTGTGCCTTAGGCACTGGTGGTGGCGCCCAGAACCAAAAATGTTCTTACAAGCTATCAGCGTGATGATTGAGGAGGACTACAAAAGGAGGCAGGGAGTAGGGAGTGCCGCAGTTCGCTGCTTCTGTCGGCAGATGTCCCAACCCCCCACACACAGGGAAAAACACAGGGGACTATTTCGGTACTGAAGGTAGTAGGGTATTAGTACAGAAAGGTGAAGAGAAGATAATAGGATAAAAACTATATTTTTAATAGAAAGCCATTTTAAAAGGATATATATAGCACAATAATGCAATAACATATACAGTTGTAATACAGGACAAGACAATATATACAACCGCATGAATTGCATCCAGTAATAACAGAGATTGTAACAATGACTTGGATTCTCGACCGGTTTCGCGGTATTCACCGCTTCCTCAGGAGAGTAAAGTCTAAAATGTAGCATAAAAGACAAATAATAAATATACAAAGATTCACAGATGCATAAAGTTTTTGTGATGGTGGCAGCGAGGTCATTGAAAATTACATTGAACAATAATATACAAGTTGAATATAGAAAGGACAGGCTCACCCGCTCAGGTATTCTCTGTAGATATATGGGGCCCCATACAATTCCCCCTGCGACGAACACAGGGGATAACAGAACAGCCTCTGGTGGGTAAAATGTTTAGGTAATTGGTTTATGTGTGGGTCACTAAACCACAAAACAAGGTAAGGCGTGATAAAGTAGAGGGGTACCCATAAATTACCTCTAAGTTTGGAACCCAGTGTGCAGAGGACAGAGACTAGAATTAGAGTAGTTAAGGGAAAGAGGAGGGGAGGGAAAGAAAAAAGAAGGGAGGAAAGTGATAAAGAGGAGGGGAGGGGGGGGGGAAATAGGGGGGAGGGGGGGGGAGGAGAGGGAGGGAAAGGGGGAGGGGTTAGGGGTGGGAAGGAGGAGGAAGGGGGGGGAGGGGGAGGTGGGAAAAAAAGGGGGAGCGGGGAAAGGGGGGGGAAAAGGGGGGGGAGGGAAAGGGGGGAGGGAGGAAAAGGGGGGGGGAAGGGGGGAGAGAGGGGAGGAGGGGTGGGAGAGTGGGGAGGGGGGGAGAGGGAAAGGAAAGGTAGTAGGATAGAGTGGTGAGCAGGACCTAGGATTAGGTCCAGGTGAAAATTAGGCAAGACTGAAAGAGAAGGAAGGAGAATGCACACAGGTAATAGGGACCATAACTTACCCCTGCAACGTGATCAGCGAGGGCGGTGAAATACAGTAAAAGGGGAGCATACAATGGTAAGGATCGGGGGGTAAAATCGTTTAAACGATCCAGGCGCTCATGAGTAAGTGATGAAAGCTCCACACAGCTGGAGCCACTGATATGTGCAAAAGGGATAATGACCGTAGCAGCTGTAATAAAGTAAGGTAAATTACATTCCAAAATGATAGAGGGGGGGAGAACAATGCCCACAAAGCAGAGCGACATAAGCGGTAGCTCAATAAAGTAGAGGGTATCAAAACATAAGTAGTGAGAATAGGTAACAATTACCAAGAGGTGTAAAGGTAACAAATTATATGTAGTCCCCCGTGAAGAAAAGATGGTAAAATACTAGTATGAAGACACACATAGGTGCTACAAGCAGCCACTGTGTGTGAAAGGGCAATGTATAACCAGGTCCAGCATGGGTGAGAGGAGAAGCAGAGGAGAGAGGTCAGCCACCGGGAAAGAAGTGACAGGGAAGGGACGGGAAGGGGGAAAGGGAGGGAGGGGGGAAAGGTAAAACTTACCCAGATGCTGCTCCTCGTTGAGCGCCACGTCAGAGGACTGTAGGCTTATACAGCAGCCGTGTCCGGCCGCTATAAAAGCACCCCAACCCGGAAGTCAGGGACGGCAAAACGAGGGCGGTCCCTGACGTCACCGGGTCAGCTCGCCCGCACTGCGCAGGTGCACTGTGAGTGCTACTGCGCAAGCGCGCGCTCCTGACAAAGGGAATCTAGTTCCCAAACAAGGAGACGCAAGCAGTCACAAGACTGCCAGGGCGAGCATGTGTCTGTCGCGTAGGAGGAGGATCGGGGCAAGACATACCAACAAAGTCTGATGACGGGGAAGGGAGCCTGACCTTGTACAGCAACACAGTAAAACAACATGATACAGCATAATGAAATAAAGGATAAAACGGATAATTATACAAATGTTGTGTGAAGTTATATGGAGTGTCAGCCACCCATAACTTTAGAGGATGAAACTTAGGTAGACATGGTCAATACATTGATACTTGGCCCTAGGGGTGCCACGATGGAGGTAAAAGAAGGGGGGGAGGAGGAATCAGGGGGAGTGGGAGGAAAAAGGGGGGGGGAGGGGGGAAGGAGGGAGAAAAGGAGAGGGGGGGTTGAAAAGGGAAGGGGGGGGGGGAAAGGGGAAAGAGGGGGGTGGTGGGGGGAAGGGGGGGGGAGGGAAGAGAGGGGGGGAGAAAGAGGGAGGGGGAAAGGGGAGGGGGACAGAGGGGAGGAAAAGAGAGCAAGGGGAAAGGGAGTGAACATGATCTCATAAGAAAGCCCTATAGGACACCGACTCATTTAGGCCAGGCGGGGTGGTGGCGTTGAGTCGCTCGATCCAGAGGGACTCTCTCTGCAATATCGAGCGATCCCAATCGCCACCTCTAGGGCTGGGTTTCACCACCTCTAATACCAGGAATTTGGCCACGGAATTGTCGAATCTATGATAAAGTCCGATGTGTCGGCCAATAGTAGTCAGTTTACCGTTTTCTGAGTCGTAGAGGTGGTCACCGATTCTCTGCCTGAGTTCCCTAATAGTTTTGTCCACATAGAAGGCTTTGCATACACACTTCATGAGGTAGATAACCCCCTTTGTAGCACAGTTTGCGAAGGTCCGTGGAACCAGGATTTCTCCGTTAGGTAGGGTCACTGTTCTGCTTTCGTGGACCCAAGGGCACCGGGGGCATTCCCCACATTGGAATGTGCCATTGGGGCCACTACGCGCAGGTTTGGTGGGGTTGTAGTGGCTCGCAGTAAGTTGATCACGTAGCGATCGAGCTCTGCGAAAGACCACTTCCGGTGTATGTCTAATGTATTTATTTAAAGTGTGATGTTCAGCCAAAAGGTGCCAGTGTTTGGCTAGGATATTCCGCAACACATGATGGTGTGCTGAGTAAGTGGTAATAAATCTTACAGTTTCTGTAGGGAGCGACGGTTTCCTATCTTTAAAAAGGAGAGAGGTTCGTGAACGGGACAAGGACTTGTTATACGCTTTACGCAAGGTGGTAGAAGAGTAGCCTCGTTGTAAGAGGCGAACGCGCAAAGCATTAGCCTGGCGTTTAAAGTCAGGGTCATGTGTGCAGTTCCTGCGTAGCCGTAGGTATTGGGCATAAGGTATGCTCCGTATCAAGGAAGTGGGATGGGCACTCGTGGCAAATAATAAGGTGTTCCCCGCCGTGGGTTTTCTATACAGGTCCGTTCCTAGGGTACCATCCGGTTGTTTAATGATTAGTAGGTCTAGAAAGGGGATTTGTTCAGTCTCGATTTTGAAGGTAAATTTAAGGTTTAGATCATTGTTATCGAGTTGACGTAAGAATTGTAAACGTTTTTCCCTGGAGCCCGACCAGACCAGGAACAGGTCATCAATAAAGCGAAACCATACCAAGATGTCGTTTAGGAACTCCGTGTATTGGTCATGAGCATGAATCTGTCGCTCCCAGCCCCCCAAATATAAGTTGGCATATGCTGGGGCGCAGGACGTCCCCATTGCAACACCCTGTATTTGCAAAAATAGCTGATCGTCAAAAGTAAAGTAGTTCTTGGTTAAAATAAAGTACAGTAGTGTCAATATGAACTGGTTCAGGGGCCAGGTCGTTGTATCTTGTTCAGCTAGGAAGGATCCAGCCGTCCGTACGCCCTGCTCGTGGGGGATACTGGAGTAAAGAGCCTCAATATCAACAGCCACGAGCAGGGCGTCAGGAGGGATCTGGATACCTTCGAGGTGTTGTAGCAGGTCGGTGGTATTCCTGATGTACGACGGGAGGCTACGGACATGGGGCATTAGGAAAGCGTCAACAAATTTGCTTGCATTGTCTGTTAAGGAGCCTATCCCCGACACTATGGGTCTTCCAGGAGGGCGATGCATATCTTTATGAGTCTTGGGTAAAGAGTAAAAGGTAGGGGTGCGTGGGAATTTGGGGACCAGGAACTCCAAGGTGTCTTTGTCAATGAGGCCTGAGAAATAGGCCTCAGTGCAAAGAGCCCGGAGTTCCTGTGCAAAGGACAGAACGTGAGTGGGGGAGATGGGTCTACACCAGTGTTTGTTGTTCAAGATAGCAAGGCACATAGATTGATATTGGTGATTGGTCATGAGGACAATGTTCCCACCCTTGTCTGATTGTTTGATCACAATATCAGAACGTTGCTGTAGGGACCGGAGGGCTCGAATTTGACTATGATCGAGGTTTGGGGAGAAGTCGGGCCATTTTTGTTTCTTGAGGTCACTAATTGTGGCTCGCAGGAAGGCCCATATCTCGGGGCAGGTGTTGAGATCGGGGAACCTACGGGATCGTAGGCGGAAGGATTTCGGTAAGGGTATGTGTCTAGGGTCGACCGGAGGGTCACACCTATTGGGTGCAGGGGGGGCAGGTAGGTCTGTCCCTGCTAGCGATACATTTGGGGAGCTAGTAGCACGATAAATGCTATCCTGTGAGGCTACGGCGTCTCCGGTATTTCGCTCGTCGAAGAGGAGCATTAGATCACGGAGCGCCCTGAATTCCTCCATCGAGAAACCCTTGGTGCGCTCCGTGAGCTCGCGCTCCAGTCCCTGATTGATGCGGTCTTTATCATACATGAATCTAAAGGTTAAATTACGTGCAAATAGGTAAAGATCTTTAATTGTTTCAGTAACCTTGAGCGCATCAAGGGGACAGAAGCCCAATCCTAATTGGAGTATCGAAATTTCCTCATTGTTAAGTGTGTAGGGAGTGAGGTTAATGACATTGTGATCAGTGTAATGTGAGGAGGGAGGTGTTATTGGGGCGGTGCGGGTTTTAGGACGTACGCATCTAGGTTGCTCTGTTGTTTTTTTAGATCTAAAAAAATAGCATCTTCGTTAACCTTAGTGTATTTATTGGTCATTAGGCCTGAATTCAAAATTTTAGGAATGGTGCCGTGCAGTGTGGAGTAACCAGTTGCCCCTTCCACGGGGGTATTGGTATCCTGTGAGGTTTGTGTAGGAGGTGCCTGGGTAGGTCTAGGGCCTCTAGGGCCTTTCTTATCTTTTTTGGGATTTGTGGGTGGGGTGTTGCCTCCAAAGCGAAGTCTCTTGCGTGAAGCATTGAGTGCAGATGAAGTGGTGGGTTGAGTGATATTTAAAGAAGATACCGTAGAGGATAGTGATGAGTCTGATTCAATGTCAGTGGTGAAGTTTCTATTATTGGTACGGGGGGGGCCTCGTCTACCTCGGCCTCTCCCAGGCCAACGATAGGCCAAACCCTCAGTGAAAGCAGCTTTATCCTTTCCAAATTTAATCTGTTTCTTGACGATGATATCTTTATTCATAATTTCCAAGCGTTCTCTAAGGTCTTTCCACTTGGTTTTAAAAACAGTATTGTCGGTCAAGTGCGCAGTGCGGGCGAGCTGACCCGGTGACGTCAGGGACCGCCCTCGTTTTGCCGTCCCTGACTTCCGGGTTGGGGTGCTTTTATAGCGGCCGGACACGGCCGCTGTATAAGCCTACAGTCCTCTGACGTGGCGCTCAACGAGGAGCAGCATCTGGGTAAGTTTTACCTTTCCCCCCCCTCCCTCCCTTTCCCCCTTCCCGTCCCTTCCCTGTCACTTCTTTCCCGGTGGCTGACCTCTCTCCTCTGCTTCTCCTCTCACCGATGCTGGACCTGGTTATACATTGCCCTTTCACACACAGTGGCTGCTTGTAGCACCTATGTGTGTCTTCATACTGGTATTTTACCATCTTTTCTTCACGGGGGACTACATATAATTTGTTACCTTTACACCTCTTGGTAATTGTTACCTATTCTCACTACTTATGTTTTGATACCCTCTACTTTATTGAGCTACCGCTTATGTAGCTCTGCTTTGTGGGCATTGTTCTCCCCCCCTCTATCATTTTGGAATGTAATTTACCTTACTTTATTACAGCTGCTACGGTCATTTTCCCTTTTGCACATATCAGTGGCTCCAGCTGTGTGGAGCTTTCATCACTTACTCATGAGCGCCTGGATCGTTTAAACGATTTTACCCCCCGATCCTTACCATTGTATGCTCCCCTTTTACTGTATTTCACCGCCCTCGCTGATCACGTTGCAGGGGTAAGTTATGGTCCCTATTACCTGTGTGCATTCTCCTTCCTTCTCTTTCAGTCTTGCCTAATTTTCACCTGGACCTAATCCTAGGTCCTGCTCATCACTCTATCCTACTACCTTTCCTTTCCCTCTCCCCCCCTCCCCACTCTCCCACCCCTCCTCCCCTCTCTCCCCCCTTCCCCCCCCTTTTCCTCCCTCCCCCCTTTCCCTCCCCCCCCTCCCCCCCCCCTTTCCCCGCCCCCCCTTTTTTTCCCACCTCCCCCTCCCCCCCCTTCCTCCTCCTTCCCACCCCTAACCCCTCCCCCTTCCCCTTTCCCTCCCTCTCCTCCCCCCCCTCCCCTCCTCTTTATCACTTTCCTCCCTTCTTTTTTCTTTCCCTCCCCTCCTCTTTCCCTTAACTACTCTAATTCTAGTCTCTGTCCTCTGCACACTGGGTTCCAAACTTAGAGGTAATTTATGGGTACCCCTCTACTTTATCACGCCTTACCTTGTTTTGTGGTTTAGTGACCCACACATAAACCAATTACCTAAACATTTTACCCACCAGAGGCTGTTCTGTTATCCCCTGTGTTCGTCGCAGGGGGAATTGTATGGGGCCCCATATATCTACAGAGAATACCTGAGCGGGTGAGCCTGTCCTTTCTATATTCAACTTGTATATTATTGTTCAATGTAATTTTCAATGACCTCGCTGCCACCATCACAAAAACTTTATGCATCTGTGAATCTTTGTATATTTATTATTTGTCTTTTATGCTACATTTTAGACTTTACTCTCCTGAGGAAGCGGTGAATACCGCGAAACCGGTCGAGAATCCAAGTCATTGTTACAATCTCTGTTATTACTGGATGCAATTCATGCGGTTGTATATATTGTCTCCTGTATTACAACTGTATATGTTATTGCATTATTGTGCTATGTATATCCTTTTAAAATGGCTTTCTATTAAAAATATAGTTTTTATCCTATTATCTTCTCTTCACCTTTCTGTACTAATACCCTACTACCTTCAGTACCGAAATAGTCCCCTGTGTTTTTCCCTGTGTGTGGGGGGTTGGGACATCTGCCGACAGAAGCAGCGAACTGCGGCACTCCCTACTCCCTGCCTTCTTTTGTAGTAGATTGTTGGGATGATGGTACTTTATACTTGATAACTTAACTATTTAATCGTAGGCGCTCTGTCCTATGATTGAGGAGGAAGAGGATAATTACTCAGGGATAGTCACTCAGCATCAGCATAGCCAGTCTTTGAAGGGATCTGAGATTTCAAAAAAAATTATTCGGTTACATCAGCATCAGGTGCTTGGTAGCTGGTGGTGATCCAAGACTGATTCATTTTTATGAAGGTCAGTCGATCGACCGAGTCGGTGGACAGACGCACCCTGTGATCGGTTACCACGCCTCCAGCAGCACTGAATGTGCGTTCCGAAAGAACGCTGGATGCAGGACAGGCCAGTAGCACAATTGCATACTGTGCAAGCTCTGGCCAGTGATCCATCCTCAAGACCCAGTAACCCAGAGGATTTTCGGTGGGAAAGGTGTCCAAGTCTGATCTTGCCCCTGGGTATTCCTGCACCATGTAAAACAGGCGCTGGCGATGGTTGCTGGAACCGATCATACCTTGGGGCTGCGGACCAAAAAATTGTCTGAACGCATCGGTCAGACGGCCACCTTCTCCACCGCTCCTTCTTTGACTGACCAAAGCCTCAGCAACACGTTGTCCAGAAACAGGAGTTTGTAACCTCCCAGTCTCTGGTAACGCGTTGTACAGACCTTTCTGCAAGGCCTCCCGAAGATGTTTCATCCTCTGCTCCCTCTGCGATGGCAAGATAAGGTCCGCAACCTTACCCTTGTAACGTGGATCAAGGAGGGTTGCCAGCCAGTATTGGTCCTTCTCCTTGATACCACGAATACGAGGATCCTTACGCAGGCTTTGCAGGATCAGGGAGGCCATGCAGCGTAGGTTTGCTGAGGCATTCGGTCCGGAGTCCTCTGGGTCACTAAGGACGTCATGGTCCGCAGCCACCTCCTCCCAGCCACGTACAAGTCCATGTGTTTCTTGGGACTGATCCCTTAAAGACTGCTGCTGATGCTGAGTGCCAGGCTCCACCTCCATACTGACACAATCTTCCTCCTCTTCCTCCTCCTCCTCCTCGTCCTCTTCCTGTGTGATCGGCGGGCACGCAGGAACACTGTCTGGATAAAGGGGGCCTTGAGAGCTAAGGAAGTCCTCCTCTTCCTGCCTCTGTTCTGCCTCAAGTGCCCTGTCCATTATTCCACGCAGCGTGTGCTCCAACAGGTGGACAAGGGGGACAGTGTCACTGATGCATGCACTGTCACTGCTCACCATCCTCGTGGCCTCCTCAAATGGTGACAGGACAGTGCATGCATCCCTGATCATGGCCCACTGGCGTGGGGAAAAAAACCAAGCTCCCTTGACCCTGTCCTGGTGCCATAGTCACACAGGTACTCATTGATGGCCCTCTGCTGCATGTGCAGCCGCTGCAGCATGGCCAACGTTGAGTTCCACCTGGTGGGCATGTCACAGATTAGGCGGTTCTTGGGCAGGTTAAACTCCTTTTGGAGGTCCGTCAGCCGAGCACTGGCAATATATGACCGGCGGAAATGCACACAGACTTTCCTGGCCTGCCTCAGGACATCCTGTAAGCCCGGGTACCTGCCCAAGAACCGCTGCACCACCAAGTTAAGGACGTGAGCCAAACAGGGCACATGGGTCATTTGTCCCTGTCGGAGGGCAGAGAGGAGGTTGGAGCCATTGTCGCAAACCACCATTCCTGCCTTAAGTTGGTGTGGCGTCAACCACCTCTAAACCTGCCCCTGCAGAGCTGACAGAACCTCTGCCCCAGTGTGGCTCCTGTCCCCCAAGCACACCAGCTCAAGCACCGCATGGCATCTTTTGACCTGCGTACTTGCGTAGCCCCTTGAACGACTACGGAGCACCGCTGGTTCCGAGGAAGAGGCCATGGAGGAAGAAGAAGAGGAGGGGGTGGAGGAGAGAGGTGTGTCACAATCATTAGCATTTTGGAGGCGTGGTGGCGGAACAACCTCCAACACTACTGCACCTTGTCCTGCATCCTTCCCAGCTGCCAGCAGAGTCACCCAATGCGCTGTGAAACTTAGGTAACGTCCCTGTCCATGCCTGCTGGACCATGAGTCAGCGGTAATATGCACCTTACCGCTGACCGCCCTGTCCAGCGAGGCATGGACATTGCCTTCCACATGCCGGTAGAGAGCCGGAATTGCCTTCCGTGAGAAAAAGTGGCGTTTGGGTACCTGCCACTGAGGAACCGCACATTCCACAAACTCAGTTGGCCAGAGTCTACCAACTGAAAAGGCAGCAGTTCAAGTGCTAGCAATTTTGCCAAGCTAGCATTCAACCGCTGGGCATGTGGATGGCTGGGAGCAAACTTCTTTCGGCGGTGCAGCAGCTGGGGCAGGGAAATTTGCCTGGTACAATCTGACATCGGTGTACCAAAAGCAGATTGCCCACAAGTACTTGGCTGTGACACACCTAATTCTACACCTTCATTCCTCTCAGTGCAGGTCTGAGAGAGGACTGAAGGTCTAGTGGGGTTGGAAATCTCAGCTGATGAGGAGCAAGGAGAGGTCCTCTTTGTTCTTTGGTGTGGGTCTTTTAGATGCGCTTGCCAACGAACTGCATGGCAGGTCAACATATGTCTGGTCAAGCATGTGGTACCCAAGCGGGAGATGTTTTGGCCACGTGAGATACGCTTGGGACATATGTTGCAAATAGCAGCGGTGCGATCTGATGCACTCGTCTCAAAAAAGGCCCACACCAAAGAACTTTTTGAATAATGCGCAGAGACTGCAGCGCCCTGCACATGTGATGCAGTCAATGTGCTGCCCTTAGGCTGGCCCCTGGAGGGCATCCTGCCTCCTTGGTGATGTGCAGCCTCCTACTCCTCCTCCTCCTCCTCTCTCCTATCAGGCACCCACGTTGAGTCAGTGACCTCATCATCCCCTCCCTCCTCATCACTGGAGCAAACCTGGCAGTATGCTACAGCAGGGGGAGCATGACTGCCAGTTTGCTGTCCTTCTTGGGCACCCCCTCTGTCCGTGCTCATGTTACTGCCTTCATCGAGCTCAGTATCATCATCAGAGCCTTCCAAACGCTGGGCATCCTCCTGGAGCATGTACCCAACACTGTGGTCAAACAGTTCGAGGGACTCCTCAGGAGGACATGGTGGAGCTAGAGAAGGAGTCACTGATAACATTGAGCCGAGGGAAGAGGCCGCTGCTTTGCCAGACAAAGCACCCTGGGCATGGGTGAGAGAGGATGAGGAGGATGAGGACAGCTTGGTCATCCACTCGACCAAGTCTTCCGCATGTTGCGGCTCAACGCGGCAAGCTGCCGAAAAAAAGGCCAAGCGTGTCCCATGGCCACGTGCTGATGAGGATGCACCTTCTCCATGACCATATATATGTATATATATATATATATATATACTGCAGCTAGCAAAATCAACTGCCTGCCTGTAGTATGAGAACACCACCAACCTTCTACAGGTAGCTTTAGCTGAACACTGTGAGGTGGACGCACCCCACTAACTTGTAGGTTTAGCTGAACACTGTGAGCAGGACGCACTGCACTAACTGTAAATAGTCTAGCTGCCTTACCGTGGTACTAATAGGATCAAAAGAACACCAGTAATTTTCTTCAGGTAGCTTTATATACTGTAACAAGACAAGCCTGCCTGTCAGTAGGAAGATAACAGGAACGGATCTAGCTGACAGGGGCATGGCACAGACATCATGGCTCTTTCCTGAGTGGCTCTGTCACGAGTGATGCGCAGTTTCACCGACGCAATTATCAATTCTGATCATGTCTTCTCTGCTCTTTTACAGGTAATTGTCTCCTATCTCCTATCCAACTGTACATCCCTACTGAACTGACTTTGCTGAGTCTGCTATTAATATTTTTGGTAATTGTCTCCTATCTCCTATCCATTTGTACATCCCTACTGAACTGACTTTGCTGAGTCTGCTATTAATATTTTTGGTAATTGTCTCCTATCTCCTATCCAACTGTACATCCCTACTGAACTGGCTTTGCTGAGTCTGCTATTAATATTTTTGGTAATTGTCTCCTATCTCCTATCCAACTGTACATCCCTACTGAACTGACTTTGCTGAGTCTGCTATTAATATTTTTGGTAATTGTCTCCTATCTCCTATCCAACTGTACATCCCTACTGAACTGACTTTGCTGAGTCTGCTATTAATATTTTTGGTAATTGTCTCCTATCTCCTATCCAACTGTACATCCCTACTGAACTGACTTTGCTGAGTCTGCTATTAATATTTTTGGTAATTGTCTCCTGCTGCCATATCTTTAAACTTCCATATTTACTGCTAGCTCTATAACAAACACACTGCAATAGCAATATTACTGGTGATTGATTCTCAACTCCATGTGGCTTGAGTGATTAAGAGAGGTAATTAGCTTTACCACCCTAGCCTGTATCTGGTCTGGCCCTGGCCATCTCCTCCCCATATTCAGGTGTCTCACATCAGACCCAATAATGACCAACTGAGAAATGCATCCCAGCTTAGTCTCTCTATAAATTTATGGCAGCTTATGGGGTGGCGCAGACAGGGGCATGGCGCAGACATCATGGCTCTTTCCTGAGTGGCTCTGTCACGAGTGATGCGCAGTTTCACCGACGCAGTTTAACGAAAGCAGGATAACTAAAGCTGCATGAACAACAGGAACTCTGCTCCACTCTGCAAGACGACAAGCAAACCACCTTTGAAATTTATTTTAGATTAGGTTAGTTTCCCACTCTCTATCCACTAACATGCTCCTTATTCTCTTCCTTCTCACATTGGTGTCTTCTATCCTCAAATTATCTTTACTCTACCCCTCCTCTCTTCCCTGCAGCATGCACATATCACCCTCACTCCTACCCTCTCCCTACTATGGCACCCATCATCTGCTGCAGTTGCTGCACCCACATGCTGACATAAACACCAGGGCCACTAGACACGTGCGCTCATGCACATCCCACTCCCACCTTGCCTTCCTCACCCTCCTCCTTCTCCTAGTCTCAGGTGACATTTCTCCTAATCCTGGTCCGCCATTTTCCAAATGCAAGCCACATATCCAATACCCCTCCCCCTCTGGCAACCACCGCAATCCACTCAGTTTAATTTCTATCCCCCTGCTTCCTCAAAGCACCCCACCAATCTCATGTGCCCTTTGGAACGCCCGCTCCATCTGTAACAAGCTAACATCTGTACATGACCTCTTCATCTCTCATGGCTTGAACATACTCGCCATAACAGAAACCTGGCTGCAAAATTTTGACTCAGCTTCTCCTGCTGCCCTCTCCCATGGTGGTCTCCATTGGACTCACTCCTCCAGACCCAACAGACAGAAAGGAGGTGGAGTTGGCTTCCTTCTGTCCCCACAAAGCACCTTCCAAGTCCTTACTGTCCCTCCCTCTCCATCCCTCTCTTCTTTCGAGATGCACTGTATTCGTCTGTTTTCTCCCATTTCTCTGAGGATTGCAGCAATTTATAGGCCTCCAGGACCGGTATCGCGCTTCATTGATGACTTTGCTGCCTGGCTACCCTACTTTCTCTCCTCTGAAATACCCACCATTATTCTTGGTGACTTTAACATTCCTGTCAATGTTAACAGCCCAACTACAGCTAAACTTCTCAACTTAACCTCATCTTTTGACCTAACCCAATGGACACATACTTCCACTCACTCCAATGGTAATACCCTTGACCTTGTATTCTCCCATCTCTGCAACCCTGGCAACCTCACCAACACCCCCTTTCCTCTATCTGATCACAACCTCATTACTTTCACTGTATCCTTGCCTCCAACCACCCATCCCTCCAAGCAGCAAACAATTACTTGTAGAAACCTTAGCCACTTTAACCCTTCTCTTCTCTATTCTGCTACTGACCACCTATATGACATAATCTCTCCCCTGTCCTGTCCTGACCTGGCCACTTCTGTCTACAACAGTTCACTCTCCTCATCACTAGATGCACTTGCTCCTCTAACCACACGCAGAATTAGGCCCCGACCGTTACAACCCTGGCAAACTGACAACACTAGAAATCTCAAGAGACGTTGCCGTGCTCTTGAACGACTGTGGCGTAAAACCAAATGCCTGCAAGACTTCACCCTATATAAATCTGCCCTTCTAAAATACAATTCATGCCTCCATGCTGCCAAACAAGCCTACTTTGTCTCTCTTATTAATTCCTTGTCATCCAGTCCCCGTCGGCTCTTCTCAACCTTTAACTCTCTTCTTCGTCCACCACCCCCTCTACCCACTAACTCACTCACTGCCCAAGAGATTGCCATTCACTTCAAAGACAAGATCGATGCAATTCGTGAGGACATCTCCACTGTGCGTACGTCTTCCCCACCCATCATACCTTGCCCAGCAGCACATTCAACACTCTCCTCTTTTGAATTGGCTACTACGGAAGAGGTTACAAAAATTTTCTCAGATGCCCACCTAACCAATTGTCCCTTGGATCCTGTTCCCTCACAACTACTACGGTCACCCTCTTCTTCTATCCTATGCTCCCTCACCCACATCTTCAATCTCTCCCTTTCTAGTGGCATTTTCCCCTCCCCTCTAAAACATGCACAGATCACTCCCATTCTTAAAAAGCCCTCACTGGACCCTACCGACCTGAACAACTTAAGACCCATCTCATTACTCCCATTCACCTCTAAACTTCTAGAACGCTTAGTCTACAACCGTCTTAGCTCCTACCTCAATGAAAATAACCTTCTTGACCCCTTACAGTCTGGCTTTTGCTCGCAGCACTCCACGGAAACTACCTTACTAAAACTCACTAACGATTTACTAACTGCTAAAACCAACAGCCAGTACTCCATACTCCTACTACTTGACCTCTCTGCGGCCTTTGATACTGTTGACCACCCGCTCCTTCTCAATAAGCTACATTCCCTTGGCCTCCGAGATTCTGCTCTATCCTGGTTCTCTGGCTATTTATCACAGCGCTCCTTCAGTGTCACCTACAACTCTGTCTCCTCCTCTCCATTGCCCCTTTCTGTGGGGGTCCCTCAAGGCTCTGTTCTTGGACCCCTTCTCTTCTCTATCTACACCTCCTCCCTTGGTCACTTAATAACTGCCCACGGTTTCCAATACCACTTATACGCTGATGACACCCAAATCTATCTGTCTACTCCTCACCTCACTCCTTCAGTCTCCTCTCGCATTACTAACTTACTAACTGACATATCAGCATGGATGTCGCACCACTTCCTTAAACTAAATTTCTCTAAAACTGAGCTATTAATATTCCCCCCCGCCCGTGCCCCCCTCCATGACTTTGCAACCATCATTCCCTCCCCTCACGCCAGGGTACTAGGTGTAATCCTAGACTCTGACTTGTCATTTCAGCCTCAAATCCAATCGTTGTCAATAGTTTGTAGAATTCACCTCCGTAACATCTCTAAAATTCGCCCTTTTTTAACAAATGAAACCACCAAGCTCCTCATTCACTCCCTTGTTATCTCTCGCCTTGACTATTGCAACTCCCTTCTCATTGGCCTACCGCTCCATAGGCTATCCCCTCTTCAGTCTATCATGAATGCTGCTGCTAGACTTATCCACCTTACCAACCGCTCAGTGTCTGCCAACCCTCTACTTCAATCCCTACACTGGCTCCCAATCACCCAGCGAATTAAATTCAAAATTCTAACCACAACCTACAAAGCCATTCACAACTCTGCCCCAAGCTACATCACTAATCTTGTCTCCAAATATCACCCAAATCGTCCTCTCCGCTCTTCTCAAGACCTCCTGCTTTCAAGCTCTCTCATCTCCTCCTCCCATGCTCGTCTCCAGGATTTCTCCAGAGCCTCTCCCATCCTCTGGAACTCGCTACCTCCATCTATCCGGCTATCCCCTACTCTTGATACCTTCAGGCAATCCCTGAAAACTCATCTCTTCAGGAAAGCCTATCACGTCTCCAACTAATCTCCTACCACTTCCACCAGCTCATTCCCCACAGTTACAACCTCTTGTACCACCTGCCCCACCCTATTAGATTGTAAGCTCTTCTGAGCAGGGCCCTCTTAATCCTATTGTATTGTATTGTATTGTATTATAACTGTATTGTCTCCCTTTTATATTGTAAAGCGCTGCGTAAACTGTTGGCGCTATATAAATCCTGAATAATAATAATAATAATAATAATAGCTGAACACTGTGAGCAGGACGCACTGTACTAAATGTAAATAGTTTAGCTGCCTGACCTTGGTACTAATAGGATCAAAAGAACACCAGTAATTTTCTTTAGGTAGCTGTAAATACTTTAACAAGACAAGCCTGCCTGTCAGTAGGAAGATAACAGGAACGGATCTAGCTGAACACTGTGAGCAGGACGCACTGCACTAAATGTAAATAGTCTAGCTGCCTGACCGTGGTACTAATAGGATCAAAAGAACACCAGTAATTTTCTTCAGGTAGCTTTATATACTGTAACAAGACAAGCCTGCCTGTCAGTAGGAAGATAACAGGAACGGATCTAGCTGAACACTGTGAGCAGGACGCACTGTACTAAATATAAATAGTCTAGCTGCCTGACCGTGGTACTAATAGGATCAAAAGAACACCAGTAATTTTCTTCAGGTAGCTTTATATACTGTAACAAGACAAGCCTGCCTGTCAGTAGGAAGATAACAGGAACGGATCTAGCTGAACACTGTGAGCAGGACGCACTGCACTAAATGTAAATGGTCTAGCTGCCTGACCGTGGTACTAATAGGATCAAAAGAACACCAGTAATTTTCTTTAGGTAGATGTAAATACTTTAACAAGACAAGCCTGCCTGTCAGTAGGAAGATAACAGGAACGGATCTAGCTGAACACTGTGAGCAGGACGCACTGCACTAAATGTAAATAGTCTAGCTGCCTGACCGTGGTACTAATAGGATCAAAAGAACACCAGTAATTTTCTTCAGGTAGCTTTATATACTGTAACAAGACAAGCCTGCCTGTCAGTAGGAAGATAACAGGAACGGATCTAGCTGAACACTGTGAGCAGGACGCACTGCACTAAATGTAAATAGTCTAGCTGCCTGACCGTGGTACTAATAGGATCAAAAGAACACCAGTAATTTTCTTCAGGTAGCTTTATATACTGTAACAAGACAAGCCTGCCTGTCAGTAGGAAGATAACAGGAACGGATCTAGCTGAACACTGTGAGCAGGACGCACTGTACTAAATGTAAATAGTCTAGCTGCCTGACCGTGGTACTAATAGGATCAAAAGAACACCAGTAATTTTCTTTAGGTAGCTGTAAAAACTGTAACAAGACAAGCCTGCCTGTCAGTAGGAAGATAACAGGAACGGATCTAGCTGAACACTGTGAGCAGGACGCACTGCACTAAATGTAAATAGTCTAGCTGCCTGACCGTGGTACTAATAGGATCAAAAGAACACCAGTAATTTACTTCAGGTAGCTTTATATACTGTAACAAGACAAGCCTGCCTGTCAGTAGGAAGATAACAGGAACTGATCTAGCTGAACACTGTGAGCAGGACGCACTGCACTAAATGTAAATAGTCTAGCTGCCTGACCGTGGTACTAATAGGATCAAAAGAACACCAGTAATTTTCTTTAGGTAGCTGTAAATACTGTAACAAGACAAGCCTGCCTGTCAGTAGGAAGATAACAGGAACTGATCTAGCTGAACACTGTGAGCAGGACGCACTGCACTAAATGTAAATAGTCTAGAAGATAAAAGGAACATATCTAGCTAAACTGAATACAGTGTATATATATATATATGCAACACCTGGGATGCATATATATACACAATACACTTTAAGTGCAGCTAACTGACTGACTGTCCTGTCTAATCTAGCTAACTAAAATGAAATGACACTGTCTCTCTCTCTCTCTAAGCACACCGGAACACACTGCACAGGGCCGCCGTGCAGGCGGCCTTATATAGTGTGGGGCGTGTACTAAATCCCCTGAGCCATAATTGGCCAAAGCCTCCTTGGCTTTGGCCAATTACGGCTCTCTGTTCAGGTGGCGCTGTGATTGGCCAAGCATGCGGGTCATAGTGCATGCTTGGCCAATCATCAGCAAGCAATGCACTGCGATGCCGCAGTGAATTATGGGCCGTGACGCGCCACACGAATTTGGCGCGAACGGCCCATATCGTTCGCAATTCGACGAACGACCGGACAGCCGATGTTCGAGTCGAACATGGGTTCGACTCGAACACGAAGCTCATCCCTAGTGGAGGATATACTAAAAGGGAGGTTTGTTTTGTTTTGTTTTTTTTTGTTTATTTTGTATTTTTTTTACATTCAATTTTTATTGAAAGAAACAAAAGTACAAAGAAAACAAAATTATAAAAAAAAAAAAAAAAAAAACTGCATACCAGCAAGCCACTAATATGGCTTTGACAGAAAATCAGATATACACATACAAAAAAACAAGTACACATTAAAGAACTGCCAAGGTAAGTAAAAGGTAGAGAGATCCTCTTCTTAATTTAAAAAGAGCTTGGATTTAGTAAAAGATAATTTTTCTTGTAGGATATTATAAAACATTGAGATGCCTCTGCTTTGAGGCAGGGAGGAGAAATAGCAGTGCACTACAGGAGCTGACACATGCAGGTCAGGGGGAGGGGAGTGGAAGCTTAGAACAGATTCTTGATCCTAAGAAAGAAGTAATGATCCTTAAGTGTCAGCCCAAATTCCTCTTTCAGGTCCTCCATGCTTTTAGGTGAACCATTATGTACTAAACCATCTGGGATGTCAATACCCCTGTCTATCCAGGAGTTAAGAAAATATGCAGAATGTGTGATTCTAGGACGTCAAGATAGATTGGAAGTTGCATGGAGAGCCCTCCATGCTAAAAGGGAAGCTTGTATCGAGGGAGAGAGATTATGAAGTGTAGTGGGATGCCACAGATCAGCTATCAATAGTTTGTGGAGGACCAGAGCAGGGATTAAGGTTTATGTGATTTGGGTCCATGGCAAAAGATAGGGAGGATGGAACCACAGCTTAATTTGATCTAAATAGACTGCAGGTAGTAATCCTTAACATCCACATATCCCATGCCCCCAGTCCATTTGTGTTTGAGTATTAAAGAATGTGAGCATCTGACTCTTTTCTTTTGCCAAACAAATTGATGAAGTAGGATCTGAAAGGCATTCAACAGGGTCCACTTGGCAGATACAGATTTGTTTAGCAGCAGGATTGGGAATGTCCTAAAAGGATAAAGGATCTGGAAGAGGATAAGCATCCTAAAGGATGCAGGCACCCTGACCAGGATAGTTTAAATTGGGCTGGATGGGAAAGCTCCTGAAAAATCTTTTTGCCTAAAGCCTCTACATTAACTGACGCTAATTGGGTAGTTTTAGATGTTAAAGCGATGCCTAAGTGAGGAATCACTTAGTAAGGGAAGGTTTTTTTGTAAAGAGCCCTTAATTGCAGAAGGGATGCCAAGGTCTAGGATTAGTGACTTTGATTTTTTTTTTATATTAGGAGATGTCGCTAAACTTGGATAGTAGCTGGTGGGCATGTGGTAAAGAAGTTGATGGTTTGTGAGTAAAAGAATGACATCATCCACAAAAAGGTTGATCTTGTGAAAGGACTGGCCTACCTGGAAACCAGTGATCTGAGGGTATGAGCGAATGGCTTCTGCCAAGGGTTTGAGAAGGTAAAAATAGAAGGGGAAAGAGGGCACCCTTGTCGACTTCCATTAGTTTCTTTGAAACATTCTAGATAGCAAATTGGACGTATAGACGTAGATGGAGAGGCAGGAGTATAGAGCAAAAATGGCTGAAAGTAAAGGCCCATTAAACCCAAACTTCATCAAAACACAGGACAGGTATTCCAAGCGGACCCTGTCAAATGCCTTCTCTGCGTCCAAAGAAAGGAACAGAGAAGATGTTTGACGGGTTTCAGCACAGTGCAGTAGATTAATTATCCTCCTGGTGGCATCAGATGGTTTCCTACCTTTAGTGAAACCAGGCTGGTCAGCTTTGATTAGGTTATGCAAGATGTTAAACAGTCGCCCAGCTCACACCTTGGGGTATATCTTAACATCAGTGTTGAGGATCGAAATTTGCAGGTGTTGTGGGATCCTTTCCAGGCTTAGGAATGGTTACAATGCATGCCTTCAGCATCTCCAGGGGGTATGCGGTCTTAGTCGCTGCCGTTGTGAATACCTGTTGGAGGTGTGGTGATAGAATAGATTTGAATAGTTTGTAGTAATCATAATCAATAGTTTGTAGTAATCATGTGTAAAGCCATCCAGGCCTTGGACTTTGCCATTAGGCAAGGAGTCTATAACTGTAGTAATATCTGAAGGGGAAAGGGGCATCTAAGTTTAAGAGATGCTCTACCAAAAGTGCTGGAAGCTGCAGTCAAGCAAAAAAACATCAATATCAGATGAGGAGGGCTGCGGAGTTTAGGTGACATTTTTAAGATTATATAGAGTGCTGTAATAGTTTGCAAACGTGTTGGCTATATCTTGGGGATTGATGATTTTAAGATGCTAATGTGGGTGGATAACATATGCTTTTTTAGTTTTAGCCTTTTGAGACTTTAATCTCTTAGTCAACATTTTCCCCGCACGGTTTCCACTGGCATAATTTGTACTGGCATGGGCTGATTTATCAAACTGCTCAAAAAGCAGCCCTCGCAATTCTAGTCTATGTTTAAGGAGAACCAAAGAGCAGGGAGGGTCTGGGTGCAGTTTGTTGGTTGATTCCAGGGTATGGATTTCAGTAAGCAGCAAATTTGATCAATTGTGATCAAATTGTTTCTTGGTTTGAGCACATGCTTGAATGATTATGCCTCTCATATACTCCTTATGGGCATTCCATATGAAGAAGTAGAGGGAATGATAGTGTTGAAGTAATGCTGGAGGTGAGGAATGAGCATTTCAGCCATGGAAGGGGTCGGAATGACTTTAAAGTCACCAAATATGAACAGGCTGACAGGCATCCTTCTCCTCCACATATTAAGATATAGCAGCATGGTCAGATCACATGATATTAGATATGGAGGATGAGGAGGCCTGTTGAAGAAGCCATTTGTCTACCATAAACATTTCTATGCAAGTGTAGATGTGATGCCTAGGGGAGAAGAAGATATAGTCCCTCTCGGCTGCATGGTAACATCACCAAACATCAAACAGCTGTTTCGCAAAATGTAAGGAGCAAAGATTAGGAGCAGATCTTCTGTGTCCATAGCTGGATCCACTATAAGGTTGAAGTCTCCACATATCAGTAGATGACCCTGTTTAACAGCCGTTATCTTGCGGAAGAGCTTACGAAAAAAACGCACTTGATGGGTATTCGGGGCATATACAGTACATTTACCAGAGTGTAGGACTGGACATTGATTTTGCAGATCAGGATAATGAATCTTCCATTCAGATCCAACAGAGAATTCTGTAGGGTGAAAGGTAAAGAGTTTTTAATTGCAGTGAGAAACCCCCACTTTTTACAGGGTGCGGAGGCCAGGAAAAGGTGTTGGTAATCCTGGTGGCTGTATCTAGGGCTCTTGGAGGTCTGAAAGTGTGTCTCTTGAGCACAGAAGATATCAGCTTGGAGTTTAGAAGCTTCTCTTCATATTGAAGCCCTTTTGGCAGGGTGGTTAAAACCTCTAGTGTTCAAGGAGACAATCTTAAAGTCCATATTGAGATGACAAAAATTAGAGCTGAGTGATCGGCAGATTCAAAAGCTACAGTGAAGCAGTACTGTGGCATATTAAGCAGGAGCTGTAACCACTCTAGATATACCAGCATAGGGTCATGTCTGTATGAGAGGTAATGGATCAAGTTCTGGTAGCAGTGACCATGATGACAAAAAAAGCAAACTTGAAACTGGCACATTGTTGCCTAAACAACACAGGAACAGCAAGATGTGGAACGGAAAGGAAAAGAAAGGAAACTTTAAACTGAAAGTGTGAAGGGTAAAAAAGGGTCCCACGTGGAACCACGCGCAGAGCACTCTGCAAGAACTGTAGGGGGACAAAAGAATAACAAAGAAAAATATGAGGTGAATATCTCCTAGCTGGGGAAGCAAATGGTCCATAAAACATTTGGTGAATCCAATCACTCAGGTGCGGTGTGGCTTCATGCTGACATTAGTGACTTTCGGTGAACCCTCCACCAGTACAAAGGATGGCCTCTCACCTTTTAGCAGGGGCCCTTTGATTATAGAGGGTCACAAAAGCATTCCCTTATGGGTCAACTAAAAATAGAGCACAGCCAATCCACATCCGTCACTCCCGTCAGGCAGCAGGGCTCAAAAGGGCAAATTAAGGCACTTCCCCGACGTTTTAAAATTGATACGGAACAGAGAAAAGTACAGAATAGTGCTCTCTGTATAATGCAGTTTATTAGGTTTAAAACAAGTAAAACACTCACAAGTAAGGCACTACACCAGTGTCGGATTAAGCAGCAGAAAATCGTGTGTACAGCAAAAGGATGCGTGATGGCCGCGGGTGACGTCACGATGCTTCCTCAAACCGGATGCGTTGTGTCCCAGTGGGCGGGGACTTCTTCCGCTGAAGAAGTCCCCACCCACTGGGATGCAACGTGTCTGGAGCGAGGAAGCGGGATCAGCCCAGATACCTGCTAGCACCTGCGTTTTGCCCCTCTGCCCGGCCCAGCCCGGCCCAGCCCACCCAAGTGCAGTATTGATCGATCACTGTCACTTACAAAACACTAAACACATAACTGCCACATTCGCAGAGTCAGGCCTGATCCCTGCGATCGCTAACAGTTTTTTGGTAGCATTTTGGTGAACTGGCAAGCACCAGCCCCAGGCAGTGTCAGGTAAGTGCCAGAAGCGCTAACACCCACGCATGCACCGTACACCTCCCTTAGTGGTATAGTATCTGAACGGATCAATATCTGATCCGATCAGATCTATACTAGCGTCCCCAGCAGTTTAGGGTTCCCAAAAACGCAGTGTTAGCGGGATTAGCCCAGATACCTGCTAGCACCTGCGTTTTGCCCCTCCGCCCGGCCCAGCCCAGCCCACCCAAGTGCAGTATCGATCGATCACTGTCACTTACAAAACACTAAACGTTCGCAGATTCAGGCCTGATCCCTGCGATCGCTAACAGTTTTTTTGGTAGCGTTTTGGTGAACTGGCAAGCACCAGCGGCCTAGTACATGCTGGTCGTAGTCAAGCCAGCACTGCAGTAACACTTGGTGATGTGGCGAGTCCCATAAGTGCAGTTCAAGCTGGTGAGGTGGCAAGCACAAGTAGTGTCCCGCTGCCACCAAGAAGAAGACAAACACAGGCCCGTTGTGCCCATAATGCCCTTCCTGCTGCATTCACCAATCCTAATTGGGAACCCACCACTTCTGCAGCACCCATACTTCCCCCATTCACATCCCCAACCAAATGCAGTCGGCTGCATGAGAGGCATTTTCTTTATGTCCTCCCGAGTACCCCTACCCAACGAACCCCCCCAAAAAAGATGTTGTGTCTGTAGCAATCGCGGATATAGGTGTGACACCTGCTATTATTTTCCCTCCTGTCTTGACAATCCTGGTTTTTGCATTGGTGAATGTTTTGAATGCTACCATACACTAGTTGAATATTAGCATAGCGTACAGCATTGCACAAACTAGGCACACTTTCACAGTGTCTCCCAAGATGTCATCGCATTTTGAGAGACCCGAACCTGGAACCGGTTACTGTTATAAATGATATATACACAATAATTCTGCGCTGCCAAAAAAAGGGGGGATAGAAACAGCAGCTAACACAACCAACAAGTGTAAATAATAACAGAAACAAAATAAGTGTAGCGCTAAAAAGAGGTCAGGAAATGGAGTCTATGGACTAACAGTTCAATCAGCGTTGGAACCAGCAATATCAGCCGCAAAATGAAAAAGAATGGCCAAATAGTGTAAATCCGTTTAATTTGGAAATATAATAAAAAAAGTATACACTCACATAAAAAGTATCTAAAAACAGCGCTGTGGAGAAGTGGCGACAGTGGGGTCCTACCCGACGCGTTTCGTCTGCATAGACGTCGTCTGGGGGTTCATTTTGCGGCTGATATTGCTGGTTCCAACGCTGATCCGAGGGATACAATTTATGGATGTCATACTTCATATCTTTGGACCTGACTACGTATGAGGAACACAGCTACGTGGCAGCCATTCCACCAACTTTGCCCGCCCGGGCCAACTGTAACCCAGCACCACCTAAGCCTGATTGACTCTACCTGGCATATGCCTCGTTGGGTCCACCAAGTCCGGTAAGCCTCTTCACTTCTATTGGTGGTGTGTGGGCTCCCTTCATATTTGATGCACACTTCTGTTGAGATTTGTTCCAGAGGACTATTCCAATTCCTTCCAGGGATGTTCTTTCAAATACACAAACTTTTGAACTGTTAGTCCATAGACTCCATTTCCTGACCTCTTTTTAGCGCTACACCTATTTTGTTTCTGTTATAAATGATACAGTTACAAAAAAAGTGTAAAAAAAAAAACACAAAAAAAATATATAAAATAAAAAAACAAAAATAGTTGTTGTTTTATTGTTCTCTCTCTCTATTCTCTCTCTATTGTTCTGCTCTTTTTTTACTGTATTCTATTCTGCAATGTTTTATTGTTATTATGTTTTATCATGTTTGCTTTTCAAGTATGCGATTTTTTATACTTTACTGTTTACTGTGTTTTATTGTTAACCATTTTTTTGTTTTCAGGTACGCCATTCAGCTGCAGAGCGGATTTATTTATCTTGACAGCAACAGCGTTTGCTCCCACAATATATAAAGCCGTGACTCCAGTGGAGGTGATATATGTCGAAGCATGGGGGCAGCAGGGGCGGAGGAGCGATTTTCTCCTAACTTTTGGGGCGGATGCCCCCATGCTTCGGCATATATAAATGGTGCATGTATGCCCATCATTAGAAGTAGGTGGATGAAGGGAGGTATTCTAATTGTGGGCATACCAACCAATAAATCTCTCTTTTTCATTCATCCCACAGGCTGCATGAAAAAAAAAAGATTACAATATATGCCCAACAAGGACCAGCAATGTACTGGTACTGGATGCCTGTAGGTTTAGAAATCATCTTGGTATCATTCTTTTCATCCAGCGGTCGGCTTTCATGTAAAAGCAATCCTAGTGGCTAATTAGGCTCTAGACTGCTTTTACAAGCAGTGGGAGGGAATGCCCCCCCACCGTCTTCCGTGTTTTTCTCTGGCTCTCCGGTCTCAACAGGGAACCTGAGAATGCAACCAGTGATTCAGCCAGCTGACTATAGAGCTGATCAGAGACGAGAGTGGCTCCAAACATCTCTATGGTCTAAGAAACCGGAAGCTACGAGCATTTCATGACTTAGATTTCGCCGGATGTAAACAGTGCCATTGGGAAATTGGGAAAGCATTTTATCACACTGATCTTGGTGTGGTCAGATGCTTTGAGGGCAGAGGAGAGATCTAGGGTCTAATAGACTCCATTTTTTTCAAAAAAGAGTACCTGTCACTACCTATTGCTATCATAGGGGATATTTACATTCCCTGACATAACAAAAAAATTGAAAAAAAAAATGAAAGGAACGATTTAAAAATAAGATAAAAAAGCAAAAAAAATTATAAAGAAAAAAAAAAAGCACCCCTGTCCCCCCCTGCTCTCGCGCAAAGGTGAACGCAAGCGTTGGACTGGCGTCAAATGTAAACAGCAATTGCACCATACATGTGAGGTATCACCGCAAAGGTCAGATCGAGGGCAGTAATTTTAGCAGTAGACCTCCTCTGTAAATCTAAAGTGGTAACCTGTAAAGGCTTTTAAAGGCTTTTAGTGTTGCCACTGAACGTTTGTGCGCAATTTTAAAGTATGTCATGTTTGGTATCCATGTACTCGGCCTAAGATCATCTTTTTTGTTTCATCAAACATTTGCACATTAGTGCATTCAAATTAAAAAAGTGTGTTTTTTCCCAAAAAATGCATTTGAAAAATGGCTGCGCAAATACTGTGTGAAAAAAAAAAATAACACACCCACCATTTTAATCTTTAGGGCCTTTGCTTTAAAAATATATAATGTTTGAGGGTTCAAAGTAATTTTCTTGCAAAAAAAATGATTTTTTTCATGTAAACAAATAGTGTCAGAAAGGGCTTTGTCTTCAAGTGGTTAGAAGAGTGGGTGATGTGTGACATAAGCTTCTAAATAGAATAAGGAGAGAACAAGTGCGGGACTTTGAATGAGGCATATGGGAGCAGAAGTATAAATTAAATAAGAAATGCGATTTATTAATGAAATGATACAAAAATTCATCTATTTACATATTAAGGCACATAGCTCTACATATGTTGGCACATAGCTCTATAATGGTAATCTGTAATCATCAAAAAATGCATTCCCACAAGGACTTCTATTACAAACATATAAATACAATAAAATTGGAACGTTCATACATATATAGTGGATAATTGTGTACACATAATGGTAGTTGTAATCTCTACGCCGTTTCGGGACCTTATAGCCACTCATCAGGAGCATAACCGTAGTGACTACCTATAAATAGGGGAGATAGCAGTATTGAATCATTTGAAAAACAGGTGGGTAAATGTAAAGCATGAATCCCACATTATCACTTAACCACTTCAGCCCCGGAAGGATTTACCCCCTTCCTGACCAGAGCACTTTTTACAATTCGGCACTGCGTCGCTTTAACTGCTAATTGCGCGGTCATGCAATGCTCTACCCAAACGAAATTTGCGTCCTTTTCTTCCCACAAATAGAGCTTTCTTTTGATGGTATTTGATCACCTCTGCCATTTTTATTTTTTGCGCTATAAACGGAAAAAGACTGAAAATTTTGAAAAAAAATGATATTTTCTACTTTTTGTTATAAAAAAAATCCATAAACTAAATTTTAGTCATACATTTAGGCCAAAATGTATTCGGCCACATGTCTTTGGTAAAAAAAATGTCAATAAGCGTATATTTATTGGTTTGCGCAAAAGTTATAGCGTCTACAAACTAGGGTACATTTTCTGGAATTTACACAGCTTTTAGTTTCTGACTGCCATGTCATTTCTTGAGGTGCTAAAATGGCAGGGCAGTACAAAACCCCCCCAAATGACCCCATTTTGGAAAGTAGACACCCCAAGGAAATTGCTGAGAGGCATGTTGAGCCCATTGAATATTTATTTTTTTTGTCCCAAGTGATTGAATAATGACAAAAAAAAGAAAAAAAAAAATCACAAAAAGTTGTCACTAAATGATATATTGCTCACACAGGCCATGGGCATATGTGGAATTGCACCCCAAAATACATTCTGCTGCTTCTCCTGAGTATGGGGATACCACATGTGTGGCACTTTTTGGGAGCCTAGCCGCGTACGGGGCCCTGAAAACCCAGCACCACCTTCAGGATTTCTAAGGGCATACATTTTTGATTTTACTCCTCACTACCTATCACAGTTTTGAAGGCCATAAAATGCCAAGATGGCACAAACCCCCCCCAAATGACCCCATTTTGGAAAGTAGACACCCCAAGCTATTTGCTGAGAGGCATGGTGAGTATTTTGCAGCTCTCATTTGTTTTTGAAAATGAAGAAAGACTAGAAAAAAAATTTTTTTTTTTCTTTTTTCAATTTTCAAAACTTTGTGACAAAAAGTGAGGTCTGCAAAATACTCACTATACCACTCAGCAAATAGCTTGGGGTGTCTACTTTCCAAAATGGGGTAATTTGGGGGGGGGGGGTTGTGCCACCTGGGCATTCCATGGCCTCCGAAACTGTGATAGGTAGTGAGGAGTGAAATCAAAAATTTACGGCCTTAGAAAGCCTGAAGGCAGTGATTGGTTTTCGGGGTCCCGTGCGCGGCTAGGCTCCCAAAAAGTCCCACACGTGGTATCCCCATACTCAGGAGAAGCAACAGAATGTATTTTGGGGTGTAATTTCACATATTCCCATGGCATGTTTGAGCAATATAACATTTAGTGACAACTTTGTGCAAAAGAAAAAAAAAAATTGTCTCTTTCCCGCAACTTGTGTCACAATATAAAATGGTCCATGGACTTGACATGCCTCTCAGCAAATAGCTTGGGGTGTCTACTTTCCAAAATGGGGTCATTTGGGGGGGTTTGAACTGTCCTGGCATTTTATGCACAACATTTAGAAGCTTATGTCACACATCACCCACTCTTCTAACCACTTGAAGACAAAGCCCTTTCTGACACTTTTTGATTACACGAAAAAATTATTTTTTTTTGCAAGAAAATTACTTTGAACCCCCAAACATTATATATTATTTTAAAGCAATTGCCCTACAGATTAAAATGGTGGGTGTTTCATTTTTTTTTTTTTCACACAGTATTTGCGCAGCGATTTTCAAACGCATTTTTTGGGGAAAAAACACACTTTTTTAAATTTTAATGCACTAAAACACACTATATTGCCCAAATGTTTGATGAAATAAAAAAGATGATCTTAGGCCGAGTACATGGATACCAAACATGACATGCTTTAAAATTGCGCACAAACGTGCAGTGGCAACAAAATTACTACATTTTTAACAGCCTTTAAAAGCCTTTACAGGTTACCACTTTAGATTTACAGAGGAGGTCTACTGCTAAAATTACTGCCCTCGATCTGACCTTCGCGGTGATACCTCACATGCATGGTGCAATTGCTGTTTACGTTTGACGCCAGACCGCCGCTTGCGTTCGCCTTAACGCGAGAGCAGGGGGCGACAGGGGTGCTTTTTTTTTATTTATTTTTTTTATTTATTTTTTTTTGCTTTTTTATCTTATTTTTAAACTGTTCCTTTCATTTTTTTTTTTTTAAATCATTTTTATTGTTATCTCAGGGAATGTAAATATCCCCTATGATAGCAATAGGTAGTGACAGGTACTCTTTTTTGAAAAAATTGGGGTCTATTAGACCCTAGATCTCTCCTCTGCCCTCAAAGCATCTGACCACACCAAGATCGGTGTGATAAAATGCTTCCCCAATTTCCCAATGGCACTATTTACATCCGGCGAAATCTAAGTCATAAAATGCTCGTAGCTTCCGGTTTCTTAGGCCATAGAGATGTTTGGAGCCACTCTGGTCTCTGATCAGCTCTATGGTCAGCTGGCTGAATCACCGGCTGCATTCTCAGGTTCCCTGTTGAGACAGGAGAGCCAGAGAAAAACACGAAAGACGGTGGGGGGGGGGCATTCCCTCCCACTGCTTGTAAAAGCAGTCTAGAGGCTAATTAGCCGCTAGGATTGCTTTTACATGAAAGCCGACCGCTGGCTAAAAAGAATGATACCAAGATGATACCTAAACCTGCAGGCATCATTCTGGTATAACCACTCAAAGTTGTGAATGGCGTACCTGAAGACAAAAAAATGGTTAACAATAAAGCACAGTAAACGGTAAAGTATAAATAATTACATACCTGAAAAGCAAACATGATAAAACATAATAACAATAAAACATTGCAGAATAGAATACAGTAAAAAAGAGCAGAACAATAGAGAGAGAAAAGAGAGAGAGAGAGAACAATAAAACGACAACTATTTTTTTTTATTTTTGTTTGTGTTTTTTTTTTTTTACACTTTTTTTTTGTAACTGTAACTTTTATAACTGTAACCGCTTCCAGGTTCGAGTCTCTCAAAATGCGATGGCATCTTGGGAGACCCTGTGAAAGTGTGTCTAGTCTGTGCAATGCTGTACGCTACGCTAATACTCAACTAGTGCATGGTAGCGTTCAAAACATTCACCAAGTGTTACTGCAGTGCTGTTTTGACTACGACCGGGGTGTACTACGCCGCTGGTGCTTGCAAGTTCACCAAAACGCTACAAAGAAAAGTGTCAGTGATCGATCGATACTGCACTTGGGTGGGCTGGACTGGGCTGGTCCGGGCGGAGGGGCAAAACGCAGGTGCTAGCAGGTATCTGGGCTGATCCCGCTAACACTGCGTTTTTGGGAACCCTAAACTGCTGGGGACGCTAGTATAGATCTGATCGGATCAGATATTGATGCGTTCAGATACTATACCACTAAGGGAGGTGTACGGTGCGTGTACGGTGCGTGCGTGGGTGTTCGCGGTACTGGCGCTAATCTGACGCTGCCTAGGGCGACGCATATCACCGCCGGGCGATCAGGGGGCTAAACCTTTATTCGGTAATAAACGGCGGGTGCCTTGACACTATAAAAAATAAACGAACTAACCAGCGTCACCCGTAACGGTTATACGGTGATCAGTGGTGAAAGGGTTAACTAGGGGGCCATCAAGGGGTTAAAACATTTATTAGATAGTATATGGGGGTCCCTGTCGCTATAAAACACTGACGGCGAACCTAAATATTTACGTCCCTAACTAGCGTCACCAGCGACACTAATACAGCGATCAGAAAAATGATCGCTTAGCGACACTGGCGACAGGGGGTGATCAAGGGGTTAAAACTTTATTAGGGGGGTAAGGGGGGTACCCTAGACCTACAGGGGGCTAAACCTTTATTCGGTAATAAACGGCGGGTGCCCTGACACTATAAAAAATAAATGAACTAACCAGCGTCACCCGTAACGGTTATACGGTGATCAGTGGTGAAAGGGTTAACTAGGGGGCAATCAAGGGGTTAAAACATTTATTAGGTAGTATATGGGGGTCCCTGTCGCTATAAAACACTGACGGCGAACCTAAATATTTACGTTCCTAACTACCGTCACCAGCGACACTAATACAGCGATCAGAAAAATGATCGCTTAGCGACACTGGTGAGGGGGGGTGATCAAGGGGTTAAAACTTTATTAGGGGGGTAAGGGGGGTACCCTAGACCTACAGGGGGGTAATACTAACTGTCCCACCACTGCTAACTGTCACAAACTGACACTATGCAGTAATCAGGGAAAAAAAAAAAAAAACCTGCTTGCTGTCAGTTTGTGACAGGGGGGGGTGATTGGGGGGGGATCGGGGGGCGATCGGGGGGGGATCGGGGGTGTAATGTATGCCTGGCATGTTCTACTGTGTGTGTGTGTGTGTTTGGTGCACTTACATGTCATCTCTCCTCGGCGCTGGAACGGAAACTGCCAGACCGAGGAGAGATGACATCACATCCTCTGCCTCTGTGTACTATACAGAGGCAGGGGATGTTTCCCATTGGCTGGGAGCGATCGCGAGGGGGGGGCCACAATCGGATGGCCTCCCCCTCGTCTGTCATCGCTCCCAACCAAATGCCGACCGCAGCTGGCACCGGGGGGGGGTCCGATCGGACCCCCCACCCGCGGGAAGGCAATCACGTTTCAGGTACGTGATTTTGCCTGCCCGTGCCGCTCTGCTCACGTATATAGGCGTGAGGCGGTCGGCAAGTGGTTAAACCATGGACTTACAATAATGCCTGCACAAAGGCGGTGCAGCCCCGAATGCCAAGCCGGCCAATAATGCCAAGGCCCAAATCTGAAGGGGCATGTCCTGGCAGCGACACCAACACAGAGAGCCCCCCAAATTGGGTCAGAGTGTAGGAAACAGGGTGGAGGGGTGATGAAGGTGACCTCATAGGAGGGGGGAGAAAGTGAGAAAGATTTCAACCTAGAAAACAAATGTAGGGAGTGAGTGCGTATTAATGTAAAAGTATGACAGTAAAAGTAAGTGTTAACATTGGTGAAGAAAAAGTAGGATGGGGAAATTGATGGAGAAAAAAGGAAGAAAAAAGGAAGAATAAAAGGGGGAAGAAAGAGAAAAAAGGGGGAATAAGAAGAAAAGAAAAAGAGAAAAAAGAAAAGAAGAAAAAAAAGGGAGGAAAAGAAAGAGAGCAAAGGGGGGAAGAATAAGGATAGGAAACTAAGGGAAAAAGAAAAACCAGAGCGGTCAAAGAAATGGCCAGAAAAGGAGAAAGGTAAATGACAAAAGGTGAGAGGAAACATACCTGTTAGGTGTGGATAAGGGCAATAGTGCCGACAAACCTGTGATTGCAAATGAATAGTAGAGAGGACCAGCGTGTGAGACCCTGCACTGGGAGAGGACACTGCGGGGAGCACCGCCACAGAATAGTCCCCAACGTCAAGCACCAGCTGCTTAAGGGGAGCAGAGAAGTGCCGAGTACTACTAAGTACTACCGAGCCCGCCAAGCGCTGGAGAGTGGAGACTCAAGCAGCCGCTATAAGGCGCCATGAGGACGCCAAACAGCCGGCGCGAGAAGCATGATGTCGACGCGCAGTGGGGAAGACCCCGCCCATCCCAAGTCAAAGAAAAGGGGCAGGGGGGAAATCCCCAATTTTTCCATTATGTGTGCGCACTGATGGATTTGGCCCCTGCTTGTTCTTGCCTGCCCTTCCTGCCATGTCCCGAAGCTGCGACACGCACTGGGGATTTCCCCCCACCCCTTTTCTTTGACTTGGGATGGGCAGGTCTTCCCCACTGCGCGTCGATGTCATGCTTCTCGCGCCGGCTGTTTGGCATCCTCGTGGCGCCTTATAGCGGCTGCTTGAGTCTCCACTCTCCAGCGCTTGGTGGGCTCGGTAGTACGCTCACGACCGGCCAGTTTGGGTGGCTAGCTGGCTGAATTGGGGCACTTCCCTGCTCCCCTTAGGCAGCTGGTGCTTGACGTTGGGGACTATTCTGTGGCGGCGCTCCCCGCAGTGTCCTCTCCCAGTGCGGGGTCTCACACGCTGGTCCTCTCTATTCTCTTATTCCTACCTTTTTCTCTTTCTTCCCCCTTTTATTCTTCCTTTTTTCTTCCTTTTTTCTCTATCAATTTCCCCATCCTACTTTTTCTTCACCAATGTTAACACTCATACTTTTACATTAATACTCACTCACTCCCTACATTTGTTTTCTAGGTTGAAATCTTTCTCACTTTCTCCCCCCTCCTATGAGGTCACCTTCATCACCCCTCCACCCTGTTTCCTACACTCTGACCCAATCTGGGGGGCTCTCTGTGTTGGTGCCGCTGCCAGGACATGCCCCCTCAGCTTCGGGCCTTGGCATTATTGGCCGGCTTGGCATTCGGGGCTGCACCGCCTTTGCGCAGACATTATTGTAAGTCCACGGTTTAAGTAATAATGTGGGATTCATGCTTTACATTTACCCACCTGTTTTTCAAATGATTCAATACTGCTATCTCCCCTATTTATAGGTGGTCACTACGGTTATGCTCCTGATGAGTGGCTATAAGGTCCTGAAACGGCGTAAAGCTTACAACTACCATTATGTGTACACAATTAACCACTATATATGTATGAACGTTCCAATTTTATTGTATTTATATGTTTGTAATAGAAGTCCTTGTGGGAATGCATTTTTTGATGATTACAGATTACCATTATAGAGCTATGTGCCAACATATGTAGAGCTATGTGCCTAAATATGTAAATAGATGGATTTTTGTATCATTTCATTAATAAATCGCATTTCTTATTTAATTTATACTTCTGCTCCCATGTGCCTCATTCAAAGTCCCACACTTGTTCTCTTCTTATTTTATTACTGAACCTGGATGGAGGAGGGGTTTTGAACAGCCCCACTATTCTCATTTAAGGTCCCAAACGTATTTTCCTACCCCTTCTGATGAACTAATTAGAGATGGAGGCACCTGGTCGCATTATTAAGTATTATAATATTTTTTCAACCCATTTTCCATTTAATATCTCTATCTCAATTTGCTTATTTTTTATATACCATTTATTTTTTATTTACAAATTACTCTGAACTTCCAATTTATGTATTTTTGATTGCTCTCATTGAGTAAAAATTATTGGGTTATCACCCTATCTGTTTTATCTTTTGACTAATTGGGTTTTTCCATTATGTGTGCGCACTGATGGTTTTGGCCGCTGCTTGTTCTTGCCTGCCCTTCCTGCCATGTCCCAAAGCTACGACGTGCACTGGGGATTTCCCCCCACCCCTTTTCTTTGACTTAGGATGGGTGGGGTCTTCCCCACTGCGCGTCAACGTCATGCTTCTCGCGCCAGCTGTTTGGCGTCCTCGTGGTGCCTTATAGCGGCTGCTTGAGTCTCCACTCTCCAGCGCTTGGCGGGCTCGGTAGTACGCTCACGACCGGCCAGTCTGGGTGGCTAGCTGGCTGGATCGGGGCGCTTCCCTGCTCCCCTTAGGCAGCTGGTGCTTGACGTTGGGGACTATTCTGTGGCGGTCTCCCCGCAGTGTCCTCTCCCAGTGCGGGGTCTCACACGCTGGTCCTCTCTACTATTCATTTGCAATCACACGTTTGTCGGCACTATTGCCCTTATCCACACCTAACAGGTATGTTTCCTCTCACCTTCTGTCATTCACCTTTCTCCTTTTCTGGCCATTTCTTTGACCGCTCTGTTTTTTCTTTTTCCCTTAGTTTCCTACCCTTTTTCTTCCCCCCTTTGCTCTCTTTCTTTACCTCCCTTTTTTTTCTTCTTTTCTTTTCTCTCTTTTTCTTTTCTTCTTATTCCCCCCTTTTTCTCTTTCTTCCCCCTTTTATTCTTCCTTTTTTCTTCCTTTTTTCTACATCAATTTCCCCATCCTACTTTTTCTTCACCAATGTTAACACTCATACTTTTACTTTAATACTCACTCACTCCCTACATTTGTTTTCTAGGTTGAAATTTTTTTCACTTTCTTCCCCGTCCTATGAGGTCACCTTCATTACCCCTCCACCCTGTTTCCTACACTCTGACCCAATCTGGGGGGCTCTCTGTGTTGGTGCCGCTGCCAGGACATGCCCCCTCAGCTTCGGGCCTTGGCATTATTGGCCGGCTTGGCATTCGGGGCTGCACCGCCTTTGCGCAGACATTATTGTAAGTCCATGGTTTAAGTGATAATGTGGGATTCATGCTTTACATTTACCCACCTGTTTTTCAAATGATTCAATACTGCTATCTCCCCTATTTATAGGTGGTCACTACGGTTTTGCTTCTGATGAGTGGCTATAAGGTCCGAAACGGCGTAGAGCTTACAACTACCGTTATGTGTACACAATTATCCACTATATATGTATGAACGTTCCAATTTTATTGTATTTATATGTTTGTAATAGAAGTCCTTGTGGGAATGCATTTTTTGATGATTACAGATTACTATTATAGAGCTATGTGCCAACATATGTAGAGCTATGTTCCTAAATATGTAAATAGATGAATTTTTGTATCATTTCATTAATAAATCGCATTTCTTATTTAATTTATACTTCTGCTCCCATGTGCCTCATTCAAAGTCCCGCACTTGTTCTCTCCTTATTTTATTACTGAACCAGGATGGAGGAGGGGTTTCGAACGGCCCCACTATCCTCATTTAAAGTCCCAAACATATTTTCCTACCCCTTCTAATTAACTAGTTAGGGATGGAGGCACATGGTCGCATTATTAAGTATTATAATATTTTTTCAACCCATTTTCCATTTAATATCTCTATCTCAATTTGCTTATTTTTTATATACCATTTATTTTTTATTTACAAATTACTCTGAACTTCCCATTTATGTATTTTTGATTGCTTTCATTGAGTAACAATTATTGGGTTATCACCCTATCTGTTTTATCTTTTGACTAATTGGGTTTTTCCATTATGTGTGCGCACTGATGATTTTGGCCGCTGCTTGTTCTTGCCTGCCCTTCCTGTCATGACCCAAAGCTGCGACGCACACTGGGGATTTCCCCCCGCCCCTTTTCTTTGACTTAGGACGGGCGGGGTCTTCCCCACTGCGCGTCGACCTCATGCTTCTCGCGCCAGCTGTTTGGTGTCCTTGTGGCGCCTTATAGCGGCTGCTTGAGTCTCCACTCTCCAGCGCTTGGCGGGCTCGGTAGTACGCTCACGACCGGCCAGTCTGGGTGGCTAGCTGGCTGGATCGGGGCTCTTCCCTGCAACCCTTAGGCAGCTGGTGCTTGACGTTGGGGACTATTCTGTGGCGGCGCTCCCCGCAGTGTCCTCTCCCAGTGCGGGGTCTCACAAACTGGTCCTCTCTACTATTCATTTGCAATCACACGTTAGTCTGCACTATTGCCCTTATCCACACCTAACAGGTATGTTTCGTCTCACCTTCTGTCATTCACCTTTCTCCTTTTCTGGCCATTTCTTTGACCACTCTGGTTTTTCTTTTTCCCTTAGTTTCCTACCCTTATTCTTCCCCCCTTTGCTCTCTTTCTTTTCCTCCCTTTTTTTTCTTCTTTTCTCTCTTTTTCTTTTCTTCTTACTCCCCCTTTTTCTCTTTCTTCCCCCTTTTATTCTTCCTTTTTTCTTCCTTTTATCTCCATCAATTTCCCCATCCTACTTTTTCTTCACCAATGTTAACACTCATACTTTTACATTAATACTCATTCACTCCCTACATTTGTTTTCTAGGTTGAAATCTTTTTCACTTTCTCACCCCTCCTATGAGGTCACCTTCATCACCCCTCCACCCTGTTTCCTACACTCTGACCCAATCTGGGGGGCTCTCTGTGTTGGTGTCGCTGCCAGGACATGCCCCCTCAGCTTCGGGCCTTGGCATTATTGGCCGGCTTGGCATTCGGGGCTGCTCCGCCTTTGCGCAGACATTATTGTAAGTCCATGGTTTAAGTGATAATGTGGGATTCATGCTTTACATTTACCCACCTGTTTTTCAAATGATTCAATACTGCTATCTCCCCTATTTATAGGTGGTCACTACAGTTATGCTCCTGATGAGTAGCTTTAAGGTCCCGAAACGGCGTAGAGCTTACAACTACCGTTATGTGTACACAATTATCCACTATATGTATGAACGTTCCAATTTTATTGTATTTATATGCTTGTAATAGAAGTCCTTGTGGGAATGCATTTTTTGATGATTACAGATTACCATTATAGAGCTATGTGCCAACATATGTAGAGCTATGTGCCTAAATATGTAAATAGATGAATTTTTGTATCATTTCATTAATAAATCGCATTTCTTATTTAATTTATACTTCTGCTCCCATGTACCTCATTCAAAGTCCCGCACTTGTTCTCTCCTTATTTTATTACTGAACTGGGATGGTGTCGAGGTTTCGAACTGCCCCACTATCCTCATTTAAAGTCCCAAACGTATTTTCCTACCCCTTCTAATAAGCTTCTAAATGTTGTGCATAAAATGCCAGGACAGTTCAACCCCCCCCCAAATGACCCCATTTTGGAAAGTAGACACCCCAAGCTATTTGTTGAGAGGCATGTCAAGTCCATATTTTATATTGTGACACAAGTTGCGGGAAAAAGACAATTTTTTTTTTTTGCACAAAGTTGTCACTAAATGATATATTGCTCAAACATGCCATGGGAATATGTGAAATTACACCCCAAAATACATTCTGTTGCTTCTCCTGAGTACGGGGATACCACATATGTGAGACTTTTTGGGAGCCTATCCGCATATGGGACCCCAAAAACCAAGCACCACCTTCAGGGTTTCTAAGGGTGTAATTTTTTTATTTCACTCCTCACTGCCTATCACAGTTTTGGAGGCCATGGAATGCCCAGATGGCACAACCCCCCCCCAAATGACCCCATTTTGGAAAGTAGACACCCCAAGCTATTTGCTGAGAGGTATGGTGAGTATTTTGCAGACCTCGCTTTTTGTCACAAAGTTTTGAAAATTAAAAAAGAAAAAAAAATACATTTTTCTTTTCATTCTTCATTTTCAAAAACAAATGAGCGCTTCCTCCGGCCACCCCCTCGCGATCGCTCCCAACGAATGAGAATCTTCCTCTGCTGCTGTATAGTAAATAGCGGCAAAGGAAGTAATGTCATCTCTCCTCGGCTCTGTATTTTCCGTTACGGCGCTAGGAGAGAAGACATCTGAGTAAGTGCACGAACACAACACACACAGTAAAACACACCAGGTACACTTTACACCCCCCATCACCCCCCGATCACCCCCTAATCACCCCCCCATCACAGTGACACCAAGCAGTTTTTTTTTTCTGATTACTGCATTTCTGTCAGTTTGTGACAGTTAGAAGTGGTAGGGCAGTTAGTGTTAGCCCCCTTTAGGTCTAGGGTACCCCCCTAACCCCCCTAATAAAGTTTTAACCCCGTGATCACCCCCCGTCACCAGTGTCACTAAGTGATCATTTTTCTGATAGCTGTATTTGTGTCACTGGTGACGCTAGTTAGGGAGGTAAATATATAGGTTCGCCGTCAGCTTTTTAATAAAAGGTTTTAACACATTGATTGCCCCCTAGTTAACCCTTTCACCAGTGATCATGTATAACGGGTGATGCTGGTTAGTTAGTTTATTTTTTATAGTGTCAGGGCACCCACCGTTTATTACTTAATAAAGGTTTAGCCCCCTGATCGCCCAACGGTGATATAACTTAGGTTTTAGGTTCAGATAGGGTCTGCGTCACCCCAGGCAGCGCCAGGTTAGCGCCAGTACCGCTAACACCCACACATGCAGCATACACCTCCCTTAGTGGTATAGTATCTGAACGGATCAATATCTAATCCGATCAGATCTATACTAGCGTTCCCCAGCAGTTTAGGGTTCCCAAAAACGCAATGTTAGCGGGATCAGCCCAAAAATCTGCTATCACCTGCGTTTTGCCCCTCCGCCTGGCCCAGCCCAGCCCAGCCCACCCAAGTGCAGTATCGATCGATCACCGTCACTTATAAAACACTAAACGCATAACTGCAGTGTTTGCAGAGTCAGGCCTGATCCCTGCGATCGCTAACAGTTTTTTTGGTAGAGTTTTGGTGAACTGGCAAGCACCAGCCCCAGGCAGAGTCAGGTTAGTGCCAGTAGCGATAACACCCACTCACGCACCATACACCTCCCTTAGTGGTATAGTATCTGAATGGATCAATATCTGATCTGATCCGATCAGATTTATACTAGTGTCCCCAGCCGTTTAGGGTTCCAAAAACGCAGTGTTAGCGGGATCAGCTCAAATACCTGCTAGCACCTGCGTTTTGCCCCTCCGCCCGGCCCAGCCCAGCCCACCCAAGTGCAGTATCAATCAATCACTGTCACTTACAGAACACTAAACACATAACTGCAGCATTCGCAGAGTCAGGCCTGATCCCTGCGATCGCTAACAGTTTTTTGGTAGCGTTTTGGTGAACTGGCAAGCACCAGCGGCCTAGTACACCCCGGTCATAGTCAAACACGTACTGCAGTAACACTTGGTGACGTGGCGAGTCCCATAAGTGCAGTTCAAGCTGGTGAGGTGGCAAGCACATGTAGTCTCGCTGCCACCAAGAAGAAGACAAACACAGGCCCGTCGTGCCCATAATGCCCTTCCTGCTGCATATGCCAATCCTATTTGGAAACCAACCACTTCTACAGCACCCGTACTTCCCCCATTCACATCCCCAACCAAATGCAGTCAGCTGCATGAGAGGCATTTCCTCCCGAGCACCCCTACCCAACGAACCCCCCCAAAAAAGATGTTGTGTCTGCAGCAAGCGCAGATATAGGCTTGACACCCGCTATTATTGTCCCTCCTGTCCTGACAATCCTGGTCTTTGCATTGGTGAATGTTTTGAACACTACCATACACTAGTTGAGTATTAGCGTAGGGTACAGCATTGCACAGACTAGGCACACTTTCACAGGGTCTCCCAAGATGCCATCACATTTTGAGAGACCCGAACCAGGAACCGGTTACAGTTATAAAAGTTACAGTTACAAAAAAAAGTGTAAAAAAAAACCACAAAAAATATATAAAATAAAAAAACAAAAATAGTTTTTGTTTTATTGTTCTCTCTCTCTCTCTATTCTCTCTCTATCGTTCTGCTCTTTTTTACTGTATTCTATTCTGCAATGTTTTATTGTTATTTCTATTTATTTCAGGGTTTCTAAGGGTGTAAATTTTTGATGTCACTCCTCACTGCCTATCACAGTTTTGGAGGCCATGGAATGCCCAGATGGCATAATCCCCCCCCCCAAATGACCCCATTTTGAGAGGTATGGTGAGTATTTTGCAGACCTCGCTTTTTGTCACAAAGTTTTGAAAATTGAAAAAAGAAAAAAAAAATGTTTCTTTTCTTTCTTTATTTTCAAAAACAAATTAGAGCTACAAAATACTCACCATGCCTCTCAGCAAATAGCTTGGGGTGTCTACTTTCCAAAATGGGGTCATTTGGGGCGGGGGTTGTGCCATCTTGGCATTTTATGGCCTTGGAAACTGTGATAGGTAGTGAGGAGTGAAATAAAAAATTTACGCCCTTAGAAATCCTGAAGGCGGTGCTTGGTTTTCGGGGACCCGTATGCAGCTAGGCCCCCAAAAAGTCCCACACATGTGGTATCCCCATACTCAGGAGGAGCAGCAGAATGTATTTTGGGGTGTGATTCCACATATACCCATGGCATGTTTGAGCAATATATCATTTAGTGACAACTTTGTGCAGAAAAAAAAAAAAGTTTGTCATTTTCCTGCAACTTGTGGCAAAATATAAAATATTCCATGGACTCAACATGCCTCCCAGCAAATAGCTTGGGGTGTGTACTTTCCAAAATGTGGTAATTTGGGGGGGTTTGAATTGTCCTGGCATTTTATGGCCTTCAAAACTGTGATAGGTAGTGAGGAGTGAAATCAAAAATTTACGCCCTTAGAAATCCTGAAGGCGGTGCTTGGTTTTCGGGGCCCCGTATGCGGCTAGGCTCCCAAAAAGTCCCACACATGTCATATCCCTATACTTAAGAGAAGCAGCTAAATGTATTTTGGGGTGCAATTCCACATATGCCCATGGCCTGTGTGAGCAATATATCATTTAGTGACAACTTTTTGTAATTTTTTTTTGTCATTATTCAATCTCTTGGGACAAAAAAATTAATATTCAATGGGCTCAACATGCCTCTCAGCAATTTCCTTGGGGTGTCTACTTTCCAAAATGGGGTCATTTGGGGGTTTATACTGCCCTGCCATTTTAGCATCTCAAGAAATGAGATAGGCAGTCATAAACTAAAAGCTGTGTAAATTCCAGAAAATGTACCCTAGTTTGTAGACTCTATAACTTTTGCGCAAACCAATAAATATACACTTATTGACATTTTTTACCAAAGACATGTGGCTGAATACATTTTGAACTAAATGTATGACTAAAATTGAGTTTATTGGATTTTTTTTTATAACAAAAATGAGAAAATATTGTTTTTTTTCAAAAGTTTTGGTCTTTTGCTGTTTATAGCGCAAAAAATGAAAACCGCAGAGGTGATCAAATACCATCAAAAGAAAGCTCTATTTGTGGGAACAAAAGGACGCAAATTTCGTTTGGGTACAGCATTGCATGACGGCGCAATTAGTAGTTAAAGCAATGCAGTGCCCAATTGTAAAAAGTGCTCTGGTCAGGAAGGGGGTAAATCCTTCCGAGGCTGAAGTGGTTAAGCATTATTAAAATCACTGCTCCCAAAAAAACAGCCGTTTTTAAAACTTTTTTTGCATTGATCCATGTCCCCTGGGGCAGGACCCAGGTCCCCAAACAGTTTTTATGACAATAACTTGCATATAAGCCTTTAAAATTAGCACTTTTGATTTCTCCCATAGACCTTTTAAAGGGTGTTCCACGACTTTCGAATTTGCCGCAAACACACCAAATTGTTCGCTGTTCGGCAAACTGGCAAACAGCCGATGTTCGAGTCGAACATGAGTTCGACTCGAACTCGAAGCTCATCCCTAGTCTACACCAAGGAAGAAAATATTAGGTTAAAATAAGAGAATTACATGAAGGAATACAGAGTATATTCCTCAAAACATTATTCCACAAACATATTTAGTTACAAGTAAAATGCAGACCTTTCCCATAATTTCCATTTGCACCAAGGTTCCATTCTGATGGCTGCTCTCCCATAAAAGTGTGTGTTCCCTCCGATCTAGTCTGTGTATATCATTACAAGCTGATGCCTCATTGGTTGGCATAGCGTGGCTCTGATTGGTGAGCTTCCCTATTCCTGGTTAAGGACTGGCTACGTCTCCAATCTCTATACTTTGCATAAGTCAGCCCCCTCTAATGCAAATCCTTGTGACTATTCTGAGCAGGAGATTAACTTGAATTTTCCTGGGAAGTTAAGTATTGATTACGGGTTGGCCTCCCTTCATTGCATATCCCAGCATGGGATCCTTTGAAGTGAGTATGTGTAAAACAATGAGGTTTGGATCCCATTGTTTGTATACACAAGGCTAGGCACCGACTTGTCTGGTCTGCCAGAGATTTCTGTAAAGGTAATATGTTCCACCCTACATAGATACAAGCTAAATGAAATGTATTCATAAATCCAATATTTTACAGCTATTAATGTAGATTTCACATAAACTCATAAGGCAACAAGTCCGTTGGCAACAGCACTTGAAAGACCCACGTCAAAGAAAAAGGCGGACTTCTCCTTGCTCCTCATCTGGGATCTCCAACCCTACTATACTTCCAGTCCTCTCAAAAACCTGCACTGAGAGGAATGAAGGTATAGCAATATGTGTCCCAAGTATTTTCAGCCAATCTGCTAGCAGTACACACCATCTGATTTTAGCAGGCAAATTTCCCTACCACAGTTGCTAAACCAAAACAAGAAACTTGGTCCCAGCCATCCACATGCTCATTGTCTGAATGCTAGCTTGGCCAAATTGCTAGCACTGCAACTGCTGCCCTTTTAGTTGGTAGACTCTGCCCCCTTTCGTGAATTTGTGGAATGTGCTGTACCTCAGTTGCAGGTTCCAAAACGCCATTTCTTTTCATGGAAGGCCATTCTGGCTCTCTACCGAAATGTGGAAGGCAATGTTTTGGTCTCGTTGGACAGGCCAGTCAGCAAGAAGGTGTATATTACCGCTGACTCATGGTTTAGCTGGCATGGGCAGGGATGTTACCTTTTCTTCACGGCGCACTGGGTAACTCTTCTGGCAGCTGAGAAGGATGCAGGACAGAGTTCAGTATTGTTGTTCCGCCACCACGCCTCCAAAATGCTAGTGGTGATTCTGCCACAGTTCTCTCCTCCACACCTCCTCTTCTTCTTCCTCTATGGCCTCTTCTGCAGATTTGTCCTCTGAACCAGCGGTGCTCCATAAGCGTTCAAGGGGCTACGCAAGCAGTCAGGCTAAAAGATGCCATGCGGTGCTTGAGTTGGTCTGCCTAGGGGACAGGAGCCACACTGGGGCAGTGATTCTGTCAGCTCTGCAGGGGCAGGCTCAGAGGTGGTTGACGCCATGCCAGCTTCAGCCAGGAATGGTTGTAAGCGACAATGGCACCAACTTTCTCTCCACCCTCCGACAGGGACACTTGACCCATGGTCCATGTTTGGCACACATCCTGAATTTGGTGGTGCAGCTGTACCTTGAGCAGGTACCCAGGATTACCAGATATCCTGAGGCAGGCCAGAAAAGTCTGTGGTCATTTCCGCAGGTCATACAATGCCATTGCTCGACTGGCTGACATTCAAAGGGAATGCCCACCAACTGCCTCATTTGTGACATGCCCACCAGGTGGAAATCAATGTTGGCAATGCTGCAGCAGCTGCACACCCAGCAGAGGGCCATCAATGAGTACCTGTGTGAGTATGGCACCAGGACAGGGTCAGGGGAGCTTGGCTTCTTTTTGTCATGCCAGTGGCTACTGATCAAGGATTTATGCACTGTCCTGTCACCATTTGAGGAGGCCACGAGGATGGTGAGCAGCGACAATGCATGCATCAGTGATACTGTCCCTCTTGTCTTCCTGTTGGAGCACACGCTTTGTGGAATAATGGACAGGGTACTTGAGGCAGAACAGCGGGAGCAAGAGGAGGACTTCCTTACCTCTCAAGGCCCCCTTTATCCAGATAGTGTTCCTGCGGGCCCACCGAACACACAGGAAGAAGAGGAGGAGGATTGTGTCAGCATGGATGTGGAGGATAACACTCAGCAGCAGTCTTCAAGGGATGGTTTTCAGTCCCCAGAAACCCAAGGAGTTGTACGTGGCTGGGAGGAGGTTGTTACGGATGATGTGATCCTTAGTGACCCAGAGGACTCAGAATCGAATGCCGCTGCAAACTTACGCTGCATGGCCTCCCTGATTCTGCAAAGCCTGCAAAAGGACACTAGGATTTGTGGTATCAAGGAGAGGGATCATTACTGGCTGGCAACCCTTCTTGATCTACGTTACAAGGGTAAGGTTGCAGAACTCATCCTGCCTTCGCAGAGGGAGCAGAGGATGAAAGGAGACCTTGAAGAAAGGTTTGTGCAATGCATTTCCAGACCCCGGGAGGTTACAATTTCTTGGTGCTGGTCAACGTGTTGCTGAGGTTTTGTTCAGTCAGAGGAAGAGCAGTGGAGAAGGTGGCCGGCTGACCGATGCCTTTAGACAATTTTTCAGTCCTTAAGTTTGATAGATCATTCTTCTGAGACACCTCTCATCTCTATAAAAGTCACATACAGAACAATGATAAAGGATATGCTAAAATCTTAACTTTTCAGGTGAAAGATTGGCTAATAAAAAAAATATTTTTTTTGGTTGCCTAAAGTCTTCATACATGGTTGGTGTTATGTGCAATTATTTGAAAATAAAAAAAAGGCTAACTGAAAAAACATGTTTATGTGCTTTCCATGTATTTTTTAACAGCAGAAATGTTGATTTGGTTACTATTTTATGTAGTGTTGAAAATAATAAACTCCTTTAACACTGATGTACTGGTATTCTCTTCTTTATCCCAAGAGAAAAGAGTTATGCAGTAGAGCATGGCCTAGTTTACACGCAATATTTCCTTATCCTACAGTATGCCTGATAAATTGGCCTCCGTGATTCTGGCTGTTTGTTCTGCCTTTAATTCTCAGATATATTATAAGGGTTTTTTTTTAACATACCTTATGTTCAATTTCATTAAGAGTGGCTTTCTTTTCTACCTAAGAAGTTACACTTAAATATTTTTAAATCATTGCCTTGTATAACTAGACACAATCATCAGTTTCCACTTCTGGGGATTTACAATTGGATTTCTTTCACAACATATTGACTATTTTTCTGCGGATAAATAGCTTTGAAAAAAACTCAGAATGAAACACTATAGAATGCTGAACCCATATGGCTGAGCTATTTGTTTTTTGTTAATGTTGGTTTGAAACATGAGTGTAATATCTAAACTTTCAGAATTAGATGTATACAAGATGTAGTTAAAATATTTTGGTATGTTTCTAAGCTTTACTTGCAGCATTTTTCCAACAGCAAAAATCATTTTAACATGTGTACTGTATGTGAAGTAAAACATTATTTGCACAAATTCTGTGCACTTAGGTTAAGCAAATGTAATTTTAAATGTTGACACATATTGTATTTGCTTGGATTTTTTTTCTTATGCACACTGTAATATAGATAAAGCTCAATTGGCTAAACTATAACACATATAACATTCCCTGTAAAAATCAATATTTTCAGCCATGTCATTTTTTATTTCAACTTCCATTGGTTTGTACTACTAAAAAATTATTGTCTTTTATCTTGTATAGTAAATGCAGTGACAGCAACAACACACTCTATTTGATTAGTTTATTGAAATATTTTTAGATAAATTACTGCTAATATTAGAATTTTCTAAGCCTTTTCTATGGATTTTTCCAGTCATTTAATAAAGTTTCATGAATTCAGAAAAAAAAACCTTACAACAGAAAGAAACATGCAAATAAGCATTCAAGTGTTTTATTCTTGTTATTTTTACAAGAAAACTATATTGGTAAACCACTGTTATTATAGTTCCAGACCCCAAAATAAAAATACACTTCTGCCTCAGGTCACTTTCTGTTAATCATAGATGTGGATCTGGAGGCAACTTAAACTCATTACTTTGTGTCCAGAAGTCTTCACTGATACATTAGCCGTTGGCACATTTTAATCCCTTCTATGTGATATTTTCTCTTGTTTTTATTACTTTATAACAATGTAATGGTGCTGAATATAACAACACATATTTTATAACAAGGCTACTATATTTTTAAATGAAGTCATAAAATGTTTAATAAACATTTATGTTTTCTCTAAATTATGCTTTAAATTTCCAAGGAACATTTTGATACATGGAATACATGTGCATAGGATATATGTATGCTTTTTCTTTATTTCAGATAATTAAAAAAATGCTTTATCAAAATAAACAATGCATTTATGAGCATAATATTCTACATAATATTCTACCAATACATACTAAATAGAAATACAGAATAACTGTAATACCAACTGCTGGGTACATAGTTACGCAATGGAGTTGATTTACTAAAATTGGAAAGTGCAAAATCTCGTGCAGCTCTGATTAGAAACCAATCAGCTTTCAGGTTTCATTGTCAAAGCTTAACTGAACAAGATGAAGTTAAATGCTAATTGGCTACAGTGCACATCTGCGCCATATTTTGCACTCTCCAGTTTTAGTAAATCAACCCCAATTACTATTATACATTTCTTTGTAGACCAATAGCTTACAGAAAATATTTTTTTTTACCAACATCCTTGCACAAACACATATACACCCTAATGAATCTTTCTTGAAATACTTTTGAATTAAAAGGTGGCCTAGATCTGAAGAATACGTACTACCTGTTTATGTTCTGTCCGCTTTTGAGTAGACTTGCAGCTCAAACTGAGCAGGATTTCTTGTGTTTTCATTCTAAATATTTAGACAGCTCACTAAAAACCACCTACCCCCTCCCAAAAGCAGCAAGCATGTCAGTCTGTTTAGGTAACTTACTTTATTTAAAATTGATCTGTGAAAATAGATCTATGAAAGCTATCCTTCCTGCCTTTTAAAAGTATAGGTTCCAGGGATATCATCTTGATATTGACTTCACTGCCTACTGAGTCACTATCCCAAGTCAAGCAGTAACCTGTGCAAAATTTACTACATCCCTCTTTAAAAAAAGTGTGTGCAAGTGACATGTCACAAGTTTTGACTGCACCCAATCAAGAGATACAGGCTTTATATACTGTACCTTTATTGAGAGATTGGGTAAAGTTTGAGTTTTTCCTCAATTTATTCACTACTATATTGGCACAAAAGAAATGTCCACTAACAGTTACTAGAAAATGAGTCTTGATTGTGCAGTCAAACTTTGAACAGTGCACCCAAAATGTTTCCATTGGCAAAAAAGAAAGGTCTACTTGCAGTCTATTTTCAGTTACTAGAGAATAGATCCTGATTGCACAGTCAAACTTTTTTTTTAAACAATAACAATTTCTTATTAAATCAAAACTTTGAAAAGTACACCCAATATTTTGCATGACAATCACTGGAGACAGACCACATTCAGAAGATATTCTATGCCGACTGTTTCAGATTTTTTTTGCAATCAGCATCAAATAATACATTAAAAGTTTTTCATCACTGACATACCACTATGACACTTATGGGTCTATTTACATATAAAAAAAAGCAATGTACCCAGTGAAATTACATTCACATTCATTCTGTTCAAATATGGTATAACATTATTTGGCTTTTTCTGTGCTGATTGAATGTTTTTCTTTGATTTAAAAGGAAAAATACATCATTTGGGCAGTAGATGGCACTAAGCATCATGCACTTTCAATGGGCAAATTGCCACGCTATTTTTTTAATAGAACACTTAGCCACACTTAAAACAGTGTCTCATTTCTTAACATACCTTCCAATACTAACCATCAACTTATGCTTAAATAGTTGCTGTTAATATAAGCAACTAACTTTCACTAAACCCTTACCTTCACATCAATTGCAAATTTTAAACCAACCTCTAAAGTTAGACCTTAATACTTTACATAACATCCAACAATTATTTAACTCTCAAATACTAAAGCCTCACTCTTATCTACTGTTAAGAAAAAAGTAAAACTTGCATAGGAAAATGGTTACTAAACCTGGATAAACTTTTCTGGAAGAGGAGAAGCACAAATGAGTGCTGACTAAAAATAACATGCAATTGCAGTATATAATTTTTCAAAAATACATGATACATTGTCAGTAGAGTTGAGTTAATGGTTTGGGCTGAGCAAAAGTGCAGGGCTACACAGTGCATTCTGAGCCCTGGTTGGGTAAAGCTTTGCCCAATTAGGGTGCAGTGAAGAGCTGGTTGTTGACGCCGTGTCCTTAACAACCAATGGGTAATTAGCTGTCAATGAGCTTCCCCGCTGACAGCCTAATGAAAAAAAAACATTTCTGGTAAAGTTTGGTATGTCCGGTATGGATATTTAGGGGAAGCAGGCCAGGAAAGGAGAAGGAAGAGTGAGCGCCCCCCCTTCTAAACCATACCAGGCCACATACCCTCAACATGGGGTGGTAGGTGCTTTAGGGCAGGGGGGCTCTGCCTCCCCCCTTTCAAAGCACCTTGTCCCCATGTTGATGGGGACAAGGGCCTCATCCCCAGAGGTCTGGGCTGTGGTTGTGGTGGTCTGCAGGCAAGGGGCTTATTGGAATCTGGAAGCCCCCTTTAACAAGTGGAGCCCCAGATCCTGGCCCCTTCCCTATCCGAATGAGTATAGGGTACATAGTACCCCTATACATTCACCAAAAATGTGTCAAAAAGTAATAAAAACACAGAGACAATTTTTGACAATTCCTTTATAAAAAAACAAAAAAAAGCATTTCCCTATGTAGATCTATCATCAATCACAATTCCGCCGCCGCCACCGCTGGACCCAAAAAAGAAAAGAAAAAACGCTCCGCTGTCAAGTAAGGCAAACTGCCAAATGCCTGGCTTGCCGTTTAACAGCTCTTGTATAGGTAAGGGGCGGAGTCATCTGGTGACCTCATTTGGTGGCACTGTCCCCCTTGTGATGTTACGGATCGGTGTATTCTGGGTCGGTGATGTCACAAGAGGCAGTGCCACCAGGTGACATTTCACAGGGGCCTCACCCTTATCTACTGTATATAAGAACTGTCAAATAGCAAGCCAGTAGGGATGAGCTTCGAGTTCCAGTCGAACTCATGTTCAACTCGAACATCAGCTGCTCACCAGTTTGCTGGACAGCAAACAATTTGGGGTAAAAATATATATAAAACACAAAGCGCTGTGATGCTAAATAGCTGATAATTACACATAAAACCAAGTGAGGCTGCTATCAAAAGAGAGTGTTTTCAGAGTCACTTAAAAAGAATAAATAATGATATTTGAAGTGCTTCACAATGTGCATGAAAATGAATATATAAGAATAAATATAAATAGTCAAATAAAATCCAGCGGTGAGTAAAAATTCCTAAAAAATCCAGCAATCAAAATAGTGTAAAATTATAAAAAATTAGTGACACCAAACGTGTAAAAAAATTCACATAAAAAATCCACATTAAAATAAATATATAGGGATGTATTCTGAAGGTTCAATTATACAGGTGTAGAATCCTGATTGGTATAGAGATTTTGATCACTAGCAAAGCTGTTTAAAAACACTTGCTTAATTAAGGTGCTCATTGATCTTTATAGTAACAATGTGTTTTTTGCTTCTATTCACAACCAATGTGAGAATCATAAACAGGCAGATAAGTTATGCCTGCATAAATACTAATCAAAATGGATACAAATGTCAGAAATTTTCTTCAACAAATACTGGACAAGAATTTGAAATAAAGGATTTTATATCTTGCAGGACTGAGGGGGTGGTATATGCTTTACAGTGCTCCTGCCCCCTCCAATACATTGGCAGAACGAAGCGACCAATGTGGAAGAGAATAAGAGAGCATATCCAGAACATTAGAAAAGGCTATCCAAAACACAGTGTTTCAAAACATTTTGATAGGTATCATAACAGAGACCCTAGGGGTCTCCAATTCTGGGCTATTCAAAAGTATAAGGCTCATTGGAGGGGTTCCCATAAAGTGAGGGAACTCAGAAGAATGAATCCAAATGGATATTCCAGATGGGTACATTAGAACCCCATGGTTTGAACATTGAATTCAACCTGAATTGTTTTATTTCTGATTTTTAGAGGTTTTTCAGATTTATATATATATTTTTATGGTATATATTTTATTTTTATTTTTTATATTTTATTTTTTATTTTTATTTATTTTTTGGTCCAATATTCTCATTATTTGTCCAATACCAGTTTTTTCTGAGTGGCGATATTTGGTTCAGTTCTAGCATATAAATAATGGTCATCATCCATTTTTGCAATATTCTATCATGGAATTTTTAGATTTTAATTTTACATTTTAATATTATTTCCCTATTTCTTATATCATATCTTATTTTAATTTTATATATGTATATTTTATATATATATATATATATATATATATATATATATATATATATATATATATATATATATATATATATATATATATATATATATATATATATATATATATATATATATATATATATATATATATATATATCATGTCATCTTGTTTACTCAGTTTTCCATACATTTATGTGCAGAGCATGTGGATACCCCATTTTTGTGATATCATGGGGCACTGGTCAATTATCAAAACCATTACAATGCTTTGCCATATATTCCCTCTGTGAGATGTTATACCAATTGTGACCACTGGAGGGTGTTGAAGAAGTAAACGTGATTAGAGATATCAATATATATATTTTTTACTTTTTACACACTGCGTTTTTTACACATGGAATCGTGGTTTTGATAAATCAACGATATTCATATGAATTACATGTCTAATAAAAGTAGGTTTTAACAGGATTGAAGTTTATGCAGGAAGCAGGATGATGATAAACTCATGCTGTAGCCATAGCAACCACTCTGCTGTTGTGCTATAAAGCTGAGTCCGTCAGAGCTTGTATTATCCTTGAAAAAGTCACGTGACTGGGATGTAACGCGTGGGAGGAGCCAAGGACGCTCTGTGCAGATCAGCAGTTTCCCACAGTGTACTGCACTGAATCTGCTCCTGTCTAAGGCGGCTGACTGCTATAGTAAAACCTGCATATGCCTTATCATTATAAGGCACACGTGAGTGGATTGAAATTTGCCTGTGTACCTTGGTATCCTAACTATTGCACAATGATTATTTTTTTCTCTTATCTGCCTGTTTATGATTCTCACATTGGTTGTGAATAGAAGCAAAAAACACATTGTTACTATAAAGATCAATGAGCTCCTTAATTAAGCAAGTGTTTTTAAACAGCTTTGCTAGTGATCAAAAGCTCTATACCAATCAGGAATCTACACCTGTATAATTGAACCTTCTGAATACATCCCTATATATTTATTTTTATGTGGATTTTTTATGTGAATTTTTTTACACATTTGGTGTCACTAATTTTTTATAATTTTACACTATTTTGATTGCTGGATTTTTTAGGAATTTTTACTCTCCGCTGGATTTTATTTGACTATTTATATTTATTCTTATATATTCATTTTCATGCACATTGTGAAGCGCTTCAAATATCATTATTTATTTGAACAATTTGGGGTGTTCGCGGCAAATTCGAAAGCCACGGAACACCCTTTAAAAGTCTATGGGAGAAATCAAAAGTGCTAATTTTAAAGGCTTATATGCATGGTATTGTCATAAAAAGTGTTTGGGGACATGGGTCCTGCCCCAGGGGACATGGATCAATGCAAAAAAAGTTTTAAAAACTGCCCTTTTTTTGGGAGCAGTGATTTTAATAAAGCTTAAAGTGAAACAATATTCCTTTAAATTTCGTACCTGGGGGGTGTTTATAGTATGCCTGTAAAGGGGCACATGTTTCCCATGTTTAGAACAGTCTGACAGCAAAATGACATTTTAAAAGAAAAAAAGTCATTTAAAACTACTCGCGGCTATTAATGAATTGTTGGTCCGACAATACACATAAAAGTTCATTGATAAAAACAGCATGGGATTTCCCCACAGGGGAACCCCGAACCAAAATTTTTTAAAAAATGACGTGGGGGCCCCCCTCAAAATCCATACCAGACCCTTCAGGCAGTTGTGATGGCATCGTGATTGCTGAAGGATCTACATCAGGGGAAACTGTTTTTTTATTTTTTAATAGGGAAATTGTCAAAAATTTTCCATGTTTTTATTACTTTTTGACACTTTTTTTGGTTACTGGGTGGGGGTACTGTGTACCATATACTCATTTACATATGGGGGGTGGGATCTGGGGACCACCTTTCTAAAGGGGGCTTGCAGATTCTGATAAGCCCTCTGCCTGTAACCATCCCCCCATGTTGAAGGCATGTGGCCTGGTATAGTTCAGGAGGGGGGCGCTCGTTTGCACCCCCTTTCCTGCGCGCTCGGTTAAGAGTCTGGTATAGATTTTGGGGGGCCCCACACCATTTTTTTTTAATTTGGCATGGGGTTCTCCTTAAAATCCATAACAGACCTAAAGGGCCTGGTATGAACTGGGGGGACCCCACACAATTTTAAAAAATATATATATGTCTATTTGCGGCAATGGTATTGCTGGCAATTTAAATGCAATTCCATGCATTTTTTTCTGTAGTAGTGTCATTTTTGCTGAAGAATGTTCTATACATGCTACAGACGAACCACTTTACAGGCAGACTGAGGGGATCCCCCAGGCACTATATTTAAAAGAATTTTTGTATTTTTATTGTTGTACTTTAAGCATTACTAAAACCACTGCTAGTGTAAAGATAAGACTTAAAAAATGCATTGATACATATTCCCCAGGGCAGTACCCAGACCCCCATACCATTTTTACAGCCAATTACTTGCATATAAGCCTTCAAAATGGGGACTTTTGATTTTTCAAGTTTGGGGAGTGTTTGGCCCATCTCTTATTGTCAGTTACCAGAGAATGTATCCTGATTTCACATTCAAACCTTGACCAGTACACCCAAAATTTTACTCAATGATTACTGGAGGCTGGCCATACCCAACAGATATTCTATGCCAACTATTTCAGATGTTTTTTCAACCATCCACTGTCCTACTGATACTGTCCACTGATTTACTGACATCAACGTGTGCCCTACTGACACCATTTACTGCTCTACTGACACTGTCCACTTCTCTACTGACACCAACCACTACCCTACTGACACCATCTACTCTTCTACTAATACTAAGGTAGGCTAAGTTTACACTTTTACAGTGACATTCATTTTACTATATTTCTCTAAGTTTTCCTTACTATTTTGTTAGTTTTTGCTAGGTAATTTCTTTAAAAAAAGGGCACTGCACCACAGTAATCTTTGATCTCTTTCATATTGTTCAGCAATGCTGGGTTTCTGGTGTTAATTTGATTTTAGGAAGAAAAGTAAGCCTGCTTTTAATTTATTCATTGCTATATAAGTCCCATAGTTGGGAATTCAATTAATTTTTAAGTTAGCGACCACACTTTCAGATGATTGCCCGTGTAGTTCAGAGGAACTCCTTTTTCTGGGTCATATATGATCGTGAACACTATTGAATGTCCACCTTCTTGGACCCACAATATAAAGAGAAAATGGGGGAATTTCTGGTATCTAGACAGCAAGAAACACAGATGGGACATCTCTCAGATACCATTTTGAGAAAGCTATGAGGCTTCCAAAAATATGGCTACTCAATGTTGCCTTAGGAGTTTATGTGTAATTTTCATTAGCAACTGTGTATGTAGATAGATAGATAGATATATAGATAGATATAGATATAGAGATAGATAGATATCTATCTCTATATCTATACCTAATTAATTTCTTTAAAAAAAAGGGCACTGCACCACAGTAATCTTTGATCTCTTTCATATTGTTCAAGTAGATCTCCACCACTCAAAGGTTGCCAACCCCTGTGTTAGGTGTGCAATGCTGGGTTTCTGGTGTTAATTTGATTTTAGGAAGAAAAGTAAGCCTGCTTTTAATTTATTCATTGCTATATATGTCCCATAGTTGGGAGTTCAATTAATTTTTAAGTTAGCGACCACACTTTCAGATGATTGCCCGTGTGGTTCAGAGGAACTCCTTTTTCTGGGTCATATATGATAGTGAACACTATTGAATGTCCACCTTCTTGGAACCACAATATAAAGAGAAAATGGGGGAATTTCTGGTATCTAGACAGCAAGAAACACAGATGGGACATCTCTCAGATACCATTTTGAGAAAGCTATGAGGCTTCCAAAAATATGGCTACTCAATGTTGCCTTAGGAGTTTATGTGTAATTTTCATTACTGTGTATGTAGATAGATAGATGTATAGATAGATATAGATATAGAGATAGATAGATATCTATCTCTATATCTATATCTATAGATATTTAAATAAGTAACAAGGATTAGTTGTTATGAAGTTTTGTTTTAGTGGGTTACTATAATTATCTGTACACATATATAATAACTAAATTGGAAGGCTTTACTATAAGAACTTAATTGATTTTCAGTTTCTTTTGAAGTGCAGGAATGTTGGGTGTGCGTCACAGGAGTTCTCTGCTATTTACCAAGCATAAATCTATATGCGAAAGAAGGTCAACACCTAAATTCAATACCTTATAAACAGACTATAAGGGACTGAAGTAATATCTATAACAGGCCTTTCATATACCCTTTTGTAATACTATCTCCACTTCAAAAGATCCTCTCTTTTGATGTGTAGAGAATATGGCCATCTGTTCAGGAGTGGACAATTTGCCCAAGATATGATCTTGCATAACTAATGCCCCATTCAAAAAAAGGTGATGAGGTGATGACCTGGCCTAATTCCCAAGAGAGGGGGTGCTAGTGAGGGGCTGAGCTATGCTAAATCAAACGATGGGGGAATTGTCCAATCCTGGATGAGATACGCCTGAAGGGACTACGGTAAGATAGTTCCACCAATCAGACTGGCCCTGTGCAAGTCTATGAGAAATGGGTCTTTATTAGTTTAAGTTTGAAACTGAGATGGCAGAAGGAGAAGAGATTCATCTAATCTGGGCCCACACACAACCCCACTAGTAAATATCAGGACACCTCATAGCACTTGCAATGTATACATGTTTGTCCTATTTTTTGTTTGTTTTGCTTGTTGTATTTTAACCACTTGCCGACCGCCTCACGCCTATATACGTGAGCAGAGCGGCACGGGCAGGCAAAATCACGTACCTGGTACGTGATTGCCTTCCCGCGGGTGGGGGGTCCGATCGGACCCCCCCCCCGGTGCCAGCTGCGGTCAGCATTTGGTTGGGAGCGATGACAGACGAGGGGGAGGCCATCCGATCGTGGCCCCCCCCTCGGGATCGCTCCCAGCCAATGAGAAACATCCCCTGCCTCTGTATAGTACACAGAGGCAGAGGATGTGATGTCATCTCTCCTCGGTCTGGCAGTTTCCGTTCCAGCGCCGAGGAGAGATGACATGTAAGTGCACCAAACACACACACACACACAGTAGAACATGCCAGGCATACATTACACCCCCGATCCCCCCCCGATCGCCCCCCGATCCCCCCCAATCACCCCCCCCTGTCACAAACTGACACCAAGCAGGTTTTTTTTTTTTTTTTTTTTTCCTGATTACTGCATAGTGTCAGTTTGTGACAGTTAGCAGTGGTAGGACAGTTAGTATTAGCCCCCTGTAGGTCTAGGGTACCCCCCTTACCCCCCTAATAAAGTTTTAACCCCTTGATCACCCCCCCTCACCAGTGTCGCTAAGCGATCATTTTTCTGATCGCTGTATTAGTGTCGCTGGTGACGGTAGTTAGGGACGTAAATATTTAGGTTCGCCGTCAGTGTTTTATAGCGACAGGGACCCCCATATACTACCTAATAAATGTTTTAACCCCTTGATTGCCCCTAGTTAACCCTTTCACCACTGATCACCGTATAACCGTTACGGGTGACGCTGGTTAGTTCGTTTATTTTTTATAGTGTCAGGGAACCCGCCGTTTATTACCGAATAAAGGTTTAGCCCCCTGTAGGTCTAGGGTACCCCCCTTACCCCCCTAATAAAGTTTTAACCCCTTGATCACCCCCTGTCGCCAGTGTCGCTAAGCGATCATTTTTCTGATCGCTGTATTAGTGTCGCTGGTGACGCTAGTTAGGGACGTAAATATTTAGGTTCGCCGTCAGTGTTTTATAGCGACAGGGACCCCCATATACTATCTAATAAATGTTTTAACCCCTTGATGGCCCCTAGTTAACCCTTTCACCACTGATCACCGTATAACCGTTACGGGTGACGCTGGTTAGTTTGTTTATTTTTTATAGTGTCAGGGCACCCGCCGTTTATTACCGAATAAAGTTTTAGCCCCCTGATCGCCCGGCGGTGATATGCGTCGCCCTAGGCAGCGTCAGATTAGCGCCAGTACCGCGAACACCCACGCACACACCGTACACGCACCGTACACCTCCCTTAGTGGTATAGTATCTGAACGCATCAATATCTGATCCGATCAGATCTATACTAGCGTCCCCAGCAGTTTAGGGTTCCCAAAAACGCAGTGTTAGCGGGATCAGCCCAGATACCTGCTAGCACCTGCGTTTTGCCCCTCCGCCCGGCCCAGCCCAGTCCAGCCCACCCAAGTGCAGTATCGATCGATCACTGACACTTTTTTTGGTAGCGTTTTGTTGAACTGACAAGCACCAGCGCCGTAGTACACCCCGGTCGTAGTCAAACCAGCACTGCAGTAACACTTGGTGACGTGGCGAGTCCCATAAGTGCAGTTCAAGCTGGTGAGGTGGCAAGCACAAGTAGTGTCCCGCTGCCACCAAAAAGACAAACACAGGCCCGTCGTGCCCATAGTGCCCTTCCTGCTGCATTCGCCAATCCTAATTGGGAACCCACCGCTTCTGCAGCGCCCGTACTTCCCCCATTCACATCCCCAACCAAATGCAGTCGGCTGCATGAGAGGCATTTATATATCCTCCCGAGTACCCCTACCCAACGAACCCCCCCAAAAAAGATGTTGTGTCTGCAGCAAGCGCGGATATAGACGTGACGCCCACTATTATTGTCCCTCCTGTCCTGACAATCCTGGTCTTTGCATTGGTGAATGTTTTGAACGCTACCATTCACTAGTTGAGTATTAGCGTAGGGTACAGCATTCCACAGACTAGGCACACGTTCACAGGGTCTCCCAAGATGCCATCGCATTTTGAGAGACCCCAACCTGGAACCGGTTACAGTTATAAAAGTTACAGTTACAAAAAAAGTGTAAAAAAAAAAAAAACACAAACAAAAATAAGAAAAAATAGTTGTCGTTTTATTGTTCTCTCTCTCTCTATTCTCTCTCTATTGTTCTGCTCTTTTTTAATGTATTCTATTCTGCAATGCTTTATTGTTATTATGTTTTATCATGTTTGCTTTTCAGGTATGCAATTTTTTATACTTTACCGTTTACTGTGCTTTATTGTTAACCATTTTTTTGTCTTCAGGTACGCCATTCACGACTTTGAGTGGTTATACCAGAATGATGCCTGCAGGTTTAGGTATCATCTTGGTATCATTCTTTTTAGCCAGCGGTCGGCTTTCATGTAAAAGCAATCCTAGCAGCTAATTAGCCTCTAGACTGCTTTTACAAGCAGTGGGAGGGAATGCCCCCCCCCACCGTCTTCCGTGTTTTTCTCTGGCTCTCCTGTCTCAACAGGGAACCTGAGAATGCAGCCGGTGATTCAGCCAGCTGACCATAGAGCTGATCAGAGACCAGAGTGGCTCCAAACATCTCTATGGCCTAAGAAACCGGAAGCTACGAGCATTTTATGACTTAGATTTCGCCGGATGTAAATAGCGCCATTGGGAAATTGGGGAAGCATTTTATCACACCGATCTTGGTGTGGTCAGATGCTTTGAGGGCAGAGGAGAGATCTAGGGTCTAATAGACCCCAATTTTTTCAAAAAAGAGTACCTGTCACTACCTATTGCTATCATAGGGGATATTTACATTCCCTAAGATAACAATAAAAATGATTTAAAAAAAAAAAAAATGAAAGGAACAGTTTAAAAATAAGATAAAAAAGCAAAAGAAAATAAAGAAAAAAAATAAATAAATAAAAAGCACCCCTGTCCCCCCTGCTCTCGCGCTAAGGCGGACGCAAGCGGCGGTCTGGCGTCAAACGTAAACAGCAATTGCACCATGCATGTGAGGTATCACCGCGAAGGTCAGATCGAGGGCAGTAATTTTAGCAGTAGACCTCCTCTGTAAATCTAAAGTGGTAACCTGTAAAGGCTTTTAAAGGCTTTTAAAAATGTATTAATTTTGTTGCCACTGCACGTTTGTGCGCAATTTTAAAGCATGTCATGTTTGGTATCCATGTACTCGGCCTAAGATCATCCTTTTTATTTCATTAAACATTTGGGCAATATAGTGTGTTTTAGTGCATTAAAATTTAAAAAAGTGTGTTTTTTCCCCAAAAAATGCGTTTGAAAATCGCTGCGCAAATACTGTGTGAAAAAAAAAAAATGAAACACCCACCATTTTAATCTGTAGGGCATTTGCTTTAAAATAATATATAATGTTTGGGGGTTCAAAGTAATGTTCTTGCAAAAAAAAATAATTTTTTCATGTAATCAAAAAGTGTCAGAAAGGGCTTTGTCTTCAAGTGGTTAGAAGAGTGGGTGATGTGTGACATAAGCTTCTAAATGTTGTGCATAAAATGCCAGGACAGTTCAAACCCCCCCAAATGACCCCATTTTGGAAGGTAGACACCCCAAGATATTTGCTGAGAGGCATGTCGAGTCCATGGAATATTTTATATTGTGACACAAGTTGCGGGAAAGAGACAAATTTTTTTTCTTTTTTTTTTTTTTGCACAAAGTTGTCACTAAATGTTATATTGCTCAATCATGCCATGGGAATATGTGAAATTACACCCCAAAATAAATTCTGTTGCTTCTCCTGAGTACGGGGATACCACATGTGTGGGACTTTTTGGGAGCCTAGCCGCGCACGGGACCCCGAAAACCAAGCACCGCCTTCAGGCTTTCTAAGGCCGTAAATTTTTGATTTCACTCCTCACTACCTATCACAGTTTCGGAGGCCATGGAAAGCCCAGGTGGCACAAACCCCCCCAAATGACCCCATTTTGGAAAGTAGACACCCCAAGCTATTTGCTGAGAGGTATAGTGAGTATTTTGCAGACCTCACTTTTTGTCACAAAGTTTTGAAAATTGAAAAAAGAAAAAAAAAAATTTTTTTCTGGTCTTTCTTCATTTTCAAAAACAAATGAGAGCTGCAAAATACTCACCATGCCTCTCAGCAAATAGCTTGGGGTGTCTACTTTCCAAAATGGGGTCATTTGGGGGGGGTTTGTGCCATCTTGGCATTTTATGGCCTTCAAAACTGTGATAGGTAGTGAGGAGTAAAATCAAAAATGTATGCCCTTAGAAATCCTGAAGGTGGTGCTGGGTTTTCGGGGCCCCGTACGCGGCTAGGCTCCCAAAAAGTGCCACACATGTGGTATCCCCGTACTCAGGAGAAGCAGCTGAATGTATTTTGGGGTGCAATTCCACATATGCCCATGGCCTGTGTGAGCAATATATCATTTAGTGACAACTTTTTGTAATTTTTTTTTTCTTTTTTTTGTCATTATTCAATCACTTGGGACAAAAAAAATAAATATTCAATGGGCTCAACATGCCTCTCAGCAATTTCCTTGGGGTGTCTACTTTCCAAAATGGGGTCATTTGGGGGGGTTTTGTACTGCCCTGCCATTTTAGCACCTCAAGAAATGACATAGGCAGTCAGAAACTAAAAGCTGTGTAAATTCCAGAAAATGTACCCTAGTTTGTAGACGCTATAACTTTTGCGCAAACCAATAAATATACGCTTATTGACATTTTTTTTACCAAAGACATGTGGCCGAATACATTTTGGCCTAAATGTATGACTAAAATTGAGTTTATTGGATTTTTTTTATAACAAAAAGTAGAAAATATCATTTTTTTTCAAAATTTTCAGTCTTTTTCCGTTTATAGCGCAAAAAATAAAAACGGCAGAGGTGATCAAATACCATAAAAAGAAAGCTCTATTTGTGGGAAGAAAAGGACGCAAATTTCGTTTGGGTACATCATTGCATGACCGCGCAATTAGCAGTTAAATCGACGCAGTGCCGAATTGTAAAAAGTGCTCTGGTCAGGAAGGGGGTAAATCCTTCCGGGGCTGAAGTGGTTAATGTTTTGAGAAATATACTCTGTATTCCTTCATTTAACCTATGTTTTTCTTCCTTTGTCTGTACTATAGATTGATAGATTGCTGTGTATTAGTTTAGACCTTCTTAATACTTACCAATACATTTTGTTATGGTGTTAAAGCTTTCACTCATGGTCAAAGAACTCTCATTTAACTTAACTCATATCTGAGAGATAATAAATCTCAATATATAACTTTTGGGTAACATCAAAGGCTTCCTTGTTATTCTTACACTGCGAGTGAGTGGCACAAAGTGTCCTGGACATCTAAGAAGAAGTGGTGACCCCATGGGATATTAGGTTTCCTAACTAGGCATGTTCCTGGAACTAACTCAGTATGCCAATTGTTGTCTTGACTAGCCTCCAGTGTTTTTTCAGAGAGCATTTTCAATGCAGTAGGTGGTGTGGTGACTAAGATGCAGACCAGACTGTTCATGTATAGCATGGACTTCACAACCCTTATGCCACGTACACACGATCGGAAATGCCGCCAGTAAAAGACTGATGTGAGCTTTTGGTCGGAAAATGAGACCATGTGTATGCTCCATCGGACTTTTGCTGGCGGAATTCCAGCCAGCAAAAAATTGAGAGCAGGTTCTCTATTTTTCAGTCGGAAAAAATTCCTATGCGAATATGCGATCATCTGTGTGCAATTCGGACAATTTGGAAAATCACGCATGCTCAGAATCAAGTACGAGACGGAAGCGCTCGGTCTGGTAAAACTAGCGTTCGTAATGGAGATAGCACATTCGCCATGCTGCAAATTATTGGATCTTTTAATGCAGCACATTCTTTTGTTCTTTATAATGCTAGAATAATGATTTGTTTTGTTGCTGTTATTCACAGAGTTATGACTTTATTATTTCTTGTGATCTCCTGAATAATCTTTTTGTTTTTAAAGCCAGATCTCCATAATAATGTTTAGAAAAAGAGTCATCTTTTTTTAATTTTAATCAAAATCTCCTGTTTTTTGGATTATTTTTACATTATTTTCTAGTGATCTCCATATTTTTTTTTTTTGTGTGTCAAGTTTCGACAACAACATTATTATCTTGTATTTTTAAAGCTCAAGAAGGTTGGTTGGTGTCCCTTGTTAATTTGACATTGTATTTTTGAAATGTACCTGCCTACTCACAAACAAACTGTCTTTTTTGAAGAAAAACACATAGGCAAGTATTTTCATATAAAAAAAATCTCTATTTATTCTGGCTAGGGATGAGCTTCGCGTTCGAGTTGAACCCATGTTCGACTTGAATATCGGCTGTTCGATCGTTCGCCGAATTGCGAACATTATGGGCCGTTTGCGCCAAATTCGTGTGGCACGTCACGGCCCATAATTCACTGCGGCATCACAGTACATTGCTGGCTGATGATTGGCCAAGCATGCACTATGACCCGCATGCTTGCCCAATCACAGCGCCGTCGGTAGAGAGAGCTGTAATTGGCCGAAGCCAGGGTGGCTTTGGCCAATTATGGCTCAGGGGGTTTAGAACATGCCCCACACTATATAAAGCCGCCTACACGGCGGCCCTGTGTAGTGTGTTCCGGCGTGCTTAGATAGAGAGAGAGTGTCATTTCATTTGAGTTAGCTAGATTAGTCAGGGCAGTCAGTGAGTTAGCTGCACTTATAGTGTATTGTGTATATATATGCATCCCAGGTGTTGCATATATATATATATACACTGTATTCAGTTTAGCTAGATCTGTTCCTGTTATCTTCCTAGTGACAGGCAGGCTTGTCTTGTTACAGTATTTACAGCTACCTGAAAAAAATTGCTGGTGTTCTTTTGATCCTATTAGTACCACAGTCAGGCAGCTAGACTATTTACAGTTAGTGTAGCGTGTCCTCTTCACAGTGTTCAGCTAAAACTACAAGTTAGTGTAGTGCGTCCTCCTCACAGTGTTCAGCTAAAGCTACAAGTTAGTTTAGTGTGACATCTGCACAGTGTTCAGCTAAAGCTACAAGTTAGGGTAGTGCGTCCTCCTCACAGTGTTCAGCTAAAACTACAAGTTAGTGTAGTGCGTCCTCCTCACAGTGTTGAGCTAAAACTACAAGTTAGTGTAGTGAGACCTCTACACAGTGTTGAGCTAAAGCTACAAGTTAGTGTAGTGCGTCCTGCTCATAGTGTTCAGCTAAAACTACAAGTTAGTGTAGTGAGACCTCTGCACAGTGTTCAGCTAAAGCTACAAGTTAGTGTAGTGAGACCTCTGCACAGTGTTCAGCTAAAGCTATAAGTTAGTGTAGTGCGTCCTCCTCACAGTGTTCAGCTAAAGCTGCAAGTTAGTGTAGTGCGTCCTGCTCACAGTGTTCAGCTAAAACTACAAGTTAGTGTAGTGAGACCTCTGCACAGTGTTCAGCTAAAGCTACAAGTTAGTGTAGTGAGACCTCTGCACAGTGTTCAGCTAAAGCTACAAGTAATTGTAGTGCATCCTCCTCACAGTGTTCAGCTAAAACTACAAGTTAGTGTAGTGAGACCTCTGCACAGTGTTCAGCTAAAGCTACAAGTTAGTGTAGTGCGTCCTCCTCACAGTGTTTAGCTAAAACTACAAGTTAGTGTAGTGAGACCTCTGCACAGTGTTCAGCTAAAGCTACAAGTTAGTGTAGTGCGTCCTGCTCACAGTGTTCAGCTAAAACTACAAGTTAGTGTAGTGAGACCTCTGCACAGTGTTCAGCTAAAGCTACAAGTTAGTGTAGTGCGTCCTGCTCACAGTGTTAAGCTAAAACTACAAGTTAGTGTAGTGCGACCTCTGCACAGTGTTCAGCTAAAGCTACAAGTTAGTGTAGTGCGTCCTCCTCACAGTATTCAGCTAAACCTACAAGTTATTTTTTTGCGAACTCTGCACAGTGTTCAGCTAAAGCTACCTGTAGAATGTTGGTGGTGTTTTCCTGATCCGATCACTACTGCAGGCAGCTAAATAGGCTACAAGTTAGTGTAGTGCGAGCTCTGCACAGTGTTCACCTAAAGCTACCTGTAGAAGGTTGGTGGTGTTTTCCTGATCCTATCACTACCGCAGGCAGCTAAATGAGCTACAAGTTATTTTTTTGCAAGCTCTGCACAGTGTTCACCTAAAGCTACCTGTAGAAGGTTGGTGGTGTTTTCCTGACCCTATCACTACCGCAGGCAGCTAAATAAGCTACAAGTTAATTTTTTGCGAGCTCTGCACAGTGTTCACCTAAAGCTACCTCTAGAAGTTTGGTGTGTTCTCATACTACAGGCAGGCAGTTGATTTTGCTAGCTGCAGTATCAGTACATTCATATATATATATATATCCCAGCTTAGTGCAGCTACAGGCCATTAGTATGTCTGGAAGGCCAACAAGGAGAGGCAGACAGTCACAAGCCAATAAAAGAGAAAAGAGGGCAAGCTCTTTTCGGCAGCTGGCCGTGTTGAGCCGCAACACATGGAAGACTTAGTCGAGTGGATGACCAAGCCGTCCTCATCCTCCTCATCCTCTCTCACCCATGCTCAGGGTACTTTGTCTGGCAAAGCAGCAGCCTCTTCCCTCGCCTCAATGTCATCAGTGATTCCTTCCCTAGCCCCACCATGTCCTCCTGAGGAGTCCCTTGAACTGTTTGACCACAGTGTCGGATACATGCTCCAGGAGGATGCCCAGCGTTTGGAAGGCTCTGATGATGATACTGAGCTAGATGAAGGCAGTAACGTGAGCACGGACAGAGGGGGTGCCCAAGAAGGACAGCAATCTGGCAGTAATGCTCCCCCTGCTGCAGCATACTGCCAGGTTTGCTCCAGTGATGAGGAGGGAGGTGATGATGAGGTCACTGACTCAACGTGGGTGCCTGATAGGAGAGAGGAGGAGAAAAATTGGGGAAAAAAAATGCGCATCAAAAAGAATAATAACAATAATATGTGCTGCAGAGTCCTATATGTGACACAAACACACAAACGTAAATAAGAAAAATATTGACTCGCGCATCTAAACAAAATACAATATATGTGACTAAATTATTTTAAACAAAAGTGCAGGAAACCATATGTGCATACAATAAACTCAAAATAGGTACGAGGTTTAAATGATCCAACCTCCCCCTAAGCAAGTATGATAGACCATATGAATATGGAACATTAGTGCAGAAAATAAACGTGAAAAAAACTGCAATATATATTAAAAATAAGAAGTGTAATAAAAAGTCCACACACATAAACACCAAAGGGTGATGTTGCAATCCAAAATTTATCCAATTGTTATGAAATCCTAGGTATATGGGTCCACCACCATGAATAAAGAGCCTGGCCGCTTACCAGAACCCCATGACCCCCCGTTACAGAGGGTCTAAATGGGCTTTAAAATCCTGCTGTTCAAAGCCGTTCCAGCCGTTTTCTATGTTTTAGGCCACTGTGTAGATCCAGTTTGAACCCAGAGTGAGGCTTGTATTCATTATGCTTTTATTATTTAAGGGAGGTGATGTGATGTGCCACCCGTGCCCCTGGAAGACGCAATTCTTTTGCGAAACGCAGCGTAGGGCTGAGCGGTGTCATCGCATCACCTCCCTCTGTCGTTGCTACTCCAGCTGGACAGGCTATCTGCGAACATCCGGCCGGTGCCGCAGACTGTCTTTCTTCAGAGGTTTTTTCTTAACTACATGTGAGTTTTTACTATATTTTAATAAATATCATTTGGTTTTACACTATCGGAGCCCTTTGTTTTTCCCTTTATGATGATAATACTTCGCTGAGGGATGAGCCTCCTTTCCTTGTGGATCCATCTATCTGCATTTAAGTTCTTGATGTCCTAGCACAACTCCCACCTGATTCCTTGGCGGTTTGAACAGCAGGATTTCAAAGCCCATTTAGACCCTCTGTAACGGGGGGTCATGGGGTTCTGGTAAGCGGCCAGGCTCTTTATTCATGGTGGTGGACCCATATACCTAGGATTTCACAACAATTGGATACATTTTGGATTGCAACATCACCCTTTGGTGTTTATGTGTGTGGACTTTTTATTACACTTCTTATTTTTAATATATATTGCAGTTTTTTTCACGTTTATTTTCTGCACTAATGTTCCATATTCATATGGTCTATCATACTTGCTTAGGGGGAGGTTGGATCATTTAAACCTCGTACCTATTTTGAGTTTATTGTATGCACATATGGTTTCCTGCACTTTTGTTTAAAATAATTTAGTTACATATATTGTATTTTGTTTAGATGCGCTAGTCAATTTTTTCTTATTTAGGAGAGAGGAGGAGGAGGGGGAGGAGGAGGAGGGGGAGGAGGAGGGGGAGGAGGAGGGGGAGGAGGAGGGGGAGGAGGAGGAGGCGGCACATCACCAACGAGGCAGGATGCCCTCCAGGGGCCAGCCTAAGGGCAGCACACTGACTGCATCACACCCCAAAGCTCTGCATGTGCAGGGCGCTGCAGTCTCTGCGCGTTTTTCAGAAAGTTCTTTGGTGTGGGCCTTTTTTGAGACAAGTGCATCAGATTGCACCGCTGATATTTGCAACATATGTTTTAAGCGTATCTCGCGTGGCAAAAACATCTCCCGCTTGGGCACCACATGCTTGACCAGACATATGTTGACCTGCCATGCAGTTCATTGGCAAGCGTATTTAAAAGACCCACACCAAAGAACAAAGAGGACCTCTCCTTGCTCCTCATCAGCTGAGATCTCCAACCCCACTATACCTTCAGTCCTCTCTGAGACCTGCACTGAGAGGAATGAAGGTGTAGAATTAGGTGTGTCACAGCCAAGTACTTGTGGGCACTCTGCTTTCGGTACGTCAGATTGTAACAGGCAAATTTCCCTGCCCCAGCTGCTGTACCGCCGAAAGAAGTTTGCTCCCAGCCATCCACATGCCCAGCGGTTAAATGCTAGCTTGGCAAAATTGCTAGCACTTCAACTGCTGCCTTTTCAGTTGGTAGACTCTGTCCCCTTCTGTGAGTTTGTGGAATGTGCGGTTCTTCAGTGGCAGGTACCCAAATGCCACTTTTTCTCACGAAAGGCGATTCCGGCTCTCTACCGGCATGTGAAAGGCAATGTCTTGGCCTCGCTGGACAGGGCGGTCAGTGGTAAGGTGCATATTACCGCTAACTTATGGTCCAGCAGGCATGGACAGGGATGTTACCTAAGTTTCACCGCGCATTGGGTGACTCTGCTGGCAGCTGGGAAGGATGCAGGACAAGGTGCAGTAGTGTTGGAGGTTGTTCCACCACGCCTCCAAAATGCCACTACTAAGGATTGTGACACACCTCTCTCCTCCACCCCCTCCTCTTCTTCTTCCTCCAAGGCCTCTTCCTGTGCTTTGTCCTCGGAACCAGCAGTGCTCCGTAGCCGTTCAAGGGGCTATGCAAGTATGCAGCCAAAAATATTCCATGCGGTGCTTGAGCTGGTGTGCTTGGGGGACAGGAGCCACACTGGGGCAGAGGTTCTGTCAGCTCTGCAGGGGCAGGTTCAGAGGTGGTTGACGCCACGCCAACTTAAGGCAGGAACGGTGGTTTGCGACAATGGCACCAACCTCCTATCTGCCCTCCGACAGGGACAAATGACCCATGTGCCCTGTTTATTTTACATCCTTAACTTGGTGGTGCAGCGGTTCTTGGGCAGGTACCCGGGCTTACAGGATGTCCTGAGGCAGGCCAGGAAAGTCTGTGTGCATTTCTGCCGGTCATATAATGCCAGTGCTTAGCTGGCAGACCTCCAAAAGGAGTTTAACCTGCCCAAGAACCGCCTAATCTGTGACACCAGGTGGAACTCAAAGTTGGCCATGCTGCAGCGGCTGCACACGCAGCAGAGGGCCATCAATGAGTACCTGTGCGACTATGGCACCAGGACAGGGTCAGGGGAGCTTGTTTTTTTCCCCACACCAGTGGGCCATGATCAGGCCATGATGCATGCACTGTCCTGTCACCATTTGAGGAGGCCACGAGGATGGTGAGCAGTGACAGTGCATGCATCAGTGTCACTGACCCCCTTGTCCACCTGTTGGAGCACACGCTGCGTGGAATAATGAACAGGGCACTTAAGGGCAGAAAAGAGGCAGGAAGAGGAGGACTTCCTTAGATCCCAAGGCCCGCTTTATCCAGACAGTGTTCCTGCGTGCCCACCGATGACACAGGAAGAGGACGAGGAGGAGGATTGTGTCAGTATGGAGGTGGAGCCTGGCACTCAGCATCAGCAGCAGTCTTTAAGGGATCAGTCCCAAGAAACACATGGACTTGTACGTGGCTGGGAGGAGGTGGCTGCAGACCATGTCGTCCTTAATGACCCAGAGGACTCCGCTCCGAATGCCTCAGCAAACCTACGCTGCATGGCCTCCCTGATCCTGCAAAGCCTGCGTAAGGATCCTCGTATTCGTGGTATCAAGGAGATGGACCAATAGTGGCTGGCAACCTTGATCCACATTACAAGGGTAGAGGGAGCAGAGGATGAAACATCTTCGGGAGGCCTTGCAGAAAGGTCTGTGCAAAGCGTTCCCAGAGACTGGGAGGTTACTACAAACTCCTGTTTCTGGACAACTTGTTGCTGAGGCTTTGGTCAGTCAAAGCAGGAGCGGTGAAGAAGGTGGCCGTCTGACCGATGCGTTCAGACAATTTTTTGGTCCGCAGCCCCAAGGTATGATCGGTTCCAGCAACCATCGCCAGCGTCTGTTTTACATGGTGCAGGAATACCTAGGGGCAGGATCTGACTTGGACACCTTTCCCACCAAAAATCCTCTGGGTTACTGGGTCTTGAGGATGGATCACTGGCCAGAGCTTGCACAGTATGCAATTGAGCTACTGGCCTGTCCTGCATCCAGCGTTCTTTTGGAATGCACATTCAGTGCTGCTGGAGGCTTTGTAACCGATCACAGGGTGCGTCTGTCTGTCAGTCGATCGACTGACCTTCATAAAAATGAATCAGTCTTGGATCACCACCAGCTACCAAGCAGCTGATGCTGATGTAACCGAATATTTTTTTTTGAAATCTCGGATCCCTTCAAAGACTGCCTATGCTGATGCTGAGTGACTATCCTGAGTAATTATGCTCTTCCTCCTCAATGATCACGCTGATAGCTTGTAAGAACATTTTTGGTTCTGGGCACCACCACCAGTGCCTAAGGCCCAATTTTTATGCCCCTGTTTAACAGGGGCGTGTAATTACAATTTTTGATGCAATACATTGCAGCAGGGCTCGTTTCTGCGTTCCAACTAGAGTATCTGTGAGGGGTTGCAGTGTTGTGGCACCAGCACTAGTGCCTTATGCCCAATTTTTCAGCCCCTGTTTAACAGGGGCATCTAATTACAATTTTTGATGCAATACTTTGCAGCACGGCTCGTTTATGTGGTCCAGCTAGAGTATCTGTGAGGGGTTGCAGTGTTGTGGCACCAGCACCAGTGCCTAAGACCCAATTTTTCAGCCCCTGTTTAACAGGGGCATGTAATTACAATTCTTGATCTAATATTTCACAGCAGGGCTCTTTTCTGTGCCCACCAAGAGCGAGTGAGGACTTACAGTGTTATGGCGCTAGCACCATCACCACCAAAGGCACAATTTTCTGCCCCTGTTCAACAGAGGCATGTAATTACAATTCTTGATCTAATATTTCACAGCAGGGCCCTGTGAGGGCTTACAGTGTTGTGGCCACAACAACACCTAAGGCCCAAATTTCTGCTGAGTATATAGGGCAGGCCCCTACTTTCAAACATCCAACTTACAAACGACTCCTACTTGCAAACAGAAGGAGACAACAGGAAGTGAGATGAAATCTACCCCTAGGAAGGGAAATTCTCTCCTGTAAGAGTTAATATGGGAAAAACGTTTCTCCTTTCCACTGATGCTTTATCACCAATCCTTGTTTCACAAAAAATCCCAAATTTTCAAAAAACATTTGTCATTGGGACAAAAAATGAAGTGAAATCTTCTGAAGAGGAGCACAGACAGAAAAACAAATGTCACAGGGGTGATAACCCTTCCCTATGTTTTCCAAAAAGCTTAAAATAGATTTTTTGGCTGGAGCTAAACAGGTTAAAAGTGTACCAGTTCAAAATTACAAACAGATTCTACTTAACAACAAACCTACAGTCCCTGTCTTGTTTGCACCGCCTGTATACTGCTGTTCAGAGTATATAGGGCTTGGTGGCCCCACGCCTTTCTTTTTTTTAATTTAGGTGCGGGGTTCCCCTTAATATCCATACAAGACCCAAAGGGCCTGGTAATGGACTGGGGGGTACCTATGCCGTTTGTCTCACTGATTTTCATCCATATTGCCAGGACCCGACATTACATTAAAGCCGCAAGCAGTTTTAAATGACTTTTTTTCCTTTAAAAATGACATTTTGTGCAGGGACACACGCGCCACTTTACAGGCATACTATAGACACCCCCAGGTATGATATTTAAAGGAATATTTCACTTTTTTTAACTTTAAGGATCATTAAAATCACTGCTCCCAAAAAAACTGAGGTTTTTAAAAGTTTTTTTTGCATTGATACATGTCCCCTGGGGCAGGACCCGGGTCCCCAAACCCTTTTTAGGACAATACCATGCAAATTAGCCTTTAAAATGAGCACTTTTGATTTTGAACATTCGAGTCCTATAGACCTCAATGGGGTTCTAACGTTCGTGCAAATTTTTGGTCCGTTCGCAGGTTCTGATGCGAACCAGGGGGGTTTCGGCTCATCCCTAACTCTGGCTCATAACAAACTAAAGAGGAAGGCAGTGCTGGAGAAACCGCTTGAATTTGCAAAGCCCTTTTTCCCCCAGGCACACATCAACTCTTTGTAAATAAAAATTGGTAGCCTGAGAAGTCCATATAATAGGGAGCACAATCTGGTCCAGGACTCCCAGAGATCAGGAACAGCAGCAGATGACATGTATGTCCCCAGGCTGTGGTACTACAACAGCCTGCTTCTTCTGTTAGACCAGACTGAACCCAGGCCATCACTTTCATGTCTTCCTTGCAGCCTTCCCTTCATGCTTCCCTACAGCCTTCCCTGCAGCCTTCCTTGGAGACTGTGGCTCTGGAGGTGGACTTGTGGCAGGAGGGGGAGGAGGAGGAGGAGGAGGAGGAGGATGGGCGAGCGCACATAAGTGCATGTTCTCACTAATTTGGCCCCTCAACCCCTTCTGAAGGGCCTGGAAAATAAGATTCTCACACATAAAACATTGGCCCTCCTCCATTTGCTGCAATTTTGCAGCTGCATAGCAGCTATAGGCTCCTTCAGCATCGGGAGTGTTTTCAGGGCTACATTAGCGTCCTTAATGAGGCCCAGTGCTGCCTCCTCCATGTTACTCCCCTTCCTGGCTCTTTTGTTGTAAGGCGGAGGGGAGGCACCTGGGATTGGGTGAGGCTACAGGGCCTGGACACCTCCTGGCTGACACTTACCCCCATCTCCTGGGTGACACTTACCCCCCGCCTCCTCCTGTCTGCCACATTCCAGAGCCTTGTCCTGGCTGAGGTCTTCTTGTGTATGAAAAAGGGACATAGTTTTAGTTTTTGGTTCATCAATCACACACAATTTTTAGCTCATGACTGTTGCAAATTGAATGTTAATAAACAGAAAAGACTCACATTCTGAGTCCAGCATTTTTCATTCTTGTCACAATCATTTTTGGCCCCTGTGTATTGATATACTGTGTATTGATATGTAAAACACTTTTTGATCAATCATTCATTTGTTATCAATAATAACATCTAGTTAACAACACTAATTTTCAGACAATAAATATGTTAAAAAATAACTATACCTGGCTCCAGCTGGGCTCCTCCACTTCTTCCAGGATGGAAGGCCCGGGTTGATCCCCGGAAGCCTCAGCTGGGGTTGAGGGAAGGGTTGAGGGATGGGTTGAGAGAAGTGTAGAAAGTGATTCCCTGGCTTCAATCTGGTCTCCCAGAAACCACATCCTGTTGTAGTACCACAGACTGGGTACATACACATCCTCTGCTGCTGCTCCTGATCTCATGGAAGCCTGGACCTTATTAAGCTCCTTCCTATATGTGCTTCTCAAGCTACCAATTTTCTCCACAAACTCGATGTCTGCGTCGGGGACCTGCGTCTTCACAAATTGCAGCAGTTTCTCCAGTGATGCCTTCCTTGCTGGTTTATTTCTATATAAGGGGTTTTTAACCTCCCACAATTTTCTCATATCCCTGTATCTGTCAATGAACTGGCCCATGAATTCAGGATCTTTGAATTGTTTCATATTTGCTTAAAGACAAAACACAAGACCAAAACACTAATATCAGGCTAAACTCTCCTAATTGTATCCCAATATAGGCCTCAATCTAGAATCAGTATAGGCCACTGATGTCCCAAGTTAAAATGTTACCTTCATTATAACGTTTGGCGCTTCCGATCCTCCTTCCTCCGCACACAGATCGTACGTACGACACATGCGTTTTAGCTTTATATTACACTGCACATGCATGAAACTCCACCCGTGTTGCCCGCCCCTGACGTTCTTTCTAGGATATTCCCGCCCCTTCTCTTTCAGCTCAGTGGGAGAGCACATGGCGGAGACACAGCAGGTGGGTGATAATAGCAGTAACGAGGAGGAAAGCCTGGATCCAGAAATGTCCCGATCCTGGAGAAGATATAAGGCCTCAAATATGTCCTTTGTAGAGATGGTGGACATCTTGAAGAGAGACGACTATGATGGGAAGTATGGACCTTACCTAAACCCAAATGTGAGAAAGGCCAAGATCATGACTAAAGTTGTGAAGAGTCTGCACAGGAATTTTGGGGTATGACAATCCAAGGAGCAATTGAGGAAACGCTGGTCAGACCTGGAATTGAGGGAGCAGGATCAGTACAGAAGAATCAAGAGAGTGCTTCTAAAAAGTAAGTATTTGTTGTGTGTTCCTATTATTATTAATACTTGCATGTTGCCCCATGTGCTTTTCTTTATTGCCGTACAGTACCTGACCACGAGATTGTGTTTCCAGCTTGATCCCATCTCGCTGGTTCTCGGCGACAGGGTACTGTGCATGTCACGCTGGCTCGCTCATCAGGAAAGGAAAACTTTTTTTCCCTTTTGCGATGAGCGACAGGCAGTGCTGACAGTTGTCAGGTATGAATCATGAGGGGGAATGCCATGCCAAATTTTAAATAAAAAAATGGTGTGGGCCCTTAGGTCTGGTATGGATTGTAAGGGGAACCCCCTACGCCAAAAAATCGGGGTGGGGTCCCCCCCAAAATCCATACCAGACCCTTATCCGAGCACGCAGCCCGGCCGGTCAGGAATGGGGGTGGGGACGAGCAAGCGCCCCCCTCTCCTGAATGGTACCAGGCCGCATGCCCTCAACATAGGGGGTGGGTGCTTTGGGGCAGGGGGACGCCCTGTGGGCCCCCCCACCCCAAAGCACCTTGTCCCCATGTTGATGAGGACAAGGGCCTCTTCCCGACAACCCTGGCTGCTGGTTGTCGGGGTCAGCAGGCGGAGGGCTTATCGGAATCCAGGAGCCCCTTTAATAAGGGGTCTCCCAGATCCCAGCCCCCCACCCTATGTGAATAAGTATGGGGTACATGGTACCCTTACCCATTCACCTAGGGAAAAAAGTGTCAATAAAAAAACACACTACACAGGTTTTAAAAGTAATTTATTAGGCAGCTCCAGGGGTCTTCTTCTGACTTTGGGGCTCTTCTTCCGACTTCTCCGCTCTCTCTGGCCTCTTCTCCCAGTGTTCGGCTTCTTCTCCCGGTGTTCGGCCTCTTCTCTCGGTGTTCGGCCTCTTCTCCCGGTGTTCGGCCTCTTCTGCCGGGCCCCTCCGCTATCTTCTGCAGCTCTTTTGCTAGCAGTGGCCCGGTCTTCTGCGCTGTCTTGTCCCCTCTTCTCTTCTTCTGATGTTGACACAACGCTCTCTCCAGCTGGAATGCTGTGTGTGAGCTGTGCAACCATTTATATAGGTGGTGACCCAGCCTCCTTGTGACGTCACAGTCCCAGCATGCGCAGGGACTGTAGCGTCATAACAGGGCGAGGTCACCGGGTGACCTCACCCGATGACCACGCCCCATGCCTATATAAGTCATCCGCACCACTCACAAAGCATAACAGCGGGAGACAGCGTCGTGTCAACATCGGAAGAAGAAGAGAAGTAGGAACAAGACGGTGAAGACCGGGCCACCACTAGCAAAAGAGCAGAAGATAGCGGAGGAGCCCGGAAGAAGAACCGGACACCAGGAGAAGAGACCGAACACCGGGAGAAGAGGCCGAACACTGGGAGAAGAGGCTGGAGAGAGCGGAGAAGTTGGAGGAAGACCCCCAAAGTCTGAAGAAGACCCCAAAGTCAGAAGAAGACCCCCGGAGCTGCCTAATAAATTACTTTTTAAACCTGTGTAGTGTGTTTTTTTATTGACACTTTTTTCCCTAGGTGAATGGGTAGGGGTACCATGTACCTCATACTCATTCACATAGGGTGGGGGGCCGGGATCTGGGGCCCCCTTATTAAAGGGGGCTCCCGGATTCCGATAAGCCCCCCGCCCGCAGACCCCGACAACCAATTGCCAGGGTTGTTGGGAAGAGGCCCTTGTCCTCATCAACATGGGGACAAGGTGCTTCGGGGTGGGGCCCGCAGGGTGCTCCCCTCCCCCAAAGCACCCACCCCCCATGTTGGGGGCATGCAGCCTGGTACGGTTCAGGAGGGGGGGGCGCTCGCTCGTCCCCACCCCCTTTCCTGACCGGCCAGGCTGCATGCTCGGATAAGGGTCTGGTATGGAATTTGGGGGGACCCCCACGCCGATTTTTCGGCGTAGAGGCGGTTCCCCTTACAGGCTGTTTTTTTATTTAAAATTTGGCGCGGCGTTCCCCCCTCATGATTCATACCAGACAGCTTTCAGCACTGCCTGCCACTCATCACGAAAGGAAAAAAACATTTCCTTTCCTGATGAGCGAGCCAACTCGGCGCTGGCTCCCGCAAAGGGGCTCGCAGATGTCAAATCTCGCCGATAACAGTGGCGAGATTGACACAATATCGCAGTCACCTACTGTACAGTTAAAAATGGCTACTTTCATGTTCGTGGGCACAGTAATTGGTTGCAGTACACATCGTTCATTTGCCAACTAAATATGATGTTTTTGGCACATACAGGGTTAACTACATTTGGTCATGCTAATTGGTATTAAAAGAAGTTTAGGACACTGTTGTCTAGATATGTTTGTAACTAGAATGAATTGCAAACTTGATTCAGTGTAATGTAAGGAAAAGACACTCAGCAGCTGTTTACATATCTGGACTTAGGTGCACTAGTGTGGGACACCAGAAGATACTTTTTAGGGTGTCCCACACAGGTGCTCCAGTGAATACTAGGGTTGTCTACATGTGTGAAAGTTGTCCAAAAAGGGTAAGTATTCCAGCTTTGTTAAGGGAATAAATCATGTCTTCAACTTGGAACTCTGCCCAAACAGACAATTGTACCCCACTTCCAAGCAATGTTTCACATTCATATTTCTGGCCACAAATATCTATGTGTAGTAAGTATACCTTTTTGTTTCATTCGCATAGGGGAGAAAAGACTCGGGACATCTGAGGACACCAGGAACCCCCCACCTCAGAAAGAACAGGAGCAGAGGACACCACAACCTCAGGATGTAGAGGGAGGAGAGGTGGAAGATGTGGTTGAAATTGTCACCACAACAGATCAGTGTCTGACACCACAGATTCAGGTAATAGATGTATGCCTGCATATTTATAATACATGGTGTGTTTTTTTTATTTTAGGTGATGTGCATGTTGTGGAAGAACAATCTACTCATTTCACCAGTGACAGTGCACAAAGGCTAATCCAGGGCATAATGTTTTGTAGTCGGGATTTAGACTTCATAAAGGAAAAAAACAAGGAGATTGAACAAAGAATGAAGAACATGAATGATGTATTAGGGAGAATGTAAATCCAAAAAATATTACAAATTTTTATTTTGTTTAAAGAAAATTTAACTAAGGTTTTAATACAGTTTAAAAGCCAAATTTGAAAGATGCACAGTGTGTCAACATGTGCTATCTGCCATCAGGGGATATCAAGGTACGCTTTTTGTGGGTGCAACCCCTTCCTCACAACTCTAGTAGGTGAGAGGAAGGGGTTGCACCCCAAAAGCATGTCCATTGATCCCCCATGATGGGAGATAGCACATGTTGATATTAGGCATGGTATGAGAAAGGAAATCCCCATTTTGACTCTCACAATTTGTGTGCATCTTCTAAATTTGGCTTTTACAGGAGTGACATCACCCCATCTGATGAAGGCAATATCAACACAGTTTTGACACTATAATGTCTGATATTGCCTTCATTTTTTCAATGTTGAACTTTGTAAGTTCCAGAGTTGTGTATGTTATGTTTGGAAACATGCCTATTTATGTACTTTTATATAAATTTCAAGGCAAAACTTAAAAAAAACCCAAGATTTTTATTTAAAAAAAAATAAGTTTTACAACGCACATGTGAATGTGCATGGAATAAAAGGTTTTATACTCAAAAATGTGTGGCTTCTTCTTTCAATGCTCAATATCAGTTTTTGTATTAAGTTGGTGTTTACAATGACAATGGGTGTTATTTAAATAATGGAAAAACCACTTGCACTACAAGTGCACTAGGAGAACCTAGGAGACAGCTAAAAGAAACACAAGCAGTAAATCAAAATCAAGATTTTATCTGATTTTTTTTTTTAATTTCGAAAATATTTACAAATTTGCTGGCATAGCAATGGCCCCCTACCCGTAAAATAATCCACATATTTTTGACGCACTTCACGGGCACTTTGGGGGGGCAAGCCAGGATGGCCAGCTTCCAGGGCAAGCCAGGACAGCTAGCTTCCAGGGCCGTCATTGTCGTTTCATGAAGTCCAGCCTCAGGCCCAACTGAGGCAACATAATTTGGAGCATTTCACTTTAAAAAGTTGTGCAGTATGCAACATGATAAAACGATGTAGTTAAGATTGTACTCTGCCATATTTATTGCCGTTAGAAATAGGCAGAACCGGCTGGCCATTATCTCCATGACTCTTCTGGCTCTGGCCAGCCAGTAATTAAAAACCCTCTTCTCCGGGGTGAGGGTCCTCTGGGGGAATGGCCTCATCAGGTATTCACCCAGACCAAATGCTTCATCAGCGATAAAAACAGTGATAAAAACAAATGGGAGTCCTTCAACGTTCTCTTCCGCAGGTGGCAATCCCAAGTCACCACTCTGGAGACGTTGGTAGAACTCGGTCTGGGCAAAGACTCCAACATCCGACATCTGGCCATTCTTCCCCACGTCCACTTATAAAAACTCAAAAACGACACCACCGTCATTAACACAATACTATGAAACCCCTTATAATTAAAATAGTATGACCCCAAGTGGGGTGGTGGGATGATGTGGATGTGCTTCCCATCAATTGCCCCTCCACAGTTGGGAAAGTCCTCGGCAAACTGGGATGCCACAGTATGCCATTCATGTGGCATTGAAGGAAACTGTGGAGTCAAAACATTAAAAAAATGGTACTTTTGCACATAACATTGCAAGCAGATTAGACACAAACATTCTTGGCCAACATCAGTATAACATTTATTTTAAGGAGTACTTAAAGACAAAAGTATAAGGTCCACTTATCAGATTCCTCACCCCCTCTGATGGCCCATTGTAAAAAATTTAGGGGGGTTCTAAATGAGTTTGGGAGCCAAAAAAAGCCTCTGGCACTCTGCCTGAATTTAAGGACACAAATAACATTTGTACACATTTTAGGGGGTGTTTAGGGTAAAGCACTACAATGGGGCTGACAAAATACATTGTTAAGTGACTAGGCTAGGTGTGTATGGGCCCAGGATAGCCCGGGTACTGGGGAGGTTAGTGAAGGCAAATATGCATGAAGGACAAAAAGGAGCATTAAAAGCTTTCAGCATGCATGGGCACAAAGGGGACATTCACAGCATATTACAATCATGGTAATTAGGGAATGATGAAAGAATTACAATATATTAGCAAACATTAAATACATAGAATACCCAGAGCCTGGGGGGAGATGCCTGTAGAGAACTTGAGGTCCTGTAGACTTCTCCCCGTCACCAAGTACTGCAACGTGGTGACTAGCCTCTGCTCCAGAGTGATGGCTTGCCGCATGCAGGTGTTCTGCCTGCTAATATAAGGGGACAGCAAAGCCAACAAATGGTGAAAAACGGGTCCGTCATTCGGAGAAAATTCCTGAAATCATCAGGGTTATTCGCCTGGATCTCACGCAGCAAAGGCATGTGAGAGAATGGGTCATGTTGGAGTAACCAATTCTTGGTCCATGAACTCCTCCTCACCCTGTTCATGGACTGGGCTTGGGTCAAAGCAAGAACCCCAACACCAAGCCCCCGCATAGCACGAACTCTACGATGAGTACGTATCTGCAACATGGTTTCAAAACGGTCGGCTGGTCAGGACAAACTAATAGAACGCACTGAGGAACAGCAAGGCCTGTGAAGAGCGAGCTGAATATCAGAAATGAGCTGAGAAGAACTCACTGGAAAACAGATACAAACTGACTACACGCACTGAAAAACAGATACAAACCCACAAGCACAAACTGAACAGCAGTAAAACGATTTGAAAAGCATGAGTCTGAAAAGCACGAATCGTCTCTTACCAAACTTCTACTAACACGAGATAAACACGAGATTAGCAGAAGGAGCCCAAAGGGTGGTACGGTGGCTATTGAACTTGCTTTTTCTAGTGCCGTCATACGTGTTGTACGTCGCCACGTTCTTGCCGGTCAGAATTTGGTGTGACCGTGTGTATGCAAGACAAGTTTGATCAGAATCCCGTCGGAAAACCCATCATAGCTTTTTCCGACCAAAATTCCGATCGTGTGTACGCGGTATTAAAGGACTTTAAAGGTACTAGAAAGAGTCATAATATGCAAACAGCATAATGAAAGTTTGCAGTTTTTGTTTAAACAGTCATAAAATAGTACATAGTCAAGTCTGATACAACAAAACTCACACATGGTAAAACGCTACACCGCCCTGCTTATATTTCCCATGTTGCCTGTCTATTAATCTGAATAATGAGAATACTGTCTTCTAAAGTCCATCTCTATCATAATGGTGACATTACTGGAGAAAGATGACTTTATGAGTTAATAGTGGGTAAGCGATCTAAAGTATGGAATACAAAAATAAACCGTAAGTAACTATAAATAATTTTAAATATCAATAATACCTACAAATTACAAACTAAAGAAGAAATTATCATGTGTACATAGTAAAAAACATCCATATCATTTATCTTCTATATCTCTCCCTAAGCAAGAGTTAAGTGGCACTCACAGACTGCACATTTGCACAAATGTGTTGAAGTGATTTGGGGCCCAGAAGAGATCTGAGTATGTGCTGAATTTTCTACACATGCATGAACGCATCAAAGAAATGCAGATCTCTAATGCCGCGTACACACAACCGGACTTTCCGGCAGAAAAGGTCCAACGGAATCATTTAATCGGATATTCCAATCGTGTGTGGGCTTCATCGGACTTTTTCTTTCGAAAATTCTGACGAACCTAGAAATAGAACATGTTAAATCTTTCCAACGGAATCAATTCCTATCGGGAAAACCGTTCGTCTGTATGCTATTCCGACGGACCAAAAATGACGCAAGGGCAGCTATTGGCTACTGGCTATTTAACTTCCTTTTTCTAGTCCTGTTGTACGTGTTGTACGTCACCACGTTCTAAACGATCGGACTTTGGTGTGATCGAATGTATGCAAGTCCGTTTCAGCGAAACTCCTTCAGAACTCCGTCAGAAAAACCGTCAGTGTTTATTCTGATGGAAAAAATGGTCGTGTGTACGCGGCATAACTGTGTCTTTGCACGGCATGGCCCCAGCAAGTTCACACAGATGTGGCACAAGTCTCTACTGGAAAAGAGTCTGGGCTTTGGGACCTAGCAGAGACTCATGGCACATATGAACATGCACCCTATTTTTGGTAGTGCCAGATGCGGGGGAAAGCACCGCCCTTCAAATACTACGGGAGCCTCGTGAGCGGGACGGCAGTGATCAGGCAGGATCAGACAGACCCAGGGATCTCCCAGGAGAAAATCAGCACATCGCCTAAAGTCACCTAATGAGCAAGTATCACTATTACTATTACTATTGCTCACCTCCTAATAGACTGTGATTTGTATTGAATCGGAACAACAGGTATGAGAGACACAAACAACAGTATAACTAATCCTATAGGAAAACATAACGGTTAAATAACGGTCGAATAAAACGCCCCGAGGGGAGCTCAGAGAGGGTTCAGAAGGGGGTGTTAAAGGGACTGTAAGGACACCAGGAATCCCCTAATACCCCAATACCCCCCCTTTCTCCTTGTAAAATACTCAAGGCTACAATAAAAATCTTGAATGTTCGGTGAAAGGGAAAAGAGGGAAGAAGGGGGAAGAAGAGAGGAAGATGGCACCTAAGAAAGGCAACAAAACACCGCAATCACAAAAGAGCAAAAAAGATAAAGCGGAAACTAATAATAAAAACACTACAGGGGTACAGCCAATACAAACGACTGATATTAAAGAATTATTTCAACAGTTACAACCACAGTCTCCCCACGCAACACAAGCAATACAAACATCACAAGAATTATCAAATATAGCAGAATCATCTATAACATCCAGATCATCAGGAGAAGAACAAATAAACCATCCTAGAAACAGCTCACCTATTGATACAAAAGGATCAATAAATGAACAAAAAGAGCAGGATAAGGAGAAATGGGATATAAGAGCATATATTCGATCGCTTCCAACCAGGGCGGACATGGATCAATACGTGCATAGATTAGAAGAATCATATAAAATGGAGATACAAGAACTTAAAACATCCACTAAAAACACGCAAGAAAAAATGGACACATTAGATAAGAGAGTTTTGAAAACAGAACAGGAACTGATCAGGATAGAGGAAAAAATACAGAAACAAGAAAAACAACTAATACAAACAATAAACAACATAGATGAACAGGAAAACAGAAATAGAAGATCTAATATAAGAATAAGAGGCCTAAGGGAAGAGGTGAGCCCAAAAACACTCATAACAACACTACAAAAAAATTTTCAGGAAATCGCTCCAGACATTGATACAAAAGATTTAATTATAGACCAAGCACACCGAGTAACATCAATAAGGAAGCTAGATCCAAAAAAGCCCCAGGATATAATTTGTAGATTGCATTTTGCTCATATAAAAGACAAAATAATGTTTGCTGTCTGTCAAAATAAGAACATCCAATATGACGGAGATCCTCTGATGTTCTTCCAGGATTTATCAAAATTCACGTTGGATCGTAGAAGAGCGTTAAAACCTCTAGTGGAGCAGCTGATAAAGAACAACCTACAATATAGATGGAAATTTCCATTTCAATTACAGGTTCAAGCAGAAGGACGTGTTATAACATTTAGAGATCTGGAGGACTTGCCAGAGTTTTTTGACACTCTTAAAATCCCAGAAATAACACTACCAGACTGGCCCGTTCCATATATACAAACATTTAAAAAAATATAAAGGGTTTTTCCTTTTTTTTTTTTTTCTCCCTCCCCCGATGGGAAATAATAAGTATAGAAAAGTTAATACGCACGTTTTAGGTAATTGAGTTACGTAAAAGGAGAGATTTAATATGTTTGGTATTTTGGCAAAAAACTTTTTTTTTTTTCCCATGTTTTTTTTTGCACTGGGATATGGAAATTAATGTAGTAGTACATGTATTTGTGGTAAAAATTTGATAATGTTTGGGGGAAGGGAGGGTAAGAAGGGAAAAGGTAAATAGTAAGCACAAAAGAGATGATAAATATGTTTCAAGCACAAGGCTTTTTTTTTGCACTGGGATACGGTATGGAATGTGGTTACTTAACAATAATAATTAGGGAAAGGAAAGGGAAAGAAAAAGTTTTTTTTTTTCCTCCCTCCCCCGATGGGAAATAATAAGTATAGAAAGTTAATATGCACGTTTTAGGTAATTGAGTTACGGAAAAGGAGAGATTTGACATTTTTGATATTTTGGCAAAAAACTTTTTTTTTTTTTTTTTGCACTGGGAAATCGAATGGAATGAGATAACATAACAATATTAATTCTTAAAGAAGGAATTTTTTTTTTTGTTATTTGTTTTTTTTTTTTCTCTTCCAGGTTTTTTTTTGCACTGGGATATGGAAATTAATGTAGAAGTACATGTATTTGTGGTAAAAATTTGATAATACTTGGGGGAAGGGAGGGTAAGAAGGGAAAAGACAAACATAATTATGTTTCAAGCACAAGGCTTTTTCTTTGCACTGGGATATTGTATGGAATGTGGTTACTTAACAATAATAATTAGGGAAAGGGAAGGGAAAGAAAAAGTTTTTAAAAGGTTTTTTTTTTTTTTTTTCCCTTATGTTTTTTCTGCACTGGGATATAGAAACGAATGTAGTAGTACATGCATTTGTGGTAAATATTTGTTGTTGCTAGGGGGGAGGGGGGGAAGGATGGGAAAAGGCAAATAGAAAGCACAAAAGAGATAATAATAATGATTTTAGCACAAGGTTACTGTCATGCACTGGAATACTGTACAGAATGAGGTTAATTAATAATAAGAAGTAAGGAAGGAAGGAGGGAAAAGAGGGAGGAAAAGGGTAAGAAATTTGGGATGTGGGTGTTTTTTTTTTTTTTCCTCGCACTTTTACATTGGGATTCGGAACTGGACGTAACACATGTATTAGTGGTAAATATTTGATAAGAGAAAGAAGGGAGGGAAGGTAGGGAAATGGTAAATAGTAAGCACAAGAGAGAATAATAATTATGTTTATAGCACTAGGATACTTTTTTTTTTTTTTTGGCATCGGGAAAGTGAATGGAATGAGAGAATGTAATAATAATAATTAAAAAAAAAAAAAAAGAAAGGTTTTTTTTTTTTCTCTCTCATGGTAAAAAAAAAATTAATAATGATTCCCCCCCATCTTGTCCCTCTATGGTTCTCAATACGAGAGGGAGGAAAGAAAGGAGGAACAAGGGGGAGGAGGGAGTAAAAAGATATGGGAAGGAAATAGAGTGATAATGCAAAAAAAAAAGGGGAGGGGGGGGAGGAAGGGAAGGGGATAGGGGGCTCAGAGGAGGTAAACAAATAATATAATGGAATCAGGGTAGATAAAAGGGAGTGTAAGAAGACATATAGATTAAAAGAGTAAGGGAAGGGGGAAAAAGTAAGAAAACCAACAATTAAAAATACGGCAGGTGGCCAGCAAGCGGACGGCAGATTCTGGTCAGCAGACTCAAAATCCCCCATAGTAGGGAACTTACTTTAGTTAGTAAGATAGACTTGTTTATTTTAAGTCAAGTAGTAGTATCGTAGATCGTATGAGTAACGTGTGTGAATGTGAGTGAGGTTAAGTGCGGAGTAGAAAATAGGGTTTTTTTTTTTTTCTTCCTTCCTCACTCTTCTTCTCTTGAATGGGTGAGATCAAATTTTGTTCCTTCAACGCAAGGGGTCTTAACTCTCCCAACAAAAAAAAACAAATTCTAAATGTATTCAATAAACAAAATGTGGATATTATACTGTTTCAAGAGACGCACTTTCGTTCAAATCACATACCAAAACTTAATAACCGAAATTATAACAACTGGATACATGATACATTTCCTCACTCGAAATAGAAAGGGGTATCCATTGCCTTCCATAGGAAAGTACCCCATCAAATAATACAAAAATATATGGGCAGGGATGGCAGATCTTTGGTCATAAAGGTAGCGATATATGGTAAAATTTTTACAATCATTAATTTATATTTACCAAATTATGATCAAATAAAGACGGGAACAAGAGCTGTAAACAGGGCTATGGAGAAAGCTGAGGGTACAATGATAATGGGCAGGGACTTTAATTTTATCATGAACACAAAAATGGATACAACTAATACCCATGCTTATAAAAATAAAAATCAATTAGAGGAATTTAAAGGGACATTAGCAAAGTACCATCTGGTGGATATTTGAAGAGCCCAACACCAAACGGAAAAAAATTATTCATATTATTCTAACATACATGATTCCTACCATAGGATAGACTATTTTTTTATTAATCATTCAGGAATGGTAATGACTCCATCATCAGATATAGGGGGGTTCTTATGGTCAGACCACGCCCCGTTGTTTCTGGAAATTAAGGTAGTAAAACGCGAAAAAATAAGAGGTAACTGGGGGCTAAACGACAACTTGTTAAAAGATAAAGAATGTGCAGACGATATAAGAAAAACAAAAGGGAATTTATGGAGATTCATGAGAACGATGAAACATCAATACCCATGCAGTGGGAAGCATTAAAATGTGTAATAAGAGGGACATTCATCAAGCATGGCTCAAGATTAAAAAAAGTAAGAATCAGAAGAAATCTCAGTTAATAAAAGAAATAGAACAACTGGAAATAAAACATAAACAAACCCTTAATCCATCAGAAAAAATAAATCTAAAAGGGAAAAGAATGGAATTACAAGCCATGCTCAACGAAGAATCTCTTATGCCGCATACACACGGTCAGACTTTTCATCTACAAAAGTCCGACAGCCTGTCCGACAGACTTTCGGCGGACTTTCGGCGGACTTGCGGCAGACTTTCTAACGAACAGACTTGCCTACACACGACCACACAAAAGTCCGACTCGTACGAGATTCGTACGAGATGACGTACACCGGACTAAAATAAGGAAGTTGATAGCCAGTAGCCAATAGCTGCCCTAGCATGGGTTTTTGTCCGTAGGACTAGCATACAGACGAGCGGACTTCGGGGTCCGTCATAGTTACGACGTAAAGATTTGAAGCATGTTTCAAATCTAAAGTACGTCGGATTTGAGGCTAAAAAAGTACGTTGAAAGTCCGGAGAAGCCCACACACGATCGGATTACCAGCCAGCTTTAGTCCGTCAGCGTCCGTTGGACTTTTGTAGCTGAAAAGTCCGACCGTGTGTACGCGGCTTAAGAATTAGGGACCGAAGAAGAGCACAATGGTATCAGCAGGGAAATAAGACAGGTAAAATATTGGCTAAATCATTAAAAGAGCAACAAAGTACAACAAATATAATTAAAATATTAAAAGCAGATGGGGAATATACATATGACCCAAAAGAAATATTGAAGGAATTCCACGCATATTACTCAAATTTGTATAATATTAAAACACCACGTGGGAAAAAGAAGGAGGAAATTGACAGGGAAGAAATTAAAAAAATATATTGAAGAAACAGCCCTGCCGAGATTCCCTAAAGAAACACTTGAGATCCTTAAAAGAGACATCTCAATAGAAGAGGTTCAGAAAGTGATCGCAGAATTTGTTCCTGGGGAAAAGCCCAGGACCTAAAGGGTACACCACTAGATTTTATAAGCACTTCCAGGATATAATCGCCCCCATCCTGAAAAAAACATACAACTCTATATCTCACATTCAAGGCTTCATACCACAAAGCACAGAGGCCCACATTATATTAATTCCAAAGCCAGAGAAGGACCATACACTTTGCAAAAACTACCGACCTATTTCTTTAACCAATATAGATATAAGGCTATATTCCAAGATTACATAAAACCCACAGGCTGCAGCGAGCGAGTGAGGAGGAGGGGGGGTTTGGGACTTTGAATGAAGCCAATGGTTTGCAAGCCGACACATAACGGTGGATCAAATAAATTTTATTTCATATTCATACACACAATGGTATCAAAACAATGTCAAAATAAACATTTGGTAAACTGTTAGCATTGATAACCACAGATCAACGTAAGGATCATTAGCATTGTTATCAAAGGTATAGCAGGTAACAGAAGTGATAACATGAGTATGAGCCATAATACTAGATAAAAATAGGGATCACCAGGTGTCAGAAGAAGTAGATACTTAAAACAAGGTAATATCTGCCTGATATCTGGCCTCGGATTCCTGTTAAAAGGTAATAGCCTGTATAACATGGGTTGAGACAATGATGGGGAACTGGTAGCTCGACGCGTTTCGTGGTTCGCGACCACTCATCAGGAGCAGACATGTCAAGTTTCTAGAATTTAAAGTGATATCATGAGTCAAAGGTGGATACATGAGGGTTGGTAATCCCCCAAACAGTAGAGGTACTCACGGTAGGCATGGGTTGGCGGTGAAGGGCCAGGTGCGGCAAGCCGTCCAGAACTAATGCCAACCGGGAGCTGAGGCAGGCATCCCCGCCGCGGCGACCAAAAACAGGCACCCCCCCCCCGGGGAGGTGATGAGGAGCCACGAGGCACCCTAGAGATAATAGTGGCAGATGAGTCAGGGTGCAAGGGGGGAGTGAGTGCAAGAGAAAAGGTATGATGGGTGACAATGGGGGGGGAAAGGGAGGGGAGGGTGTGAGGGGGGTGGATAAGTGAGGGTGGTATGGTGGTCCGTGAGTGAGGATGTGGATTGAGGACAAGGTGAAAGGTGAATGAGGCTGGGACAGCCCGCTGGTGAAACACATCAGGGGGAAAAGAAAAGAAGATAGAAGAGGGGTGAAAGGGGTATTACCTGTGTGACATAGGTGGAGATGGTGTGAGTAGAGAGCCAACGGCCACACTGTAGTGCGCCTCGAGCCTCGCACCGCCCCAGGTGACCAAGAGCGCCCATAAATAGGCGCCGCCGCGGGGAAGCCCGCCAACGTCACGCACGCCGGGCCGGAAGTGGGAGGAGCTCCAGCGGGATGCCGACCAATGGTCGGCAGCCGCCAGGACCATCCCATTGGCCCGCGAGCATGGAAACAACAACGCAAGGGGCGTGGCGGCGCCGGAGGCGCGGCACACGTCCACCGCGGGTGGCGTGACGTCGATGGGCAGTGGCAGCAAGCCCCGCCCCCACGACCGCCCACCAGGGCAAGCGGGCGGGCGGGGGGGGGAGGGGAAGACAGTGCCCATCGCAGCTCCCGGGTGAGGCAAAGACCAGACGGCCAATCGGCCGGCCAAGACCATCAACCCAGGGTAAGGTTAACTGGTAATGCAGAGAAAGGTTGGACATTGTAGTTGAGGCCCAACCACAAAATTAGAGATATGACATGTCATAATGGACTGGTATAAGTGAAACAAGGGGGTAAACACAGGTGAGGCTACCAAGAAATCAATAGAGGCAGAAAAGTAACGATCATTGATAAAGTCAAGGTTAAACAGTAGAGCAAACCATGGGCTTCCATCCCTGTTAATATGAACCAAATGGGGGAGGGGAATTGGGACTTTAAATGAAATGGCGCCGGGTAAGGTCGCACGTTTCCATCCCTATGTCTACAATACATAAAACCCACAGGCTGCAGCGAGCGAGTGAGGAGGAGGGGGGGTTTGGGACTTTGAATGAAGCCAATGGTTTGCAAGCCGACACATAACGGTGGATCAAATAAATTTTATTTCATATTCATACACACAATGGTATCAAAACAATGTCAAAATAAACATTTGGTAAACTGTTAGCATTGATAACCACAGATCAACGTAAGGATCATTAGCATTGTTATCAAAGGTATAGCAGGTAACAGAAGTGATAACATGAGTATGAGCCATAATACTAGATAAAAATAGGGATCACCAGGTGTCAGAAGAAGTAGATACTTAAAACAAGGTAATATCTGCCTGATATCTGGCCTCGGATTCCTGTTAAAAGGTAATAGCCTGTATAACATGGGTTGAGACAATGATGGGGAACTGGTAGCTCGACGCGTTTCGTGGTTCGCGACCACTCATCAGGAGCAGACATGTCAAGTTTCTAGAATTTAAAGTGATATCATGAGTCAAAGGTGGATACATGAGGGTTGGTAATCCCCCAAACAGTAGAGGTACTCACGGTAGGCATGGGTTGGCGGTGAAGGGCCAGGTGCGGCAAGCCGTCCAGAACTAATGCCAACCGGGAGCTGAGGCAGGCATCCCCGCCGCGGCGACCAAAAACAGGCACCCCCCCCCCGGGGAGGTGATGAGGAGCCACGAGGCACCCTAGAGATAATAGTGGCAGATGAGTCAGGGTGCAAGGGGGGAGTGAGTGCAAGAGAAAAGGTATGATGGGTGACAATGGGGGGGGAAAGGGAGGGGAGGGTGTGAGGGGGGTGGATAAGTGAGGGTGGTATGGTGGTCCGTGAGTGAGGATGTGGATTGAGGACAAGGTGAAAGGTGAATGAGGCTGGGACAGCCCGCTGGTGAAACACATCAGGGGGAAAAGAAAAGAAGATAGAAGAGGGGTGAAAGGGGTATTACCTGTGTGACATAGGTGGAGATGGTGTGAGTAGAGAGCCAACGGCCACACTGTAGTGCGCCTCGAGCCTCGCACCGCCCCAGGTGACCAAGAGCGCCCATAAATAGGCGCCGCCGCGGGGAAGCCCGCCAACGTCACGCACGCCGGGCCGGAAGTGGGAGGAGCTCCAGCGGGATGCCGACCAATGGTCGGCAGCCGCCAGGACCATCCCATTGGCCCGCGAGCATGGAAACAACAACGCAAGGGGCGTGGCGGCGCCGGAGGCGCGGCACACGTCCACCGCGGGTGGCGTGACGTCGATGGGCAGTGGCAGCAAGCCCCGCCCCCACGACCGCCCACCAGGGCAAGCGGGCGGGCGGGGGGGGGAGGGGAAGACAGTGCCCATCGCAGCTCCCGGGTGAGGCAAAGACCAGACGGCCAATCGGCCGGCCAAGACCATCAACCCAGGGTAAGGTTAACTGGTAATGCAGAGAAAGGTTGGACATTGTAGTTGAGGCCCAACCACAAAATTAGAGATATGACATGTCATAATGGACTGGTATAAGTGAAACAAGGGGGTAAACACAGGTGAGGCTACCAAGAAATCAATAGAGGCAGAAAAGTAACGATCATTGATAAAGTCAAGGTTAAACAGTAGAGCAAACCATGGGCTTCCATCCCTGTTAATATGAACCAAATGGGGGAGGGGAATTGGGACTTTAAATGAAATGGCGCCGGGTAAGGTCGCACGTTTCCATCCCTATGTCTACAATACATAAAACCCACAGGCTGCAGCGAGCGAGTGAGGAGGAGGGGGGGTTTGGGACTTTGAATGAAGCCAATGGTTTGCAAGCCGACACATAACGGTGGATCAAATAAATTTTATTTCATATTCATACACACAATGGTATCAAAACAATGTCAAAATAAACATTTGGTAAACTGTTAGCATTGATAACCACAGATCAACGTAAGGATCATTAGCATTGTTATCAAAGGTATAGCAGGTAACAGAAGTGATAACATGAGTATGAGCCATAATACTAGATAAAAATAGGGATCACCAGGTGTCAGAAGAAGTAGATACTTAAAACAAGGTAATATCTGCCTGATATCTGGCCTCGGATTCCTGTTAAAAGGTAATAGCCTGTATAACATGGGTTGAGACAATGATGGGGAACTGGTAGCTCGACGCGTTTCGTGGTTCGCGACCACTCATCAGGAGCAGACATGTCAAGTTTCTAGAATTTAAAGTGATATCATGAGTCAAAGGTGGATACATGAGGGTTGGTAATCCCCCAAACAGTAGAGGTACTCACGGTAGGCATGGGTTGGCGGTGAAGGGCCCGGTGCGGCAAGCCGTCCAGAACTAATGCCAACCGGGAGCTGAGGCAGGCATCCCCGCCGCGGCGACCAAAAACAGGCACCCCCCCCCCGGGGAGGTGATGAGGTGATGGTAGCCTCACCTGTGTTTACCCCCTTGTTTCACTTATACCAGTCCATTATGACATGTCATATCTCTAATTTTGTGGTTGGGCCTCAACTACAATGTCCAACCTTTCTCTGCATTACCAGTTAACCTTACCCTGGGTTGATGGTCTTGGCCGGCCGATTGGCCGTCTGGTCTTTGCCTCACCCGGGAGCTGCGATGGGCACTGTCTTCCCCTCCCCCCCCCGCCCGCCCGCTTGCCCTGGTGGGCGGTCGTGGGGGCGGGGCTTGCTGCCACTGCCCATCGACGTCACGCCACCCGCGGTGGACGTGTGCCGCGCCTCCGGCGCCGCCACGCCCCTTGCGTTGTTGTTTCCATGCTCGCGGGCCAATGGGATGGTCCTGGCGGCTGCCGACCATTGGTCGGCATCCCGCTGGAGCTCCTCCCACTTCCGGCCCGGCGTGCGTGACGTTGGCGGGCTTCCCCGCGGCGGCGCCTATTTATGGGCGCTCTTGGTCACCTGGGGCGGTGCGAGGCTCGAGGCGCACTACAGTGTGGCCGTTGGCTCTCTACTCACACCATCTCCACCTATGTCACACAGGTAATACCCCTTTCACCCCTCTTCTATCTTCTTTTCTTTTCCCCCTGATGTGTTTCACCAGCGGGCTGTCCCAGCCTCATTCACCTTTCACCTTGTCCTCAATCCACATCCTCACTCACGGACCACCATACCACCCTCACTTATCCACCCCCCTCACACCCTCCCCTCCCTTTCCCCCCCCATTGTCACCCATCATACCTTTTCTCTTGCACTCACTCCCCCCTTGCACCCTGACTCATCTGCCACTATTATCTCTAGGGTGCCTCGTGGCTCCTCATCACCTCCCCGGGGGGGGGGTGCCTGTTTTTGGTCGCCGCGGCGGGGATGCCTGCCTCAGCTCCCGGTTGGCATTAGTTCTGGACGGCTTGCCGCACCTGGCCCTTCACCGCCAACCCATGCCTACCGTGAGTACCTCTACTGTTTGGGGGATTACCAACCCTCATGTATCCACCTTTGACTCATGATATCACTTTAAATTCTAGAAACTTGACATGTCTGCTCCTGATGAGTGGTCGCGAACCACGAAACGCGTCGAGCTACCAGTTCCCCATCATTGTCTCAACCCATGTTATACAGGCTATTACCTTTTAACAGGAATCCGAGGCCAGATATCAGGCAGATATTACCTTGTTTTAAGTATCTACTTCTTCTGACACCTGGTGATCCCTATTTTTATCTAGTATTATGGCTCATACTCATGTTATCACTTCTGTTACCTGCTATACCTTTGATAACAATGCTAATGATCCTTACGTTGATCTGTGGTTATCAATGCTAACAGTTTACCAAATGTTTATTTTGACATTGTTTTGATACCATTGTGTGTATGAATATGAAATAAAATTTATTTGATCCACCGTTATGTGTCGGCTTGCAAACCATTGGCTTCATTCAAAGTCCCAAACCCCCCCTCCTCCTCACTCGCTCGCTGCAGCCTGTGGGTTTTATGTATTGTAGACATAGGGATGGAAACGTGCGACCTTACCCGGCGCCATTTCATTCAAAGTCCCAATTCCCCTCCCCCATTTGGTTCATATTAACAGGGATGGAAGCCCATGGTTTGCTCTACTGTTTAACCTTGACTTTATCAATGATCGTTACTTTTCTGCCTCTATTGATTTCTTGGTAGCCTCACCTGTGTTTACCCCCTTGTTTCACTTATACCAGTCCATTATGACATGTCATATCTCTAATTTTGTGGTTGGGCCTCAACTACAATGTCCAACCTTTCTCTGCATTACCAGTTAACCTTACCCTGGGTTGATGGTCTTGGCCGGCCGATTGGCCGTCTGGTCTTTGCCTCACCCGGGAGCTGCGATGGGCACTGTCTTCCCCTCCCCCCCCCGCCCGCCCGCTTGCCCTGGTGGGCGGTCGTGGGGGCGGGGCTTGCTGCCACTGCCCATCGACGTCACGCCACCCGCGGTGGACGTGTGCCGCGCCTCCGGCGCCGCCACGCCCCTTGCGTTGTTGTTTCCATGCTCGCGGGCCAATGGGATGGTCCTGGCGGCTGCCGACCATTGGTCGGCATCCCGCTGGAGCTCCTCCCACTTCCGGCCCGGCGTGCGTGACGTTGGCGGGCTTCCCCGCGGCGGCGCCTATTTATGGGCGCTCTTGGTCACCTGGGGCGGTGCGAGGCTCGAGGCGCACTACAGTGTGGCCGTTGGCTCTCTACTCACACCATCTCCACCTATGTCACACAGGTAATACCCCTTTCACCCCTCTTCTATCTTCTTTTCTTTTCCCCCTGATGTGTTTCACCAGCGGGCTGTCCCAGCCTCATTCACCTTTCACCTTGTCCTCAATCCACATCCTCACTCACGGACCACCATACCACCCTCACTTATCCACCCCCCTCACACCCTCCCCTCCCTTTCCCCCCCCATTGTCACCCATCATACCTTTTCTCTTGCACTCACTCCCCCCTTGCACCCTGACTCATCTGCCACTATTATCTCTAGGGTGCCTCGTGGCTCCTCATCACCTCCCCGGGGGGGGGGTGCCTGTTTTTGGTCGCCGCGGCGGGGATGCCTGCCTCAGCTCCCGGTTGGCATTAGTTCTGGACGGCTTGCCGCACCTGGCCCTTCACCGCCAACCCATGCCTACCGTGAGTACCTCTACTGTTTGGGGGATTACCAACCCTCATGTATCCACCTTTGACTCATGATATCACTTTAAATTCTAGAAACTTGACATGTCTGCTCCTGATGAGTGGTCGCGAACCACGAAACGCGTCGAGCTACCAGTTCCCCATCATTGTCTCAACCCATGTTATACAGGCTATTACCTTTTAACAGGAATCCGAGGCCAGATATCAGGCAGATATTACCTTGTTTTAAGTATCTACTTCTTCTGACACCTGGTGATCCCTATTTTTATCTAGTATTATGGCTCATACTCATGTTATCACTTCTGTTACCTGCTATACCTTTGATAACAATGCTAATGATCCTTACGTTGATCTGTGGTTATCAATGCTAACAGTTTACCAAATGTTTATTTTGACATTGTTTTGATACCATTGTGTGTATGAATATGAAATAAAATTTATTTGATCCACCGTTATGTGTCGGCTTGCAAACCATTGGCTTCATTCAAAGTCCCAAACCCCCCCTCCTCCTCACTCGCTCGCTGCAGCCTGTGGGTTTTATGTATTGTAGACATAGGGATGGAAACGTGCGACCTTACCCGGCGCCATTTCATTTAAAGTCCCAATTCCCCTCCCCCATTTGGTTCATATTAACAGGGATGGAAGCCCATGGTTTGCTCTACTGTTTAACCTTGACTTTATCAATGATCGTTACTTTTCTGCCTCTATTGATTTCTTGGTAGCCTCACCTGTGTTTACCCCCTTGTTTCACTTATACCAGTCCATTATGACATGTCATATCTCTAATTTTGTGGTTGGGCCTCAACTACAATGTCCAACCTTTCTCTGCATTACCAGTTAACCTTACCCTGGGTTGATGGTCTTGGCCGGCCGATTGGCCGTCTGGTCTTTGCCTCACCCGGGAGCTGCGATGGGCACTGTCTTCCCCTCCCCCCCCCGCCCGCCCGCTTGCCCTGGTGGGCGGTCGTGGGGGCGGGGCTTGCTGCCACTGCCCATCGACGTCACGCCACCCGCGGTGGACGTGTGCCGCGCCTCCGGCGCCGCCACGCCCCTTGCGTTGTTGTTTCCATGCTCGCGGGCCAATGGGATGGTCCTGGCGGCTGCCGACCATTGGTCGGCATCCCGCTGGAGCTCCTCCCACTTCCGGCCCGGCGTGCGTGACGTTGGCGGGCTTCCCCGCGGCGGCGCCTATTTATGGGCGCTCTTGGTCACCTGGGGCGGTGCGAGGCTCGAGGCGCACTACAGTGTGGCCGTTGGCTCTCTACTCACACCATCTCCACCTATGTCACACAGGTAATACCCCTTTCACCCCTCTTCTATCTTCTTTTCTTTTCCCCCTGATGTGTTTCACCAGCGGGCTGTCCCAGCCTCATTCACCTTTCACCTTGTCCTCAATCCACATCCTCACTCACGGACCACCATACCACCCTCACTTATCCACCCCCCTCACACCCTCCCCTCCCTTTCCCCCCCCATTGTCACCCATCATACCTTTTCTCTTGCACTCACTCCCCCCTTGCACCCTGACTCATCTGCCACTATTATCTCTAGGGTGCCTCGTGGCTCCTCATCACCTCCCCGGGGGGGGGGTGCCTGTTTTTGGTCGCCGCGGCGGGGATGCCTGCCTCAGCTCCCGGTTGGCATTAGTTCTGGACGGCTTGCCGCACCTGGCCCTTCACCGCCAACCCATGCCTACCGTGAGTACCTCTACTGTTTGGGGGATTACCAACCCTCATGTATCCACCTTTGACTCATGATATCACTTTAAATTCTAGAAACTTGACATGTCTGCTCCTGATGAGTGGTCGCGAACCACGAAACGCGTCGAGCTACCAGTTCCCCATCATTGTCTCAACCCATGTTATACAGGCTATTACCTTTTAACAGGAATCCGAGGCCAGATATCAGGCAGATATTACCTTGTTTTAAGTATCTACTTCTTCTGACACCTGGTGATCCCTATTTTTATCTAGTATTATGGCTCATACTCATGTTATCACTTCTGTTACCTGCTATACCTTTGATAACAATGCTAATGATCCTTACGTTGATCTGTGGTTATCAATGCTAACAGTTTACCAAATGTTTATTTTGACATTGTTTTGATACCATTGTGTGTATGAATATGAAATAAAATTTATTTGATCCACCGTTATGTGTCGGCTTGCAAACCATTGGCTTCATTCAAAGTCCCAAACCCCCCCTCCTCCTCACTCGCTCGCTGCAGCCTGTGGGTTTTATGTATTGTAGACATAGGGATGGAAACGTGCGACCTTACCCGGCGCCATTTCATTTAAAGTCCCAATTCCCCTCCCCCATTTGGTTTATATTCCAAGATTATCGCGAATAGAATAACACCTATCCTACCTAGCTATATAAAATTAGATCAGGCAGGATTCACAAAGTCAGAGAGACTAAAGATAACATCATAAAGACCTGTACATTGATAGAATTCGCCCAAAAAACAGCCACGGAAACATGTATGCTGGCTGTAGATGCCAAAAAGGCATTTGATAGGATAGGGTGGGGCTTTCTGCAAGAAACATTAATACAACTAGGTATGGGTCCAATAATGCGTAGTAGGATCTCCGCGCTGTATTCCAACTCGAAAGCAAAAGTAAGAATAAGCGGCATATTATCAAAAGATATAAAAATAACGAACGGAACCCGCCAGGGTTGTCCTCTCTCTCCTCTACTGTTTGTATTAATAATGGAACACCTAATTACAGCAATTAGAAATAATAAAGATATAAAGGGAATAAAACTGGGGGGGAAAGAGTACAAGATAGCGGCATATGCAGATGATCTGCTAATATATATAACTAACCCTTTAATAACTATTCTATCCTAATCTAATGAAGGAATTCAAAAGATTTGGGGAATTAAGCTATTTCAAAGTAAACTATGATAAATCGGAAATAATGAATATATCAATAAATGAAAAAATATATTTACTTATGCAAAAGGATTTTCCATTTAAATGGAAACAAGACGCAATAAAATATTTGGGAATCTTCATAACAAAAGATTTGAAACAACTACAGGGGAAGAATTATGAGGAAGCAATTCAGAGGGCTACCAAACTACTACAGAAATATGAGAAATTAAAATATTCATGGACAGGAAGAGTTAACATTGTAAAAATGGACATACTACCAAAGCTTTTATACATTTTTCAAACAATACCATTGGAAGCCCCAAAAAAACTGATGATGGAGTTGAGGAGAGCTACGGTTGAGTTTATATGGATGCACAAAACTCCCCGGATAAAAAGGGAAACCTAACAAGAAGAAAAAGAAATGGAGGGCTTGAGTTACCAGATTTTGTAAAATATCTGCAGGCAGCATCGTTGACTAGAATAGTAGACTGGTACCATAATAAAGAAAAGAAGCAATGGGTCAGCATGGAGGAAGAAATAGTGGGGCCCCAATTAAAAGTTCTTCCATGGACAGAGTCCCACTTAAGACCTAAAAGAAACAAATTAACACTCTTCGTTAAAGCTACATTAAAGATAAGGGATGACGTAATGAAAGGGGGGAAGCTCTCCACGATGATTTGACCCATGACCCCATTGTTTCTCAATCCCGAGTTCCCCCCAGCTAGGGGAGCGCAAAAGTTTTTAAAATGGAATAGATCGGAACATACAAGACTGGTACAAGTTCTTGAGAATGGGAAAATACCCACGTTGCGGGAACTGGGATTGGAAAACGAAAACAAATGGTTAGTGTATCAACAATTAAAGAAGTTTATAGAGCCCAGAATATTTAAGATAGCTAGATCGCTAACTAAATTTGAAAAACTATTGCTGAGTGAACAGATCCCAGTTAAGAATTTATCAAAAATATATGCTGACTTAATTCCGAATAGCCCCTGCAAAGAAATAACAAGTATAAAGAAATGGGAAGCAGAAATGGGTAGATCCTTATCAGAGGAAGAATGGGAAAGGGTTTTTGAAATTATACATAGAACAACCATAGCAAATAAATACCAAGAGAGAAATTACAAAATAGTAATGAGGTAATGAGTCACCCTAAAATTAATAAATAAAGGAAATACAGACTTATGCTGGAAGTGCGAAATAGAAAAAGGAACAACGGAGCACATATGGTATGGATGTCCCCTAGTGAGAGGTTTCTGGAACGAGATATTTCAGATTTATTATAAGGTATCAGGAGTAGAGTTAACCCCAAGTTTGGAAATCTTGTTACTGTCTCTAATACCGAAACCCATAAAGACAATTAAAAAAGAAATCATTATCCATATGTTATCGGCAGAAAAAACAATAATAGCAAGAAATTGGAGGAAAACGAGGAGTCCAACAATAGCAGACTGGATATGTGAAATGAATGAAATTCATTATATGGAAAAACAGATAAGGGAGGAAGGATATATAACAAATCAATTATCAAAAATCTGGCAAAGTTGGGATGAGTTTCGGTCATCAAGAGAAGTATTAGAATATCTATAATAAAATATAGAGGGAACGGAGAGAGAGAGGGAAGGAAGAGGCGAGGGAGGTTAGTAACTCCCCCCTTTTTTTTTTTTTTTCTTTCTTTCACCTAGGGATATGGAATTGGATGTTTGTTTGTTTGCTTGTATGAAAGCGGTATGGATGCAGATATAGAATTTGGGGGGGTGGGAAGGAGGGATAAGATTGCATGGTAGAAAAAGGTTTTAGATAAGAATGCTTTCACAGTTTGTAATAAAAGAAAAGGGGAAAATTATCACGAAAATTGAAGTACGATGTATACTCTGTGGAATTGTTTATGTCTAATTGGGATGTTGTCCATATAAATGATTGTTTTATATGAAAAAACTAATAAAGAGAAATTGTAAACAAATACTATATTTAGAAATTTTCTAAAATCTCAACGTTATCATATGCTTCTCTAAGGTCCTAAAGTTCACAGGTACTGTGGTAACCCAGTGAATACCAGATGCCTGTCAGTACAGTAGGTCTCAACCTTTTATCTTAGTTTTACTAATGAGAGTTTGAGGAAATGGCTTAGTCTGAATCTGTCTTATATATGCTTTTGCTGTTGGCTAAGCACCCTTAGATTGACTATCAGGACCACCAAGTTTTTCCCTTCTCTCTTACTATCTGTTAGGTACCTGGTAGTAGAGCCTGACTTGTAGGAGAAGACCTCTCATACAACGCTGGTTCAGGAGCCACTGGAGTGGGGACAGTGGTCTCCTGAGCACAGTGGGGTAGGAGTGCCTGTTGAGCTGAGTCTCTGATGCTGAAGTGATGAGAGATCCCGCTGGGATGGCTGGACTGCAGATCAGGTGAGACTGGAAGCAGCAAACTGGAACACTTGGAGATGCAGAGGTCTCTGGAGCTGAAGCTGAAGGTGCAACAGCAAGGACTAAACAGGAACAAGCAGGGTCAGACGGTCTGGGTCAGCAAGGATATGAGACAGGCAAAAACAGCAGGCAGAGGCAGAGTCGGTAGGCAGGCAGAGATCGGCAACGGTATCAGGCAGGTAGTATAAGAATAGTCGGACAGGCCGGGTCGGATTGGAGCAGGACGGATGGTCAGACAAGCCGGGTCAGATAGGTAGCAAGCAATCAGGTTCAAATACAAGAATCACGAAGCTGAGACGAAGCAGCAATGTGTCAGAGGCACAGGGGGACTTTTATGTGTACTTTGGCGCCAAACCGGCACTATCGCGATCGCGCGCACGCCCGTGCGCGCGCACGTGCACACGCGCGCGCGCACAAGTGCCGCGTACCCGTGCGCCCTAGCGCCGCACTGACGCCTGAGAACAACAGGGATTTGCTGAACGGAGCGCGCCGGCGCATAGGCGTACGCCGACGCCCCGGTTTGGTGCCAATGGTACCCTGACATTGCCCCCCCCAAGGGGCAACCTCCGGGTGCCCAAAAGCCTTTTCTTTTCCGGATGGTTAGAAAAATAGGCTCGCACTAAACGCCTGGCATGCACATTACTATCTGGTTCCCATGAATTACTTTCTGGGCCGTAGCCCCTCCACTTAATTAGGAACTGGATCTGCCCTTGTCTTTTCCTGCAATCAAGGATAGCCTCGACCTCAAATTCCTCGTTGCCATCAATCACAATGGGTTCAGGAGGTCTAGTTCCTCTACCGGGGAAGGGATCAGGTACAGCAGGTTTGAGCAATGACACCTGAAACACGGGGTGTATTTTAAGAGAGTCAGGCAAAGTCAGTTCATACGAAACTTCATTGATCTTTCTTTTAACCGGAAACGGTCCCATAAATCTAGGTGCCAACTTCTTAGAAGGACATGCTAGTTTGATATTACTTGTAGATAGCCATACCTGATCGCCAAGCTGAAGCTTCAATTCCCCTCTTCTCTTCCGGTCAAAGATCCTCTTGCTGTCCGCCTGAGCCTTGGATACTGCTTCCTGCAACATCTGTTTGTTATGATTGATGAAGTCTACCGTACTCTGTACTGCCGGGACTGAGGACTCTGGAAGGAAATCGGGTAAAAAGGTTAGATGGAAACCATAATTAGCGAAAAAGGGGGATTGACCGGTGGCTGAATGTTTGGCATTGTTGTAGGCAAATTCTGCCAATGGCAGCAAGGATACCCAATCATCTTGTGAAAAAGAAGTAAAACATCTGATATACTGCTCAAGAGTCTGATTGGTCCTCTCCGTCTGACCATTGGTCTGAGGGTGATAGGCCGAAGACAAGGCCAGTTTGATTTTTAAAGACTCACACAGGGCTCTCCAGAAACGTGAGGTAAATTGTACCGCTCTGTCAGAGGTTATGTTTACAGGGATTCCGTGAAGTCTAATGATTTCCTTAATGAAGATGTGAGCCATTTCAATAGCTGATGGAGTTCCTTTTAATGGAAGAAAGTGGGCCATCTTGGTAAAACGGTCTACTACCACGAAGATAGCAGAACACCCCTCAGAACATGGAAGCTCTACAACAAAGTCCATGGATATCATCTTCCAGGGCCTATCGGGTACTGGTAAAGGTTTTAACAGGCCCCAAGCTCGACTCCTGGACGTCTTATTCTGGGTACAGATAGGGCAAGATTTGACATATTTCTCACAAAAGTCCTTTAAATTGGGCCACCAGAAGGTACGCTGTACCAATTCCAGAGTTTTACGAACCCCAAAGTGACCTGCCAGTGGGTGATCGTGAAGGAGTGCCAAGACCTTGACCCGAACCTCCTCAGGAACAAAAATTTGGCTACCTTTCCAGAACAGTCCGTCCTTGCTACTTAAGGTAAACCCTGAGGGTCTGGCTGATTCAGAAGATGCTTCCTTAATCTGAGAGAGAAGATCAGTTTGTATGAGCAAAAAATTGTTTGCAGGTAAAATGGTGTCTGGAGCAGATAAATCCTTTGGGTTGTCATGCATTCATGATAATGCGTCTGGTTTGACATTTCTTGAACCTGGCCGATACGTAATGTGGAAGGAAAAGCGTGAGAAAAACAGCGCCCAACGGGCTTGACGGGGTTTTAGTCTTTTAGCAGATCGTAAATATTCTAAATTTTTGTGATCAGTATAAATTAGCACTGGATGCACAGCCCCCTCCAACAGGTACCTCCACTCCTCTAATGCAGTCTTGATGGCAAGAAGCTCCCGATCACCGACATCATAGATTCTCTCTGCAGAGGAGAGTTTTCAGGATAAGAACCCTACGGGGTGCATAACATCCTTACTGCCCTTTCATTGCGAGAGTATCGCACCGACCGCTATCTCTGAAGCGTCCACTTCTAAAATGAATGGCAAGGATGGTTCAGGGTGACTGAGAATAGGTGCTGAGGTAAAAAGTCTCTTGAGGTTCTCAAAAGCCTCTTGGGCTAGGTGATTCCAGGAAAAACGGGTATTCTGTTTGGTCAGTTGTGTGATTGGTGCGATTATTGCAGAGAAACCCTTGATAAACTTTCTGTAAAAGTTTGCGAACCCGATGAATCGCTGAACCCCTTTTTTATCCAGGGGTACCGGCCAGTCAAGAACGGAAGAAACCTTCTGTGGGTCCATCTTGATGCCAGTTGAGGAGATAATCAAGCCCAGGAATTGGATGCTCTGTTGCTCAAACTCGCATTTCTCCGCCTTTGCATAAAGTCTGTGTAAGCGGAGACGACCCAACACTTGGCAAACATGTTTCCGATGGAGATCTAGGGATTCTGAAAAGATCAAAATATCGTCTAGATATGCGATCACAAACAGATCTAAGAAGTCTCTAAGCACATCATTAATTAGGTGTTGAAAGGTCGCAGGGGCATTGCAGAGTCCAAAAGGCATGACTAAATATTCATAATGCCCGAATCGGGTCCGAAAAGCTGTTTTCCACTCATGCCCAGCCCGAATGCGGATCAGATTATAGGCCCCTCTTAGATCAAGCTTAGAAAAAATGACGGCAGTCCTTAATTTCTGGAACAGTTCGGGTATCAAGGGTAGGGGATAACGATTTTTGACCGTGATTTTATTCAATTCTCGGTAGTCAATACACGGGCGGAGAGATTTGTCCTTCTTAGTAACAAAGAATATTCCCGCACCTGCTGGAGAAGTAGAATGATGAATAAATCCTTTGGCCAAGTTTTCATCTATATATGTTTTCAACACTTCTTGTTCCTTCTCAGATAGGGGAAAGATGCGTCCAAAGGGAATTTAGGATCCTGGCAGCAATTCGATGGGGCAATCGTAGGGACGATGAGGTGGAAGAGAATCTGCCCCCTTTTTGCTGAAGACATCCATGTAGTCATGATAGTGTTTGGGAATGACCTGACGATTTGTCTGGTCGGAGTCCAGGCAAAGCAGGGTAGCTTGGGGATCCGAATCTTTCGCCAAACAGTGTTCCTGGCAGTAGGATGACAGAAATTTTACTTCTCCTGATGCCCAATGGATGTGTGGATTGTGGGCCTGTAGCCAGGGAATGCCCAGGATAATGGGAAACATAGGGGAGGTGATGGTGTCAAGGATCAACAATTCCTTGTGTTGAGAAGAAGTTGTAGTGGATAATGGCAGGGTCTCTTGTGTCACTTGTCTGGATCTGATACGGGAGCCATCGGCAAGGAAGACAGAAAGTCCATGGGCTGTAGTCCGTAAAGGGATGTTGTGCAGATTGGCAAAGTTTAAGTCTATAAAGCAGCTGCAATTGCGTTGACTTGGAGTGTCCTTTCTTGAAGCTGTAACGAGAGAGGAATGGCAAGATGGGTAGAATTTGTAGATAAAGCAGAGAGACTGGTAAGTATAGGAGATGAACACTTACTTATTCTGACTGGGCAATTATGGACATAATGCCCGGTTTCTCCACAGTAAAGGCACAGATTTAATTGTCGACGTCGGGCACGTTCTTCGGAGGACAGGGCAGGTCGCATCAGACCTAACTGCATTGGTTCGGAGGTATCTGGTGTGGTATTGACTGAATTTGGACTGGGCACAGGTAAGTAGCGGGATGCAGGAATCGGGGCTCGTGGTGTCATCCAGGTCGGGCGGTTAGGTTGAACTGCTCGTTCAGATCGGCGTTCTCGGAGGCGACGATCGATCTGAATGGTTAGAGTGATCAAGGCCTCCAAGGTGTTTGGAATACCAACTCGAGCAAGTTCATCTTTTAAATTTTCAGACAGTCCAATGCGGAACTGATGGCGCAGAGCCGCGTCATTCCACTGGGTGTCCGCGCTCCAACGTCTGAATTCAGCAACATAGTCCTCCGCAGGTCTGCGGCCTTGTTGGAGCGCAAGCAGAACAGATTCAGCTGTGGCAGTCTATTGAGGATCCTCATATAATTGTGCCATGGCTTCGAAGAAAGCGGATAAGGATCGAGCTGGAGCAGAGTCCCCTTCAAGTAAACGATGTGCCCAGGTCTGTGGTTCCCCTTGAAGGAGGGAAATGACAAATCCAACTTTAGTGGCTTCCAGTGAAAAGAATCTGGGCTGTAAGGCAAAAAAGAGCTGGCAGGCATTGCGGAAACCCCAAAACTTAGCCCGGTCTCCGGAGAACCTTTCAGGAATGGGGACCCGTGGTTCAGGCGGAAGCATTACCACTGAAGGCCCTGGAACAGTCTGTGTTGGGGCGGCAGGTGAAGAGGAGGTTGAAGGGTTAGCCCCTGCAAGATTCTGAACTTGTCCCTCCAGTCTGTTATAATTGTCCTGAAGGGCTTGCACTGCTTGGGTGAGAGCTGCCAGGTGTGTGCATATCTCCTTCAATGGGGAGGTATCTCCTGCAGGCTCAGACATGGCTGCTTCGTACTGTTAGGTACCTGGTAGTAGAGCCTGACTTGTAGGAGAAGACCTCTCATACAACGCTGGTTCAGGAGCCACTGGAGTGGGGACAGTGGTCTCCTGAGCACAGTGGGGTAGGAGTGCCTGTTGAGCTGAGTCTCTGATGCTGAAGTGATGAGAGATCTCGCAGGGATGGCTGGACTGCAGATCAGGTGAGACTGGAAGCAGCAAACTGGAACACTTGGAGATGCAGAGGTCTCTGGAGCTGAAGCTGAAGGTGCAACAGCAAGGACTAAACAGGAACAAGCAGAGTCAGACGGTCCGGGTCAGCAAGGATATGAGACAGGCAAAAACAGCAGGCAGAGGCAGAGTCGGTAGGCAGGCAGAGATCGCAACGGTATCAGGCAGGTAGTATAAGAATAGTCGGACAGGCCTGGTCGGATTGGAGCAGGACGGATGGTCAGACAAGCCGGGTCAGATAGGTAGCAAGCAATCAGGTTCAAATACAAGAATCACAAAGCTGAGACGAAGCAGCAATGTGTCAGAGGCACAGGGGGACTTTTATGTGTACTTTGGCGCCAAACCGGCGCTATCGCGAATGCGCGCGTGTGCACGTGCGCGCGCATAAGCGCCGTGTACCCGCGCATGCCCTAGCGCCGCGCTGACGCCCGAGAACAACAGGGATTTGCTGAACAGCGCGCAACGGAGCGCGCCAGCGCATAGGCGTAAGCCGACGCCCCGGTTCGGTGCCAATGGTACCCTGACATTATCTCTGTTTCATATTTAAACATGAAAAGCTGATACTTGTGCACCTATGCATCTACAGTTGTTATCTTGCCACACCAATGCTCTTGTTAATTTCAGGGCCAAACTATGAAAAATATTTTACCATCCCTGGCCTCTTATTTAGAATAAGAGGCACCTTGCCAACCCAAGTCTTCTGCCAGCTGTCAAGACCACACTCTATTTTTTTATCTTTCTAACCCTGGTACAATTTATGGAATGAGTTGCTCATGCAATATTTTTCTGTTTTCATTGCTTCTGGCAGTTTGCCTATTGCTACTGTCACTACACTAAAACTATCACAGACAAAAATCTATTTTTTTCAGGAAGATCAGCACACAATTGCATCTATGGCTGCTAGGAGTTGCCACAGTTTTTTTGTTCTATAGTATATTTATATTTTAAGTGCAGTGGAAGGTTTGTTAAAAAAAAAAAAACTTCCATCCATTTACAAAGCAATACAGCTGTCAGCAAGAAAAAGCAAAGCACTATCTACTGTCTGTTTTGCTGCACAGGAGAGAGTAACAGACCACCATCAGTGTACAGTTTTGTTAAGCAGCATGATTTTTTTCTGGTTCTTTCGCAGACCTGTACTTCTTTCATAGTATGCATTATTAGGTGACCCACCAACCATCTGTAATGTTAACATATAGAGGCATAATTGTGCAAACCATTAGGAGTGGAACAACAACAATCCAGGAAATCAGCATTATTTAGTGAAAATGGATCTGCTCATCTCCCTTCCATTCCCCACTTTCCTTCAGAAAAATGATAGACCTTGCGATATCTTATAATACAAATCCTGAACTGTATGTAGTGTGGTTTGCATCATTTTTTAGAGAAAGAGTAACTAATCCTTTGGGTGATTAAGGAGATAGAAATGTGCTTTACATTTTTTGAACCTCCCACAATTATACAGTGTTTTGAAAGGTCAGGAAAGACATTTAATTTATTTGGATGTTTGAGAAACTATTTTTAAGCATCCCAGAGTACAAGGTTATCAAGAGAGAACAGTGTTTGCACTATACTTCACACCCATCATTGTACAATGATCTAACATTGCTTGCCCATTATATACTGTATATATTACTGTATATATTTTTTTGTACTTCAGCTCCCCAAACTTGTTTGTGATGCCTCATGGGTCATTCCTGCTTTATGCAACCAGGCACTGATATTTTCTTTCTATAGAGAAATGGCTCAGTCACATTTCCTTTTCTGACCTACAAACATAGCTGCTTTTCTTATCGTACATCACGGGACACAGAGCCATAGTAGTTACTATGTGGGTTATAGGCCACCTTCAGGTGATGGACACTGGCATACCCTAAGACAGGAAGTCCACTCCCTATATAACCCCTTCCACTACTGGGAGTACCTCAGTTTTTTCGCCAGTGTCTAAGGTGTTGGTCACGAGTAAAGATGTGCTGTGCTGAGCTCCACTGGAGCAATCCTTGCTGGGGCTAGCTATGCAGCCGGATCCATTCAAAGTGTTTTTTAGGCCGAATGGAATGGTGTCCGGGCCTTGTGTCCGAAGAAACAAGGTTTTACCTGTAACGCTTCTTTTTTTAGAGAGCTGGACCCCGGGATCCAGTACTTTGGTATTTTAGAGCCATAAAGTTTTACTGGCGGGGTGCTATCACAGGGCCAGGAGTGAGGGTTCCCAGAGGATCCCTGGTTTCTGAAGGTTCATTAACGGAACCCACCGTGAAGGGTGAAGATTGGGTCTGTTGGTTTTTAGCACAGAAAACCCTGCAGCGGGAAAGGTAAGGAGTTTTTCTAAGAAATTTTTAACATTTTCTTATGAAATGTCTCCTTTAAAAAGTAAAATGTTGTCATGCCTAAGTGTCACCACTGGGGGCTGTATGGAGCATGTACCTTTTCATGCTTTCCTTAGAGATCACGCTGTGCCACAGAAGCAGCAGGCTCTTTTCCTCCTGTTAGTAGGCAGACCTCCGGTAAGTTTGGGGGGTTTTTGCTTCCACCAGACACCCGCCACCTGGGCTGAACTCTCCCCCTCTTCACGAGGCTGAACATTAGGAGAGAGCTAGAGAACAATCGGCGATGCCGTTTTTTCTTTTACCGCCCCTAGCATGACAGAGGCTTTCAGGTCTCCTCCTGGCCATACCTCCCTCCCACACAAGCTGATCCCGGCGGATCGGAGGCCCACGCTTGCACGGGAAAACTCTTTCAGAGGGGGCAGGCTTAGCGTGGCATTGGCGTCCTCCAACGCCAGCGCGGGAGTGTGTTGTTAAAACTCCATTTGTGTTGGCTGCAAATTGTGGGAGGGACACAAGAGCTAAGGGGGCATGAAAGAGGTTTGGTGACACAGGCATTTCCTATTTGACACATTTACTATTTGCATCAGGCTGAGTATTAATAGCAGCGGCAGTGGCTGAACTATTGCTCAGGCAGTGGATGTGATTTCTTCTGATAGTACCTCTGCTTTTGTGCATCAGGCTAAGGTCAGAAGGGGGTTGAAACATCCCCAAAAAGGGCTAAAAGGTTCTCCCTCAGGCTTTGGAAAGCCTACTCATCTCTACAATGGCATCCTCCCCTGAGAGGTGGTAGCTGGTCAGAGTGAGCATTGGGGCACAGTTTTCAACACTGCAGCCCCTGTTTATGTTACTAAAAAAAAAAAAAAAAAAAAAAAAAGGTGAGCGGCTTTATTTGCATCCCAGTGTGGGACAAAATGTGATAGGTTCTCTTCCATTACCCAGGACCCTCAAACTTAGACTAGGGGCAGGAGGAGATGAATTCCCTCAGGGGACCGTTGTGAGGCTAATGACTCCTCCTCTGAGGTGTCAAATGCGGGTGGATCAGCTTTCACAATCTGTAAGATTGATGGTGCAATTTCTTGCTGAATGGTCTGCTCCATATGTACCCTTAACTGAGTGATTGGGTTTACAAAAGCCTCTTCAAGCTGTGCATGCCTTTCCTGTCCATGCATTGCTGGAAAAGATTTTTGTATCTGAGTGGGATCACCTAGATAAGCATTTTTTCCCTCCTAAAAGTTTTTACACACTTTATCCTATGGTGCAGAAAATTCACTAAAAGTGGGGTATACCAGAAATTAACACTGCTATATCCTCTGGAAATAAGTTGGAATTCCTGTAATTTAAAAAAAAAAAACACTTTTTTTTCTCTGGCAGATTGAGTGTCTCAGCCTGCACTGATAGTAATTGATTAATCGTTGAGAGACCAGTTTAAACAGGCATTCAAGGTTATCCTGCTGAGCAGGCTCAGGATCTGGCAAGCTACTAGCGGCTTTATGTATGCAATAGTTGCTATGAGAGATTCTATCCTTCAGGCCTTGCGCCCTTCACTAAGCACCATGCAAGAAGCTCCTGGCTAGTCTTCCTTTTGCAGTAGCTATTTGGGGATGATTTGGGTAATACATACAAAGAAATTCTAGTGGAAAAAGTACCCCTTTGCCATTTAAGAAAAGGAGTAAATGTATTTTCATTTTAAAAACTCCAAGCAGTCACGATGGCCTCCGCCGTTCAAGTTCAAAAGGTAATCCTCAGGGTCAACCCCAGGGACAAAAGAGGTCTTGAGGGAGGAAACCTACAAAATACTGAAGCCTCCTTATGAGGAGGCACCCCCGCTCGCTTGAATAGGGGGAATTCTTCTGCAGTTCTCAAGGATCTGGCAAGAAGAGTGTTGAGGCAGATGGGGGACTTCCTCAATAGCTCCAAGGTACAAACTTCCGAGACTTCCCGTCTCCTCATTTTCTTGGATCAAATGTTCCTAAGAATCCAAAGAAAAAGAGGTCTTTCTCTCAAGCATTGGACTATCTTTTGGCAAAAAAATGATCATGGTGGTCCCCATGTAAGAGCAGAGGTTGGAGTTTGGTTCAAACCTTTTTTCCAAAACTGAATAGACATTCTGGATCTCAAAAATCTAAATTCAATTCCTGAATATAACCACTCTTTTTTTGCATGGAGTCAATCCAATCAGTTATCTCCATCCTACAAGGAGGAGAACTTCTGGCGTCAATCGACATCAAAGATGCATACCTCCATGTGCCTATTTCCTCGCTCACTAGTAATTCTTCTATTCAGCTTTGCATGAGGTTGTTGAGAAAGATGGTGGCTTCATTCAAGGCCGTTCCTTATGCTCAGTATCATTTGAGACTGTTGCAAAACAGTATCCTATTGGATTGGAACAAAGGGTTCAAGCTTTAGATTCACAATGTGTCTGACTCCAAAGCCTATATAAGAGAAAGGCAAAAGGCTAACCTATGTTTGGGGGGAGTGCCACATCCAGTAATCGAGACAAAAGTACAAAGGGTCCCCTAAATGGACGTTTAAGGCACTCAATTCGTACTGTATAAGAAAAATATATAGCAAGGTATATAAAAATATATGAAAGTAAACAAATTTTATTTGTAGAAAAACATTAAAAACAGTTATAACGAGACATTGATTAGTCTATACAGTGTGTATATAGCGCCATGAAACAATATATAACGAGATCTCCTCACACCCAACGCATTTCGGTATATATATATCTAGTCCTTCTTCAGGGGTGTAGAGAATTAGGAGTTCATATAAGATGTAATTAAAGATATAAAATCAGTTAGACAATGCTATAGCGTATGGGATCATAGATAATTGCATGTTTCAGGCATTGATATTGTAGCACTTACATACGATTAGTTGATAGAGTGGTTTAACAATGCTTCGTTGATTCACATAAAAGCTTGCAATTAGAGTAGCACCAAATATTTGAGCTGGTGGGATGGCTGTCTTAGGGTAAACAATAGAGCATCAGAGTGATCTATGCAAAAAGGGATGAGTATTGGTATCTTTGGGAGAAGGAGGTCCCTCCTGCACCCCACAGCAGCGGTACGGCCCAAGGAATATACTGAGGCAAATTGGGATCCCTGGGAGTAAAGAGAAAGTAAACTAAATATATAGATCTCCTTAATAAAGTGTAATTAATATATGATAAGGGAGTAGGAATTAAGTGAAATATAATGGGACATATATGCGTCACGCACACCCAGTCCACCGACACGGAATGCCGACTGTGAGTGCCAGGATGGAGGCTGTGGGCGGTGATGTAATACGTCCATCAGCCTCCAAAGGCACCGCCCAGAGGGAAACTGGGCGGCTTTCCATGCCGGGCAATTCCTTCGGTTGACCGCAGCCAGAGGAGAGCCATGGGAGGGGACACATCAGCCCTACAAGAATAGTCTGTAAAGATGTAACATAAATAATAGATATTAATCCATATTGCATATATACAAAGGGGAGGGGGCCATAAAAGCATTATCTGATGCATTGGAAAATAAAGAACAGCAAATCTTAAATAAGCAGCAGTAATAGACAGAGAAAGAGATAGGAGGGGGGAGGAAACGCGGAAGAAAGTAATAGAATTAAATTCTTATTTAAAACATAGGAAAAATGGGCTAATTCTAATTTCATGCCCTGTACATCAGATAATTATATGATTTTCAAATTTGTCTAAATTTTGGCTTGGACAAAAATGTAATCTATTTTTCAAAACTGATTTTTCCTCTTCAGAGAGGGTATGTGAGTAGATGTTAGTGTATTTTCTACTCACTATAATTCTGCACTTTCTGAGACATCCTCAAATTTTCCCACATCGAAGCCACTATCACAGGAAACTTCACTCCCCACTACTACACAAATTTCCACTCCCTTGGAATCAGGTCTAAATGACCCGTCTTTTTTAGATCAAATTCTAGCAGGTGTCAAACCAGTTCCACCCAATCTCAACACTTACACACAACTGACACTGTAGTTCCTCAACAAGAAATATATGTATATTTATATATATATATATATATATATATATATATATATATATATATATATATATATATATATATTGTAGCAGAGCGTCCCAGAGAGAGCAAGGAGAAGTCCTGTTTGGGGTTTATACATCTCCCAGGCTCCTCTCATACACGTTCAGGGATCTCTGATCCAGGGTCCAGTTCAGGTCTTGGTCCTCTCCCCCAGGCTAATTTAAGCTCACCTGAGCAGACAGCCTTTGCTCTTGGCCTGGGATACTCAGACAACTTCTGTGTAGGAGAGCAAAAATGTGTGTGGAAGCTGACAAGCTGTAGGCTTGCTCAGCCTGGTAGTTAGGATCTGTAAATATTGTTTAGTTAGTGCCGAGACACGGCTAGGTTTTGTTTTGGCTATTTTTGTTCCTATTTGATTTTTTTGGAACACTGTACAGCACCTGTATATAGACTTGTATATATCACAAATAAACACTGCACTGTTTGTCACTATTTCACTGGATTTGGTATCTGTGCCTGAAACACTGCTCATCCCAGGGAGCTTTGTACTTGCTACCTGTCCCCCAGGTTACATATGGTGGAGACTGTGACCAGCTGTAGTAAGTTACTACTTAAAAGGCCAGTACCTAGAGTGACTAAACATGGAGGAAATCCTAAAACAATTGGTGATATCCAATGCTGCACAGCAACAATCCAATGCTGCACAGCAACAAGCAAACACTGCACTGCATCAAGCAAACGCTACACAGCAGCAAACAAACGCTATGGCACAGGAGCAAACCAAGGCACTGTGCCAACAGATTGGTGCTGTACAGGAGCTATCGCAGAGGCTGTTTGAACAGCTAGCCACTGATGCAAAAGAGGATAAGAAAACCCTGGCTGCAGTTGTGGAGACGCTAGCACAGTGGTCACCTGCTAAAGTTAATGTTGTTGGAGACAAGCCCTCAGCCATCCATGTGGGTCGCTTTCTTTCTAAGATGACTGCAGATGATGACCCAGAGGCCTTTTTCTTAATGTTTGAATGGACCACTGAGAGGGAAGGTTGGCCCAAAACCCAGTGGGCAGGACTGGTCGCCCCCTTGCTGTCTGGAGAATCACAGAAGGCCTACTTTGATTTGGAGTCAGCAGAAGCAGGAGACTATGAAAAGGTCAAGCAGGAAATCCTGGCGCGACTTGGTGTCACCTTGGCAAATCGAGCACAGCGGGTCCACAGCTGGTTCTTCCAAGACGAGAGGCCCCCAAGACCGCAGATTTTCGACCTAATTCACTTGGTGAGAGTCCCTGTCTGGGCCACAAATAGTGGAGAGTAGGGATGAGCCGAACACCCCCCGCTTCGGTTCGCACCAGAACCTGCGAACGGACCGAAAGTTCGCACGAACGTTAGAACCCCATTGACGTCTATGGGACTCGAACGTTCGAAATCAAAAGTGCTCATTTTAAAGGCTAATTTGCATGGTTTTGTCCTAAAAAGGGTTTGGGGACCCGGGTCCTATCCCAGGGACATGTATCAATGCAAAAAAAAACATTTAAAAACGGCCGTTTTTTCGGGAGCAGTGATTTTAATGATGCTTAAAGTAAAAAAAAAAAAAGTGAAATATTCCTTTAAATATCGTACCTGGGGGGTGTCTATAGTATGCCTGTAAAGTGACGCGTGTTTCCCGTGTTTAGAACAGTCCCTGCACAAAATGTCATTTTTAAAGGAAAAAATCTCATTTAAAACTGCTTGCGGGTTTAATGTAATGTTGGGTCATGGCAATATGGATGAAAATCAGTGAGACAAACGGCATGGGTACCCCCCAGTCCATTACCAGGCCTTTTGGGTCTTGTATGGATATTAAGGGGAACCCCGCACCCAAATTAAAATAAGAAAAGGTGTGGGGCCACCAGGCCCTATATACTCTGAACAGCAGTATACAGGCGGTGCAAACAAGACAGGGACTGTAGGTTTGTTGTTAAGTAGAATCTGTTTGTAATTTTGAACGGGTACATTTTTAACGTGTTTAGCTCCAGCCAAAAAATCTTTTTTAAGCTTTTTGGTAAAACATAGGGAAGGGTTATCACCCCTGTGACATTTGTTTTGCTGTCTTTCCTCCTCTTCAGAAGATTTCACCTCACTTTTTGTCCCAATGAAAAATGTTTTTTGAAAATTTGGGTTTTTTTGTGGAACAAGGATTGGAAAGCATCAGTGGAAAGGAGAATTTTTTTTCCCATATTAACTCTTACAGGAGAGAATTTCCCTTCCTAGGGGTAGATTTCATCTCACTTCCTGTTGTCTCCTTCCGTTTGCAAGTAGGAGTCGTTTGTAAGTTAGATGTTTGAAAGTAGGCTCCTGCCCTATATACTCAGCAGAAATTTGGGCCTTAGGTGTTGCTGTGGCCACAACACTGTAAGCCCTCACAGGGCCCTGCTGTGAAATATTAGATCAAGAATTGTAATTACATGCCCCTGTTGAACAGGAGCTGAAAAATTAGGCCTTAGGCACTGGTGCTGGTGCCACAACACTGCAACCCCTTACAGACACTCTAGTTGGAACGCAGGAACGAGCCCTGCTGCAAAGTATTGCATCAAAAATTGTAATTACACGCCCCTGTTAGACAGGAGCAGAAAAATTGGGCCTTGGGCACTGGTGCTGGTGTCACAACACTGCAACCCCTCACAGACACTCTAGTTGGAATGCAGGAACGAGCCCTGCTGCAAAGTATTGCATCAAAAATTGTAATTACACGCCCCTGTTAGACAGGAGCAGAAAAATTGGGCCTTGGGCACTGGTGCTGGTGCCACAACATTGCAACCCCTCACAGACACTCTAGTTGGAATGCAGAAACGAGCCCTGCTGCAAAGTATTACATCAAAAATTGTAATTACAAGCCCCTGTTAAACAGGGGCTGAAAAATTGTGCCTTAGGCACTGGTGGTGGCGCCCAGAACCAAAAATGTTCTTACAAGCTATCAGCGTGATGATTGAGGAGGAAGAGGATAATTACTCAGGGATAGTCACTCAGCATCGGCATAGGCAGTCTTTGAAGGGATCTGAGATTTCAAAAAAAATTATTCGGTTACATCAGCATCAGGTGCTTGGTAGCTGGTGGTGATCCAAGACTGATTCATTTTTATGAAGGTCAGTCGATCGACCGAGTCGGTGGACAGACGCACCCTGTGATCGGTTACCACGCCTCCAGCAGCACTGAATGTGCGTTCCGAAAGAGCGCTGGATGCAGGACAGGCCAGTAGCTCAATTGCATACTGTGCAAGCTCTGGCCAGTGATCCATCCTCAAGACCCAGTAACCCAGAGGATTTTCAGTGGGAAAGGTGTCCAAGTCTGATCTTGCCCCTAGGTATTCCTGCACCATGTAAAACAGACGCTGGCGATGGTTGCTGGAACCGATCATACCTTGGGGCTGCGGACCAAAAAATTGTCTGAACGCATCGGTCAGACAGCCACCTTCTCCACCGCTCCTTCTTTGACTGACCGAAGCCTCAGCAACACGTTGTCCAGAAACAGGAGTTTGTAACCTCCCAGTCTCTGGGAACGCGTTGCACAGACCTTTCTGCAAGGCCTCCCGAAGATGTTTCATCCTCTGCTCCCTCTGCGATGGCAAGATAAGGTCCGCAACCTTACCCTTGTAACGTGGATCAAGGAGGGTTGCCAGCCAGTATTGGTCCTTCTCCTTGATACCACGAATACGAGGATCCTTACGCAGGCTTTGCAGGATCAGGGAGGCCATGCAGCGTAGGTTTGCTGAGGCATTCGGTCCGGAGTCCTCTGGGTCACTAAGGATGACATGGTCCGCAGCCACCTCCTCCCAGCCACGTACAAGTCCATGTGTTTCTTGGGACTGATCCCTTAAAGACTGCTGCTGATGCTGAGTGCCAGGCTCCACCTCCATACTGACACAATCTTCTTCCTCCTCCTCCTCCTCCTCCTCGTCCTCTTCCTGTGTGATCGGCGGGCACGCAGGAACACTGTCTGGATAAAGGGGGCCTTGAGAGCTAAGGAAGTCCTCCTCTTCCTGCCTCTGTTCTGCCTCAAGTGCCCTGTCCATTATTCCACGCAGTGTGTGCTCCAACAGGTGGACAAGGGGGACAGTGTCACTGATGCATGCACTGTCACTGCTCACCATCCTCGTGGCCTCCTCAAATGGTGACAGGACAGTGCATGCATCCCTGATCATGGCCCACTGGCGTGGGGAAAAAAAACCAAGCTCCCCTGACCCTGTCCTGGTGCCATAGTCGCACAGGTACTCATTGATGGCCCTCTGCTGCGTGTGCAGCCGCTGCAGCATGGCCAATGTTGAGTTCCACCTGGTGGGCATGTCACAGATTAGGCGGTTCTTGGGCAGGTTAAACTCCTTTTGGAGGTCCGTCAGCCAAGCACTGGCATTATATGACCGGCGGAAATGCACACAGACTTTCCTGGCCTGCCTCAGGACATCCTGTAAGCCCGGGTACCTGCACAAGAACCGCTGCACCACCAAGTTAAGGACGTGAGCCAAACAGGGCACATGGGTCATTTGTCCCTGTCGGAGGGCAGAGAGGAGGTTGGTGCCATTGTCGCAAACCACCATTCCTGCCTTAAGTTGGCGTGGCGTCAACCACCTCTGAACCTGCCCCTGCAGAGCTGACAGAACCTCTGCCCCAGTGTGGCTCCTGTCCCCCAAGCACACCAGCTCAAGCACCGCATGGCATCTTTTGGCCTGCGTACTTGCGTAGCCCCTTGAATGACTACGGAGCACCGCTGGTTCCGAGGAAGAGGCCATGGAGGAAGAAGAAGAGGAGGGGGTGGAGGAGAGAGGTGTGTCACAATCATTAGCATTTTGGAGGCGTGGTGGCGGAACAACCTCCAACACTACTGCACCTTGTCCTGCATCCTTCCCAGCTGCCAGCAGAGTCACCCAATGCGCCGTGAAACTTAGGTAACGTCCCTGTCCATGCCTGCTGGACCATGAGTCAGCGGTAATATGCACCTTACCGCTGACCGCCCTGTCCAGCGAGGCATGGACATTGCCTTCCACATGCCGGTAGAGAGCCGGAATCGCCTTCCGTGAGAAAAAGTGGCGTTTGGGTACCTGCCACTGAGGAACCGCACATTCCACAAACTCACGGAAGGGGGCAGAGTCTACCAACTGAAAAGGCAGCAGTTGAAGTGCTAGCAATTTTGCCAAGCTAGCATTTAACCGCTGGGCATGTGGATGGCTGGGAGCAAACTTCTTTCGGCGGTGCAGCAGCTGGGGCAGGGAAATTTGCCTGGTACAATCTGACGTCGGTGTACCAAAAGCAGATTGCCCACAAGTACTTAGCTGTGACACACCTAATTCTACACCTTCATTCCTCTCAGTGCAGGTCTCAGAGAGGACTGAAAGTCTAGTGGGGTTGGAAATCTCAGCTGATGAGGAGCAAGGAGAGGTCCTCTTTGTTCTTTGGTGTGGGTCTTTTAGATGCGCTTGCCAACGAACTGCATGGCAGGTCAACATATGTCTGGTCAAGCATGTGGTACCCAAGCGGGAGATGTTTTGGCCACGTGAGATACGCTTGAGACATATGTTGCAAATAGCAGCGGTGCGATCTGATGCACTCGTCTCAAAAAAGGCCCACACCAAAGAACTTTTTGAATAATGTGCAGAGACTGCAGCGCCCTGCACATGTGATGCAGTCAATGTGCTGCCCTTAGGCTGGCCCCTGGAGGGCATCCTGCCTCGTTGGTGATGTGCCGCCTCCTCCTCCTCCTCCTCTCTCCTATCAGGCACCCACGTTGAGTCAGTGACCTCATCATCCCCTCCCTCCTCATCACTGGAGCAAACCTGGCAGTATGCTGCAGCAGGGGGAGCATGACTGCCAGATTGCTGTCCTTCTTGGGCACCCCCTCTGTCTGTGCTCATGTTACTGCCTTCATCGAGCTCAGTATCATCATCAGAGCCTTCCAAACGCTGGGCATCCTCCTGGAGCATGTACCCAACACCAGGGGCGGACTGACCATTCGGTCACTCGGTCGCCGACCGAGGGCCCGACGTCAGGGGGGGCCCCATGAGCTGCTCAGTCAGCAGCAGAAAAAAGCCGCCCGCCACACCGCACGAAAACCCCATCCTCCCAGACGTCGCGGCCAGCCCGCTGCCCGAGCAGACCTCGGTTTAGGATGAGAGAGGCTCTGTCAGCAGGGAGGGGCGGGGCAGGGAGCTCCACTGACGCTCTGACCCTGCCCAGCCCCGCCCCTCCTCATGTAGTCTGAGTCTCTATAGAGCGTCTCTCCTGAACTTCTGAGAGCTCCGCTCTGGACTACGAAAGCTCCGCCCCCTACCGGAGAAAGCTCCGCCCCCCTACCGGAGAAAGCTCCGCCCCCCTACCGGAGAAAGCTCCGCCCCCGGACCTCTGAAAGCGGGAGGTGAGCCCGACTGGTCAGGTAGGTCCTTCTGCCTACCATATATACCCGGCCTGTAGACCCCTTTTTTTTGCTAAACCATCCCTGGAAATGTTGTTTACCCCCCTGTATAGCTGTGCATTGCTGAAAGTTTACATTTTAAAACTGGCTACCTGGTTATTTCCTGTAGTCGCATCCCCAGTCTGGTTACTTCCTGTAGTCACATTCGCAGTCTGGTTATTTCCTGTAGTCGCATTCGCAGTCTGGTTATTTTCTGTAGTCGCATTCGCGGTCTGGGTATCTCCTGTAGTCGCATTCGCAGTCTGGTCATCTCCTGTAGTCGCATTCGCAGTCTGGTCATCTCCTGTAGTCGCATTCACAGTCTGGTCATCTCCTGTAGTCGCATTCGCAGTCTGGTCATCTCCTGTAGTCGCATTCGCAGTCTGGTTATTTTCTGTAGTCGCATTCGCGGTCTGGGTATCTCCTGTAGTCGCATTTGCAGTCTCTGGTCATCTCGCAGTCTGGTTATTTTCTGTAGTCGCATTCGCGGTCTGGGTATCTCCTGTAGTCGCATTCGCAGTCTCTGGTCATCTCCTGTAGTCGCATTCGCAGTCTGGTCATCTCCTGTAGTCGCATTCGCAGTCTGGTCATCTCCTGTAGTCGCATTCGCAGTCTGGTCATCTCCTGTAGTTGCATTCGCAATCTGGTTATCTCCTGTAGTCGCATTCGCAGTCTCTGGTCATCTCCTGTAGTCGCATTCGCAGTCTGGTCATCTCCTGTAGTCGCATTCGCAGTCTGGTCATCTCCTGTAGTTGCATTCGCAGTCTGGTTATCTCCTGTAGTCGCATTCGCAGTCTGGTTATTTTCTGTAGTCGCATTCGCGGTCTGGGTATCTCCTGTAGTCGCATTCGCAGTCTGGTCATCTCCTGTAGTCGCATTCGCAGTCTGGTCATCTCCTGTAGTTGCATTCGCAGTCTGGTTATCTCCTGTAGTCGCATTCGCAGTCTGGTTATTTCCTGTAGTCGCATTCGCAGTGTCTGGTTATCTCCTGTAGTCGCATTCGCAGTCTGGTTATTTTCTGTAGTCGCATTCGCGGTCTGGGTATCTCCTGTAGTCGCATTCGCAGTCTGGTCATCTCCTGTAGTCGCATTCGCAGTCTGGTCATCTCCTGTAGTTGCATTCGCAGTCTGGTTATCTCCTGTAGTCGCATTCGCAGTCTGGTCATCTCCTGTAGTCGCATTCGCAGTCTGGTTATCTCCTGTAGTCGCATTCGCAGTCTGGTTATCTCCTGTAGTCGCATTCGCAGTGTCTGGTTATCTCCTGTAGTCGCATTCGCAGTCTGGTTATCTCCTGTAGTCGCATTCGCAGTGTCTGGTTATCTCCTGTAGTCGCATTCGCAGTGTCTGGTTATCTCCTGTAGTCGCATTCGCAGTCTGGTTATCTCCTGTAGTCGCATTCGCAGTCTGGTTATCTCCTGTAGTAGCATTCGCAGTCTGGTTATCTCCTGTAGTCGCATTCGCAGTCTGGTTATCTCCTGTAGTCGCATTCGCAGTGTCTGGTTATCTCCTGTAGTCGCATTCGCAGTCTGGTTATTTTCTGTAGTCGCATTCGCGGTCTGGGTATCTCCTGTAGTCGCATTCGCAGTCTGGTCATCTCCTGTAGTCGCATTCGCAGTCTGGTCATCTCCTGTAGTTGCATTCGCAGTCTGGTTATCTCCTGTAGTCGCATTCGCAGTCTGGTTATTTTCTGTAGTCGCATTCGCGGTCTGGTTATCTCCAGTAGTTGCATTCGCAGTCTCTGGTTATCTCCTGTAGTTGCATTCGCAGTCTGGTCATCTCCTGTAGTCGCATTCGCAGTCTGGTTATCTCCTGTAGTCGCATTCGCAGTCTGGTTATCTCCTGTAGTCGCATTCGCAGTGTCTGGTTATCTCCTGTAGTCGCATTCGCAGTCTGGTTATCTCCTGTAGTCGCATTCGCAGTGTCTGGTTATCTCCTGTAGTCGCATTCGCAGTGTCTGGTTATCTCCTGTAGTCGCATTCGCAGTCTGGTTATCTCCTGTAGTCGCATTCGCAGTCTGGTTATCTCCTGTAGTAGCATTCGCAGTCTGGTTATCTCCTGTAGTCGCATTCGCAGTCTGGTTATCTCCTGTAGTCGCATTCGCAGTGTCTGGTTATCTCCTGTAGTCGCATTCGAAGTGTCTGGTTATCTCCTGTAGTCGCATTCGCAGTCTGGTTATCTCCTGTAGTCGCATTCGCAGTCTGGTTATCTCCTGTAGTCGCATTCGCAGTCTGGTTATCTCCTGTAGTCGCATTCGCAGTGTCTGGTTATCTCCTGTAGTCGCATTCGCAGTGTCTGGTTATCTCCTGTAGTCGCATTCGCAGTCTGGTTATCTCCTGTAGTCGCATTCGCAGTCTGGTCATCTCCTGTAGTCGCATTCGCAGTCTGGTTATTTTCTGTAGTCGCATTCGCGGTCTGGGTATCTCCTGTAGTCGCATTCGCAGTCTCTGGTCATCTCGCAGTCTGGTTATTTTCTGTAGTCGCATTCGCGGTCTGGGTATCTCCTGTAGTCGCATTCGCAGTCTCTGGTTATCTCCTGTAGTCGCATTCACAGTCTCTGGTTATCTCCTGTAGTCACATTCGCAGTCTGGTCATATCCTGTAGTCGCATTCACAGTCTGGTCATCTCCTGTAGTCGCATTCGCAGTCTCTGGTTATTTCCTGTAGTCGCATTCACAGTCTATGGTTATCTCCTGTAGTCGCATTCGCAGTCTCTGGTTATCTCCTGTAGTCATTTATGATATCTATGGCTATGAATATTTCTTGAATCCATATTGAGCACTATATTTGATTGGCTGTTTGCTTCTGCTTAGGCCTGGCAAACACGCACAATCGTACATGATGATGACTTCATCATCATGTGCGTGATTGTGATTGTGCGTGTGTGCCAAGAGGCAGCCAATCAAATATAGTGCTCAATATGGATTAAATAAATTGTTGGAAGAATGTTCCTTACATTGGTGATCAGTGAGAAGAATGTTCCTTACATTGGTGATCAGTGAGAAGAATGTTCCTTACATTGGTGGTCAGTGAGAAGAATGTTCCTTACATTGGTGATCAGTGGGAAGAATGTTCCTTACATTGGTGATCAGTGGGAAGAATGTTCCTTACATTGATCAGTGGGAAGAATGTTCCTTACATTGGTGATCAGTGAGAAGAATGTTCCTTACATTGGTGATCAGTGAGAAGAATGTTCCTTACATTGGTGATCAGTGGGAAGAATGTTCCTTACATTGGTGATCAGTGAGAAGAATGTTCCTTACATTGGTGATCAGTGAGAAGAATGTTCCTTACATTGGTGATCAGTGAGAAGAATGTTCCTTACATTGGTGATCAGTGAGAAGAATGTTCCTTACATTGGTGGTCAGTGGGAAGAATGTTCCTTACATTGGTGATCAGTGGGAAGAATGTTCCTTACATTGGTGATCAGTGGGAAGAATGTTCCTTACATTGGTGATCAGTGGGAAGAATGTTCCTTACATTGGTGGTCAGTGGGAAGAATGTTCCTTACATTGGTGATCAGTGGGAAGAATGTTCCTTACATTGGTGATCAGTGAGAAGAATGTTCCTTACATTGGTGATCAGTGAGAAGAATGTTCCTTACATTGGTGATCAGTGAGAAGAATGTTCCTTACATTGGTGGTCAGTGGGAAGAATGTTCCTTACATTGGTGATCAGTGGGAAGAATGTTCCTTACATTGGTGATCAGTGAGAAGAATGTTCCTTACATTGGTGATCAGTGAGAAGAATGTTCCTTACATTGGTGATCAGTGGGAAGAATGTTCCTTACATTGGTGATCAGTGAGAAGAATGTTCCTTACATTGGTGATCAGTGGGAAGAATGTTCCTTACATTGGTGATCAGTGAGAAGAATGCTCCTTACATTGGTGATCAGTGAGAAGAATGTTCCTTACATTGGTGATCAGTGAAAATTATATAAAGTTAATAAAAATAATTTAAAAAAAATGTAAAGCACCCCCATGATCCCCACCTGCAAGGCAACCCCCCCCCCCCCACAGGAGAGCGCTTCTCCTAGGGAGTTATCTGATGTGGGGAGGAGCCGCGAGAGCCACCCCCAGATGTCGAGGTTCGGGGCCACTCTGTGCGAAACGAGCTGCACAGTGGAGGTAAGTATGATATGTTTGTTATTTAAAAAAAAAACAAAAAAAACGAGCCTTTACAATCACTTTGATTTTGGAAAGTTACCGTTGTTGCACTTTCTTTAATGTAATTCTGTGAAGAACGCATGTAGTGTGGGCAGTGCAAAATGTAGGTGGGGATTTGTGTGGGTGTGGCTTGAGTGTGGGTGGGAACACATGAGCGGGGACAGGGGGCCCCAGGATCTCCTATTGCCCGGGGGCCCCATGAGTTGTCAGTCCGCCCCTGCCCAACACTGTGGTCAAACAGTTCGAGGGACTCCTCAGGAGGACATGGTGGAGCTAGGGAAGGAGTCACTGATGACATTGAGCCGAGGGAAGAGGCCGCTGCTTTGCCAGACAAAGCACCCTGAGTAGGGATGAGCTTCGTGTTCGAGTCGAACCCATGTTCGACTCGAACATCGGCTGTTCGACCGTCCGTCGAATTGCGAACGATATGGGCCGTTCGCGCCAAATTCGTGTGGCGCGTCACGGCCCATAATTCACTGCGGCATCGCAGTGCATTGCTGGCTGATGATTGGCCAAGCATGCACTATGACCCGCATGCTTGGCCAATCACAGCGCCGTCAGTAGAGAGAGCTGTAATTGGCCAAAGCCAGGGTGGCTTTGGCCAATTATGGCTCAGGGGATTTAGTACACACCCCACACTATATAAGGCCGCCTGCACGGCGGCCCTGTGTAGTGTGTGTTCCGGTGTGCTGAGAGATAGAGAGAGACAGTGTCATTTGATTTGAGTTAGATAGATTAGGCAGAACAGTCAGTCAGTTAGCTGCACTTACAGTGTATTGTGTATATATATGCATCCCAGGTGTTGCATATATATATATATACACTGTATTCAGTTTAGCTAGATCCGTTCCTGTTATCTTCTATCTAGACTATTTACATTTAGTGCAGTGTGTCCTGCTCACAGTGTTCAGCTAGATCCGTTCCTGCTATTTACATTCAGTGCAGTGCGTCCTGCTCACAGTGTTCAGCTAGATCCGTTCCTGCTATTTACATTCAGTGCAGTGCGTCCTGCTCACAGTGTTCAGCTAGATCCGTTCCTGCTATTTACATTCAGTGCAGTGCGTCCTGCTCACAGTGTTCAGCTAGATCCGTTCCTGCTATTTACATTCAGTGCAGTGCGTCCTGCTCACAGTGTTCAGCTAGATCCGTTCCTGCTATTTACATTCAGTGCAGTGCGTCCTGCTCACAGTGTTCAGCTAGATCCGTTCCTGCTATTTACATTCAGTGCAGTGCGTCCTGCTCACAGTGTTCAGCTAGATCCGTTCCTGCTATTTACATTCAGTGCAGTGCGTCCTGCTCACAGTGTTCAGCTAGATCCGTTCCTGGTATTTACATTTAGTGCAGTGCGTCCTGCTCACAGTGTTCAGCTACATCCGTTCCTGCTATTTACATTCAGTGCAGTGCGTCCTGCTCACAGTGTTCAGCTAGATCCGTTCCTGCTATTTACATTCAGTGCAGTGCGTCCTGCTCACAGTGTTCAGCTACATCCGTTCCTGCTGTTTACATTCAGTGCAGTGCGTCCTGCTCACAGTGTTCAGCTAGATCCGTTCCTGCTATTTACATTCAGTGCAGTGCGTCCTGCTCACAGTGTTCAGCTAGATCCGTTCCTGCTATTTACATTCAGTGCAGTGCGTCCTGCTCACAGTGTTCAGCTAGATCCGTTCCTGCTATTTACATTCAGTGCAGTGCGTCCTGCTCACAGTGTTCAGCTAGATCCGTTCCTGCTATTTACATTCAGTGCAGTGCGTCCTGCTCACAGTGTTCAGCTAGATCCGTTCCTGCTATTTACATTCAGTGCAGTGCGTCCTGCTCACAGTGTTCAGCTAGATCCGTTCCTGCTATTTACATTCAGTGCAGTGCGTCCTGCTCACAGTGTTCAGCTAGATCCGTTCCTGCTATATACATTTAGTGCAGTACGTCCTGCTCACAGTGTTCAGCTAGATCCGTTCCTGTTATCTTCCTACTGACAGGCAGGCTTGTCTGGTTACAGTATATAAAGCTACCTGAAGAAAATTACAGGTGTTCTTTTTGATCCTATTAGTACCACGGTCAGGCAGCTAGACTATTTACATTTAGTACAGTGTGTCCTGCTCACAGTGTTCAGCTAGATCCGTTCCTGTTATCTTCCTACTGACAGGCAGGCTTGTCTGGTTACAGTATATAAAGCTACCTTAAGAAAATTACAGGTGTTCTTTTTGATCCTATTAGTACCACGGTCAGGCAGCTAGACTATTTACATTTAGTACAGTGTGTCCTGCTCACAGTGTTCAGCTAGATCCGTTCCTGTTATCTTCCTACTGACAGGCAGGCTTGTCTGGTTACAGTATATAAAGCTACCTGAAGAAAATTACAGGTGTTCTTTTTGATCCTATTAGTACCACGGTCAGGCAGCTAGACTATTTACATTTAGTACAGTGTGTCCTGCTCACAGTGTTCAGCTAGATCCGTTCCTGTTATCTTCCTACTGACAGGCAGGCTTGTCTGGTTACAGTATATAAAGCTACCTTAAGAAAATTACAGGTGTTCTTTTTGATCCTATTAGTACCACGGTCAGGCAGCTAGACTATTTACATTCAGTGCAGTGCGTCCTGCTCACAGTGTTCAGCTAGATCCGTTCCTGCTATTTACATTCAGTGCAGTGCGTCCTGCTCACAGTGTTCAGCTAGATCCGTTCTTGCTATTTACATTCAGTGCAGTGCGTCCTGCTCACAGTGTTCAGCTAGATCCGTTCCTGGTATTTACATTCAGTGCAGTGCGTCCTGCTCACAGTGTTCAGCTAGATCCGTTCCTGCTATATACATTTAGTGCAGTACGTCCTGCTCACAGTGTTCAGCTAGATCCGTTCCTGTTATCTTCCTACTGACAGGCAGGCTTGTCTGGTTACAGTATATAAAGCTACCTGAAGAAAATTACAGGTGTTCTATCCCAGCTTAGTGCAGCTACAGGCCATTAGTATGTCTGGAAGGCCAAGAAGGAGAGGCAGACAGTCACAAGCCAATAAGAGAGGGCAAGCAGGCTCTGTGTCTAGTGCTGGTCGTGGAGACGGTGCATCCTCATCAGCACGTGGCCATGGGACACGCTTGGCCTTTTTTTCGGCAGCTGGCCGTGTTGAGCCGCAACATGCGGAAGACTTGGTCGAGTGGATGACCAAGCCGTCCTCATCCTCCTCATCCTCTCTCACCCATGCCCAGGGTGCTTTGTCTGGCAAAGCAGCGGCCTCTTCCCTCAGCTCAATGTCATCAGTGACTCCTTCCCTAGCTCCACCATGTCCTCATGAGGATTCCCTCGAACTGTTTGACCACAGTGTTGGGTACATGCTCCAGGAGGATGCCCAGCGTTTGGAAGGCTCTGATGATGATACTGAGCTCAATGAAGGCAGTAACATGAGCACGGACAGAGGGGGTGCCCAAGAAGGACAGCAATCTGGCAGTCATGCTCCCCCTGCTGCAGCATACTGCCAGGTTTGCTCCAGTGATGAGGAGGGAGGGGATGATGAGGTCACTGACTCAACGTGGGTGCCTGATAGGAGAGAGGAGGAGGAGGAGGAGGAGGAGGAGGAGGTGGCACATCACCAACTAGGCAGGATGCCCTCCAGGGGCCAGCCTAAGGGCAGCACATTGACTGCATCACACCCCAAAGCTCCACATGTGCAGGGCGCTGCAGTCTCTGCGCGTTATTCAAAAAGTTCTTTGGTGTGGGCCTTTTTTGAGACGAGTGCATCAGATCGCACCGCTGCTATTTGCAACATATGTCTCAAGCGTATCTCGCGTGGCCAAAACATCTCCCGCTTGGGTACCACATGCTTGACCAGACATATGTTGACCTGCCATGCAGTTCGTTGGCAAGCGTATCTAAAAGACCCACACCAAAGAACAAAGACGATCTCCCCTTGCTCCTCATCAGCTGAGATTTCCAACCCCACTAGACCTTCAGTCCTCTCTGCGACCTGCAGTGAGAGGAATGAAGGTGTAGAATTAGGTGTGTCACAGCCAAGTACTTATGGGCAATCTGCTTTTGGTACACCGACGTCAGATTGTACCAGGCAAATTTCCCTGCCCCAGCTGCTGCACCGCCGAAAGAAGTTTGCTCCCAGCCATCCACATGCCCAGCGGTTGAATGCTAGCTTGGCAAAATTGCTAGCACTTCAACTGCTGCCTTTTCAGTTGGTAGACTCTGCCCCCTTCCGTGAGTTTGTGGAATGTGCGGTTCCTCAGTGGCAGGTACCCAAAAGCCACTTTTTCTCACGGAAGGCGATTCCGGCTCTCTACCGGCATGTGGAAGGCAATGTCCATGCCTCGCTGGACAGGGCGGTCAGCGGTAAGGTGCATATTACCGCTGACTCATGGTCCAGCAGGCATGGACAGGGACGTTACTTAAGTTTCACGGCGCATTGGGTGACTCTGCTGGCAGCTGGGAAGGATGCAGGACAAGGTGCAGTAGTGTTGGAGGTTGTTCCGCCACCACGCCTCCAAAATGCTGATTGTGACACACCTCTCTCCTCCACCCCCTCCTCTTCTTCTTCCTCCATGGCCTCTTCCTCGGAACCAGCGGTGCTCCGTAGGCGTTCAAGGGGCTACGCAAGTACGCAGGCCAAAAGATGCCATGCGGTGCTTGAGCTGGTGTGCTTGGGGGACAGGAGCCACACTGGGGCAGAGGTTCTGTCAGCTCTGCAGGGGCAGGTTCAGAGGTGGTTGACGCCACGCCAACTTAAGGCAGGAATGGTGGTTTGCGACAATGGCACCAACCTCCTCTCTGCCCTCCGACAGGGACAACTGACCCATGTGCCCTGTTTGGCTCACGTCCTTAACTTGGTGGTGCAGCGGTTCTTGGGCAGGTACCCGGGCTTACAGGATGTCCTGAGGCAGGCCAGGAAAGTCTGTGTGCATTTCCGCCGGTCATATAATGCCAGTGCTCGGCTGACGGACCTCCAAAAGGAGTTTAACCTGCCCAAGAACCGCCTAATCTGTGACATGCCCACCAGGTGGAACTCGACGTTGGCCATGCTGCAGCGGCTGCACACGCAGCAGAGGGCCATCAATGAGTACCTGTGCGACTATGGCACCAGGACAGGGTCAGGGGACCTTGGTTTTTTTTCCCCACGCCAGTGGGCCATGATCAGGGATGCATGCACTGTCCTGTCACCATTCGAGGAGGCCACGAGGATGGTGAGCACTGACAGTGCATGCATCAGTGACACTGTCCCCCTTGTCCACCTGTTGGAGCACACGCTGCGTGGAATAATGGACAGGGCACTTGAGGCAGAACAGAGGCAGGAAGAGGAGGACTTCCTTAGCTCTCAAGGCCCCCTTTATCCAGACAGTGTTCCTGCGTGCCCGCCGATCACACAGGAAGAGGACGAGGAGGAGGAGGAGGAGGAGGAGGAGGAAGATTGTGTCAGTATGGAGGTGGAGCCTGGCACTCAGCATCAGCAGTCTTTAAGGGATCAGTCCCAAGGAACACATGGACTTGTACGTGGCTGGGAGGAGGTGGCTGCGGACGTTGTTGTCCTTAGTGACCCAGAGGACTCCGGACCGAATGCCTCAGCAAACCTACGCTGCATGGCCTCCCTGATCCTGCAAAGCCTGCGTAAGGATCCTCGTATTCGTGGTATCAAGGAGAAGGACCAATACTGGCTGGCAACCCTCCTTGATCCACGTTACAAGGGTAAGGTTGCGGACCTTATCTTGCCATCGCAGAGGGAGCAGAGGATGAAACATCTTCGGGAGGCCTTGCAGAAAGGTCTGTGCAACGCGTTCCCAGAGACTGGGAGGTTACAAACTCCTGTTTCTGGACAACGTGTTGCTGAGGCTTCGGTCAGTCAAAGAAGGAGCGGTGGAGAAGGTGGCCGTCTGACCGATGCGTTCAGACAATTTTTTGGTCCGCAGCCCCAAGGTATGATCGGTTCCAGCAACCATCGCCAGCGTCTGTTTTACATGGTGCAGGAATACCTAGGGGCAAGATCAGACTTGGACACCTTTCCCACCGAAAATCCTCTGGGTTACTGGGTCTTGAGGATGGATCACTGGCCAGAGCTTGCACAGTATGCAATTGAGCTACTGGCCTGTCCTGCATCCAGCGTTCTTTCGGAACGCACATTCAGTGCTGCTGGAGGCGTGGTAACCGATCACAGGGTGCGTCTGTCCACCGACTCGGTCGATCGGCTGACCTTCATAAAAATGAATCAGTCTTGGATCACCACCAGCTACCAAGCACCTGATGCAGATGTAACCGAATAATTTTTTTTGAAATCTCAGATCCCTTCAAAGACTGCCTATGCTGATGCTGAGTGACTATCCCTGAGTAATTATCCTCTTCCTCCTCAATCATCACGCTGATAGCTTGTAAGAACATTTTTGGTTCTGGGCGCCACCACCAGTGCCTAAGGCACAATTTTTCAGCCCCTGTTTAACAGGGGCGTGTAATTACAATTTTTGATGTAATACTTTGCAGCAGGGCTCGTTCCTGCATTCCAACTAGAGTGTCTGTGAGGGGTTGCAGTGTTGTGGCACCAGCACCAGTGCCTAAGACCCAATTTTTCAGCCCCTGTCTAACAGGGGCGTGTAATTACAATTTTTGATGCAATACTTTGCAGCAGGGCTTGTTCCTGCGTTTCAACTAGAGTGTCTGTGAGGGGTTGCAGTGTTGTGGCACCAGCACCAGTGCCTAAGACCCAATTTTTCTGCCCCTGTCTAACAGGGGCGTGTAATTACAATTTTTGATGCAATACTTTGCAGCAGGGCTCGTTCCTGCGTTCCAACTAGAGTGTCTGTGAGGGGTTGCAGTGTTGTGGCACCAGCACCAGTGCCTAAGGCCTAATTTTTCAGCTCCTGTTCAACAGGGGCATGTAATTACAATTCTTGATCTAATATTTCACAGCAGGGCCCTGTGAGGGCTTACAGTGTTTTGGCCACAGCAACACCTAAGGCCCAAATTTCTGCTGAGTATATAGGGCAGGACCCTACTTTCAAACATCTAACTTACAAACGACTCCTACTTGCAAACGGAAGGAGACAACAGGAAGTGAGATGAAATCTACCCCTAAGGAAGGGAAATTCTCTCCTGTAAGAGTTAATATGGGAAAACAATTTCTCCTTTCCACTGATGCTTTCCAATCCTTGTTCCACAAAAAAACCCAAATTTTCCAAAAACATTTTTCATTGGGACAAAAAAGTGAGGTGAAATCTTCTGAAGAGGAGGAAAGACGCAAAACAAATGTCACAGGGGTGATAACCCTTCCCTATGTTTTCCAAAAAGCTTAGAAAAGATTTTTTGGCTGGAGCTAAACACATTAAAAATGTTCAAAATTACAAACAGATTCTACTTAACAACAAACCTACAGTCCCTGTCTTGTTTGCACCGCCTGAATACTGCTGTTCAGAGTATATAGGGACCTTTCCTTATTTTAATTTGGGTGCGGGGTTCCCCTTAATATCCATACAAGACCCAAAGGGCCTGGTAATGGACTGGGGGGTACCCATGCCGTTTGTCTCACTGATTTTCATCCATATTGCCATGACCCGACATGACATTAAACCCGCAAGCAGTTTTAAATGAGATTTTTTCCTTTAAAAATGACATTTGGTGCAGGGACTGTTCTAAACATGGGAAACACGCGTCACTTTACAGGCATACTATAGACACCCCCCAGGTACGATATTTAAAGGAATATTTCACTTTTTTTTTTTTTACTTTAAGCATCATTAAAATCACTGCTCCCGAAAAAACGGCCGTTTTTAAAAGTTTTTTTTGCATTGATACATGTCCCCTGGGGTAGGACCCGGGTCCCCAAACCCTTTTTAGGACAATACCATGCAAATTAGCCTTTAAAATGAGCACTTTTGATTTCGAACGTTCGAGTCCCATAGACGTCAATGGGGTTCTAACGTTCGTGCGAACTTGCGGTCCGTTCGCGGGTTCTGGTGCGAACCGAACCGGGGGGTGTTCGGCTCATCCCTAACCCTGAGCATGGGTGAGAGAGGATGAGGAGGATGAGGACGGCTTGGTCATCCACTCGACCAAGTCTTCCGCATGTTGCGGCTCAACACGGCCAGCTGCCAAAAAAAAGGCCAAGCGTGTCCCATGGCCACGTGCTGATGAGGATGCACCGTCTCCACGACCAGCACTAGACACAGAGCCTGCTTGCCCTCTCTTATTGGCTTGTGACTGTCTGCCTCTCCTTCTTGGCCTTCCAGACATACTAATGGCCTGTAGCTGCACTAAGCTGGGATATATATATATATATATATATATATATATATATATACTGCAGCTAGCAAAATCAACTGCCTGCCTGTAGTATGAGAACACCACCAACCTTCTACAGGTAGCTTTAGCTGAACACTGTGAGGTGGACGCACCCCACTAACTTGTAGGTTTAGCTGAACACTGTGAGCAGGACGCACTGCACTAACTGTAAATAGTCTAGCTGCCTGACCTTGGTACTAATAGGATCAAAAGAACACCAGTAATTTTCTTTAGGTAGCTGTAAATACTTTAACAAGACAAGCCTGCCTGTCAGTAGGAAGGTAACAGGAACGGATCTAGCTGAACACTGTGAGCAGGACGCACTGCACTAAATGTAAATAGTCTAGATGCCTGACCGTGGTACTAATAGGATCAAAAGAACACCAGTAATTTTCTTCAGGTAGCTTTATATACTCTAACAAGACAAGCCTGCCTGTCAGTAGGAAGATAACAGGAACGGATCTAGCTGAACACTGTGAGCAGGAGGCACTGTACTAAATGTAAATAGTCTAGCTGCCTGACCGTGGTACTAATAGGATCAAAAGAACACCAGTAATTTTCTTCAGGTAGCTTTATATACTGTAACAAGACAAGCCTGCCTGTCAGTAGGAAGATAACAGGAACGGATCTAGCTGAACACTGTGAGCAGGACGCACTGCACTAAATGTAAATAGTCTAGCTGCCTGACCGTGGTACTAATAGGATCAAAAAAACACCAGTAATTTACTTCAGGTAGCTTTATATACTGTAACAAGACAAGCCTGCCTGTCAGTAGGAAGATAACAGGAACGGATCTAGCTGAACGCTGTGAGCAGGACGCACTGCACTAAATGTAAATAGTCTAGCTGCCTGACCGTGGTACTAACAGGATCAAAAGAACACCAGTAATTTTCTTCAGGTAGCTTTATATACTGTAACAAGACAAGCCTGCCTGTCAGTAGGAAGATAACAGGAACGGATCTAGCTGAACACTGTGAGCAGGACGCACTGTACTAAATGTAAATAGTCTATCTGCCTGACCGTGGTACTAATAGGATCAAAAGAACACCAGTAATTTTCTTTAGTTAGCTGTAAATACTGTAACAAGACAAGCCTGCCTGTCAGTAGGAAGATAACAGGAACGGATCTAGCTGAACACTGTGAGCAGGACGCACTGCACGAAATGTAAATAGTCTAGCTGCCTGACCGTGGTACTAATAGGATCAAAAGAACACCAGTAATTTACTTCAGGTAGCTTTATATACTGTAACAAGACAAGCCTGCCTGTCAGTAGGAAGATAACAGGAACGGATCTAGCTGAACACTGTGAGCAGGACGCACTGCACTAAATGTAAATAGTCTAGCTGCCTGACCGTGGTACTAATAGGATCAAAAGAACACCAGTAATTTTCTTCAGGTAGCTTTATATACTGTAACAAGACAAGCCTGCCTGTCAGTAGGAAGATAACAGGAACGAATCTAGCTGAACACTGTGAGCAGGACGCACTGCACTAAATGTAAATAGTCTAGCTGCCTGACCGTGGTACTAATAGGATCAAAAGAACACCAGTAATTTTCTTCAGGTAGCTTTATATACTGTAACAAGACAAGCCTGCCTGTCAGTAGGAAGATAACAGGAACGGATCTAGCTGAACACTGTGAGCAGGATGCACTGCACTAAATATAAATAGTCTAGCTGCCTGACCGTGGTACTAATAGGATCAAAAGAACACCAGTAATTTTCTTCAGGTAGCTTTATATACTGTAACAAGACAAGCCTGCCTGTCAGTAGGAAGATAACAGGAACGGATCTAGCTGAACACTGTGAGCAGGACGCACTGCACTAAATGTAAATAGTCTAGCTGCCTGACCGTGGTACTAATAGGATCAAAAGAACACCAGTAATTTACTTCAGGTAGCTTTATATACTGTAACAAGACAAGCCTGCCTGTCAGTAGGAAGATAACAGGAACGGATCTAGCTGAACACTGTGAGCAGGACGCACTGCACTAAATGTAAATAGTCTAGCTGCCTGACCGTGGTACTAATAGGATCAAAAGAACACCAGTAATTTTCTTCAGGTAGCTTTATATACTGTAACAAGACAAGCCTGCCTGTCAGTAGGAAGATAACAGGAACGGATCTAGCTGAACACTGTGAGCAGGACGCACTGCACTAAATGTAAATAGTCTAGCTGCCTGACCGTGGTACTAATAGGACCAAAAGAACACCAGTAATTTTCTTCAGGTAGCTTTATATACTGTAACAAGACAAGCCTGCCTGTCAGTAGGAAGATAACAGGAACGGATCTAGCTGAACACTGTGAGCAGGATGCACTGCACTAAATGTAAATAGTCTAGAAGATAACAGGAACGGATCTAGCTAAACTGAATACAGTGTATATATATATATATATGCAACACCTGAGATGCATATATATACAATACACTTTAAGTGCAGCTAAATGACTGACTGTCCTGTCTAATCTAGCTAACTCAAATAAAATGATACTGTCTCTCTCTCTCTCTAAGCACACCGGAACACACTGCACAGGGCCGCCGTGCAGGCGGCCTTATATAGTGTGGGGCGTGTACTAAATCCCCTGAGCCATAATTGGCCAAAGCCTCCTTGGCTTTGGCCAATTACGGCTCTCTGTTCAGGCGGCGCTGTGATTGGCCAAGCATGCGGGTCATAGTGCATGCTTGGCCAATCATCAGCAAGCAATGCACTGCGATGCCGCAGTGAATTATGGGCCGTGACGCGCCACACGAATTTGGCGCGAACGGCCCATATCGTTCGCAATTCGGCGAACGACCGAATAGCCGATGTTCGAGTCGAACATGGGTTTGACTCGAACACGAAGCTCATCCCTAGTGGAGAGTGTGGTCATGGGCCGGTTCCTGAGGTCACTACCAGTTCCCCTGCAGAAGTGGGTGAGTCAAGGAGACCCCAACTCGGTGGAACTCGTTGAAAGGTACTTTGCTGCAGAGAGCCTGGTCACCACCCCTACAGCCACACGGACTTTCCACCTAAAGCCACGGTCTCCCCAGGCAACCGGTAAGACTGTTCCAGGGGAAGTGGGTGGTAAGCATGGCAAGGAAATAGGGGGGAGAATTTTTGGTGCCAGGACTGAAGTTTGGCGTCACAAACAAGGGAAGCTACTGCCTGTCAGCAAACCAAACTGGGGAAACATCAGGTGTTTTCGTTGCCAGGAACTGGGACATGTTGCAGCAAACTGTCCATTGACAGATGAACCAATGCAGTGTGATCTATCTATTAGAAGGCAGTCTATGTTTGATGCTGTTTCATGCGCTGCAGCACCAAGTATGGGAAAACACATGTGCCAAATGACTGTTAATAATAAGCCTATTACGGCCTTGCTGGACTCTGGAAGTCTAATGACTTTGGTTACAGCTGAGATGGTTGAAACTGTGAATTTGCATGCTAAAAAAGTTGCTGTGATCTGTATACATGGGGATACCCGCGAGTATCCTATAGCCACTGTTCAGTTTAAAACTGGCTTAGGTGCGGTGACCCATCCGGTCGGACTTGTGCCCCACTTGGTGCACAAGGCCATCGTTGGTAGGGACTTCCCTAAGTTTTGGGAACTGTGGGATCGTCCCGACCCGGTTGCAGTAGCTGACTCAGTGACAGAGCCAGAACTCCTGGCCGCTACTGACAATGTGGGTTCAGGGGACTCTTCTCAGGGCTCCCCGTGTTTTCCTTTCTCAGTTATGGCAGGAGAGCTGGAAGAGCCTGAGGAGGTCCCCACAACCAGTGGAGCTGGACAGCCATCTGCTGAATCTGAGCCTACGTTGGAGTTTGCTGACCTTAATGTACACAAGGAAAATTTTGGTACTGAGCAGAGAAAAGACCCAACCCTTGCCAGGGCCTGGGAAAATGTAATGGTGATTAATGATGTACCTGTCGAATCAGGGGACAGGCTCTGTTTTCCTTATTTTAGCAGCAATGAGGATTTACTGTATCGTGTATATAAAAAAAATGATGAAGTGGTTGAACAGTTGGTGGTCCGTAAGCCATACAGATGGGTGGTGTTGGAACTTGCCCATGGGCACTTGCTAGGAGGTCATTTAGGGGTTGAGAAAACTACTGAAAGGGTGTTGCGCAGGTTTTATTGGCCCGGGATACAGAAGGATATTGAGAATTATTGTCAATCCTGTCCTATGTGTCAGATGTCAGCCCCACTACAACACTTCCGAAGTCCTTTAGTGCCCTTGCCCATTATTGAAGTGCCCTTTGAGAGGATTGCCATGGACCTTGTGGGTCCACTCCCCAAGTCTGCCCGAGGTCATCAGCATATCCTTGTAATCATGGATTATGCTACCCGTTACCCCGAGGCCATTCCCTTACGCACCGCGTCTGCTAAAAACATTGCCAAAGAGCTGTTTATGGTGTTCAGTCGTGTTGGAATCCCTAAAGAAGTCCTTACAGACCAGGGCATCCCATTTATGTCACGAGTAACTAGAGGGCTGTGCAAGTTATTTAAGGTGTCGCAATTGCGAGCCTCGGTGTACCATCCTCAAACGGATGGCTTGGTGGAACGCTTCAATAAGACATTAAAGAGCATGTTAAAAAAGGTTGTTGACAAGGATGGGAAAAACTGGGACTTCCTGATACCATAATTGATGTTTGCCATCAGGGAGGTTCCCCAGTCCTCCACGGGGTACTCTCCATTTGAGTTGCTTTATGAGAGACACACTCGGGGACTCTTAGACATAGCCAAAGAAACTTGGGAGGGGGAGCAGACACCCCATAAAAGTGTCATTGAGCATATCACTCAAATGCAGGACAGGATTGCAGCAATCATGCCGATGGTAAAAGAACACTTACTGCAGCCCCAAGCAGCCCAACAGAGGATATACAACAGGGGGCCCAACTCCGTGTTTTCTCACCTGGTGACAGGGTCCTGGTGTTAGTTCCCACTGTTGAGGGCAAGTTCCTGGCTAAGTGGCAGGGTCCCTTCGAAGTAATTGAAAGAGTTGGGTAGGTCAATTACAAGGTATATCAACCAGGGAAAAGGAAGCCCGAACAGATTTACCATATAAACCTGTTAAAGCCCTGGAAGGTTAGACTGGAGTTAACTGCGAGGTCCCTCCCGGTAACGCCTAAGGGTGCTGAGTCCCTTCTGATCCCCGAGGTCACTATTCCAGACACCCTGTCATATTCTCAAAAGCAGGAAACTAGAGAATTCCTGGTAAGAAATAGAGAGAAAGCTGGTGCGCATGCGCGAGAGCTCCATAATGGCCGCCTAAGCCCGGAGCTCCGCACCACCCCGGACCAACGAGCGGCATAACCCCGGCCCCAGCAGGCGGAGGACCCTCTCAAGCACTCCCCCCGTTCGCGGAACAGCGGGAGAATACGGTGAGATGGCCGGCACACAAGCTTGCCGTGATTTGGGCCCACAATTTGCTGCGGTGGCTGTGGACGGGTGCACCAAGATGGCCGCCGACGGGGACACAGCTAGGCCTAACTCAGCCTCACTTCACAAGGAGACAGAGCAACGTCAAATCCTCACCCCCCGACCCTGAACTACGCCCAGGCAATACAGGGAGGCCACAACACGCTCCAGACTGCTCATCAGGGCATGCACCAGCACCAAGCCTCACAGGGTGCTTACAGAGAGACTCACAGCGGTGAGCAGGGGGAAAATGGCGCTTCTCCCTCAGGCATATCCCCTCAAATCCCCTCTTCTGCAGGCAACCCACCTGCATACACGTTTAAGGACATTTCTGTTATACAAGAAGAGCTTTTCTCCAAATTCTCTACCCTCTTAGAAAAGGGCCTGGCCAACACAGCCTCCCAGATCACAAACGCTATTAAATCAGACCTCTCTAACCTGGGCTCTAGGATAGAGGCTATGGAAGACAAAATTGACCATACAGTCGCCAGAACCAACCAGAATGCCGCACACCTACAGTCAGTCCAAGAACAGCTAGAAACGGCCCTATCAAGAATTAATGAACTCGAGAACAGGTCCAGGAGGTACAACTTCCGAATCAGAGGCCTTCCTGAATCTTTTACGGATATCCCCCTCACGGTGCAGGACTTTATCTCGGACCTCATCCCCAACATCCCGCCGCACAGGCTAGAGCTGGATAGGGTGCACAGAGCCCTGGGTCCACCGAGGAAGGACGGGTCCCCAAGGGACATAATAGTAAAACCGCACTTCTACGCGGTCAAAGAGGAGGTAATGAGGCAATCTCGCCTGAAGCCCAAGCTCCAACATCAGGGTCACCAAATTCAGGTCTTTGCGGACCTTGCTCAATCCACCATCCAAAGAAGACGCACCCTCAAACCCCTCCTGTAAGTGTTGCTGGAACGAGACATCAAATACCGCTGGACATTCCCCTTTGCAGTTAAGTTTTCCATACAAGGCAAGACCTACACTTTCTCCAATCTCCCGGAAGGTGAAAAACTTTTCCTCTCCCTCAAGCTGACCTTCCAGGAAGCCCCCATGGAACTCTCCTCATCTGCCACGGGCTCATCCAAACGCCCCCCCCCCCAGGCAGCCCAGTCTCCCCTCTCTGGATCAAGGGCCCCTCTAAGAGGAGCAAGGACGGCAAGCCCCCTTAACGGAGCGCGAAGGTCCCCTTCTTACACACCCAGACCTTCCACGGTCTTTCCTGTGGGGGACGACCCCCCTCCTTTGAATAAGCTAACGCTCCTCTTTCTAATTCCAAGACCCCAACAGGGCTTCGGACACAGGTCATTGAATTTGTTTTTTACAGATGGGACAACGTCTGCTGTTGAAACCTCCTGAAGTGACTAACCTATGGAGAACAGTTCCCAAGATCCCTTTGCCTTTTCGAAGCGGAAGAGAGATCTCTTTCCATCCCAATCTGAGACTTAGAACACTGAGACTTCAGTTCTCCATAGCTCTCAGTAATCAATTTTCTTTTCAGATCCAGGCATAAGGATGCAGGTCGCTCAAAGCAGATGGTCATACTTTTCCCATGTTATTTAACCACTTCCCGCCCGCCCTATAGCGGATTGACGTCCGGGAAGTGGTTGTGTTATCCTGACTGGGCGTCATATGACGTCCAGCAGGATAACATGCCGCAGCGCGCCCACCGCTACACTGATCTTGGTAAAAAGCCTCCGGCGGAGGCTCTTTACCACGTGATCAGCCGTGTCCAATCACGGCTGATCACGCTGTCAATAGGAAGAGCCGTTGATCGGCTCTTCCTCACTCGCGTCTGACAGACGCAAGTAGAGGAGAGCCGATGGGCGGCTCTCCTGGCAGGGGGGGTCTGCGCTGATTGTTTATCAGCGCAGCCCCCCCGCAGATCACCCCACTGGACTACCAGGGATGCCACTAGGACCACCAGGGAAGGGGCAACGTGGATGGCCAGGTATGTACCCCATGGCCATCCACATGTGCCCAATCTGTGCCAATCGGTGCCCACAAATGGGCACTGATTGGCACTAGTATGCCCATGATATGCCCAGCAATGCACAGCAATGCCCAGCAATGTATATCAGTGCCACCTGTCATTGCCCATCTGTGCCACCAGTCATTGCCCATTGGTGCCACCTGTCAGTGCCCATCTGTGCCCATCTGTGCCCATCAGTGCCCACCTATCAGTGCCCATCAGTGCCACACATCAATGCCACACAAATACCCATCAGTGCCACCCATATATGCCAATCAATGCCACCTACAAGTGCCCATCAGTGCCGCCTATGTGTGCCCATCTGTGCCACCTATGAGTGCCCATACCAGTGCCACCTATCAGTGCCCATCAGTGCCGCCTATCAGTGCCCATCAGTGCCGCCTATTAGTGCCCATCATCAGTGCCCGTTAGTGCCACCTCATCAGTGCCACCTCATTGGTGCCACCTGATCGGTGCCCATCAGTGCCGCCGTATCAGTGCCCATCAGTGCAGCTATATCAGTGCCCATTATTGAAGGAGAAAGCGTACTTATTTACAAAAAAATTTAACAGAAACAAAGAAAAACTTGTTTTTTTTCGAAATTTTCGGTCTTTTTTTATTTGTTGCGCAAAAAATAAAAACCGCAGAGGTGATCAAATACCACCAAAAGAAAGCTCTATTTGTGGGAACAAAATGATAAAAAAATTGTTTGGGTACAGTGTAGCATGACCGCGCAATTGTCATTCAAATTGCAACAGCGCTGAAAGGTGAAAATTGGGCTGGGCGGGAAGGTGCCTAAGTGCCTGGTATTGAAGTGGTTAATTATCTTTTCCTCGTTGTTTCCTTTTTATTATTATTTTTTCTGGGTTCTTAGCTCTGCCTGAATCCTTTTTACAGTCTCCGCGAAAGTTTGTATTGTACTGAGATAGCAGTATAAAATTGCATTTATTGAGAGGAAGATCTTACACCAAGTTATGCAAATAGTGTTTAGATACGGTTACTTAGAAGTATGGGTCCGGGGTGGTACCCATGCGCCTCCTCTCACTCCAAGGGCAACCACTGTGCTCCCGAAGAGTGAGACTTCTCTCGCCCATTATGGACGAGGGAAGACTTAAAATGGAGTTTAAGCGGTCAGACACACCGCTACCCTCCACGGGTCCTTCTAGAAGGCCCTTGTCGCTATAGTTATTGTCATTGTTATTGTTGTTTTTCTTGTCTACTAGTCTCTTCTTCTTCCCTCCTCCTCCTCTCTCTTCTTCTTTTTCTCCTGGCTGGTTGTCTGGAGATCCCCCGGCTCCTCCCGCACGTTGTTATAGCACGGACCCGTCCCCCTTCTCGTACTCGAGGAACACACTCCAACACAAGGTAGGCGGCTGCAGTGCCAGTGATCACTCTCCCCTCTGTTCCCATGACTGATCTAGTGTCTAAAGGTCTGGATCTCAGGGTCGCCTCTCACAACGTTCAGGGGCTCAACTCACCTAGGAAAAGAAGGGTTGCCTTAGACCATTACAAATCCCTCAAACTAGATGTAGTACTCCTACAGGAGACGCATTTTCCGATTCGATACAGTCCCAAGTTCCTACACGCCTACTACCCATCTTTCTTCCTGGCCAACGCGCCAAACAAAACCAAAGGTGTAGCAGTACTTTTTTCTAAAAATAGTAAATTTCACCATATCTCTGATCTTAAAGACCCAGAGGGCAGGTTCATTCTTGTAAAGGGCACTCTGGAGGGAGTACTATACTCCATAATTTCTTATTACGCCCCTAATAAGGGTCAAGCATCCTTCTTCCATAACCTCTTTGCAACACTCTGCCCCCTCCTGGAGGGAAAAGTCATCTGGGGTGGGGACTCAAAATGTAGTGTTTGACCAGGGTCTGGATAAAACCAACCCTCTCAAAGGAAAACTAACATGCCCCACTAAACAAAGCACCAGAATAGCTAAAATGATTCACTCCCATGGGTTAGTAGATATTTGGAGGGAACTGAATCCCACGTCCAGGGACTTTACTCACTTCTCCTCTCCCCACCAGACCTACGCAAGGATAGATCACATACTTGTGGCGAGCTCATCAGATTAGCCACTAAAGTTAAAAAGGAGAGGCTGATAGACATTCTTAGGCTGGAACAAAAATTTATAGCTTTGAAAATTGAACACAAAAAATCCCCGTCTAAAGATCTTAACGATAAATTAGACACGATTAGATTGGAACTCAATCTAGCTTTAACGGCCAAAGCTGAAAAACATATTAGATGGAGCGGTGCTAAATTTTACTGCCACAGGGACAGAGTTGGGACAATGCTAGCCGCGAAACTCTCCCCCAAGTTCCAATCTCGCACTTTCCCCAAAGTGCGCATAGCGGGTCAACCTCCCACGGCCAACCCATCCAAAATCATGACAGCTTTCCACGAATTTTACTCAGGCTTATACAAAGCCACGCAAACACAGAGCGACAAATCGACCACTTCCTTCCTCTCGAATATTAAACTACCCTTTCTTTCCAAAGACCACAGAGACCTGATGGAGGAACCCTTCTCCTCAGACGAGATAATGGAAGTTATCAAAAACCTCAAGACAGGCTCGGCCCCAGGGCCGGATGGCTTGTCAGTCCCCTACTACAAAAAGTTCGGGGAAATACTGGCCCCACATATGGCCAAATTTTTCAACTCTAAGAGAACGGGTTCCCCATTGGACACCCACCTGAACACGGCTTTCATAACAGTAATCCCCAAATCTAATAAGAACCACGAAGAAGTAGAGAACTATAGGCCCATTTCCCTTATCAATAATGATCTCAAGATACTCACTAAAATCTTAGCCAACCGACTAGCCTCCTTTATCAAGCAGTACGTTCACAAAGACCAGGTAGGCTTTATCCCAGGGAGGCAGGGCCCAGATCAAATTAGGAAAGCGGTAGATATTGTCTCCATTCTCCAATCAAATTGGGATGGGGGCCCAAAACAAGCAGGTATGCTGTTATCTTTAGATTTACATAAGGCCTTCGACTCGATCGAATGGCCATACCTATTCTCCCTCCTGGAGAGATGGGGTTTCGGGGCTAGCTTCCTAGGGGTACTGCGTTCCCTCTACTCCAACCCGGCAGCAATAATCCGACTACAGGGTCAATACTCCAAACCCCTTCAAATAGCGAGAGGAACGAGACAGGGTTGCCCCCTCTCCCCTCTCATTTTCGCCATGGCCATCGAAACATTGGCAAGAGCGATTAGATCAAACCCCAATATCCACGGCGTATCCTGTGGGGAACAAGTCCACAAGTGTGGGCTCTTCACCAATGATATGCTCCTTTTCATAACGTCCCCTATCACTTCACTCCCTAATTTATGTAAACTATTGAAAGACTTCTCAAGCACCTCAGGCCTCAAGGTGAACTATTCTAAATCTTCAGCTTTAAATATCTCCCTGCAGTCGGATACGGTATCCGCACTCCAAAGCTCCTTTGATTTCAAATGGAATGACCAATGGATAGATTATTTAGGAATCAAACTTCCAGCTAGAACGGAACAGCTATACCCTCTAAACTTTCCGCCAATGTACCGGAAATTAACAGCTGATCTGGGAGCTTGGTCCAAGGGTGAGATTTCTTGGCTGGGCAGAGTTCACGCAGTGAAGATGACACTTCTGCCCAGACTACTATACCTTTTCAGGGCCATCCCGATAAATATAAACAAAGAACACCTTTCCAATTTTCAAAAGAAGATCACCAAATTTATCTGGGGGGGGAAAGGACATAGATTTCAACAAAAAACCCTATTCCTTCCAAGAGAACAGGGTGGCATGGGGGCTCCTCAGCTCCTCGGGTACTTTCAAGCGGCCAGGCTGGTCCAATTGTCCACGGTTTACTCTAAGGCAGAGAAGCCAGATTGGATTCAAATAGAGAGACAGGCTGTCCCCCCATACACCCTGGACTATCTCCTCTGGACTCCTCACAAACAGAGACCCCCAATTCTTTCCCCATCTTTATCTCAATCATTTCACATATGGGATAACCTAAGGAAAAATGCGGCCTTAATCTCAGGATGTCTTCTTCTAGCACACATCTTCAATAACCCTGACTTTCCCCCTGGGTTGGATATTAAGGCTTTTCGTTGGTGGTTGGACAAGGGACTGTATCGAATCAGACATTTTTTCACAAATGAGGGTCCTATCTCCTTGGAGCAAGGAGTAAGGCAACTGGAAATTCCGAACTCTGAGCACTTCAGATTCCACCAAATTAGACATTTCCTCTGTCAACGCTTGAGAGGAGGTATCCCCTCACACACCGCCTTTACGCCATACGAACTATGGTGTGGTCGCTCCTTTGAACAGAGGGGGGGATTTCCGTCATCTACCAGTCCCTAGCCACTCACCCCCAAAAGACCCCCTATATGCTTGACTGGGAGAGGGACCTAGCTTTTGAATGGGAGATCTCTAAACGGAGACGCTCCTTTGACAGAGCCTTTAAAGGCATCAAAAACATTTCCTTAATCGAAGGAAGTGTCAAGGTTATAACAAGGTGGCACCTCACACCTGTCAAGCTCTCCAGAATGTTCCCAACAGCTGACCCCAAGTGTATTCGAGGGTGCCAGCTCTTGGGCACAATGGCCCATATCTGGTGGATATGCCCCAGACTAAGGCCCTTCTGGAATAAGATATTCTCCCTGATACGGAAAACGACACAGATCCAAATCCCGAAATCCCCGACCATAGCTCTTCTTAACGATAACCTTCCCAGGATGCCGAAGAGCTCACGTAAACTGATACACTTCATCCTCTTAGGTGCAAGACTCACCATTGCTAAGGCTTGGAAACAGCCCAAAGTCTCGGTGAAAGTGACAATCCACAAAATCTCGTGGATCATGGCCCAAGAGAAACTGGCCAGCATCTTAGATGATAAAACTAAGCAATTCGAAGCCATATGGGAGCCCTGGGCAAAGTTCGTCGGCATCTCTCTCATACCAGGAGTCCCACCCCAAAACTAAAAGGGGTCAATTTCGGAGGCGGGGGCCCCTCCAGACGGCCGGCTAACCTTCCTTTCTCACTTCTCCCTTTTACTCTTTTTCTCTTCTGCTCTTTTAGTAGTACTTCTCGTTGATCGTGTTCCTCTGCTGGGGGAAACTAGGACAGATCAGCATGTAATGGTTGTATTATTTTTTCTGATCAGAATTCCTTCATATTGAGACAAACATCACTCTTTTCGTTGTATGGTTCTAACTGATAGATTATAATTTCCAGTAATTATATTGTATAGATCCTTGAGACCCTAGGGCCCTAGGTCAATCCCTGGTTAGGAGAGGAGGGGGGCTCACACTGCGCACAGCATGATCCCATTAGGGGTGCCAGTGGGATCCCCTAGTGCCTCTCTAGTCGACAGACAATCCCCTTAGGGGTCTCTTTCTATGTTTACACCAGTTACAAGGTCTTAAGCATTTGTTCCTATACGCCATAGTCGGACATTCTCAATGTGCCTTATAAATGCTAATTATCTAGCCCCAGCAGGCGTATCTTATGTATCAGCGGATGTTACATGATATGTGATTTCAAATCCTGTTTTTTTTTATTATTTTCTCTTGTTTTTGTATAAAACCAATAAAAGATTTTGAAAGAAAAAAAAAATAGAGAGAAATTTTCAGAGTTACCTGGCACGACTTCAGCAGTTCAGCATGATATTGTTACTGAACCTGGGGTCCGTGTCAAGCTCAAACCGTACCAAATTCCTGAAGCAAGGAGAAAGGACATCAGCAAGGAAGTTAAAAGAATGTTGGAGCTAGATGTCATTGAGGAATCCAATAGTGACTGGTCTAGCCCCATCGTGTTAGTCCCAAAACCAGATGGCACTTGGAAGTTCTGTAATGACTTCAGGAAGCTTAATGCAGTGACAAAGTTTGACACGTACCCAATGCCCAGAGTGGATGAACTTATAGACCGACTTGGCAAGGCTCGCTATCTGACCACTTTGGACTTGACAAAAGGTTATTGACAAATACCCCTGACTGGTAGCGCCAAAGAGAAGACCGCATTTGTGACCCCGGAGGGTTCCTTTCAATACAAAAAAATGCCTTTTGGGTTGCAAAATGCCCCTGGGACATTTCAGAGGGCCATGGACAGGACTCTAAGACCCCACCGACAATATGCAGCAGCATATCTAGATGACATAGTGGTACATAGCACTGACTGGGAGTCTCACTTGCCCCGTGTCCAGGCTGTCCTTGATTCCCTCTTCAAAGAAGGTTTTACAGCAAATAACAAAAAATGTGCCATTGGTCTAGAGGAAGCCAAGTATTTGGGCTACACTATTGGGCGTGGGGTCATAAAACCTCAAGTGAATAAAATAGAAGCCATCCAGGAATGGCCACGTCCTGCAATCAAGAAGCAGGTCAGGGCCTTTCTTGGCATTGCGGGGTATTATAGAAGATTTATCCCAAATTTTGCAACTATAGCTGCCCCACTGACAGACCTTATGAAAGGGAAAGACTCTGTAATGGTGAAATGGTCCTTAGTAGCAGAGGAGTCTTTCCAATTCCTGAAGAAGGCTCTTTGTGCACAACCAGTACTGTACTCCCCCGATTTCTCCAAAGATTTTTTGGTTCAGACGGATGCGTCTGATGTTGGTATCGGGGCAGTACTATCACAGGTACACAATGGGAAATAACACTTCTGTGTAGGAGAGCAAAAAGGTATGTGGAAGCTGACAAGCTGTAGGCTTGCTCAACCTGGTATTTAGGTTCTGTAAATGTTGTTTAGTTAGTGCCGAGACACGGCTAGGTTTTGTTTTGGCTATTTTTTTTGTTCCTATTTGATTTTTTTGGAACACTGTACAGCACCTGTATATAGACTTGTATATATCACAAATAAACACCGCACTGTTTGTCACTATTTCACTGGATTTGGTATCTGTGCCTGAAAGACTGCTCATCCCAGGGAGCTTTGGAGAAGGAGAGGAGAAGAAGATAGAAGATGCCGGGGAGGAGATGCTGGACGAGAACGCCGGAGGAAGAACCAGAAGAGCCAGAAGAACCAGAAGAAGAAGATGAAGGAAGATAGAAGAAAGAAGAAGCATTTAAAAAAAGGAATAAAATTATTATGGATAATATTGCGCCAATCCCAGAAAAGTGTGAAAAGCTGCCGACACAACAATAAGACAAATTGTGAAACGCAAATAAAAAACAAAGTGTGGCGCTAAATTGTATTTGTTCCTCATTTGGGTCAGCCACTCTGAAATGACAAACAGAGGGTCAAAACTCCCCTATGAGGTATTTAATTAAATAAATCTTTTCAGATTTTATTTATTATTATTTTTTATATAAAAAAGGAGATATTAGGTGCTTAAAGTGGACCCCTCTATAGTATGACCCTCATATTATACTGTAACAAATCCAGGGTACCTTACTAGAAATCAGTTACAATATCTTAGGGGGGGGTATCTAAGTGGGGAATGATAAATGTGCTATCTAAAGTAAACAGGAAGATCCCCACCACGGGGAGAAGAAAAAATATGATGTTTAAATCTCGTGGGTAAACACAAAATATATACTAAACCCTGGTGTCACCAGACATGTGAACATACATCATGAGAAAACATATATTAAATTAATAGGTGAAAAATAAAAAAAAAATTGAACCAATAAGATGACAGTAATAAAAATATTGTTCATGAGTGAATAGAAATCTGCTATCAGTCCCAATGATGGACCTATAAAGGTACACCTGGATGCTTGGTTGCTTGAACTCCCTCAGAACTGCCCAGATGGCTCGCTTAGCGAAGTAGGTATAGAAACTGAGGATGTAAGAATGTATAAAATACTCTTACCAAGAGTGGTGGACTCACCGGCCAGCGGCCTTAGAGTCAAGATAAGCTTGTACTAACACGAACTGCAGTAGATGGAGTGCTGCTTCATCTGTTTAGTAGAGATGCTGGGAAGTGAGAGTCCCCATCAAACGATCCACTACACTCCGGTATTCCAGTTATCATATAGCTCCTCCGATGGAGAAATCAAAAAAAACTCCACATAGCGTAAATCCGCTTCAAAAACTTTAATACAAGCTTTGCAATAAAAAGAGCCCCCGGCTCATAAGCTACATCAGAGACCAGGTCTGGCAAAAGTCTATTGGCCCATAGAAAATGACAGAAGCCAGAAAATAAAAAACATTTGAAATCAATAAAAAGCGCTTAAGTTTGGTTGTGGCATAGTAGGCATATATAACCCGACGCGTTTCGTCCGCTAGGACTTCGACTGGGGTGTATGCCTACATGCCACATCAATGCCTATATATATACTAAAATATAATCTGAAATTGACAGCACCTGCTTACACTGTGCGAGACGCCACTTCCGGGTCGCACAGGATGGCGTCAGCACGATGTTTAACCTATCCCGATGGGCAAGAGTAAGATCGTACCACCTAGAGTGAACTAGATGCTTATTGGGCGGAAAGGATGCCGTCGCTGTCATGACCATTCACCAAGCAGATGGTTACTCTGGGCCAATAAGGGTCATCATGGGCGGTCGTAGTATCAGCGCCGGAACCTAACTATCGGGACCGCCTACAGTGACTCACTATAAGTCACGTGGCAGTCATAGACGAAGATCCACGTAACGGGAGGTGTCACGTGAAGACGGCGACCAATCAGGGTTTCCGTAAACAACACGCGACGACTATCAAAAAAAGCCGGAAGTTGATAACAGTGTATCTATGAGGTGAGACGCATATGCGATGCACACCTCAATCTAGGACATATCTCCGTATGTGGAGGATGGATGGAACGCAAATGCGTCCCAACGATCAATTTCCCTATAGGGGGGGAGATTTTAGGCAAAGTCAATAGGACTTTACAAAATTCATAACCAATAACCACCGTTGGGCTCTAAATTCTACCGAAAGAAATTTCTTACATGCAAAAAATAAATAGATATATTAAATTAAATAATTGTAATAAGAAAAATGAAAAATACACAAAAATATAAAAAAATTAAAAAAATTAAAAAATGAAAAATAAAAATAAAAATAAAAATAAATATAAAAATAAAATTAAATAAAAATAAAAATAAAAATATGAGGCGTCTCACAGAGTGCAAACAGTGCTCCCATTCAATATTGGGAACATACAGTCCATGTCAATAATTAACTGAATAACCATCAACCTACATAAACATATCCAATACTCAAATAGTAATTAACCCCTACGTAGCAAATACCTCAAACATCCAACGAGACTAAATAACTAAAGGGACAACCATCAGGCCAAAAAGAAAGCCGGATGGTTAAGAACGATTGATAAATGCATTGATGTCCCAGTCAATGTTGAGGCCAAATGGTGAGTAACTCTTTAATTGATGTATCCAGAAAGTTTCCAGCCTGGACACACCTCTTTTGAGGGACTCACCCCTCCAGTGTGGAGTAAATTTGTCTATTACTTGGAAACGAGTACCAATAGGGTTCTGATTATGGCACCTTAAAAAGTGTTTGGGGACACTATGATTTGTCAAGCCCTTTTTAATGTTAGCAATATGTTCATTTCCACGTACTGAAAAGGTGCGTATGGTCCTACCAACATATTGTTTATTGCACGGACATGTGATCAAATAGACCACATAACGTGTCTCACATGTAAGAAAGTGTTTGATTTGATATTCCCTTCCAGTGGAAGTTGAAATGAATGTATCACTTTTCTTTCTCCCACAAACGCTGTGTAGACAGACATTACAGCGTCGGCAGGGAAAAAACCCTTTCATGTTTTGGAAGAAAGGAGGACGTACAGCTGGAGGGTCAACAATATTGGGGGCAATCTGATTCCTAATTGTTGGGGCTCCCTTGAAAATGACCCCACTGTATTCAGGGAGTACGGGGCCCAATATCGGGTCGTTTTTTAAAACCTTCCAATGCTGGGATAAAATCTGCTTGATCTGTTTGTGTTGTATAGAGAATCCTGTTATAAGAGACCACTTATGTTTATTATCTTGTGCGGGTTTGGGTTGACCTACTAACAAAGACTCTCTATTAATTAAAGAGACTTTTTTAATTTCTTCTTCCACCAACATTGGATCGTAACCCTTATCGATAAATCTAGATTTTAAGATCTGTGCCTGATAGTGGTAATCAGAAAGATTACTGCAGTTGCGCCTGATCCTGGTGAGTTGACTGCGTGGTACCGATTTCAGCCAAGTCGCATGGTGGCAACTATCGACCGGAATATAACCATTCCGGTCGGTAGGTTTGAAAAACGTCTTGGTTTCTAAATGGTCATTAACGGCCACTATCTCCAAGTCGAGGAAGTGAATGGTTGAGCTACTAATCTCATACTTCAACTCTATGCCGATATCATTGGCATTCAGTGTAGTCAAAAAAACTTTAAGGGATTCAACACTTCCTCTCCATAGGAGGAGGATGTCGTCTATGTACCTGGCCCAGAGCACCAACTCTGGGGGATCCAGGGCATAGACGACATCCTCCTCCCACCGGGCCATTTTTATTTAAATAAAGGAATTGTCAAAAACTGTCTCTTGTCATTTTTAACATTTTTGACAGTTTTTTAGTTAAATGGTAGGGGTAAGTACCCCCTTACCATTTCACACGGGGGGGGGGCGGGATCTGGGGGTCCCCTTGTTAAGGGGAGCATCCAGATTCCTATAAGCCCCCCACCCGCAGATCCCCACAACCACCGGCCAGGGTTGTGGGGATGAGGCCCTTGTCCTCATCAACATGGGGACAAGGTGTTTTGGGGGGCTACCCCAAAGCACCCTCCCAATGTTGAGGGCATGTGGCCTGGTACGGTTCAGGAGGGGGGGCCGCACTCTCGTCCCTCCCTCTTTTCCTGCGGCCTGCCAGGTTGTGTGCTCGGATAAGGGTCTGGTATGGATTTTTGGGGGGACCCCACGCCGTTTTTTTTTTTTTTGGCGCGGGGTTCCCCTTAAAATCCATACCAGACCTGAAGGGCCTTTTTTAACTTTGGTTCGGGGTTCCCCTGTGGGGAATTCCCATGCCGTTTTTATCAATGAACTTCTATGTGTATTGTCGGCAATGCAATAGCCGCGAGTAGTTTTAAATGGGTTTTTTCCTTCGAAAATGTCATTTTGCTGTCAGACTGTTCTAAACACAGGAAACATGCGCCCCTTTACAGGCATACTATAGACACCCCCCAGCTATGAAATTTAAAGGAATATTACACTTTTATTGTTTGACTTTAAGCATTATTAAAATCACTGCTCCTGAGAAAACGGACGTTTTTAAAACTTTTTTTTGCATTGATCCATGTCCCCTGGGGCAGGACCCAGGTCCCCAAACACTTTTTATGACAATAACTTGCATATAAGTCTTTAAATTAGCACTTTTGATTATTCATGTTGGTGTCCCATAGACTTTAACGGTGTTCACGTGTTCGAAGAAACTTTTTTCCTGTTCGCATGTTCTGGTGCGAACCGAACAGGGGGGTGTTCGGCTCATCCCTAGTCTCCATATAAGTTAATACTTAATATAAAGGTTAGCAATGAATAAACAAACAATAAGTACCTTTTGTTAGAGGAGAGTTGGAGAGACCAGCCGCACGACCCAAATCCAGCAAAATGATGCCTGGTTTGGGAGTGGTGTGGTCACGGTATTTAAAGAGTGGTAAATCCCAGTCAGCTGGTGTACAAAAATTGCACACAGCTGATGACCGGGATGGTTGCCAGGGAAACCTGTGAAGCTGCCCCCTGAACTGGATGTGTGCGGCACGTCCCCCATCGCGCACCAGCGAACATGTGCACATCAGAGCGGCGTCACGCACACCCAGTTCACCGAAACAGAATGCGCATGTCCGCCAGAGTGGCAAGATGGAGGCTGTGGGCGGTGATGTAATACGACCATCAGCCTCCAAAGGCACCGCCCAGAGAGAAACTGGGCGGCTTTCCGTGCTGTGCAATTCCTTTGGTCGACCGCAGCCAGAGGAGGGCCATGGGAGGGGACACATCAGCACTACAAGGATAGTCTGCAAAGATGTAACATAAATAATAGATATTAATCCGTATTTCATATATACAAAGGGGAGGGTGCCATAAAAGCACTATCTGATGCGTTGGAAAATAAAGAGCAACCAACCTTAAATAAGCAGCAGTAATAGACAGAGAAAGAGATAGAAGGGGGAGGAAACATGGAAGAAAGTAATAGAATTAAATTCTTATTTAAAACATAAGGAAAATGAGCTAGATCTAATTGCATTCCCTGTACATCAGATAATTATATGATATCAATCTAGACATATAGATACTGCTTACAAGATACATATTGGGCTAGATAAGATTTGCGTAATCCTTCTATTGGATGGTTACATGATATGGCAATGCTGGCAATATGTTATAACCTAGAGTAGTCATAAAGATTACTGGTATTACGTTATTTTGCTAAATTGCAGCAGATGAAAGTATTCTATAGTAATGGTTGAAAAAATATATCATCCAAACAAGAATATAGCAATCATAGACATTACTAATATTACATTATTCTTATTACATAGCAGCAGATCAGGAGGGGAAATTCTATAGTAATGATTGAGAAAGTATGCTATCCAGACATACATAAATGGAGATCTTACTAGAAAGGGCTAGTATTGTCAAGTCACCTTGAGGCTAGGTGACAGATTCACTCTGTAGGAGTCAGAAGTGCACCGCTAGGTAGTGGACCCTAGGACTGACTGCTGTGGATTGAACCCTGGGAGTTTCAGGAGGCAGGTCTACTGGATCACTGACACAGATCCCACTGGGAGCTAGAGCATAGATTCCCCAGGGCGCGGAGTCTCAGAGCCAGCAGGTGTTCACCAGAGCCTCTAGTGGTGAGGATGGACTGCGCTGCAGTCTGGCTCCAGGTCGCGGTCCCCAGGGTCTCACAGCTCATGGTAGACTACAGGAGAAGAGGAAGGAGGCAGCAGGCTTGAACAACAAGGAAAGTAAGGGACAAGCAAAGGTTGGTGCCACAAGCAGACAAGGACAACAGAGTTCACGTCAAGGTTCAGGGTCACAGGCAAACAGGGATGGTCAGGGACACGCCAAAGGTCAGGGTCACGAGCAGACAGGAATAGTTAAGAACAGGCCAAAGTCGGTGACTGGAATCAGACGTGGGAAACACAGCAAGTACACACGAAAGCTAACACACAATGGTTGATCAGCACTGCTGGCTTGCAGTGCACAGGTTAATATAGGGTTCCCTGATAGGAGCTGGGGTGGAGCCATGCTAGAGGAGAGTTTACAAAAGCAGTCAGGTGAGGGTCAGCTGGTCTCTAGAGATGAACACATGGAGACAGGTAAGCTGACAAACAAACTCTATTGCATAACCATGACAAGTATGCTGGGAAAAAGGGAAAAAGAAGATCATTGACACATAATGAGGAACAGAGATTAATGAAGGGGGGGTAAGGTTTACTTTTCCATTCCCCCAGATGAAAATCCCTCAAGAAATGGTTTGAAGGATATGGCTTCATTCAAACCAGGGGGCAGGGTAGCTTTTAATGAATAGATCCATCTTGCTTCCATTTGGAGGAGGGTCTTGTTCCAGTCCCCCCCCCCTTAGGTAGGGAAGTATCCTGTAAGAGATCAAAAATTTGACCCTGGTGGAAATCCTGCCATGTACAATAGACACATGGCGTCCAAGGGGGAGGTCTGGATTGCAAGTTTGCATACTGGCAATGTGTCTGTAAGCCCTCCTCCAAAACTCTAGTTTAGTCTTTCCAACGTAGAAGCAATTGCAACTACATTTGGAGCATATAGACTACTCCGGGAGTTCTGCAATTGGCGAAATGTTTAGGATAAAATGTTTTGCCATTGGGGAGGGTTGGATTTCTTTGAGTTAACATTGATATGACTGATTTCTGATTGGGACTCTAAAACAAAGTTAATACTGCAGCTGCAGGAACAGATTCACAGGACTCAGTCACTGTGTTTAAAATGTCCCTTCAGTGAAAATTTATTATTACATGTTATTTTATACATAGATAAGAAAGGGGTGGTGTGAGATGTTATTAAAAACTAACAAATATAAATATGTTATTAAAAGCTAACAAATAGAAATATATTATTAAAAACTAGCGAATAGAACAATTGCAAAAGTAAAACCTTCAGAAGCGAGGGGGGAGTGGAGAGCGTTTAGTAGATGTGTCTGTGTGTTAGGTGAAGGTTACAGAACACATTTCAACAGTGAGAACAAAATTGAGTCTCTTGTGCTTAAATGAACAGTACAGTGAATGTCCATGTCATTTCTCCCCTTTTAATTATTTGACACCATTCTTCTCCGCATTACATTCAGCCGATTGCACGTAACTCCTGTTACATTGGCGCAGAGATACGGCGTCCTGTTCAGCTCTCTCCTAGCTTTCTCACAATACTGGGTTCATCAGGGCTGGTGGTACATTTGTTGGTACAGCGGGTAGTCACACAGAGGCATAGCCTGATGAGTAAATAACAAATATGAGAAAAAGGAACATCACAATGTACCGTATATACTCGAGTATAAGTCGAATTTTTCAGCACTTTTTTTGTGCTGAAAGTGCCCCCCTCGACTTATACTCAAGTCAAGCACTTTTCTGCAGCAAAAAATTTCATTTTCCTAACCGAATTTGGGGCCCCGTATCTCAGGGCCACTTGGGGCTAGAAACCCCAAATTTGGTATGCAAACCCAGTGGACCTGGTGCCATAACATATCCAAAGCTTGGGTTCTTAGCACCAAGTGGCCCTGTGATACGGGGCCCCAAAACTGGTTCAGAAAATGTCATTCTCTGCTGCAGAAAAGTGCTTGACATTTTCTGAACTGATTTTTGGGGCCCTGTATCTCGTGGCCACTTGGTGCTAGAAACCCCAGCTTGGGCAATTTTATGGTGCTAGTTCCACTGGGTTTGCACACCAAATTTAGGGTTCTTAGCACTAAGTGGCCCCGAGATACGGGGCCCCAAATTCGGTCAACTGTGTCTATCTGCAGCAATGTCATTTCGGGACCCTTTGGGTTCAGAGACCCCAAATTTTAGCTGCAGCTAGGGGGCATCTAGGAACCCCTAACTACCGAGTTTGAAGTTCAGGGGACCTATGGCTGCACATGGGCACAGTGAGGCATGCAAATGGGCACAGTGATGCTGCAAATGGGCATTGTTGACCCTCTTTTCCACTTACAGTAGCTGTGCATTTCTCACCCTCATCTTATACTCGGGTCAATAAGTTTTCCCCATTTTTTTTTGTGGTAAATTAGGGCCTCGACTTATACTCGGAACGACTTATACTCGAGTATATACGGTAAGCGCCTAGTTTCTGTAACCATGTTGCTATGCCATATAAAAAATTACCAAAACCCCTAAACCCTGAAAGGGGTTCCATCCATCTTTAGCAATTTCTCTGGCCTTATTCTGTAGTTCTCTTATCTTAGCAAGATGCCCTTTAATAATGTCCTCATTGTCAGAAATGTATATACAACAGTCAGTACGAAATACCTTACACATCCCACCTTGAGCTGCAGTGAGATAATTTAGCGTTAATCTATGCTCTAATACTACTTTTTTAAGCTGAGCCATTTCTTCATTTAATATACCTATATCAGTGGTAGTAAGGTTGATAATCTCATCTACAATTCTAGTGTAATTATTTAGTCTTTTCATTGCTTCAATCCCCCATCCTATCCAGGAAGGGAGCCATGACCATGCCATGTCACCTTCAGTGAACAGCTCTCTTTTGAACACTAAAGGGTATTCTGGACTTTGATCTGGTCGCACTGTATCTTTGCAAACAGCCAAAGCAGGTGCTAACTTCCCAATATAACATGTACCTGTAACATTAGTAGGAAGCCAGGCGTAAGCTTTATTTCCACATATATAATATAACCCTCTACGTATGGACGGTATGCCTGCTCCTAAAAAACTGGAAGCAATAACATGGAATCTCAGGTAACCGATATTTTCACATATTGGGAGCTGTGAGCAATTTGTACTATAAAGGGTTTTATTTAGTTCTGGATCTGAGATATAATAATATTGACCATAGTTTCCTCCATAAACTATAATTTTTGCTCTGGTGCAATCTGAATTGCCCAACCGTGTACATTTAGTGTTAAACGGGCATGTAATGTTTACACAAATCTTTGGAGTGTGTATCTGTTTTGAAACCATCAAAGTTACTGATCTGTGCTCATTAGCTGTGGAGACAAAGTATGAGCCATTTATTCTGGTCCTGTTTAGATCAGTGAAATTGAGAGGCATTGCTATCATGGGTATTGTTCCTGTTTGGGGATGTAAATGAGAACACACCCAGCAGTTACTAGCGTTGCAATGGGTTGCATACAATTTTAACATTTGGATGAAAGGGTTATTATTCCATGTCTCAGTTCTCACAAACAACAAAAAGAAAAGAAACATTATCATCATTTTTTCAAAGGATATCATCACTTCAGGATTTTCTTGCGGTGACTGGCGTGAATCCAGGTGGGCTTTCCTTTCAACTTGACAGCAGAACCGGTTGTCAAAAGCACCAAATGTGGTCCGTCAAATTTTGGTTCTAGTGGCTTTCTGACGTGTCGCTTGACCACCACCCAGTGACCTGGTTGGATTCTGTGAATACCTGAAACAGAATCTGGGTCGGGGATAGTTTTATAAACACCTTCATGTATTTTATTCAATGTTCTTTGCAAAATCTGAACATATTCTAACAGATTAGAGTGAGAAGCCTGCAACTGTTGGGGAAAATATAGCCCTGTTTTGGGTGGCCCTCCAAAAAAAATCTCATAGGGGGACAGCCCATGTGGTTGTTTAGGGGTAGTTCGTACAGAATATAGGGCTAATGGCAAAGCTTCTACCCATCCTTTTCCTGTATCTGCTTTAATTTTTGCACATCTGCTTTTCAAAATTCCATTAAGTCTCTCAACTTTACCACTACTTTGTGGATGATAAGGTGTATGGAAAGCTTGCTGTATGTGAAGGGCTTCCATTACCTCTTTCATTACTTCCCCAGTAAAATGGGTTCCACTGTCACTCTCAATAGTTTCAGGAACTCTATATCTACAAACTATTTCATTAAAAATTTTCTTTGCTGTTGTTTTTGCATTTGCTTTAGCTACTGGCCAGCTCTTGGGCCAACCTGAGAACATGTCAACACACACTAAAGGGAACTCATAGGTGCCTATTCTGGGCATCTGAATGTAGTCTATTTGAATTCTTTGAAAAGGGAAATCTGGCTTAGGAGAATGCTTTTGGGGAACATGGACAGGCCTCCCTGCATTGTACAGAGCACAAGTGAGACATGAAGCACAAAACCTGGCTGCAAATGCACTAAATGCAGGTGCTATCCAATAGCAGTCAGTAAGTGCCACCATTGCGCCCTTAGCAAGATGACTGATGCCATGTGCCAGTTGTGCTAAAACTGGGTACAAACTCCTGGGTAGACACCACCTGTTGTCAACGCTCCACAGGCCCTGCTGATTTTGGGTAGCATTACTTTTGATCCACTTATCCTTCTCTTCATCAGGGGCCTGGCTCTGCAACTGAATTACAGTTTCTACATCCCACTGCTCTTGGTGAGGGGAATCTGCCCCTGCTACCTGGGTGACCCCTACAGTGGGTGTGACCCTAAATGCCATAAGGGCAGCATCCTTTGCCGCTTGGTCCGCTAAAGCATTTCCTTTGGCTGTCATGCCATTTCCCCTTGCATGCCCTTTTACCTTCAAGATGGCAACTTCTGCTGGTTTCTGAAAATCCTCAAATAGCTGCTCTGTGAGTTTTGCATGTCTCACTGGCTTCCCTGCACTAGTCAGAAAGTGCTTTCCAGATAGGCCCAAAATCGTGGGCTATTCCAAATGCATATCTGCTGTCAGTGTAAATGTTTCCCCTTTGATTCTCTAAGAGATGACATGCTTTGACTACAGCACACAACTCCGCTTCCTGTGCTGACATCTGGGGTATCAATGCTTCCTGATGTGTGGCTGACCATCATCAGTGTAAAATCTGAAACCATCTACGGATAAGTGTGTGTCACAATCTGATAAAGGCTCATCTTTTGCTGGTGTGACATAGACCCTTTCTACCTCCATCAGAGCCTTACAATCATGAGAAAAACTCATAGGTTCTACATCAGTACCATTTGTTGTATCTTCCTAATCAAATATAGGAAGAAGAGTAGCCGGATTTAAAGTAACACATCGTTTGATTGTTAAATTCGATGGAGCAAAAAGAGCAGACTGGTACTTGTTAAATCTACTGGCAGACACATGTCTGGTATTTACTTGATTCATGATTTCCTGTACTGCATGCGGCACATACAGGATCAGAGCAGAATCTAGTACAAGCTCCGTTACTTTGTCTAGCAGCAAAATGCAGGCTGCTATGGCTCGCATACAACTGGTGGAGCCTTTGATGACAGGGCCTAATGAGGCTGATACATACATCACAGGCCTCTGTTGTCTCCATGTAGCTGGGTGAGTTCACCTGCAGCAAATCCATTGACTTCATGACAGAACGAGAAAGTCTTAGTATAGTCAGGAAGTCCAATGGCTGGAGCTTCAGACAAAATTTTAATAAGCTCCTTCATCTGCAATTTATTGTCCCATGTGAGTTTGAAAGGGTTTCTAGTGGTAGCCTCATATAGAGGAGCCATAAGTTCTCATGCATTTGGAATCCAGTCCCTACAATATCCCACTAACTCCAGGAAGGCACGTAGTTGCTGTAAATTTCTTGGCTTTTCAAAGTTTTGTAGAGTTTTAACTCGATCTGGGGTTAGGTGACGGATTCCATGTGAAATGCAGTGACCCAGGAAGATCACTTTCTCTTGGCAGTATTGTAGCTTATCTTTGCTAAGTTTGTTGTTACTGTTATAGAGAAACATGAGAAGGCTTACTGTTTCTCTGCTACAAATGTCCTTTGTTTCATAACAAATAAGCAAATTGTCTATGTACTGAAGCAAAACTGTGTTTGGGTGTGAGGGGGACCATTGGTCCAATACTTGCTTTAATGCAGTATTATATTCAGAGGGGCTACTCACACAGCCTTGGGGCTATCTTGTGCATGCTAACTTTTGGGCATCATGGGTAAATGAAAAAAGATGCCAGCAATCTGGGTGCAGGGGCACTGAAAAGAAAGCATTTGCAAGATCAATTACTGTAAAGCAGGTGTTGGAGGCAGGTATTCCACTTAGTAAAGTGCGGGGGTTGGGCACGATCGGGGTATCTGCCTCTATTATATTGTTAATGGCTCTCAAATCATGCACCACGCGGTATGTCACCTGCCCACCCTTCTTGTCTGGCTTCTTTGCAATTGGGAACAGGGGTGTATTGACTTGGGACTTAATTGGTACAACAATCCGTGCTGCTTTCAGTTGAGTGATTTGATCCTTTATCCCCTCAGTCTGAGCAATACTCAGTGGATACTGTTTCATCTGTGGGAGATGGGCTCCTGGTTTAATTTTTATCATGACTGGGGTGCAATCCAACAGACCTACATCATATTTGCTGGTGGCCCATAATTCAGCGGGAATCACTTTCAATTCTGGTGGAAATGGCGGAGTGGAGGGGGCGTGGCTAGCTGCCGAGCTGAATGGAAGCCAGATCTCACAGCTCCTGCACTGAACGGAGAACCGGACGTCAAATCACTGCCTCAGACCCCATAAAAATCAATCCTCAGACCCCCACATCCTGGAGAACCAGACCGGAACCTCTAGAAAGAGGAAAGAATACAGGATTCCCACAAGAATCACAGATTTCCTCATCTTCCCTCAGGGAGTTAAAATCCAAGATGGCGGTCGCGGCACTGCACAGCACACAGAGGATTCCTACACTGACCTGCCTGATGATGAAGAATCCTCCATTTCAGCCCAGCACAACTCCTTGGGCTCCCAGCTATCCTCAGGGCCCTCATCCACCTCCAACAGCCCTGCAAAAGCAAGGATGCGACTGGATATAGCGGATCAGTCACAGGAGGTAAGGCCTGCATTAGAAAATCTCCTCACACAGCCTTCTGCAGCTTCCCCCATAGCAGCCTTCCCTACTACAAATCAGCCTGTCATAGACACTATGCTGAAAGAAATGCTGATGTCACTTCACAGCTCCCTCCAGTCTGACATTTCTTCAATGTTTACAGCATTTAAAACAGAAATGCTGCACACAGGGCAGAAAGTGGGGATTATTGAAAAGCAGATGAGCGTCATGACAGAAACAGTTAATGACCTGATAGACGCACATGACCACACCAGAGAAGAACACCGGTGGGTGCGTGCCAAAATGGTGGATCTTGAAGATCGCTCAGCGCCAATATATCAAGATAAGAGGAATCCCTGAAACTATCCTACCAGCAGATCTCAACTCCTATGCTAGGAAGTTGATCTCAACACTTCTCCCAGATCTCCCACCGATCGAGATGATCATCGATCGCATCCATCGTCTCCCAAAACCTCCTCACCTACCCACAGAAGTACCTCGGGATACTCTGATGCACATCCATTTCTACCACACCAAGGACATGCTCCTTACACAATCCAGACACCTGGGACAGCTCCCACATCCATACGCAAAGCTGCAACCTTTTGCTGACATCTCTCAATACACCCGTCAACAGAGACGTCAAATGCAAACAATCACAAAACCCCTCAATAATCATAAGATCCCATATTAATGGGGGTTCCCAACCAAGCTGATGGTTACCAGAAATGGAACACGCTACAATATCCATACCATCGAAGAGGGCATACAATTGCTCAAAACATGGGGTATCATTCCTGACAGTGACCCTCCAACCCCAGTGACCCACAAACCAAACGCGCCATCCTTCAACTCCGGTCATTCCCACCACTACAACAAATGACTTCCAAATCAGTGATGCTGTGAATCAAATCTCAGATAAGCACTCCGATTCAGTGCCTGCTTGTTGCAGTTAGTTTACGAACTTTACCCTCAGCCACATTCAGCAGTCCCTAACACACTGCTGACACCTGCTTTCCCTTACCCTCTTGTTTATCACTAACTACCTTGCTGTTTTTCTCCCTTCCTTCCTTATCCACGAGAGCTCAAGTCCATCGGATCCACGACTTCTACCAACAACCAACCTCCTCGAGCAATTTACCCATCTGAGTAACTGTAAGTAGTACCTTACTCCACTACCTATACGGACCACTTTAAAAATGCCCAAATTTCTGTCACTGAACGTAAAAGGCCTCAATCACCCTGCCAAAAGGACATCTCTGTGGCGAACTGCACAGGATTCTCACTGCGATGTCCTGTGCATCCAAGAAACGCACTTTAAAACCAACGCCGAACCTCAGTGCTCCAATAAGAATTTTTCGAACATCTTTAAAGCCTCGGGTCCTGACAAAGAAAACGGAGTCATGATAGCCATTACATCTACATGCTCATTCACCCTACATGACAGCCTTCAGGACAGCACAGTGGTGTAGTGGTTAGCACATTCACCTAGCAGCAATAGGGTCGCTGGTTCAAATCCCGATCACGACACCATCTGCCTGGAGTTTGCATGTTCTTCCTGTGCCTGTGTGGGTTTCCTCCGGGTACTCCGGTTTCCTCCCACACTCCAAAGACATGCTGGTAGGTTAATTAGATCCTGTTGAAAAATTGGCCAAATATGTGTATGTTGTATGTGTATGTGTTTCTAAGCGTGTCAGGACCCCATGGGGCAAAGGACCGTGCTATACTGCAGATGGACACCGGCAGCAAAAAAAAGCGCCCTGAGGCGATTCAGTTCGCATAGGTATCGCTATACAAGTCACTCATTCATTCATTCATGTTGATGGTAGATATCTGGCATTGAATTGTACATTAAACAACGATAATTACACCATCGTATCAGTATATGCCCCCAACAAGAAACAGATTCACTTTCTGTCCAAATTGATGAAAAAAATCAATCGCTTTAAACAAGGACACCTTGTCATGTGTGGGAACTTTAACATAGTACCTGACAACTCCATCGACTCCTCTTCCCACTCAACCAGAGTTACAGCCCCTATGGGACTGTTCATTCGATCTCATGACCTATTTGATGTATGGAGATGCCATCACACCACCGAAAGGGACTACTCCTATTTCTCCCCTAAACACAATTCCTACACTCAGATTAACTAATTCCTAGTGGATAAATGGACTTTGCCCAAAATCTCCTCCACGGAGATATTGACCATTACGTGGTCTGACCATGCTCCGGTTACAATGACCATAGAAGACTCACCGAAGATTTCCCTATACGGATATGGAGAGCGAATGCTGCGATTCAACATTCACCAATCCATTCTTCTTATATTAGAGAGTGTTTAACAGAATACTTTAATACTAATGCAGGATCTGTTAGCAATGATACCGTTCTTTGGAATGCCCATAAGGCATTCATAAGGGGGATCCTTATTCAACTTACTGCTAGAGAGAGGAGGAAGAGATCACAGCATCTAAACACACTTACTGCCGATATTAAAACGCTAGAACACCAAAACCAAACTAATCCAGATCCATTAACCAAGACTAAATTAGACTCCCTTAGACAGGAATTAAAATCTCTCCTTCTGGAATCCTTTGAAAGAGCACATAAGCATTTTAGAGCTCAACACTACTCTACTGGTAACAAAGCCGGAAAGGCAATGGCCAATAGCATCAAAAGTTACTATTCCAAAACCAAAATTACCCATCTATTCCACCCAGCTACTAAACAGAAACTGATAGATCCACAAGCTATTGCAGACGCATTTAGTTACTACTACAATACACTTTTTAATTCAAAAGATGACACATCTGTCACACAGCTGTCTCTACCTGACATAGAGGCATTTCTCAATGAGATCAACCTCCCTAAACTGACCACAGAACAATTAGACTCCCTGAACACCCCATTTACAGATCTAGAAATCAAAAATATAATTTCATCTCTTCCCTCTAACAAATCTCCTGGCCCAGATGGTTTTACAGGAGAGTATTACAAACAAAATTTGGAACTGTGCTAACACCACATCTGACCAAAGTGTACAATGATGCTGCCTCCTCCTCCTCTCTCCCCCCAGAAATGCTAAGTGCCTTAATTGTTAGGCACTTTTGTTAGACTACCGAAACCGGGGAAAGAGCCTACCTCTGCACAAAACTTCTGACCCATATCTCTTCTCAATGTGGACACAAACATCTATGCCAAACTAATAGCCCACAGATTACTTAACCTAATGCCCCTTCAAATACATAAGGACCAATCAGGCTTCACAAAAGGGAGGCAGAAAACTGATGCCACTCGCAGAATTATCAACATAATCCATCACGCTGAGATATCTAGAACGCTTTCTCTGCTCCTATCCTTGGATGCAGAGAAGGCGTTCGATAGGGTCCTTTGGAAATATCTTGAAGCAACCCTTGGCAAATTTGGTTTTCAGGGCCCCATTCTGGCAGCCATAATGGCTCTGTATTCCTCCCCATCAGCACTGGTCTATACATCGGAGATGCTGTTTAAGCCATTCTCCATCACTAATTGCATCCGACAAGGTTGTCTGCTCTCACCAGTCATTTTTAACCTAATTATGGAACACTTAGCAGAACATGTCAAATCCCACTCTACAATATCAGGCTTCACCATTGGTACCACAGAACACAAAATAAATTTATTTGCAGACGACGTGATAATGATGATCACAAACCCTCATTCTTCCCTGGCTTCGGTCCAATCGCTACTGAAAAGGTTTAGTACTTCATCTTACTACAAAGTTACTGAACATAAATCCTACATTCTAGACCTGGGCATTGATGCAACCACTAGCAATCTACTCCAGACCCAATATCCTTACCCATGGGCGGAGGATAGTATTCCCTACCTCGGCATTAATCTCACCAAATCCACTAGAGGTTTTTCGCACACAACTACACAGACGCCAAACAGATGATGCTTACTGAAACCACAAAACTCTCCAAACATGAATTCTCATGGTCAGGCCACCTGGAAGCCTTTAAAATGATGGTATTGCCACGGTTGCTCTACATATTTCGCACACTTCCTATACCACTTTCATCTACCTACCTGAAATCTCTCCAATCCATCCTAAGCCAATTTGTTTGGCAAGGGAAAAAATCTAGATGTAGTCACACAAAACTTATTAAACACAGAGCCGCGGGGGGAATGGGATACATAGACATCAAAGACTACTACAATGCCACCATTCTATCACAAATGAAAGAATGGATGAATACCTCACCCAAAACTCTCTGGAGCAATATAGAAAATCACAAGACACCGGGCACAAACCTTGCCAATTGGTTATTTAGTACCTCTACACATAATCCTCACATTTTCCACTACTCACCCACTGTCCAAGCCTCAGTTAAAGTGTGGCGTACACTACACAATACCAAATGGTCACATGTACTGACGAAACCGATACACATTGCTTTAAACACCTTAAAGCTTCTTACTCCTGACTAGGGATGAGCCGAACACCCCCCTGTTCGGTTCGCACCAGAACATGCGAACAGGAAAAAAGTTTGCTCGAACACGCGAACACCGTTAAAGTCTATGGGACACGAACATGAATAATCAAAAGTGCTAATTTTAAAGGCTTATATGCAAGTTATTGTCATAAAAAGTGTTTGGGGACCTGGGTCCTGCCCCAGGGGACTTGGATCAATGCAAAAAAAAGTTTTAAAAACGGCTGTTTTTTTAGGATCAGTGATTTTGATAATGCTTAAAGTCAAACAATAAAAGTGTAATATCCCTTTAAATTTTGTAGCTGGGGGGTGTCTATAGTATGCCTGTAAAGGGGCGCATGTTTCCCGTGTTTAGAACAGTCTGACAGCAAAATGACATTTGGAAGGAAAAAACCCATTTAAAACTACCCGCGGCTATTGCATTGCCGACAATACACATAGAAGTTCATTGATAAAAACGGCATGGGAATTCCCCACAGGGGAACCCCGAACCAAAATTTTTAAAAAAAATGACGTGGGAGTCCCCCTAAATTCCATACCAGGCCCTTCAGGTCTGGTATGGATATTAAGGGGAACCCCGGCCAAAATTTTTTAAAAAAATGACGTGGGGTTCTCCCTAAATTCCATACCAGACGGTCTGGTATGGATTTTAAGGGGAACCCCGCGCCAAAAAAACAAACAAAAAAAAACGGTGTGGGGTCCCCCCAAAAATCCATACCAGACCCTTATCCGAGCACGCAACCTGGCAGGCCGCAGGAAAAGAGGGGGGATGAGAGTGCGGCCCCACCCCCTCCGTCTGATGGTTCTTAAATAATTGGGGGTGGGGCCACCCGGTGACCCCGCCCCCCCTCTGACGCACGGGACATGACGGGACTTCCCTGTGGCATCACGGGGAATGCCACAGGGTAGTCCCGTCATGTCCCGTGCGTCAGAGGGGGCGGGGTCACCAGGTGGCCCCGCCCCCCGTTATTTAAGAACCATCAGACGAGGAGACGCCATCACACAGCGGGAGCCTCCCTCCATGCCAGCATGGATGCGGAGCGGCCCGGAGAAGAAAATGAAGAAGAAAAGAAGAGAAGAAGGAAGAAGAAAAGAGGATGAAGAAGAAGATGAAGAGAAGAGCAAGAGCCTCCCCCCATGCCATGGGTGCGGAGCAGCCCGAGGAGAAGAAGATAGAAGACGCCGCGGAGGAGATGCTGGACGAGAACGCCGGAGGAAGAACCAGAAGAACCAGAAGAAGAAGATGAAGGAAGATAGAAGAAAGAAGAAGCATTTAAATAAAGGAATTGTCAAAAACTGTCTCTTGTCATTTTTAACATTTTTGACAGTTTTTTAGTGAAATGGTAGGGGTAAGTACCCCCTTACCATTTCACACAGGGGGGGGCGGGATCTGGGGGTCCCCTTGTTAAAGGGGGCTTCCAGATTCCGATAAGCCCCCCGCCCGCAGACCTGCACAACCACCGGCCAGGGTTGTGGGGATGAGGCCCTTGTCCTCTTCAACATGGGGACAAGGTGTTTTGGGGGGCTACCCCAAAGCACTCTCCCAATGTTAAGAGCATGTGGCCTGGTACGGTTCAGGAGGGGGGGGCGTCCTCTCGTCCCCCCTCTTTTCCTGTGGCCTGGCAGGTTGCGTGCTGGGATAAGGGTCTGGTATGGATTTTTGTGGGGACCCCACGCCGTTTTTTTAAAAAATTTTTGGCGCGGGGTTCCCCTAAAATCCATACCAGACCGTCTGGTATGGAATTTAAGGGGAACCCCATGGATGTAATTTTTTTTTCTTTAAATTTTGGTTCGGGGTTCCCCTTAATATCCATACCAGACCTGAAGGGCCTGGTATGGAATTTAGGGGGACTCCCACGTCATTTTTTTTTCTTTAAATTTTGGTTCGGGGTTCCCCTGTGGGGAATTCCCATGCCGTTTTTATCAATGAACGTCTATGTGTATTGTCGACAATGCAATAGCCGCGGGTAGTTTTAAATGGGTTTTTTCCTTCCAAATGTCATTTTGCTGTCAGACTGTTCTAAACATTGGAAACATGCGCCCCTTTACAGGCATACTATAGACACCCCCCAGGTACGAAATTTAAAGGGATATTACACTTTTATTGTTTGACTTTAAGCATTATTAAAATCACTGCTCCTGAAAAAACGTCCGTTTTTAAAACTTTTTTTTGCATTGATCCATGTCCCCTGGGGCAGGACCCGGGTCCCCAAACACTTTTTATGACAATAACTTGCATATAAGCCTTTAAAATTAGCACTTTTGATTTCTCCCATAGACTTTTAAAGGGTGTTCTGCGGTATTCGAATTTGCCGCGAACACCCCAAATTGTTCGCTGTACGGCGAACTCGCGAACAGCCAATGTTCGAGTCCAACATGAGTTCGACTCGAACTTGAAGCTCATCCCTACTCCTGACTTAACACTCCTATCCTAGATTACTGACCGGGTAACATACACACAAGAACTTTGCGATCTAACAACCTGCAAATCCTTCTCTCAAATCGGCAAAGACCTCAATGCACCCTCCAAGGACTTCCTCACCTACTTCAGATTACAAAACTGCTTGAAGGCACACACATCTCTAGATGGAAAACTACCCTTGAAACTATGGAACTACTTCTTTACAGAACACTCTAATGCCCTGTACACACGGTCGGATTTTCCGACAAAAAATGTGTGATAGAACCTTGTTGTCGGAAATTCCGACCGTGTGTGGGCTCCATCACACATTTTCGTCCATCACACATTTTCCATCGGAATTTCCGACACACAAAGTTTGAGAGCTTGCTATAAAATTTTCCAACAACAAAATCCGTTGTCGGAAATTCTGATTGTGTGTACACAAATCCAACACACAAAGTGCCACGCATGCTCAGAATAAATTAAGAGATGAAAGCTATTGGCTACTGCCCTGTTTATAGTCCCGCCGTACGTGTTTTACGTCACCGCGTTTAGAACGATTGGATTTTCTGACAACTTTGTGTGACCGTGTGTATGCAAGACAAGTTTGAGCCAACATCCGTCGGAAAAAATCCATGGATTTTGTTGTCGGAATGTCCGATCAATGTCCGACCGTGTGTACAGGGCATAACACTAAAGGGGCTTCCCTCATATACTCATTCCTACAGGAAAAAAACATGTTCAGCAAAACCAAACCTCTCCTTGACTGGGAATCTGACCTACAGACACAATTCACAGATGCCCAATGGCAACAGGAAATCGCATCTATTTACAAAGCAACAACTTGCACCTCCCTTTGGGAAATCACCCAAAAAACGGTAATGAGATGGTACCTAACTCCGTCCAGACTGGCCAAATTCCACAAACACGCCTCACACAACTGCTGGAGAAACTGTGGCCATACGGGCACCCTCCTCCACATTCTTTGGTCTTGCCCAAATGTAACCCAGCTTTGGAAAAATGTGGAATCCATACTCTAAGACATACTCCATAGTTTGGTTACAATTACTCCACACTTAGCCATTCTTAATCTGACAATAAAAGATTTTCCCATACACCAAGGAACAGTGATTACACACGTCCTCCTAGCTACAAAACTCTTGATCACTAGAAACTGGAAATCTAGCAACATTCCCTCCCTTACGGAAGTTACTAACTTAGTACAAACCCATTTCACTTATGAAACCCTTTTGTCACGCAGCAAACAATCCCATACAAAGACACCAACTCGCTGGAACCCATGGGTCCTTTGGTACTCAAAAACGAATTAACGATTGAAGTAAGGTTTAACAATTGAATGCTCTGTCTCTCTACTCGCCTTCCACTTGAAGCTCTCCTTCACCTCCTTTCCCTTATCCCTCCTTGCCCCTCCTTCCTCTTGCACCCCTCCCCTCCTTACCGCACCCCTTCTCCTATTATTCCAGGTTAACTGTTATACCCTACGTTTATAATCACTTTGTTAACGATTTTTTCTTTCTCATAGAACGTTATTCATAAAATCGCTATTAAGACTATACTTACAATATCTAGTCTGTAAACTTACATTTACATGTTCCTGTTCCTTACTATGACTTCATAACCTGTAATATGTATAACTCAATAAAAATTTATTGGGAAATGGCGGAGTGGAGTCCTGGATTAAAAATACTCCACAGGCAGAATTTAAAACTTCTCCTGACAGACTACTAACCACTTGGACTCCTGTAGGAGTGTAGTCTATGTTTGCTAATTTGGTTCAAAATGTCAGCTCCCAAAAGATTGGTAGGAACTGTGTCTGAAACTAACACTTTAGTGACAATTTCTGTTTGCTGTCCTAGCCTGAGTTTAAGTGGCTTGGACTCAACCAACCAAATCAGTAGAGGTCCCAGTTAGGCCAACACCAGAGATAAAATTTGTAGATAATAATCCTGGAGGTAAGTCCTCTATATTAAAAACACTTCGGCTTGCACCTGTATCGAATAAACAGGTTAATTCTGTTTCTCCTCCAGGATAGGGGAGTTCTTGTAAAAATACTTTTACTCTGGCCTCGGGACCATTGTCTCCCCTATTTAACATGATAGATACTGGCATGCCATTTTCGTATGCCTGATCCACTGCTTTTGGCAGAGAACTGGGATCAGCATGAGGTGCCTCTAAGCTCTTTTCCAGTCTACAGTCAGGAAGATGGCAGAATTTGGCCTTTGTAGCATATAATTGGTCCCCGATTGCCACGATTTCTGAAATTGCCTTTGCCTCTTCCTCTTCCTCTCTGCTTCTCCATGTACATAACCTTGGGTTTGCTGTCTTTTTGGTTAATCCTGTTTTCTGTGGATAACATGATAGGCAGGACATCTCGAATAGACATATTGCCTGCCTCAGGCCTTGCTGTGAAACAACTTTTCTTTCAACTAGGGTATTAAACCATCAAGAAACCTTTGTTTCACCAGTTGTGTAGATGGACTTGCAGTTTCTCCTGCCTTCTCTTCCTCTATTTTAATGCCTTCTTCCTCAGCCATATCGCTTAACCACCTCCAATAAGCCCCTGCTGCTTCCTGTTTCCCTTGCTTAGCATTCATAAATTCAGCATGTCTGGTTTGTCCATATATTTGGGGCAATTTTTCCTTCAAATTCTCACAAACCTCCCGTCCACTAACCATCTTACCTAGATTTTTGACGTCTACACCACATTCTTTAAGTATATAGCCTGACATGTTGCTTCCCCCTGCTTTAATAAGAAGCTGATGAATGTCAGTAGTAGAAGCCTCATATGCTTCCTGTGCAGCGCTAAGTTTGTTTGCAAACGCAATTGGATTCTTTCTAGGATCTCCCAATCCCTCTAATATGGCTCTCATATCTTGGGGACTAAAAGGTACATGCCATTTAATTTGAGACTTACTGTCAACAGCATTACCTTCAAAAACTAATTGAGTTCTGACAGGATAAACTGCAACAGATTACTCTGTGCCAGGGGCAGGAGGGCTGGCATCTCCCTTCTTTCTCTCTTCATCTTACTGTCACGATTTGGAAATTATGGTTTGCTCCGGAAGTTCAGACTCTATTTCTCTTTCTCTGGCCAAAGCCTTAAGAGAGATCTAGTTTTTCATATGTGCCAATCATCTGTTTCTAGGATACGAGCCAAAATCCTCTTTGTAGGTTGATATGGGGCTGTTAAACCTCTGCTCTCTACTATATTGCATAGCTCATCTTTTGTGTGTTCCATGTAATCTAATTCTTTTGCTTTTGTGCATGGACCCCTTAAATCCAAACTGGCAGCCACATAAGGTGGGGGGTCCTCCTCTACAGAGTCTTCTGGCCAAATGTAGTAAATTTGGGCAGTACTTTTATTAAACATCTCCGTCAAGTCAGTTTGATTTGCTACTTTAGCTTCGTCTCCCATGTGCAAGCTATTCTCCACATTCCTTCACTGCACAGTAGTGGGCCATAATCGTGCAGAAAAGTTTGCCATACTTGTAAATCAAAAGTCCCTTCAGATTTTAAAGGTTTAGCTGTTCCCTTTGTCCATTCTACCCATTTATCTAGGGGCTCAGTATAGGCGGAACCGTACCTTCAGGTTCATATATTCTCTAGCGCTCATCTTGCGCTGGGCATTTTCTGAAGGCCTCTCTCCCTTCATTCCCTTAATTAATTTAATGCTCATAATGACTGGCCAGTCTTCTCTACTTGTGCCTATACCCTCTTGCCTCTAAAACAAATAGTACAGCAAATCTGCAGATTTACAAGAATAGTCTCCACTTATCTACATGGATAGAAGGGGTTTATGACAATAGACAAAATACTCATTAAGAGACCCTCCTCGTCTCTTCTCTTCTCTGTGAGTTTTATCTGACCCTACCATGCGCGTTTGACCCAGGTTGCCCACAAGGAGTCAACACAGGGAACTGCAGAGGATTTTCCCTATCCACACACAGTCCAACCCGTGAAGGGGGACACATACACATTCACACACACACGTTACCCAACCAGAAAGGTCAGAGAGTGGTCTGGTTTCCTTGAGAACCGACAGATAGGATACATAGGAAAAGGCAGAAATATAGCAAGCTTAAGGGCAGCTTACCAAGCCGGCATTTGAGGTCTGCGTTTCCCGATGATCCCGATCAAATCGCAGACTCTGCCAACATCCTGATATGACTCGCCAAGCTCATATGACTGATTTCTGATTGGGACTCTAAAACAAAGTTAATACTGCAGCTACAGGAACAGATTCACAGGACTCAATCACTGTTTTTAAAAAGAGAGCGTTTAGTAGGAGATGTGTCTGTGTGTTAGGTGAAGGTTACAGAACACATTTCCTTGTCAAAAGAAGTTTATTGAGTATACAATGTTATAAAGATACATAAAGTCAGTTTACAAGGACCTATAAAGTAAGCTCATTGTTTTACAGTAGGGTTTATATAGGTAAATATCATGAAATTTCAAATATTAAACATTGGGTTCACGTAAACCTAAATTAAAGATATATATCATTTCCTTAGTTACTTTTGTAGGTATTTAAATGATTTATACCTACTATACATATTGTTTACAAGTAGAGTGTATATAGGTCAAATAAATTCTGATAATGAGCTTTAATCGTAAGGTGGAGAAAAGGAAAGAGAAAGAAGAAAAAGGGTTGAAAGGTAGAGGTATGGTCCACAAGGTTGTCCCGCTCGTCAGTTTATTATTCTTTTTAGTTCTCTTTGAAGCCTTAGAATGGGTGTCTCTGTAAGTCATTTAATCTGTTACCATGGCAACAGGACAGAGTCATTGAAATTTGACAGGAACTGTTGTTTTATCCAAGGGTGCCAAAGTTTTTCAAATTTTGGAATTTGATTTTGATCGATGGCTACCATCTTAGCATGGGACATTGTATTATTCATTCTGTGAATTGTTTCTGCTAGTACCAATGTAGGAGATTTCCATGCCTTGGCCACTGTTTGTTTTGCAGCTGTTATTAGTTGGATCATAAGTTTGAATTGAGAGAGTGTTAACCATTCCGGTTTTAGATTAAGTAAAGTTAAATATGGATCTGGTTGTATTATTTTTTTAAATATTTTAGATGCAATCACGAAGACTTCCTTCCAGAAGGTTTGGATTACTGGGCACGTCCACCATATGTGTAAATATGTGCCTATTTCTGGGCATCCTCGAAAACAAAGAGCTGAGGTATTAGGTGAATATTTTGCCACTCTAGCGGGTACAAGGTACCAGCGAGTTAGGACTTTATAATTTGTCTCCAGTGCTAAGATGTTGGGTGAAGATGACTTAGATGTGAGCCATATGTTAGACCAGTCCGTGTCTTCTAAAGTTCGTCCCAGGTCCTCCTCCCACCTCTGAACGTAAGAGGGTCTATTAAGATTTGCTACTCCATATAATTGATTATAAAGTGATGAAATTGTACCTTTAGCAAATGGATCTTTTGTACAGATTGATTCAAAAATGGATAATTGGGATAATGGTGTATCCCCCTTTAGGAATGGTGTATAGAAATTTTTGATTTGGAGATATCTAAATATCTCAGAGTTTGGTAGATCATATTTTTCTCTAAGCGACGGGAATGAAAGGAATGATTTAGATGCTATGAAGTCATTTAGTGTCTGAATGCCTGATGTTGTCCAAGCTTTAAAAGAATTTGGGTAGATCCATGCCGGATAAAAGGCCGGATTTCTGATAAAAGAAAGGAGAGGATTGTGTGGAGATTGTAACTGATATTTGGTTTTTAGTTTATCCCAGAGAGATAAGAAGTGTTTAGTTATGGGATTATGAATTTTAAAGCGGTCTTTAGGATCAAGCCATAATAAATTTGATATTAATAGAGGGTCGTTTTCTGAAGCCTCTATAAATACCCATAATGGGATTTCCTGTTTTGCATGGTATTTGGACAGACTGGCCAAATGTGCTGCTCTGTAGTAGTTAGTAAAATTAGGGTATCCCAGGCCTCCTTTATTTTTGGGAAGATGTAGTGTGTGTATAGGTATACGTGGTTTAGAAGAGCCCCATATAAACGAAGTTGCTCTTTTTTGTACTATTCTCAAAAAATAGGAAGGAATTGGAATAGGGAGGACTCTGAATAGATAAAGCAATTTGGGTAGAATAGTCATTTTGATTGCATTAATCTTCCCTATCCAGGATAAAGGAAGTTGCGACCATTGTTTTATTAGATTTGTGATCTGTCTTAATACAGGAGGATAATTGGTTGAGAATAAGTCAGAATGAGATGCTGTTAAATGAATTCCAAGATATGGGATTGATTTTTCTGCCCATGTGAATGGGAGTGCAGCCCTAGCCGGGATCAATTCCATGTTTGTGAGTGAAATATTAAGCACTAGGCATTTCTTAGGATTAATCATAAGGCCGGATAGGGCTGCAAATCCATCAAGAGCTGGTATTAAGTTAGGACCAGAGACCTGTGGTGATGATAGAAAAAGTAATATATCGTCTGCAAATATACATAATTTGTGTGTAATACCTCCTACTTCAATGCCAGTTATAGTTTGGTTTGTTCTGATGTATTGGGCCATGGGTTCGAGTATAAGGGCAAATAATAAGGGAGATAATGGGCAACCCTATCGGGTACCTCTTTCGATATTAAAGGCTTCAGATTTGTATCCAGCATATTTTATATAGGCTTTGGGTTTATTATATAATGCTTTGATCCATGTTAAAAAGTGGGTTCCAAAACCCCATTTTTGTAATGAATATTGCATATATTGCCAGGATACTGTGTCAAATGCCCTCTTAATATCGAGAGATAGAAAACATAAAGGGATTTTGCGTTTTTTAGCAATATGTGCCAATAACACTGCCCTGCGTATATTATCGCCTGCCTGTCTATTTGGCATGAAGCCTACTTGATCTCTATGTATTAATTTTCCTATAATGCTATTGAGGCGTTTTGCTATTATTTTTGCTAATAATTTAATATCGAGGTTTAACAGAGAGATAGGCCGATAATTCACACAGGAAGTATCATCAGAAAGGGGTTTTGGGATCATACAAACAATTGCCATTAGTGTTTCTTGCCGAAAAGAATGTCCATCTAGAAGTTTGTTAAAAGTTTCAGTGAGAATGGGAGAGAGTATTTCTGAGAATGTTTTATAGTATAAAGCCGAGTAGCCGTCTGGGCCTGGTCTTTTGTTAAGTTTTAGGTCTTTTATGGCGTTAGCAACTTCATCTATAGTTATAGGCTCATCCAAACTGCTTTTTTGATTCTGAGATAACTCAGGTAAGTTTATTTTTGAGAAGAAGGATTCAGCTTCTGTAGGATTAAATTCATTGTTTGTCTTGTATAACGTTGCGAGATGTGAGTGAAATTTATGGACTATTTTAACTGGATTACAAGTGTAAACATTTTTTGATAATTTCAAACGTATTGGTTTGAAAGATTTGTTAGTTGAATTTAATGCCCGAGCCAAATATGTACCTGGTTTGTTTGTATTCATGTAGAAATTGTGTTTGGAGCGTTTGAGGGATTTATCAACTGACTCAGTGAGAAATAGATCGTATTCCAATCTAGATTTTTCCAGATGAGATTTTGTACTCTGAGATGGATTATCTTGAAATGATATGTAGGCTGCATTAAAATTGAGTTCTAGTTTTTTTGCTAGATTTTTGCGTTCCCGTTTAAATAGTGCCATTTGTCTTTGTATTGTACCACGCAAGACAGGCTTATGAGCTTCCCACAGTGTTATTGGGGAGATGTCTGTTGTATTATTAATTGATATGTATTCCTTTAAAGCTTGTTCAATGGCCATCTGATGTAGTGGGTGTTTGAGCATTATGTCCGGTAAGTACCACGTTGGGTCATGCGCTTTTGGTATGGCTGAGGCTATAGTAGTGTATACTGCATTATGGTCAGACCACGGAATCGGAATTATATCTGATGCAATAATTTCTGGTATCATTCCTATTGTTAGAAAAATATGATCTATTCTGGTGAAGGTTTGATGAGGGTGCGAGAAATAAGTGAATTTCTTTTTCATTGGGTTACTTTCTCTCCATGAATCTACCAGATTGTATTTGGAAAGAAGTTGAGAAAAAGGTAATCTAGAGGTTATTTTGGATGGTGTAAAAGGTGATTTATCTAGAAATGGGAGGAGGACCTGGTTCGAATCCCCACACATTATCACTGTTCCTATTTTGTGTGTATTAATCACTTGTAATATATGTGAGAGGAATGGTGTAGGTTGTTTGTTAGGAGCGTAGTAGGAAATTACCGTGATTGCTGTATCCATTATATAACCCATGAGTATCAGGTATCTACCTTCTGGGTCTTTAATTTCTGATGATAAGGTGAATGGTGTGGATCGGTGAAATGCAATTAGAGTTCCCCTTTGCTTGGTACAGGCAGAAGCCGTGTAAATTTGTTGATAAAAAGGAGAAATATATTTTGGAGTAGAATCTTTGGTGAAGTGTGTTTCTTGGAGGCATACTATGTGAGCCTTCTTGTTATGGAAAGTACGGAAGGCTTTGGTCCTTTTTTGAGGGACATTTATTCCCTGAACATTCAGGGAAAGTATATTCAGTGGTGCCATGGCAATAGATCAAATAGTTTTGACTTACTTTTTGTTATGCAGAGCTGACTGCGCAGATCAACCTGTGTGGACTGAAGAGATGAATAGATAGAAAAGAAACCACTGAATTCTGGAGTAAAGAGTAAACAAAAAACATATGAGATTAAATGATACATTGTATAAATTATTTTTTGCAAGTAATCACAATTTACCCGTGAAAGAGAATAAATATCTCTCTCAGGGGAATAAGTGCCTTCGTCACACTCCCACATAATATGGTTGGGAGAATGAGGAGGGCTAATGGGGGTACACGGATCTTCCGCTTACAGGAGAGAAGTGCTATGTCAAAAGACATCAAAATGATGTTTCATTAATTAGAGTGCAGAATATAGTTTTTGTTGAAATTATTTATTCCAGGGTGGTTGTATATGGTTAGTCTTGCCCTAGGCTAAATAATTCAGTTAGAAAGGTACTGTTAATAACTTTGGTATTGATGAAGATAGTTTGAATTATTTTGGGATTTTAACCCTTTTAGAGTAAACAATTACATATTTTATTCATATGTAACTGTTTAGATATGTTAACTCATAAAATTGAGGTTGTATTGCTTCAGATTAGAATAAACAAAAACATAATTCTAGGAACTAGTTAGTTAATAATATATTTGTTTTAAGAAAAGAAAGAAAAAGCTTCCATTACTTCTGGATTATTGAACATATTTGTCCTAAAAAGTAATAAATCTATTGTTATTACCTGATACTATATAACTGAACAAGAATTTCCTTATTTCACTTATATATTCTAAGGCTATATGAATCAGAAGTAATAAGAAATATAACTGGAATGTAACATGATCCCACACAGTGTGTGACTATCAGAATGCAGTTACATTCAGTTATAAATATAGGTTTTTTAAAGAGAACCATCTCTTAGTATAATAAATGAAGAGATATCAGGAATTAGGATGTCAGTCCATTGAATCTTCTTGGTCCATGGATGATGTGGCATAACGGCCTCTTTTGTGAGAATGATGATTCCCATTTTGTTCTGAAATTTTCTGGGTGCTGCCTGAAGGTGAAGATGACGCCATTCTTCTGCGTGTGGGAGAGTTGCTGCTTGTGGGTTCTGTCAGATTTAATTTTAAAAGGGTTTGTTGTAGTTCATCTGCTGATCTGCTTCTGTAAATTGTACCTTGGTAGTTAAATCTGACTGAAAAGGGGAAGCCCCATTGATACATAATGTTGTGGCGTTGCAGTTCCATTAGTTGGGGTTTCATGGATCGTCTTTTAGTAATAGTTAGTTGGGATAGGTCAGCAAAAATTTGATAATTGTGTCCTTGAAAATTAAGTTCCTTTTTTTCTCTTGCAGCAATTAGTATTTGTTCTTTCGTTCTGTAATAATGAAATTTTGTGATTATATCACGTGGGGGTCCATCTTTCTTTTTGGCTGTGAGGGCTCTGTGTACTCTGTCCAGTTCTAAACGTTCAATAGGGATATCTGGCTTTAGTTCTTGTAATAGAGCAATAATAGTAGATTGCAGGTCTGTCACAGTTTTAGGTATTCCCCTTATGCGCAAGTTTGAACGTCTGGCTCTATTTTCGTAAACTTCGAGCTTAGTTTGAGGTATTAAATTCTCTTTTTTTAATTGTTCCAATTCTGTTATATTTTCTTGGGTTGTAATTTCAATTTCATCCATTTTTATTTCTAAGGCTGCGGTGCGGTTTCCCAGCTCTCTTATTTCTTTGGTTAGGCTGTTTGTTATTTGGTCTGAGGTTTGTTTTAAAGCCTTATGAAGCATCTTTTCAAATTGTAATAATATTACTGGGGATACTGAGGAGGCTTGTGGAGAAGTTTGTGAGAGGATTTGTTCTGTATCTGACTCAAATGGAGAGTCTTGCTGTGACATTTTCTGTCTGTGAGAGCGCCCTGATGCTCTATCTTGTGAGGTGACTGGAGCTGCTTCAGCTGCAGTGAGTGCCTGTGAGCTCTTTGTGAGGTGATTTTTATTTCTGCCACGGTTTCCTCCCAGTACCATATTTCCTGCCCAAACTTTCACAGTTTGTTCCCTGGGGCAAAAAGGTTCAAATGGATACCTTTTGAGCCTGCAGGCTCCGCTTTGTCCTTCTTTTCTCTCCTCAGCGGTGTGGAGCTCTAACAATGCATGTCTGCTCTGCTAGGCTCCGCCTCCTGCCTCCAGAACACATTTCAACAGTGAGAACAAAATGGAGTCTCTTGTGCTTAAATGAACAGTACAGTGAATGTCCATGTTAACATATATTTACAGTAGTGACAGGTGCCACATATGAAGGTGCCTCTATATTTGCAATGTGATCTAGTGGATTTACTTTTAAATTCACTGCTGACAACCCTGTCACCAATAGATGAAGCTCTTCTGAAAGTAAAAAGGGGTTTGTCTGGGACAAAATGTCCTATGGATGGATCTAAGGTCAACATGTGCCAATATTTCTCAACAATTGTTCTAACCTGATGTTGTTGATTAAATGTGGTGATGATCCTTAGTTTATTAATGTCAGTGCGTTTGGTAGTGTGGAATAAAGTGTTTCTTGGTTTCATCAGCACTTGTTTGTAGGATCTTTTTAGGGAGGCGTGTGAGTAGCCCCTGGCAAGGAGTCTGTCACGCAACTTAGCTGCTTCCTTGATAAAGTTTTCTTCATCAGTGCAGTTACGTTTAATTCTGAAGTATGGAAGAGTATGGAATAGAATGAATTAGGGGTTGTGGATGGAAGCTAGCGGTGTGCATTTCTATGTCTAGAAATGTTATTAGATTCCTATCATAGGACATGGTGAAATTAAGATTAAAGTCATTTTTATTCATTCTTAGGAGACATTGGTCGAGCATGTCATAGGGGCTGTCCCAAAAAATCTGAATGTCAACAATATAGCTGAACCATCCCACAATGTGATCAGTGTAGATGGCCAGATTCTCGTCAGCCAAAAACATTCGCTCCCACTCCCCCAGGTACAGGTTGGCATACGATGGGGCACAGCATGTCCCCATCACAACCCCCTGCACCTAGAGGTAGTGGGAGCCATTAAAGGTGAAAACATTATGTTTAAGAATATGCTCGAGCAATGAAAGAATAAATTCATTGTAGACCGGATCAGTGGCGGTATTTTGTTGGAGAATATGTTTAATGGCTGCCAGGCCTCTTTCATGTGGGATCGAACTGTACAAGGTTTCTACATCTATTGTGACGAGTAACGCTTGATCAGGAATGTTGCATTCCTCTATGATTTGTAGAAGGTGGACAGTATCCCTTAGGTAAGATGGTAATGAAGTTACATAGGGTCTGAGAAATTTGTCTACCAGTTTACTGGCATTGTCGCTGATGGAATCAATTCCCGAGATGATGGGTCTACCCGGCGGGTTTAGGGGATTCTTATGAATTTTGGGGAGTATGTAAAATGTAGGGACCTTTGGAAATTTATTTCTGATAAAATTCCATGTTTGTTTGGTAATTATATTGTTGAGAAAGGCAGAGTCCACCAAAGCATAAAAATCTTTATTGTATTTATCAACAATGCTGGCTGGGATCCGACGGTACCAGTCGGGGTTGTTGAGAATTTTTTTGCATATGTTTAAATAATCTTCGTGCATATGTTTAAATAATCTTCGTTGTTTAGAAGAACGACATTCCCATCCCCATTTTAGCAAGTGAGTTTAGTGTGTCCTGTTCCTTTTTACTAAGGTTTGAAGGGCCTTTGGTTTTTAATTTCAGTCTTTCCAGGTCATTATTTACTAGTTTTAGGAAGGCCGCAGCTTTGGGACTGGTACTCGGGGGTGGGCATAAATCAGATTTTTTCTTTAATGTCGATTTGGATGGATTCGCTTTGGAATACAAGTCTTATTTTTCAATGGACTGTAGGATGCGGGATAAATCTATTGAATCAATAAGATCTGCTGTGTCGCTCTCCTCAAGGAGAGAGATCAGTTGGTCGAGTGCTTGATTCTCTTGGGGAGGGCGATCTGTGTTTCCTTGTTGTTTGTGATAGATTTTCTTAAGAATTATTTTTCGGACAAAAAGTTGGTGGTCCTTGTAAAATTCAAATTTGTCTAAATTTTGGTTTGGACAAAAATTTAATCCCTTTTTCAAAAGTGATTTTTCCTCATTAGAGAGGTTATGTGAGTATAAATTGATCACATTTAAATCCATATTGGGCTGTGTTGGGATTTCTTGTTGAGGAACTACAGTGCCAGTTGTGTGTAAGTGTTGAGATTGGGTGGAACTGATTTGACACCTGCTAGAATTTGATCTAAAAAAGACGGGTCATTTAGACCTGATTCTGGGAGTGGAAATTTGTGTAGTAGTGGGGAGTGAAATTTCCTGTGATAGTGGCTTCGATGTGGGAAAATTTGAGGATGTCTCAGAAAGTGCAGAATTATAGTGAGTAGAAAATACACTAAAATCTACTCACATACCCTCTCTGAAGAGGAAAAATCAGTTTTGAAAAATGGATTCAATTTTTGTCCAAGCCAAAATTTAGACAAATTTGAATATCATATAATTATCTGATGTACAGGGCATGCAATTAGAATTAGCCAATTTTTCCTATGTTTTAAATAAGAATTTAATTTTATTACTTTCTTCCGTGTTTCCTCCCCCCTCCTATCTCTTTCTCTGTCTATTACTGCTGCTTATTTAAGATTGGCTGCTCTTTATTTTCCAATGCATCAGATAGTGCTTTTATGGCCCCCTCCCCTTTGTATATATGCAATACGGATTAATATCTATTATTTATGTTACATCTTTACAGACTATTCTTGTAGGGCTGATGTGTCCCCTCCCATGGCTCTCCTCTGGCTGCGGTCAACCGAAGGAATTGCCCGGCATGGAAAGCCGCCCAGTTTCTCTCTGGGTGGTGCCTTTGGAGGCTGATGGACGTATTACATCACCGCCCACATCCTCCATCCTGGCACTCACTGTCGGCATTCCGTGTCGGTGGACTGGGTGTGCGTGACGCATATATGTCCCATTATAGTTCACTTAATTCCTACTCCCTTATCATATATTAATTACACTTTATTAAGGAGATCTATATATTTAGTTTACTTTCACTTTACTCCCAAGGATCCCATTTTGCCTCAGTATATTCCTTGGGGCGTACCGCTGCTGTGGAGTACAGGAGGGACCTCCTTCTCCCAAGGATACCAATATTCATTACTTTTTGATCAATCTGATGCTCTATTGTTTACCCTATGACAGCCATCCCACCAGCTCAAATATTTGGTGCTACTCTAACATTGTTAAACCACTCTATCAACCAATCATATGTAAGTGCTACAATATCAATGCCTGAAATATGCAATTCTCTATGATCCCATACGCTATAGTATTGTCTAACTGATTTTATTTCTTTAATTACATCTTAGATAAACTCCTCCTAATTTTCTACACCCCTGAAGAAGTACTAGATATATATACCGAAACCCGTTGGGTGTGAGGAGGTCTCGTTATATACTTTTTCATGGCGCTATATACACACTATATAGACTAATCAATGTCTCGTTATAACTGTTTTTAATGTTTTTCTACAAATAAAATTTGTTTACTTTTATATATTTTTGTATACCTTGCTATATATTTTTCTTATACAATACGAATTGAGTGCCCTAAAAGTCTATTTAGGGGAACCCTTTGTACTTTTGATTCCAAAGCCTATGACCATTTAACCCTGAAAGCGCCCAATCTCGTCGGATCTTGGAGGCTAAGCAGGGTTAGGCCTGCTTAGTGCCTGGATGGGAGACTGCCTGGAAATACCAGGTGCTGTAGGCTGGGTGCGCTGGAGCCTCAGTTTATGGTTAATAACCAAAAATCTGCAAAGGGGAAAATCCTTCCTGCAGTTACCTGGGAGCAGTGCTGGAAGAGGCAACTGTCCAAAAGAAGTGACCCAGATCAGAAATGGCCTTGCCCATTAACATTCTAGAAATTCAGGCAGAGCACATGGTCCCGAGGGCCTGAATGTTCAGTTTACGGAATTGTCCTGCCAGGATTCAATCCAACAATGCCACACCAATGGCCTATATTAATCACCAAGGGGACACAAGAAGTTGTGCAGCCCAGAGAGAGGTGAATCATATCCTATCTTGGGCAGAAAACAATGTACTTTGCCTATCTGCAGTCTTCATTCTAGGAATAGAAAATTGGCAGGTGGACTACTTGAGTCGCCAGCAGTTGTTCCCAGGAGAATGGTTCCTTAACCCCGATATCTTCATGTCAATATGTCAAAGATGGGGGATCCCAGACATAGATCTGTTTGCGTACAGGTTTAACAAAGAAATCGACAACTTTGTGTCAAGAACAAAGGATCCGCTAGCATGCGGAACAGATGCCTTGCTATTCCTGTGGAAACGGTTCTCACTGATTTATGCATTCCCCCTATTCTGCCTGCGTCCATGACTTCTTCGCAAGATCAAGTAGGAAGGGAAGTCTGTGATTCTTGTGGCCCCCAGCGTGGCCCAGAAAATCTTGGTATGCAGAGATCGTAAAAATGGCGGTAGGGGACCCATGGACCCTACCGCCATGGCCAGACCTTCTTTCGCAAAGTCTGGTATTCCATCCTACTTTACAAACGCTAAATTTAACGGTTTGGCTATTGAGACCCACATTCTGGAGAAGCGTGGGCTGTCAGGTTCAGTGGGATCTACTCTTGTTAATGCAAGGAACCTGGCCTCCAGAGTCATATATTATAGAGTATGGAAGGCATATGTCTCCTGGTGTGAATCCATTGGGTTGGTACCCCAGGAAATATATCATAGGTAGAATCCTTGAATTTCTACAGATGGGATTATAAATAAAGCCAGTCTTGAGTACTATCAAGAACCAGGTTTTGGCCTTATCAGTATTTTTTCAGTGACAACTTGCTTTACACTCTTTGGTTCGTAGTAACCAAAGGGGGTAACGCAGCTTAAAACCTCTAGTTAAGTCACCCTTGAACCCTTGGGACTTGAATTTGGTCCTGTTGGCATTACAGAAACAGCCTTTTGAGTCGATACAACATATTCCCTTGATCCTTTTTTGACAAGGAATCTAGTTTTGCTGGTAGCCATATCTTCTGCAAGAATGGTATCAGAGTTGGCTGCTCTTTCTTGTAAAGAGCCACATTTAATTATTCACAAGGATAAGGTTGTATTGTGTCCTCATCATAGTTTTCTACCTAGGGTAGTCTCAGATTTTCATTTGAACCAGGATATTGTTCTACCTTCATTTTTTCCCAGAACCCTGTTCTGCAGAAGAAAATTCACTACATTCTCTTGATGTGGTGAGAGCAGTCAAAATCTATTTAAAAACGACTGTTCAGATTAAAAAAAACTGATGTTTTGTTTGTGTTGCCTTAAGGTCCTAAAAGAGGACAGGCAGCATCGAAATCTACTATCTCTAAATAGATTCAACAAGTGATTGTTAAAGCTTATGGTTTAAGGAGGAAAGTTGCACCTTTTCATATTAAAGCACACCCAGCTAGGGTTGTGAGTGCTTCATGGGGGTGCATCACCAATTACCATGGTTCAAATTTGCAAGGCTTCAACTTGGTCTTCAGAACATACATTTAGCAGATTTTATCAGGTGAATGTAAAAAGGCTTCAGGATATCGCCTTTGGGCGTAGTGTGCTGCAGGCAGCAGTATAACTCCTCTAGTCTCATGTTGCCCTAATTCTGTTGTGTCTCCCTCCCGTCAGTTGGCATTGCTATGGGACATCCCACATAGTAACTACTATGGCTCTGTGTCCCGTGATGTACGATAAGAAAATAGGATTTTTATAACAGCTTACCTGTAAAATCCTTTTCCTTGAAGTACATCAAGGGACACAGAGGTCCTGCCCCTCTTTTTAGTATACACGTGTATTGTTTTGCTACAAAAACTGAGGTACTCCCAGTAGTGGGAGGGGTTATATAGAGAGTGAACTTCCTGTCTTAGGTGTCAGTGTCCATCACCTGAAGGTGGCCTATAACCCATATAGTAACTACTATGGCTCTGTGTGCCGTGATGTACTTCAAGAAAAAGATTTTACAGGTAAGCTGTTATAAAAATCCTACTATGTCGCACTTAATTTTGTGGGTGCGTATTCCTGCACAGAACTTTGTTAAGACCTGATCACAGCCATTGTTTGTCTGGCTGCAAAAACAGACACCATCTGCAGCACTGCCCTTGCTTGCCCAAGCTTGCTTCTTGAATGTGTGACAGAGCCTAAATGGTAAGAGACAGTGTTGTGGGCAGTGACTCCAGTCATTGCTGATTCCTACTAGCTCACAGCACAGGTGTAAAGTAGCACAATAAACATTGACTCACCTACATACACTGGTACAGAGGAATAATAGGCATAGGCAATGATGGGGGTCACTACCAGCAGCACTGCCTCTCCCTGTCATAATGTGCCTCTGTTTATGAAGTTAGCCAGTACTGTTAAAGTGCTGGTACATCAAGTAAGGCCGTGTCACAAATGTCCACAGAGTAAAAGCTCTATGTTATTTAATGTAGCAAGTATAGACGCAATAACTCAGAACATCCACAGAATCAGATCTGCACAAGTTATATACCAAAATTCATTCAAATGATGGAGAAGAAGAAATGACAATCCATATGGCAAACACAAATCAATAGTCTATGTGTTGCTGTAAAATGAGGTGGAGGGATAAAAACATCCAGAAGGAGCAATCAGGGCTGCCATCATGATAGGAAAGAAACCATATTCCCAAGGCTGAAAAACAACAAGTGGAGATGTGCCTCTGGGTGCAGTCGTTTTTATAGGTAAAATTGCTTTTAATAAAACATAGGTAAACTCACATTACAGTAGTTAAAACAGGCATGGTAGTGTGTGTCATGGATGGTGCTTCCGATCCTGTGCCTATGGACAGTCTCTGCAGACAACTGTCTGTTGAAAAAGGGGCGCGGCTTGCTAACCATCCAAGCGTGCATGCCCAAGAAATGCGTCCACTGTTGATGACGTCATCCCCCTGCAGCCAGCGGTCTCGTATGCTCCAAGCCTCGTTCTGAGGCTGCTCCTCCGTGTATGAAGCCGGCATACCATATCCGGAAGAGCTGTTTGTACATCCACGGCAGAGACTGTCCATAGACACAGGATCGGAAGCGCCATCCATGACACACAATACCATGCCTGTTTTAACTACTGTAATGTGAATTTACCTATGTTTTATTAAAAGCAATTTTACCTATAAAAACAACTGCACCCAGAGGTGCCTCTCCACTTGTTGTTTCTCTGTTATTTAATGGGTGATCAAAATGGAATCATGAATGTTTCCCTCCTCAGACAGGAGAGTGTACAGCAGTAGAACCAGGTCACCTCTCCCTGCCTGAGCATGCATTTTTTCTTGCTGTGAGCTAATATGTGTGGAGAATGATAGAGGGTTATAAACCCCTCTGCCACATTCAACACACCTGCTCACAGCACTGCCTTCTACCTTCAAGCTATCCTCAAATGCCGTTGGGAGTTGTAGGATTGCAGGGCACACCTACAGTATATATAACAGAAGTAACATAGAGCAACTGGAAAATCCCTCCAAATGACTGTTGCAAACTCTAGTTTAGAAGCCCTATGATAATGTCAAAGAGGAAAAAAGTATGAAAAAGCACCAGATGAAAAAATTAGTGTAATTTTAAGTGAGAGCCTCCTTCAGCACAGGGGAAGGGAGGTAAGGAACAATTTTTAACATTTTTCTGGAGTACAACTGTACGTAAAAAAAATAAATAAAAGCAAATGGCAACTTTTAGAAGGTCTAGTGATAACTTGATAACCATTGTGGTTCATTTTTATTGGATGGTAAACATACCCCCTACTATTTCTTTATGTGTGAAATGAAACAGCATTATGATAAAGGAAACCCATCCACATGTATGAAAAGTGCTGCTCACCTCAAAATGTACAACAATACCATGAAATAACATTATAGGCTTTCTTAGACATAGTAGAATGGGGCCATGGAAAACTTCCTGAATTGGGTCTACATTAACTTAATGGCATCAAAAAATTAAGCCCAACAAAAACTCAGTCTTTGAAAGCACAGGAATCATATCTCTTTATGCAATGTATAAAAAAACAAGCAAAATATTGCTTGGCGCACAACAATTGGCTAAATAAAATTGACTGGGACACTGAGGAATGCAGATATATATATATATATATATATATATATATATATATATATATATATATACATATATATATATATATATATATATATATATATATATATATATATATATATATATATATATATATATATATATATATATATGAGGAAAGACATATCAGAAAATATCAGAAGCAACAAAAAATGTGTACATAGTATAGGATAAAGGTATAGTAAGCTTACAATCAAACAAATAATAATCTCAAAAGTCCTGGAAAATCCAAGTTGAAACAATTGCTGTACAATTCTGTTCCATGGCTGACAGGCTGTTGTAGAAATGGCAAGCCTCTTGTCTGATCCCAGACCTTGCACTAAAAATGATACAATGGGTCTTAAATGTGATTGGCAAAACTGGCATTTCTATTAAAAACATAATATCTACTCACATCTAAGAAATAGAAGGGTTTACAAGCCAGCCTGTTGGTCTGATGGCACTTTCCTGATTCTATAGAAAGTATTGAGGGGGAAACAACAGCCAAAGCTTATCACACAGGAACCCACAAATAGGTGGCCACAGGTGGCATCATTACTATGTATTGGCTTGACCCGCCAGTGCAGTGTCCACTTCCAAGTATAAGGTGCAGTCTCCAAGGCGATGCATTTTGAGGACACTGTCCTCTTTATCAAGCCTAACAGAGGGAGACTTATGTAGTGTCCACACTTGATAAAGGTCTGATTACAATTCTTGACATATTCCTGTGGAAATACAATGACTCCCCCAACCCTAAGAAACCTACTTAAAGAAAACAGTAGAATATACACCATTATTTCAACAATTCTAAATATTATGTGCCATCCAATAAATCACAAGAGTGTCAAAACATAAACTTTTAAAACAATCACAAAAATGTATAGTTCATAAATATATATCATGAATAACCCAAATCCACAGGAAATGTTTCCAGATGCTCAGTGCTGGACACTGGGTCAAGGATCGATTTGGAGGCCTAATGGTGCGAGTACCATCTCTTCTTATTGAAAAGTGTGTTTGATATCTTTGGTTTGAGATCAATTCTGTCCGGTAAGAGGCTTGGTTTGGGTACATGGACTATTCACAATCTATAATTATGAACATTATATGTTCGTGATAATTGTTTTAGAAATATATTTTTTATGTTTTGGAACTATTGCGATTAATTGGATATCACATAACATTTAGAATTTTTGAAATAGGGGTTGATACACAAGATTTAATTGATACATGCACACCTTTTTTTCTGTTTGCAGTCGGTAGCTTTTTTCAATCTAAGTGTGAGGATTTTTTTTTATTATAGAATATACACAATTCCCAGTTCCCTTACCCCGGTTGACAATTCCAAGCAGCATGTGCAATACTAAGACCCCAGCAGTAATAAATAAAGTAACCATAACTTGCTTCACTTTTGGTTGGCTTTAAGCCCCAAACCATGTATTTGGGTTACACTTCTTTGTGGAATTGTGTAAGAATTGTAATTAAAGCTAATTAATTACAAGAAAGACTCCAATATGTTGTATTGTAATCATTTTAATTTTCTGTAAAAACAGAAAATATTTGCAAATTACACATTTTCCATATTCTGAAAGGCAGCCCATTTCATCTTCTGATTCTTTTCTGTTGTCATAGTTCTAAGTTTTATTCTATTTTAAATTATTGTGCTTAATTTAAGAGGAAATGCAGGGTATGCTTTCTTACTATGGCTCTTGACAACTTCTCTTGCTGCATCAATTAAACACCAGCAATCTTCCTACAAGGGCACTCTTCTCCTTGTTATGTTTTGAATGTGTACTTTTTGACAATACAGTAAGCAAGCGTGTGTGCACAAAGCACAGTTTGTATTGGAAAATGTTTGTGCACAAACTATATTGACAGAAGAACATACGTTTGTGCATTGCAGTTTAGTAAATTAGCACAATTACTTTAGTTGTGTGGATATTGTCTATTGCATGTAATTGTGCTCTAGATAATAAAGTGACTAATAAAAACACACTTTTCTTATTTTAATTAGCTCTTGTCTTTTTTTAAATCCTATTTATCACTTGTATAATAGAAAAACGTATCAGCAACATTTTGATGTACAAACAACAACTACACACAGCATAGTTTTACTTAAATACTGCATTTGTATTAAAAATGATTTTAATAGTATGCAATGGCAAAAAAGACTATCTATCTCTATGAATTTATTTGCTAATTTATTGCTTGTATACAATGTTCATTAATAAATGCTGCAAAATCATTGTGATAAGATTGATCCCATCAGTCATAATGTGAATTTAATTTACAGCAATGTCCTAAAACTTTCTATGATGATACATTTATCAGATAGGCCATAATAATGTTTTCATAATTCACTGAAATGGACAAGATAAAAGCATTTTAGTCTGCTTTTTTAACTACAACCACAGTAAAGAAATCTTAAAAAAGGTACTTGTCAAGTTACCAATCTTTATTTCCTTTTCAAGCTTTTCACTTTGTTCTCAATATTGTCAGAATCTATTATTTGGCTGATCAGTTCCTGAGGGTTTATGTATGTTTCATGCACTACCCTTCTCATTTCCAAGATTATCTTTTTTTTACTTTGTTCAAAGCAGACAATATTATATTGGACCTTATGATATCCTGACAATTATGTGTTTACACCTGCTAGAGTTCATATAATTGTAGCTACTCTTCATGAAACTTGAATGGTTAACTAAATCAGGAAGGTTGAAATGGTGATTTATTAATTAATACTGGTCTATAAAATAATTTTCAGACTTGACTTATGCAACCTTTTGTACATACTGTATATACTATATGGAAAAATTAATATTCATGTTCCTCATTCTAGGTGCCTTAAGCTGCAATTTGTTTCACCATCATGCACTATGGAAAAGGCATTAATATTTTTGTGATATGGTGAAGCATTGTTTCAAAAGAAACATTTCATATTAGACAATTTAATATAGAATACACATCCATCATTTTGGCAGGCAATGGATAAATATTTAAGCATAATGCCACAATGTGTCAAAACTATTTTAATGCAAAATGCAAAGCTCATCCAGTGAGTACATTTACACCTTGGGTATAAAATGTGATATTTAGTAGTAAATTGTACAAGTTCTCCTGTGAAATGATTTCTGTGAACTTGGAAACAGTCAAGACTGACAAACAGAAGGGTCTCTCTGTTAGGTTCACACACTACAGACTTCCCTTCAGGGTATACACATGTGATTTAGCATCAACTTTATAGGCCCATGCATCATGTTCACCTGTATGAGCATGGCTGGGCAAGCTTGCATGTCAATGAAGGTTAACATGCATCCTGATTGGTCTAATTCCTATTTAAGTGTAACTTATTTTTTATTGGTTTTGTAGGAATTATAAAGAACAGAGGGCCTTTGAGAGGTTTCAGCTTGGTGAATGAGATTTATGACCCGCCGAGTGGCATCTGGGGCCTGGCATCCTGGCACAAATCCCACCTGATCTGCCTTCACAAGGGTAGGTAGAGAGCACTGAAGTCTAGTGGAGATTAGTTTTACATATATCTTTAAGTCTACGTTGAGAAGTGAGATAAGCCTAAAGTTCTGTACATATGCAGGGTTCGTTCCCGGTTTGGGTATATTTGCAGTTAACATTTCTGCTGGGAAAGAAGCTTTGGACATAGCAACATTGAACATCTCCTCCATGTATGGAGATAGAATATATTGAAATAATTGACAATATTCTGATGAAAATCCATCTGGGCCTGGTGCCTTGTTGTGTGGCAGTATTTGTATAGCCTTAAGGATCTCTTTTTGAGTGAAGGGTTGGTTGAGGGTTGACCTATCATCTGGAGACAGAGTAGGCAAGGAGATTGAGTTCAGAAACTCATCTATTAAATCTGGAGTGGGTTGGGGGATGTTTGTGGCCTGTCGTAAATTGTATAGCGCTATAATAAACACTGAATGCATCTGCCATTTCTTGGGGGTTCAGTAATTTCTTATCAGACTGTGGATGATAGAGGTAGGGTAGTTTTTGTTTAATTATTTTGTCTTTAATTTGTTGCACTAAAAATTTACTAGCTTTATTAATTAAAATTAATTAATTCCAGTATGGAGTCCTGCAGCTCTCTGGTGTCATCAAGGGAGATTGACAGATCACTCACCTCCAGAGCCATTGCGGATGTAGCCTGTAGCTTGTGTTTAGCTTTGACAAGGCTGGAAGAGCTTGAGGAGGACTGTGAAGCCCAACCGTTGATGTTTTGTGAGTGGGTGATGTCTGAAGAGAAGTGCTTCATGTGTCCCTCTTTCATGCTGGAGGAGCCATGCGGGGAGTGCGGAGGTCCGTGTGCACCATCTTGACTGGAGTAATGGCAGGGCTGTGTGAGAAAGTCCGTCATTCTTCTGAGTTGGGTGCACTCCTTTCTCTTGCAGGACATATAGCCAGAAGGTGCCCAAACTGGAGGAGACTAAAACTTCTGTTTTAGGCACTGTGCGGCTGCTGTGGGTTCCGGTGAGCTGTCTGCCGTGCTGTCCGGCCACGCCTCCACTTATGTGTTTTTTTTAAGGGACAGCACTATTAAAATATTTTAATCAATACCTTTTGTAATTCTATAAAAAAATATAATATACTAAAGTGCAATATGTTAAGTAGCTTGGTATCATATATACAGTAGTAGCTGTTTTTTTACCGCTACGCCCCTTTCAGTTACTTGTTGGGAATCCTTGGCAATGTAAACAGAGATATAAATTGTTATAGAGTGACATTACTGATGAAATATGGCCATAAAGCAAAATTTGGACAATGCCATTGACCAAATAGGTTCATGATGTCACCTGGGAGACCCCTCCATTTTGTTTACTTTAGCAGTTGGGTCCCAGGAAATATAATTCGCTGTGAGTCAGCGATTTATTCTTCAGGTGTTCGTTGATTGTCCTTGATTGTGATTGACTTGGATATGCATCAATGGATGACATGATTAATTATAGATGTACATCATGGGACCCTTTTTTTCTCGATAAAGGACTTGTCAGAAAAGTGTTTTTTTGTGTGAATGGGTAGGGGGTGCTATTTACCACTTACTCATTTATATAGGTTAGGGGATTTCTGGGTGACCCCTCATTGTTAGGGGGTTTCCAGATTCTGGAAATGCACACCCCCTTGAAATAGTTGTGGGGGGCCATAGTTGCCATAGATGAGGCCCTTTGCAGGCAAGGTAATCCCCTAATTTTGATGGCATGTGACTGTGACGGACCTAGCCAGGACAGGGGCTTTTAGGGAGAACTGGGAAACCTTTGTTTGATCCCCCATGTCCCTCTTATGTGTAAGTAACCCTGTGTCTATTAAGGGTACAGGGTGACCAAGCAAATAATGGACAACTACTTAATGGACACTAAGAAAGCGGTTTGGATTACTGCAGAGACGGCAATATTTATCAACAATATCCCTCAAGAAATCGATGATACATTAATTACACTGTATCAGAATGATGGAACATCGTATGAGCTTTGCCTCAGACTATTGTAGGTAGGAGACGAACAGTCTGCTACTGTGGTCTCCTGCTATTGTATATTTAATAAGGTGTTCTGAGTTTATACCTATGATAATGTGTATTGTACCTTCTGAGCTTGGAGTCGGCAAGTCTGACCTGCAATGTAACATCTGAGTCATCCAGATGGTTAGTTAAGGATACTCTGTGATGGGATTAGCCACGAGTCAGCTGTACCTCATTAGCTAAACCATTGTGTGATGTTTTGGGTAAATATTTGGGTCATTGTTAATGTGGTGAGTGACCTTCTCAAGTGCAAAAAAGCCTGTATTCTTGTTCAAATAAAGAGTTCTTATTTCTGGTTTACTCCAAACCTGGTGTTGCCTAGTTCTTGGGGTAACTATAGCCAGATTCACTGATCTCATGTTCCAGAGCATTGGGAAGCAGCTTCTTGGTGGAGATACCCAGTATACCCAGTCAGGGTGTCCTGGTATGGTTCTGGACGAGTGGGCTGGATGCCTGCCCCCGCCCCACCTCCCATTCCTGGACAGCCAGGCTTTGCGCTTCGATAGAGGTCTGGTATCAATTTGGTGGGAAATCCCATGCCTTTTTTTGTTTTTTTGGATGTTTTTTTTTTTTAAATGCATACAATGCTCTCCTATCACCCTCCTTTTCAGGCCATTTTAGCAAATAAAAGCTATTATTTCTAAAGTATATTTGAACCAGACTGACATTACAGTGAATAAATAATTCGAACATGTGTAATATATTACAGGGTCCATTCATTTACACATTTTTTTACAGAACACATTATTAAATATGGTAGAATAGAATCATAGTAAATATATAATACATGCATAATGTATTCACTCAAAAACAAAAACAAAAAAACACAGTATCTAAAGAAAGAAAAGCAAATGTGGCTATTTAACAGGAATTATTTGGCAATCAGTGTATGTTTTGCAAAGTGAAATATATACAGTACACTATGCTTAGAAAGCCATAAATAGAAAATACTGTCCCAGAGAGATAAGAACATTAATGACTGTTTATTAGAATAATGTTTTATCTTAGCTGTTGCCTGCAGCAATTAAACAGTTGTGATAGCTTAATACTAAACTGTCTGGACTTACCTGCCTAATATATCTACTAGAATATTGTTACTAATGTATCATACTGTTATAACAGATGATACAGAAAAAGTTAAAGAAGAAAAATATTTGTTAAGCCACGTAAATAAAAAGCTGCAAAGAAAAATCTCTGTTGGTTTCATTAATGACCCCCATTATGTAAATGATCATATTTTTTTTAAATTTCTGAAATATTTTAATTAAGAAGCTAGAAAGGACCAAGTCAAATAAAGACCAAGAGAGTTTATGAATTAGCAAAAATGTATGAAATCTAGCTGCAAAACCTTCCCTGTTATACTTAGTATGTAGGTGTCAAGGCTGGCCCAGCCCTTCCTTCTCTGAGCTGGCCGCTCAGCTGTCGGCTAATTGCCAGCTCTCATCTCTCTCCACAGTTAACCAGCTGTTGTGGATCTGCTCGTCGGTCCCGCCTACTTAAAGATCTCCAGCTCACTTCATTTCTGCCTTTACCTTGGTCACATCACAAGAAACCATCTCCTGTATTCCTGTTTAAAGACTGGCTTTGCTGACATCCCTTCTGGCTCCTTATCCTGCTTGTTGTTCCTCTACTTGGATCCCTGACTTCTGGCCTGGCTGATTACCGGATCTGGTTACTGAACTCTGGCTTGGCTGATCACCCGATCCGGTTACTGGACTCTGGCTATGCTTTGACTATGCTTACTCTATTTACCTTTTTATTTTTATTAATAAACAAGTGTGATTTTACTGTACTTCTGTCTCAGTCTGGTTCAGTCTGGTTCATGATTTCTGACAGTAGGAACCATTGATGCATTCAGAATTATTATATTTTTTTGTTTGTTCTATCACTCTTTATTGCATTTAAACAAGGACAGTGAGTAATAAAATATTAGATACTGTAGCATGTACGGTATACTACAGTGTCAGCAATTATCACTAAATACTGTACATAAAATACACTTCAAGAAGAAACCTGGCTAATGATCCATAGTAGAGAACTGCACCTTACACAAATGTGGAAAATCTGTTTGAATAAAGTAATTGGGGGAGGAAAAGAAAGGGAAATGGGAGATAATAAGGGAGAAGGAAAAAAAGAAACCTAAAGATTAGGAGATATAGGGTATACGTTTGAAGAATTTGTAAAGTCGTCAACTGAAATCAATAATCTGAAAAATATCAAAATCTATTGGGTTGTCTAGGATAAAGGCACCTAAAAGATAGATTATCTACAATCTGTAGATAATCTATAATCCTACATCATTTGTCAGGTAGCCAGCGGGCCCAGTCTTTTTGAAACTTTTGGTCTTAGCTATGTATATGGGCAAACATTTTCTCAAAAGCAGCATGCGTATTTAGAATACAAACAAATGACCACTGCCGCCCACCTAAAACTGGTCTATTGTAGCAAGGAGAACTGGAAGGGCTACATATGTCAAACAAATACAAGGAGATTTCCAAGATCAAATTTACAAACCAGCAAAAGACCAACCAAATTGACCTGTCTAACAACTATACGTTAGGAACAGGGGTTTAGTCTGCACACATTTGCAAATACATGCATAAGCTACAGGCCCTGTCAAGGTACCCTGTTTTCTGTAGTCCCTAACCCTGACTTTTGGGTCTCCACAATGGAAGCGCATGCATTTTAATGGATAGGTGAGGACAGGTGGCCTGGAAAGAGCCCACCCTTCCTTAAAGGTACAGGGACACACTGAACACCCAACACATAACACTATGGCAGCAAAGATGTCAGTGATTTGCTTGACCAACATAATCAAAATACAAACAAATGGCCACTGCCCCACCTAAAACTGGTCTATTGCAGCAAGGAGCACTGGGAGGGCTACAAATGTCAAACAATTACAAGGAGATTTCCAAGACCAACCAAACTGACCTGTCTAACAATATGCGTTAAGAACAGGGGTTTCGTCTGCACACATTTGCAAATATATGCATAAGCTACAGGCCCCATCAAGTCATCCTGTTTTCCATAGTCCCCAACCCCCTAACGTCTGGGTCTCCACAATGGAAGTACATGCAATTTAATAGCTAGTTGAGGAAAGGTGGCCTGGAAGGAGCCCACCCCTTCTTAAAGTTACAGGGGCAGACTGAACACCCAGTATATGTGTATTTAGAATGTCTAGTACATAAGACAATAGCATGTTATCTTGTTATTGCAGGTCTGGCTGCAATCAGAACACGTGTGAGAAAATGTCCCGGGAAGGGTGGCTAATAGGGATGAGCTTCGAGTTCGAGTCAAATTCATGTTCGACTCGAACATCGGCTGTTCGCCTCGAACATCGGCTGTTCGCCAGTTTGTTGAACAGCGAATAATTTGGGGTGTTCGCGGCAAATTCGAAAGCCACGGAACACGCTTTAAAAGTCTATGGGAGAAATCAAAAGTGCTAATTTTAAAGGTTTATATGCAAGTTATTGTCATAAAAAGTGTTTGGGGACCTGGGTTCTGCCCCAGGGGACATGGATCAAGGCAAAAAAAGTTCTAAAAATGGCCGTTTTTTCAGGAGCAGTGATTTTAATAATGCTTAAAGTGGAACAATAAAAGTGTAATATTCCTTTAAATTTTGTACCTGGGGGGTGTCTATAGTATGCCTGTAAAGTCTGACATTAAAATGACATTTCAAGGAAAAAAAGTCATTTAAAACTACTCGCGGCTATTAATGAATTGCCGGTCCAACAATACACATAAAAGTTCATTGATAAAAACGGCATGGGAATTCCCCACAGGGGAACCCTGAACCAATTTTTTTTTTAAATGACGTGAGGGGTCCCCCTAATTTCCATTGAAGAAAGAAGATAGAAGAAAGAAGAAGCATTAAAATAAAGGAATTGTTAAAAACTGTCTCTTTTCATTTTTAACATTTTTTACACTTTTTTTGTGAAATGGTAGGGGTACTTTTGTACCCCCTTACCATTTCACACAGGTGGGAGGGCTGGGATCTGGGGGTCCCCATGTTAAAGGGGGCTTCCAGATTACGATAAGCCCCCCGCCCACAGATCCCCACAACCACCGGGCAAGGGTTGTGGGGATGAGGCTCTTGTCCCCATCAACATGGGGACAAGGTGTTTTGGGGGCTACCCCAAAGCACCCTCCCAATGTTGAGGGCATGTGGCATCCTCCCTCTTTTCCTGCGGCCTGCCAGGTTGCGTGCTCGGATAAGGGTCTGGTATGGATTTTTGGGGAGACCCCACGCCATTTTTTTTTAAATTTTGGCCGGGGTTCCCCTTAATATCCATACCACACCTGAAGGGCCTGGTATGAAATTTAGGGGGACCCCCCACGCCATTTCTTTTTAAATTTTGGTTCGGGGTTCCCCTGTGAGGAATTCCCATGCCGTTTTTATCAATGAACTTTTATGTGTATTGTCGAACCGGCAATTCATTATTAGCCACGAATAGTTTTAAATGACTTTTTTTCCTTTGAAATGTCATTTTGCTGTCAGACTGTTCTAAACACAGGAAACATGTGCCTCTTTACAGGCATTCTATAGACACCCCCAGGTATGAAATTTAAAGGAATATTACACTTTTATTATTTCACTTTAAGCATTATTAAAATCACTGCTCCCGAAAAAACGGCCGTTTTTAAAACTTTTTTTTTTCATTGATCCATGTCCCCTGGGGCCAGACCCAGGTCCCCAAACACTTTTTATGACAATAACTTGCATATAAGCCTTTAAAATTAGCACTTTTGATTATTCATGTTCGTGTCCCATAGACTTTAATGGTGTTCGAACAAATTTTTTGCCTGTTCGCATGTTCTTGTGTGAACCAAACAGGGGGGTGTTCAGCTCATCCCTAGTGGCTAATTATGGAGACCTATTCTAAAAAAGAGACACATTTGGGTCCGGGGTAGGAACAATATGGATAACTAATGATATGAATTGGAACACATCATTTAGAAGGATGCAATTTTTGGACATCTCAACTAAATATGGGCTAAAGAACCAATGCGACCATGGTTTCTCCAGAACATGGGAGAGTGCTGATAAGGGAAGCATGATGCCAGAAGTTAAGGTATAAAGTACCATATGTGTAGTACATTTTGTATTGTTTCCCAATTGGATAAGCATCTAGATGCTTAAAAGCCAGTGTAGGTCATAGTGCCATTTCGGGGTCATTAATAATATCCCAAAATCTTGTTCCCATTTAAGCATTACTGGATTCTCTGCTATCATTTGTTTGAAAAGGGAAGGATATATATATAGAGGAGATATATGAGGGTGGGGGTAGACATGAATTATAGCTCCACGGAGGCACCATCCTTAGTAGGTATGAAATTCAAATTAAAAAAAGGAAGTAGAGTGGGACTTTACATGTGCCTCAGTGGAGTTGAATAATGATTTATAACCCAATTTAAAAATATATAGAAAAACTTTATTTGCCATCCATGGCTGAAAATTCATAAAACATATTACAGTCTGAAGAGGAATACAGTTTACTGTTTTTTCGATTCAGGTCATGTGCAGGTCCTGGTGTAAGATGTCAGGGATATGGCTTATATGTTTTGTGGGAAGCCCCGCTTCGTCAGGGTCTTTATAGCAGCACTGACAGTATACAAATGTTAGAAATGTCCTGAAGATACATAGTTACAAAATTAGCTACATTATGAAATAGTATTAGGTAAAACATTGATATTACATATGCAACATATGAGTACATTTCTGTAAAACCCCTACGTCGTTGTGGGGCATTTATTGTTACCTATTTGATGAAAGTGCAGTTACAAATTTTTTTTTTATGTGCAGCGGTGTCTTACAAACACAAGAATAATCCAGAAGGGGAAAAGTTATAGGTTTACATGTTAAAACTATTAAGCTAGGGCGTGGTTTGGCTGGAGTCCGAAATGGCCGCTTGAATACAGAGCTCCGGCCACTCGAGGATTAAAATCAGCCTTTTATTGGGGATTGACGCAATATTCCACGATGGGAAAACCTAATAGGAGCGCCTCAGCCTCCCGGACACCGAAGGAGCCGATAACCCAGCTCAGTCGCAACATCCCGGAGATTTTCCGTACGCTCCGGTCCGGCGACCACGAGACCTTGCAGACACCACAGGCCTCAGGCTCCATTTCACCCAGTCATGATTCGGACTCGCAGCTGACAGACGGGGATACGCGAACCCACCGACACAGCCAAGCGGTCAATCTCTCGGACCTACAACATGTTTCAGTGGACATTACCAATAACATTACAGGCACCCTGAAAGCAGCCATATTAGACCTCAAGATGGACATTCAAGTAGTGGCGGCCCGGATCACAGACGTGGAGCAAACCACGCAGCTCCACACAGCAGCTATCAGGCAAGTGCAACACACGTACGATGCCCAACTATCATATCTATATGATTTACACCGCCAAGTCGAAGACCTCGACAACCGAGGACGGAGGCACAGCATCCGTGTCAGAGGGGTCCCGGAGAGCGTAGAAGCGGGTTCATTGCCCCAGGTAGTTTGTGCCATCTTTAACGATCTATTAGATCGTCCTCCGGACTCCCCAATTGAGATGGAGAGATTACATCGAGCCCTCAGACCTCCCCCCGAGACAATGAGCCCCGAGGGATGTTATATGTTGTGTGGTGAACTTTCCGTTGAAAGAGGAAATTTTGAGAAAAGCTAGGGAGAGAGGCCAAATACACCACAATGGCACTGAGATCAAGCTTTTCCAAGACCTCTCCCCAACCATTCTGCAGAATAGACGGGCACTGCGCCCCCTGTTGGACCAACTCAGAGCGCGGAACATACAATACCGCTGGAAATTTCCTTTCTGCCTGTCCGCCACCGCCAGGGGCCGCACTGCGCTCCTGAGATCACCAGACGATCTAGCAGCCTTTTGTGATCAGCTCGATCTACCGCTGATGGAGCTTCCGGACTGGTGTGCGTTCCACTTCCCGTCCGAGCCATGGAGACCAGTCTCGCACAACCCCTCGCCTAAAGCGCAGAGGCATCGCTCCAGATGAAGAAGATCGGGACCCCCTTCTCCCGGTGCTCACACTTCCCGCCGAGATTCGGCATACCGCGATATGGGACAACCTGTAACCCCCCGAAGGAACAACCATGAAGCCTGAAATACACAGTACCTGATTCTACCTGAGTAGGTCGGTTTTTCCAGAGAGACTCACACCACTGTTACTAACTTTTAATTTGCCTTGTTCGTTCTCTGCTTCCCAGCCTCTCCCACGCTTTGTTTTCAGCATACATGCAAGGAAGTTCTACAGCTTGTCCTGTGAGTAGCAGAAAATAACCTATTAACCAGCCACAAGATAGACTCCGAAACACTCGAACAAAAATAGGGAACCATTATGCTGAGAGGAATTGAGTTCACTCCATCTACCCAAGAACAGCATGGAGAAACAGAATATGAGGAGACAGCAAAAACAAAGAACTGACCACGGCAGCTACAGGATCTGGAGACGAGATCATTATTTGGACATCACGGGCTGCGGGAACCACCCAACAAGCTACAGAACCAGCACTACGTCACCGATGAAGCAACCCATACAGAAGACTCTTAGAACTATCCCTTCCCACTAAAGCTCCTGAAGATGATCACTTCAGGTGATGAACAGACATACTGTTCTTAGATTTAGGAGAACAACCATTGCAATGTCATTGAAGTAACTGGGTCACCAATTACCTTCATTGGACCTTCCCCTAACCCCTTCTCCCTATACTTGCTCTCATGCCCTCCCACTTCTACTCCTGACCTCCCACCTTCCCTTTACCCTTCCCCTTTCCCTTCTCATCACCTCTCCCTCCCCTACTCCCTCCCCTCTTCTACCGACCTCCACCCACTACACTTTCCTCTCTCCCTCACCACCCTTTTCCCAGTCCCCCCTTTTCATTTTCCTTCCCCTTCTTCCCGTTTCTCCATTACCCCATTAATTTCAATAGGGTCATCTGTATTAAATGATAAAGTGCATGGATGGTATGAAGACACATGAGGGACCTGGAGTCACCAAGGCAGGCATAAGCGGACCCCCTCCCTTTCTAAAATGATGCAGACGCTTTTAACGGTTTGCACAGTAGAGGTCATTGATACTTAAACAGACTGGGGAATAGCACCCCTTAATACTGCCTATTAATACTGCCCACTATTTCCCCAACCATATACGGTACATCATTTAAACTGCCTTGAGGACTCCTAGGACCATAGTTACATCAAAACTGGCGAGATTCGCTGATACAGAGGCTTGATCTTAGATCCCCTCGCAGAGAGGTTTTGTATAATACATGGGATAAAAGCAAAAGCAAAAGTTATAGACTCACACCATCCTACACTTACATGTAGAAGGTTTAGATTATGTTCACTTGTGGTGAAGCAGTTGCCATACACCCACAAAACGAAGAGGCTATCACATGGAAGCATGAGTCACGATACTTAGGCTCATGTTTATATTAATGTTTACTTTATTGTTTACCACATGGTTTGAATTTTTAGTTATCTCTGGATGTTTATGTTATTATATGCACTTACTCACTAATGGCAGATACTCAGGCTGTATAACCTCAGGTGTCCGATAGCAAAAACCAAATGTACTACTATTAATACTGCTCTATTCCCCATTACACTGCTATCTACTCTAAATCCTCCCCGTGGCCACGGAGTAGGATCCCAGACACTCTCACCAACCCCCAGCAGCGGCACTAGGTTCTAGTCTGCTGACCATGCGGCCCTCCTTCTAATAGGTAAATTGGCATTTCCATTTTCACCTCTGGTACCTCTCTCTTCTTTACACTTTTCTTGCTCTCTCTGACTTTTTCTCTGTCGGTCTGTCGTACTTGGTGTGGGACTCTCCCCCCTTATTGATTAGTATTTATTTTTAGATCTAATTCCATACCAAAAATGACCAACAACATATTCCAAACTGTTTTTAATGCTACAAACCCTATTGCAAAAACTAAAGGAGTATCTATACTCGTTTCTAAACATGCCCCATTTAAGTATACAGACTCCTTGCTAGACCCAGAGGGGAGATTTGCATTTATCAAGGGTACCTATGCCTCTAGATCGATCACATTGGCTAACATGTATGCCCCAAACGAACACCAAGTGTCATTTTTTAGGAAAGTGAGCGATCTTTTGCTCTCCTTCAAGGAAGGGATAGTTATTGCGGGAGGCGACTTCAATGTCCCCCTCAACCCAGACCTAGACACTTCCTCAGGCACCTCAGCATTACCCTTCCGGGCCCTAAAACAAATTAAACTACAACTCCAAGCCCTGGAATTGCACGACACTTGGCGCACAATGTACCCATCCTTTAAAGACTACACATTTTATTCCACCCCCTTTCAAAAATACTCACGACTAGACTATCTTTTCCTCTCCCAACCTGACCTGACCTACCTTACGCAAGCCACAATTGAACCCATGTTTCTATCCGACCACCATCCTATATCAGTCACACTGACTTTCCCAGACTTGACCCCAAAAACAAAAACTTGGAGACTTAATTCCTCCCTATTAAAAGATGACATTTTCGCCACTCATCTGACAGCTACCATTAACACCTACTTCAAGGAGAACTCTACTCCCGACATATCACCCACCATTCTGTGGGAGGCTCACAAATGCGTGATCAGAGGGGAGTTGATGGCCCAGGCAGCGAAAGTAAAAAGAGCCCATCAGACTATCATAGACGACCTGATCACCAACATTAAACGGCTGGAAGCCACACACAAAAAGTCCCAGTCACAACAGACTCTACAGGAGTTGACGCATCTACGTACAACGCTCCTGGAAGAACTAGGTAAACGCGTTAGACGTAGATATGTCCTTCATCAACGAGTCTTTTATGAACAAGGCAACAAATGCAGTAAACTGCTAGCTAGGACAGTATGAGCCTCTAAACCATCTAACACGATCCACCATATTAGAACCCGGCAAGGCACTTTGCTGTCTAAAAATGAAGACATAGCTTGTGCTTTTGAACAATATTACAAGAAATTATATAACCTAGACCCCCCTAATACGAATTCTGACCAAGCGCTAAGCAGAAAGGAAGAAATACAAAACTTTTTGTCCCAATACAGCCCACAACCACTCACACAAACACAAGCGGAAGACTTAGAAAAACCCCTCTCCACAGAAGAATTACAATTGGCTCTGAAACAGATGAAAACAGGTAAAAGCCCGGGCCCAGACGGGTTTACCTTACAATATTATAAGTGCTTTGTCCAGATTCTAGCCCCCAAAATGTTAACCACCTTTAACTCACTAGCATATTCTACAATGAATATGGGACGCATGCTGGAGGCACACGTCACAGTAATCCCTAAGGAAGGAAAGGACACCACACAAATACAAAATTACAGGCCAATTTCATTATTAAATGTGGATATTAAGATCTACGCCAAAATTTTAGCTAACAGATTGTCCACCCTACTGCCAGGACTTATCTTATTAAACCAGGTGGGCTTTGTCCCTGGCCGAGAAGCTAGGGACAACACTATCAGAGCGTTAAACCTACACCATTGGCTCATGACCACAAAAACGCATGGCTTCTTCCTGTCTTTGGATGCTGAGAAGGCGTTTGACAGAGTGGCCTGGGACTATATGCGTGAGGTCCTAAAGAGGATCGGCCTCCACCCACGCATGCTGTCCCACATCTCAGCGCTGTACTCTAACCCGAGTGCAGCTGTAAGAGTAAATGGCCACCTGTCGAACGCCTTCCCCATAAGTAACGGCACGCGCCAGGGCTGCCCCCTTTCACCTTTAATTTTTGTGCTATCTTTGGAACCCTTCCTTAACAGACTAAGGGCCAACTCTGACATTGCAGGCATTACAATCAAGGGAAGGGACTACAAAGTCTCAGCGTTTGCAGATGACATTTTGCTTTCCCTGTCTTCCCCAATCACCTCTATACCCAACCTGCTCAAAGACAATGAACACTTTGGGACTCTATCATACTTTAAAATTAATTACGCAAAATCACAAGCCTTAAATATCACGCTTACGCCACAGGAACTTGAACGGTGTCAATCCTCCTTCCCTTTTCAGTGGAGTCAATGCCCAATAACATATCTAGGCATTCAAATCCCTACCAAACTAGAAGATCTCTACAGGACCAATTTCCTCCAGGCCTCGAAAAAAGCTCAACATGACTTAACAGAATGGGGGCCCCTCAACATTTCCTGGTTCGGCCGCTCAGCCCTCTTAAAAATGATAACTCTACCGCGATTCCTATATTTCATCCAATGCATACCTATCAATCTACCGGCTGCTTTTTTTGCTACATACAGGAAGATGTGCACTCTATTTTTGTGGAAAGGTTCCCCCCCACGCATAAAATTCACTCGACTTAATACTCCATAAGTATTTCCTGGCAAGCCATCTGGCTCGGGTGGTAGATTGGAATGTCCACGAGTCGGGTAAAACTTGGGTCACTCTGGAGAAATCATTCTCTCATCTCCCACTGGAATCTCTACCCTGGATTCTACCTGGACAAGTTCCACAGCAGATGTCAGCACACCCTCTAATACAGTGGTTCTCAACTCCAGTCCTCGGGACCCACCAACAGGCCAGATTTTAAGTATTACCTTGGGGAGATGCAGACTAGAATACTGCGATCACTGAGCAGCAAGTGATATCACCTGTGATGTATTTCAGTTATCTTGCAAACCTGGCCTGTTGGTGGGTCCTGAGGACTGGAGTTGAGAACCACTGCTCTAATATCAGCTTCGCTCAACTCATTCAGAAGAGCAACCAAACTCTCTTGCATATCTTCTATACGGGGCCCCTTAACTCCCTTGAGGGGGAACCCTGATTTCGTGCCTGGGCTATCACATTCCTTCCTTAAACAAATATGGCCGTACGATAAAATACTAGCGTATCAGTTCTTTGCTGACAAAACCCCTAGATCATACGAGAACCTAGTCGACCTTTCTCTGCTCAAATCCTTCCCCTTCTGGACGTACAGACAGATTTGACATTTCCTTTCTACTCAAGGAACAACCCCGACCTGGACCAGACAACTAACTTCATTCGAGGAAATATGCACCCGCACCTCTCCACAGAGACATCTCATTTCCCACATATACAATACACTCTCAGAAGGCGTCACTTACACCCCTGACTCAGCACACAAAGCTTGGGAAACGGACCTCCAGATGACCTTGACAGAAGAGGACTGGACACGAATCAATGAATATAGGGGGGCTATTTACACCCCCCTTTGAGCAGATTATAAGAGGTTACACTCAGTACCATACGATTGTAACAAACAAAGATTGTAAACTTGTCTATGCATGTACCTATCTATATTAATGTAATACATATGTAACCTGGATCAATATGTTCAAAAGGAATGTAAAATACCTCTAATTCAGTACAAGTTGTTGTATAATTGCCTCCTTCCCCTTCTGGACGTACAGACAGATTTGACATTTCCTTTCTACTCAAGGAACAACCCCGACCTGGACCAGACAACTAACTTCATTCGAGGAAATATGCACCCGCACCTCTCCACAGAGACATCTCATTTCCCACATATACAATACACTCTCAGAAGGCGTCACTTACACCCCTGACTCAGCACACAAAGTTTGGGAAACGGACCTCCAGATGACCTTGACAGAGGAGGACTGGACACGAATCAATGAATATATACACAAGGGCTCCCCTAATGTAGCCATCCAGGAGAATGGATATAAAATGCAAACACGCTGGTACAGGACCCCATCACTTCTACATAAGTTTTACCCTACTGTCCCAGACACTTGCTGGAGGTGCGGGAAAGCTAAAGGGACTATGTTACACATCTGGTGGGACTGTGATTCATTACAACCCTTTTGGAAGGAAGTACACGACCTTATTTCACATATCACAACATACACTTTGGCCTACTCGCCTGCTCAGTATCTTCTCCACCACACTCACCTAACTAAAAGTGAGTATTTCAAATCTTTGGCTATGCATTTGGTGAATGCAGCTAGGCTCTGCATACCAACACATTGACGATCCACTTCCATCCCCACAATAGGGGAATGGTTCCGGAGGGTCTCCAGGATAGAGGAGATGGAGGAGTTGGTACATATCTCTCAGGAACGAATTCAAAAGTTCACGACCACGTGGGCTTGCTGGACTTACTTCAAATCAACCCAGCAATACAGAACATTCCAACCTTGACAATTACGAGGTTAAATAGATATATAACTGTATCATCCAAAATCATTACAATTTAAGAAGCGTAGGGGGGGGGGAGTCCCGCGCCGGGAGATTGGACGGACCAAACTTTTTGCTATTCTTCTCTTTGTTTCTTTTTTCTATTCTTTATCTTTCCCACTAAACACATTCCCTACCCTCACAGGGGGGCTATTTACACCCCCCTTTGAGCAGATTATAAGAGGTTACGCTCAGTACCATACGATTGTAACAAACAAAGATTGTAAACTTGTCTATGCATGTACCTATCTATATTAATGTAATACATATGTAACCTGGATCAATATGTTCAAAAGGAATGTAAAATACCTCTAATTCAGTACAAGTTGTTGTATAATTGCCTCTGTTAATAAACATTATTATGAAAAAAAAAAAAAAAACTATTAAGCTAGATATATTCATCTATGGTTTACCTTCAGACTGTGCACGTAGCGTATTGGTCCGGGGGGAACAATGAGCCTGGGGAGCCCGTGGGGATACCCTACCAGGTGCTGCCAGAGGAGAATCAGGGTGGATCCCTGTATATAAATAGCAATACTGTAAATATTCATGTAAATGCTATTGAAGGTGTTGAAAAAGATGCTGGTATGGTATAGTGTTGGCTAGGAAGAGAAAAAGGTGTGGGAAGGAAGGGAAAGGAATAGGGAATGGAAAGAAAGGGAGGGGGAGGAAGGGGAAAAAGGAAAAAATGAGGGGGGAGGGGGGAAAAGGGGAGGAAGGGGAAAAGGAGATAGTGGAGGGGGGAATGGGGGAGGGAAAGGAAAGGGGGGCGGGATGGGGAAGAGGGGGGTTGTGGCAGGTCAAGGGATGGGAAGGGACGAGGGAGGTTAGGTGTGTTTAGGAGTATCTTACCTAGATTGCAGAGGATGGGTGTATGTGCAGTTGCATAGTTTAAATGCAAATTACCAATGCCGTCATGATGGTATTAAGAGGCAGGTAGAATGGACCAGACCGCTGTGTCTTGGAGTTCAAACCCAGTGTGGTGGGGTGAGATGTGCATAGACTTAAATGAAGTCCAATGTGAAAAACCCAAAAAGAGAGAGAGCTCACAGCTAAGAAAAAGGCAAAAGGAAGATAATGCCTGCCTTTAGAATGGCATATGATGTACTGAATCGTCTGTTAGGTATGTGGTACGGAGAGAGGAATATTACCGGATTTTCTGCATTTTACACTGCTGCTTGTGTTCCAGGCAAGCAGCAATGGGGGGACCGGAAGTGAGGAGGCCCAGAAGTCGCCCCATACCAGTGTCCCCAGTTGGAAAGGAGATTGCTTGTGAGAATGCCTCTGTGGGATCCAGATGGAGAAGGAAAGTTTGAGAGCCACTTGCAGGAGTACAGCAGACCCTTGGCGGGACTTCAATTATCCCACAGGCAGTGGGCAGACACGGGCAGGGCTGGGAGTCCACCTGAACCATCAACCATACCGCAATCACAGCCTAGAAGAGATGAAAAAATCCGTAATAGTCAAAATAAAAACAAAGGGAGAAATAGTAAATAAACACCCTCATAGTCACCATTTAAGTTATTGTGTTTAGGTCACAGCTCACATGAGTATGGACACCAGATACATGTTTATAAATTGTGTGAAGAGAGTGGGTACATTCTATGTTATGTGTACCCCAAGAACATTTTTCCCTGTTTTCATGAATTTGCAAAAATCACATTTCCCACATTGGAAAGTAACTCGCGGCAGGGAGCCACAAGGGTCCCTGTCCTTCTGGGACGAGAAGTGACTTAACACTAGACATGTGCATTCGTGTTCGTTTAAATGCATTTTCGTCCAAACTTCAGGTATTTTTGTTATCGTTTTAGCGATAACGAAAGTGCAGAATCCGAAAAAACGAAAGATCCGACATAAACAGATGCTTTATTTTCATTTTAGTTGCTACAACAGTTCGATATAGATACGAGATTCGACATGATGATGACAATAAGAATCTGTGTCCATCAAACCTGTGGTCGAATGTGCCTAACCTTAACTCTATTAGTCCAAGATTATTCTACATAGAGAGAAATGATTTGACATAGCGAGAAAAGATTTGACGTAGGGAAGAAAAGATTTGACATAGGGGAGAAAAGATTCGATGTAGGGGAGAAAAGATTAATAAAAATAATGATGATGGGGCGTGGCCTGCCGCGGAGAGGAATGGACGCTTGAGTACAGAGCTCCGTTCCACAGGGACTGATCCGCAGCAACATACAGCGACAATCCGACCCCGCTCCGGTCACACGGAAGGGACAAGGATCCGTGACCGTCCCGGGCATGTCCAGACGGCGGAATAAACCGCCAGCTCCACGCCGCCTCACAGATTACTACGCCAGCGCGGCCATGAACAAGGCCCAAGATGGCGCCGGCTCCGGGAAAAACGCCTCAGACACAGCCCTCACAGCAACTGATGAGGAGCGCCGTTCGGCCCTCTCACAGGAAGACTTCCCAGCGCTATCATGTGGAGACAATATGATCAGGGAAGAGATGGATACCATACCCTCACCAGATGCTGCGGTATCCCACACCAGCATGGACAGAGGTAAGAGGCTGGCTTCTTCTCCGGCCCTCTCCCCCATCAAAGAGCCCCAGCTCAAGAAGCATCAGTGGGCAGACAGGGACACTGATACCACACACATCCCTGCCCTAGCAGCAGTCCCTGCATCAGATAATCCTGTCACTGAATCCATGCTAAAATCAATGCTCCTCACACTGCAGAAAGATCTCCACAGAGAACTGCAATTATCTGTCTCACAAATACATGACAGGGTAGACTGCCTAGAAGGAAGAGCTCATCTGCTTGAAGACAGCATGCATGACCATGTCAGAGCTCATAATGAATTACTGGATGCGCATGAACACCATGCCTCAGAAATACACCACATGAAATTAAAATTGGCAGATTTGGAAGACCGTTCCAGAAGGAACAACATAAAATTTAGAGGCATTCCCGAATCTATCAAATCAAATGAAATTACTCCTTATCTACAGCAACTATTCTCACGTCTATTGCCTTGTTTAAATGCACGGGATATCACCATTGACCGGGCGCATAGGATCGCCAAACCTACGCACCTATCCCCGGACATCCCGCGGGATGTTCTAGCAAGAGTGCACTACTTTCACGTTAAGGAGCAGATTTTACAAGCAGCTAAAAACACCAAACCGCTTCCAGCACCGTATGCAAATGTTCTCCTATTCAATGACCTCTCCAAAGCCACCATGGAGATGAGAAGAGCATTCACCCCTGTCACCTCCATTCTACAAGAAAAGAAAATCACTTACAAATGGGGCTTCCCTACCAAACTTCTGGTGACCTATCAACAGCAAATAATCCCTATTCACACCCCCAAAGAAGGGTACAAAAAATTGACCAACTGGGGTTTTCTCCCACTACCTCCTGCCACGAGTGACCGCATGGGCTCCCATCCACATTCCGCTCCATTCCGGAATCAGATCCCTGGTAGAGGCGACAACCCTCACATTCCAAAGGCCTTAGGTCGCGACCATTTCTAGGATCCTCTGTGGACACTGCTTTAGTGTTACCTCACTCCCTCAGTTTATAGTGTGCCATGCACACTGATATTCTTGTTATTAGTGTTCATTTTGCCTTTTTTTTTTTTTTTCTCTCTTTTTGGTGTTTGTTTGATTACTCTCTTTTTGAGTACTTTACGTATTGCTTGACTAGTAACATATAGTGGTAAATCACCTGTGATATATTCAGAAAGGTACAATACTCTATATATAGTGTCATAACAAAGTTGCTTAGTTTTTTTAATTTTTTGACTGTCTTAGAGTCACTGTACAATCCTTGCTTCCATTACAGGACCTAAAGTTGCTTAATCTTTTAAGTGTGGTCTCGCTCCCCGTGTCCACATCCCAGGTCACCTCCTACTAAAATGGCCATTAAACTCACTTCACTGAATGCCAAAGGTCTGAATTCCCCCTTTAAGCGTAATCTCCTCTGGAGAGAAGCACTGACTCAGAAAGCAGACATATTCTGCATACAAGAAACACATTTCCTCAAAGACAAAGCACCAAACTGCACACACAAACGTTACCCACACTGCTTCTTTGCCAATGCCACCGCCAAAAAGAGAGGGGTGATGATTGCAATTAGTTCATCCATTTCGTTCCAGTTACACCACTGTGAAGCTGATGAAGATGGTAGATATTTGATCCTCTCCGCAACATTTGAAAACCAACGCTTAACGTTAGTAAATCTCTACGCACCCAACACAGGCCAAAATTTTTTTTACAACAAACTACTTTCCAAATTGGCACCTTACAGATCCGACCCAGTAGTACTGTGTGGGGACTTTAATGAAATCATTGATAATTCTCTAGACACATCTAATCCAAGCAAATGTAGGCCTTCTACACTTTCCTCTCTTTTACAAAATGAATATCTTTATGACCCCTGGAGATGCACACACGATACGGAGCGAGACTACACTTTCTACTCCAACTCTCAACACTCTTACTCTCGGATCGATATGTTCCTTACAGATAAATTCCTACTACAAACAATCACAGAGGCGCGAATTGGTAAAATTACCTGGTCTGACCACGCACCGATATCGATCACACTACTTAACAGCAACAAAAATACACGACATACTATTTGGAGAATGAACACGTCCCTGCTCCCCAACCCAACACTGGAAAAAGAACTTAGATCCGAGATTAAGAGCTACTTTGACAACAACCAATTCTCTATTACCGATCAATCTATGATTTGGCATGTGCACAAAGCTTACTTACATGGCCTTTTCATAAAATTCGGAGCACAGGCAAAAAAGCAACACGTAGCCACCACTGAAAAATTATTAACACAAATCCGTGCATTAGAAATTGTCAACAAAAACAAAACATCCATTACCATTTCCGATGATCTAAAAAATTTAAGACACCAACTTAGTGAGCACCTACATAAAAAATTTGAATATTATATTAAACGCCTTAAACTCCAGCACTACTCCTCAGCCAACAAATCAGGAAAATTCATGGCCAGACAAGTGAAAAAACACAATGCTAATACGAAAATACAGACCCTAATTAATTCCCAAGGTAAACAAGTACACAACCCATTAGATATTGCAAACGAATTTAGTGCATTTTACGCTAAATTATATAATCTCAAAGACTCTGATCACGAAGCCCATCCTACATTGGAGGACATTGACAAATTCCTCTCCTCCATTCATCTTCCCTCTATTTCCACTGCACAGCTAGAAAGCATTTCTAGCATTTTTTTTTTCTCTCTTTTTGGTGTTTGTTTGATTACTCTCTTTTTGAGTACTTTACGTTTTGCTTGACTAGTAACATATAGTGGTAAATCACCTGTGATATATTCAGAAAGGTACAATACTCTATATATAGTGTCATAACAAAGTTGCTTAGTTTTTTTAATTTTTTGACTGTCTTAGAGTCACTGTACGATCCTTGCTTCCATTACAGGACCTAAAGTTGCTTAATCTTTTAAGTGTGGTCTCGCTCCCCGTGTCCGCATCCCAGGTCACCTCCTACTAAAATGGCCATTAAACTCACTTCACTGAATGCCAAAGGTCTGAATTCCCCCTTTAAGCGTAATCTCCTCTGGAGAGAAGCACTGACTCAGAAAGCAGACATATTCTGCGTACAAGAAACACATTTCCTCAAAGACAAAGCACCAAACTGCACACACAAACGTTACCCACACTGCTTCTTTGCCAATGCCACCGCCAAAAAGAGAGGGGTGATGATTGCAATTAGTTCATCCATTTCGTTCCAGTTACACCACTGTGAAGCTGATGAAGATGGTAGATATTTGATCCTCTCCGCAACATTTGAAAACCAACACTTAACGTTAGTAAATCTCTACGCACCCAACACAGGCCAAAAATTTTTTTACAACAAACTACTTTCCAAATTGGCACCTTACAGATCCGACCCAGTAGTACTGTGTGGGGACTTTAATGAAATCATTGATAATTCTCTAGACACATCTAATCCAAGCAAACGTAGGCCTTCTACACTTTCCTCTCTTTTACAAAATGAATATCTTTATGACCCCTGGAGATGCACACACGATACGGAGCGAGACTACACTTTCTACTCCAACTCTCAACACTCTTACTCTCAGATCGATATGTTCCTTACAGATAAATTCCTACTACAAACAATCACAGAGGCGCGAATTGGTACAATTACCTGGTCTGACCACGCACCGATATCGATCACACTACTTAACAGCAACAAAAATACACAACATACTATTTGGATAATGAACACGTCCCTGCTCCCCAACCCAACACTGGAAAAAGAACTTAGATCCGAGATTAAGAGCTACTTTGACAACAACCAATTCTCTATTACCGATCAATCTATGATTTGGCATGCGCACAAAGCTTACTTACGTGGCCTTTTCATAAAATTCGGAGCACAGGCAAAAAAGCAACACGTAGCCAACACTGAAAAATTATTAAGACAAATCCGTGTGTTAGAAATTGTCAACAAAAACAAAACATCCATTACAATTTCCGATGATCTAAAAAATTTAAGACACCAACTTAGTGAGCACCTACATAAAAAATTTGAATATTATATTAAACGCCTTAAACTCCAGCACTACTCCTCAGCCAACAAATCAGGAAAATTCATGGCCAGACAAGTGAAAAAACACAATGCTAATACGAAAATACAGACCCTAATTAATTCCCAAGGTAAACGAGTACACAACCCATTAGATATTGCAAACAAATTTAGTGCATTTTACGCTAAATTATATAATCTCAAAGACTCTGATCACGAAGCCCATCCTACATTGGAGGACATTGACAAATTCCTCTCCTCCATTCATCTTCCCTCTATTTCCACTGCACAGCTAGAAAGCATTTCTAGCATTTTTTTTTTTTCTCTCTTTTTGGTGTTTGTTTGATTACTCTCTTTTTGAGTACTTTACGTATTGCTTGACTAGTAACATATAGTGGTAAATCACCTGTGATATATTCAGAAAGGTACAATACTCTATATATAGTGTCATAACAAAGTTGCTTAGTTTTTTTAATTTTTTGACTGTCTTAGAGTCACTGTACGATCCTTGCTTCCATTACAGGACCTAAAGTTGCTTAATCTTTTAAGTGTGGTCTCGCTCCCCGTGTCCGCATCCCAGGTCACCTCCTACTAAAATGGCCATTAAACTCACTTCACTGAATGCCAAAGGTCTGAATTCCCCCTTTAAGCGTAATCTCCTCTGGAGAGAAGCACTGACTCAGAAAGCAGACATATTCTGCATACAAGAAACACATTTCCTCAAAGACAAAGCACCAAACTGCACACACAAACGTTACCCACACTGCTTCTTTGCCAATGCCACCGCCAAAAAGAGAGGGGTGATGATTGCAATTAGTTCATCCATTTCGTTCCAGTTACACCACTGTGAAGCTGATGAAGATGGTAGATATTTGATCCTCTCCGCAACATTTGAAAACCAACGCTTAACGTTAGTAAATCTCTACGCACCCAACACAGGCCAAAAATTTTTTTACAACAAACTACTTTCCAAATTGGCACCTTACAGATCCGACCCAGTAGTACTGTGTGGGGACTTTAATGAAATCATTGATAATTCTCTAGACACATCTAATCCAAGCAAACGTAGGCCTTCTACACTTTCCTCTCTTTTACAAAATGAAGATCTTTATGACCCCTGGAGATGCACACACGATACGGAGCGAGACTACACTTTCTACTCCAACTCTCAACACTCTTACTCTCGGATCGATATGTTCCTTACAGATAAATTCCTACTACAAACAATCACAGAGGCGCGAATTGGTACAATTACCTGGTCTGACCACGCACCGATATCGATCACACTACTTAACAGCAACAAAAATACACGACATACTATTTGGAGAATAAACACGTCCCTGCTCCCCAACCCAACACTGGAAAAAGAACTTAGATCCGAGATTAAGAGCTACTTTGACAACAACCAATTCTCTATTACCGATCAATCTATGATTTGGCATGCGCACAAAGCTTACTTACGTGGCCTTTTCATAAAATTCGGAGCACAGGCAAAAAAGCAACACGTAGCCACCACTGAAAAATTATTAACACAAATCCGTGCGTTAGAAATTGTCAACAAAAACAAAACATCCATTACCATTTCCGATGATCTAAAAAATTTAAGACACCAACTTAGTGAGCACCTACATAAAAAATTTGAATATTATATTAAACGCCTTAAACTCCAGCACTACTCCTCAGCCAACAAATCAGGAAAATTCATTGCCAGACAAGTGAAAAAACACAATGCTAATACGAAAATACAGACCCTAATTAATTCCCAAGGCAAACGAGTACACAACCCATTAGATATTGCAAACGAATTTAGTGCATTTTACGCTAAATTATATAATCTCAAAGACTCTGATCACGAAGCCCATCCTACATTGAAGGACATTGACAAATTCCTCTCCTCCATTCATCTTCCCTCTATTTCCACTGCACAGCTAGAAAGCATTTCTACAGCTTTCTCTCCCACCGAAATCCTCAAACCAATAAAAACACTGCCACTACACAAAGCCCCTGGCCCCGACGGATTCCCAAACGAATATTACAAATACTTCTCTGACTTACTCACCCCACAACTATGTGACACCTTTAATTACTACACTACTACAGGCAAAATTCCCAAAGAATCTTTAGAGGCCCTGATTGTTACCATACCCAAACCGGGCAAATCCCCTGACACACCAGCAAACTACCGTCCAATCTCACTGTTAAACACAGACACCAAAATTTACGCAAAATTGCTAGCTCAGCGGCTCTCCACAATTATTCCACAAATAATACACCCTGACCAGGTCGGATTTCTACCTGGCAGACAAGCTTCGGACGGCACCAGACGCCTCATCGACCTAATCCAGTGGGTGGAGCACAACCAAACACCTTCTCTCTTCCTCTCACTGGACGCAGAGAAGGCGTTTGATAGAGTTCACTGGACATACATGGAAAAAGTACTATGCAAATTTGGCCTGTCGGGACCTATTCTCACAGCGATATTGAATTTATATTCCTCCCCCAGCGCCCGAGTCTGGACATCAGGGATAATGTCCACTCCATTCAACATCACTAATGGCACAAGGCAGGGGTGCCCACTTTCACCCCTGATTTTTGCCATGGTGATGGAGCCCCTGGCACAAGCCATCAGATCCGCAACAGCAATCTCAGGTATTAAAATAGGAGACGTTGAACACAAAATAGGACTGTATGCAGACGATGTCATTATCACTCTAACAAAACCCGAAATCTCCCTTTCAAATGTTTTGGAAATTCTGGAAATGTTCAGCCTAGTATCCCTTTACAAAGTCAATAATAGTAAATCCACTATGTTGAACGTAGGGATAGACCAACAGACCAAACAGACCATAACGAAAACCACACCTTTCACATGGTCCAAAAACTCCTCACTTCAATACTTGGGGATACACCTTACCTCCCCGAGCAAGACACTACTAAAAGTAAACTATGACATACTACAGGAAAAGCTTTTGCGCATTGCCAAAGACATGAGTAACGCATATGTATCATGGGCTGGTAGGATAGCCCTGGTCAAAATGTACCTGCTCCCGCACATTCTGTATATGTTCCGCACAATCCCTATACCAATGCTCTCCACGCAACTGAATCAACTACAAGGATTGCTCAATAAGTTTATCTGGCAACAAAAAAAACCCAGACTTAAACAAAATATTCTTCTGTCACCAGTCCAACACGGTGGAATGGGAGCCCCCAACATTCATGCTTACTACAAAGCAGTAATATTGGACCAATTAAAAGAATGGTGGTCACCCACCTCCAGGAAAACGTGGCACCAAATTGAGTCTGCAGCTATCACGCCAAACTTGAAACACGTTTTGTCAGCTACCCTACTTAACTTAAAACCACAGCGACATTTTCTACAATCTACAACTTCGGCTCTACGGGTCTGGACAGCTCTTACACAACAAGCAAGGGGAATACCCAATTCAATCCTTTCCAAACTTCCCATTCAAGCAATAGAAATGATATCGCCTGACCTGTCCGTCCACCTATGGACACAGAAAGGTCTCGTCAACATTGGACAACTGATGTCCACATCCGGGATCCACTCATTTGTACAACTACAACAATTATTTGGTATTCCCACATCAACCTTTTTCCTATACCTACGGATCCGCTCTATCATATCCCCAATCACTATACTCACTGACAATGCTCCAATGGCTGATATATTAAAATTCTATGAAATCCCAGCTCCAGCACAGAAAGGAATCTCAGTAATGTACAAAATACTAACGACATCGTCTGCAAATCAATCATCTCCCTCTATTGACTTCTGGTCATCCCTCACCACCACTCCACCACCACCCGCAAATTGGTACAAAGCCTTAACTCTCCCACTTCGAGTGTCACGTTGCACCTCCCATTGGGAATCAACTCAAAAACTGTTCCACAAATGGTACTATACCCCAGCCAGACTCGCAAAAATATACCCAACCACCTCATCTCAATGCTGGCGGAATTGCACCGAGGCAGGCACTCTGCGACACATCTGGTGGGAATGCCCTGTAATTCACAGATTCTGGGTAGATGTTACAAATCTCCTATGAACGATTTGCAAAGTCCCCCTTCCATCATCCCCCCTAAATCTTCTCTTGGGTCTTGATGTCCCGACATGGCCGAAACATATCAGAGTAGTGGCGACTCATATCCTTATTGCAGCCCGCTTAGCTCTAGCGAGAAAATGGAAATCACCACAACCTCCCCTTCTATCAGATCTTATTGTTCTCTTAAATTACCACTTCCACATGGAATTCGCCTTTGCTAAAGCCAACCTAAATACCGCCTTGTTCCTCCAAAAATGGGAACCTTGGATATCCGATTCGAGAAGCACAGCTCTTTCATAGACTCTACCTGATGATTCTCGCTTGAACCCCTATTTACAGTATCCTATTTTCACTAAGTAGGACTTACAATTCTTTGTCATGACTAGCTTAAAGTTCCGCATTCTTGGGCCTACTTTAATTGCTTTTGTTGATTGCAGTATATTTCACAACTGGTGGTTGAAGGGCTGCCTCACCCCCCGTGGCACAGTGAGCGCCCAATTTGGGGTGCCAGGGTGGAGAGACAGTGCTGACACCATCCAACTGATGTGTAAGTTAAACGTATAGTGTTAAATCTTCATAATCCACATCCTATTTACATGACTAATACCTTACTCATGATTGATGTATATTGTATTACTCAATATGGAATGTTGATATAATGCTTTTTTTTTTTTTTTACATGCTTTGTACGGATTCTCATGAAAAATTCAATAAAACTTAAAATATAAAAAAAAATAAATAAACCTAAAAATAATGATGATGATGAATGTTATTGGCTGATTGTAACCAAAGAGGAGGAGCAGTAAAATAGCTAGAACTAATGGGGAGTACACACGGTCGGACTTTTCATCTACAAAAGTCCAACGTACGCCAACGGACTAAAGCTGGCTGGTAATCCGATCGTATGTGGGCTTCTTCGGACTTTCAGCTGACTTTTTCAGCCTCAAATCCAACAGACTTTAGATTTGAAACATGCTTCAAATCTTTACGTCGTAACTACGACGGACCCCGAAATCCACTCGTCTGTATGCTAGTCCTACGGACAAAAAAATGACGCATGCTCATAAGCAAAAACTAAACGGAAGCACTCGGTCTAGTAAAACTAGTGTTCGTATTGTAGGAAGCACATTCCTCACGCTGCAAAATCTGTGATCGTTGAATGCAGCGCATTTAATGTCTTCTTTACGAATGCTATAAAGAACGAAGATGTTTTGCTGTTCCTATTCAAACAGAGTTCTCCCAAACAGATTTCTGGATTCTTTTTCTCTTTGATCTCATGAATGACATGGTATGCTTTTTCAAAACAATGTTTCCATACTAATAATACTTTTTAATTTTTTTTTTTTTTGGTGGAGTCATCTTTTCTTGTAATTTTTAACCAGATATTTATTTTATGATTGTTGTGGAACTTTTTTTCTGTTTATCTATAAATTTGTTTGTAAAGTTGCCACAGGGAACCCATTTTATACAGTATATAATTTTTATTTTTTTTTTGGTGTTTGTAAAGTTACCACAAAGAAACCATTTTTCTTTTTAGGTTTTTATTGTATTTTTTTTAATGTTTGTAAAGTTACCACAAAGAACCCTTTATAATTTTTGTTTTTATAGTGATTTGTTATTTTTTTTATATAAAGTTAACCCAAAGAACCGTATTTGGTTATGTATCTTTTTTTTTAAATACTTACCACTCGAACATTATTAACATTATTTTAATTTATTTTTGGTGTGTTTTTGCTAAATCAATGAGATTGTTGTCCCTTGTTAATTTAACATTGTGTCTAAAATCTATGATTTAAAATAAAAAACCTAAACTCAAAAAAGATCCATTTATTTATGGTCTAAATAAAATAAAGAGGAAGTCAACGCTGGAAAAAGTATGTGTACAAGAAAATGGGGATCTTGAGGAGTCCATATAAGAGGGAGCACAATCTGGTCCAAGAATCCCAGAGATCAACAGCACCAGCAGATGATATAGATGTCCCCAGACTGTGGTACTACAACAGCCTGCGTCTTCTGTCAGACCAGACTGAACCCAAGTCATCACTTTCTTCTCTTCCCTGCAGCCTTTCCTCCACGCTGCCCTGCAGCCTTCCCTGCAGCCTTCCCTGTAGCCTTCTTTCGAGGCTGTGGCTCTGGTGTTTCAGTTGTGGCAGGAGGAGGAGGAGGAGGAGGAGGAGGGGGGCTGCCTCATGTAGTTGGGTGTTTCGTGTTAGCGTGCCCTGCAGCCCCTTCTGGATTGTTTCCCCAAATAGTCGCTCACAAATGAGGCGCTGCTCCCAATCCATTTGAAGAAGCCTGCTGGCTAAGTAGCAGCCATAGGACTCTTCCGCTTCGGGGGGGCTCCTTAAAAAACGGGTGGCCTCTTGCATGAGGCGCAGGGATGCCTCCTGTGTGACCGTCCCCTTCCTGGCCCTTTTTTTGGAAAGGTGGAGGGGAGGCACTTGGGATTCGGTCAGGCTCCTACTGGGCCCAGCCACCTCACTTGGCCCAGCCACCTCACTTGGCCCAGCCACCTCACTGGGAGCAGCCACCTCCTGCCTGACACTGGGCCCAGCCTCCTCCAGGATGATGGTGAATCCGGCCTCCTCCAGGCTGTCCATGGGCCCGGTCTCCTCCTGCCTGCCACTTTCCCCACATTCCTCCTGGATGGACTCATCCTGTGTATAAAAAAAGGAGATAGTTTTAGTATATTTTTTTTTGGGTTCATCAATGACACACAGTTTGCTTCTCATGACTAGCAAATTCAATGTGAATACATCTCTTTAATAAAAGAGTCTAATCAGACACCCTAATTATTTCAAGCAGGTGCCAAACATATCTAGCCACTACTGTCAATTTATATGTATACACAATTTTGAATTATTTTAGACAATTATAACATCCAGTTAACATCATTAATATTAGTACAGTAAATATTTGTTAAAATAATTTACCTGACTCCAGATGGTCATATCCGGTTCATCCAGGATGGAAGACCCAGCTTGCTCCTCATCAGCCTCTGCTGGGGTGGAGGGAAGGGTGGAGGGAAGGGTTGAAAGTGATGCCCTGGCTTCAGTCTGGTCATCAAGAAAACGGAGATGATTGTAGTACCACAGCCTGGGTACATAAACATCATCTGCTGATGCTCCTGATCTCATTGATTCCTTGATCTTCTTATGTTCCCTCTTATACATGTTCCTCAAGACCCCAATTTTCTTGAGCAATGTCTCCATTGTTGCTTCCGGGATGGTCGCCTGGACAAAGGACAGAAGTCTCTCCAGCGTTGACTTCCTCACATGCTTTGCATAATACTGTGGGTGTTTCACCTCCCACAAATTCCTCATCTCTCTATATTTAGAAATAAAAGCAGTAAGGAACTCTGGATCCTTAAATAGGGGATTCATAATGTCTGTATAAAAGATAAAGTCACAAGACAAAAAACACTTATTGGGTTTCTGCTAAACCCTCATCATCTTATCCCTATGTAGACCTCATCAATCTGTCAAGCCATATAGGCCGCTTGCTACAAAGTCTTGACCAAAAGTATAAATTTTAAATTACCTTTGTTTAGTAGCGTCCCGGTCCACTATCACCTACGCACAGAACGTACGTACGACACAATACGTAACAGCGCTTTATACACTGCACATGCGTAATACTACGCCTATTTGGCCCGCCCCTGACGTTCTTTTTGTTTACGCATATAACCCGCCCTTGACTCTACGCACAGAACGTACGTACGACACGTGCACAAGGCCCCTCTTTATACACTACGCATGTGTGAAACTCCGCCTGCGTCGCCCGCCCCTGACGTTCAATTTTAACTCATGTTCTCTGCCCCTTAATTCTACGCACAGAACGTACGTACGACACATGCGCAAGGCCCCTCTTTATACACTACGCATGTGTGAAACTCCGCCTGCGTCGCCCGCCCCTGACGTTCGATTTTAACTCATGTTCTCCGCCCATTTTAAGTTACGGCGCGTAGTGGGGTGAATAATGGCGGAGACACATCAGGTGTTTACTACCTCAGGTAGCGAAGAAAGCCCGGAGGCCGGAACGTCAAGATCTGTGAGGCCTAGATTTAAGGCCTCCAATATGTCCTTTGAAGAGATGGTGGAGATGGTGGCCATTCTTAAAAAAAAGGACTATGATGGGAAGTATGGACCGTACGCCCGGCCAAATTTGCGCAAGGCCAAAATAATGGCGAAGGTGGTGGACACTTTACAGGCTTATTTTGGGGTACAGCGCTCCAAGGATCAAATTAGAAAAAGATGGTCTGACCTCAAACTCAGGGAGCCGGATCAGTACAGACGGATCCGTAAAGTGCTGAAAAAAAGTAAGTACCTGTGTTTTCATCTTGTGTTGATTACCTCGTATACCGCTCCATGTGCTTTTCATTCCTATACGATTGTTTGCATCGTTTGAAACGATCTTTTAATAAACATTGTTACATATCTATATATAATATATATATATACCTCTCTCTATATATATATAGATATATATATATTTATATCTATATATACACACATATATATATATATATATACACACACACATATACATATGTATGTATGTATATATGTATGTATATAGATATATAGGTAGATATAGATAGATATAGAATTTTTTTTTTTTTATTTAAATTAATATCTATTTTTAGATTTAGATTTTGTTTGAGATTGAAGATTTATATTTAGTTATAGATATAGAGAGAGAGAGAGATCCAAAGATTTTTTGATATATTTTGATATTGATATCTAGATATCGAGATATCTATCTATCTTGATATGTCTTTAGAAATTAAAATCTTGAAGTCTACTAGTAACTCTACACAAACAGACAATTTGTACACCACTTCACTACAAATGTTTGAAGATTAGTATGTACTAAAATATCTGTGTGCTAAGTATATTAATTTTTTGCTTCACATAGGGGAAAAATCACTCAGCCAACAAGAGAAACCCAGTCCCCCCCAAGCAAAAGAACATACTTGGGAAATCAGCCCAAGCCCCACTGAGGATGTGGAGGAAGGAGAGGTGGGCGACATGGGCACCCCACCAGGTGAGTGTCTGACACACCAGCTTACGGTAATCTATGGATGGCTGCCTTTTATTTAATGTAATTTTTCTACTCTATTTTAGGTGATCTGGTTGTGCTTGAGTCAAGCAACAGCGCCACCCCCGAGGATGTTCATGAAGTATGCAACATGGGCACCCCACCAGGTCAGTGTCTGAGACACCAGCTTTATGGTAAGGTAAACTATGTATGTGTGCATATTTCTAAACACATTTTTTTTTTCATTCCACTTTAGGTCCAAGTGACTATTTCACCACAGACAGTGCCCAACGGCTAATTGCTCAAATAATGGCCTGGAATGGGGAGATCGATCAAATGCGGAATCGGCTGGATCGTATGCAGCAGGAAATGAAGGACATGATTGATGTTTTGGGTCGAATCTAAATGCCCTTTTTTAAACCCCAAAACATTGATCATGTCCTTCATTTCCTGGTTTGCTGACCCCATTCTGGGCCTTCTCTTTATTATTTTCTGTTAAATTATATGCCTGTTTAACAACATTTAAAAAAGGAGGCCTATTTTTAAAAAAAAAAACAAACAAAAAAAAAAAGGATTTGAAAAAAGACAACAAAAAAAAAAAGGATTTGAAAAAACACCAAAAAAAAAAAAAGGGTTTTAAAAAAACACCAAAAAAAAAGGCCTGTTTGCTAAAATCAAAATGCCCAGCAAATTTTATTTTTGATTATCTAAAAATATTTAACTCTAATTATAGTATTCTAAATTTATTTAATTTATCTTTATATTTTTGGCTAGGAACATTTTATACTAAATGCATAACTGAATGGATACCAAAGATTAAAAACATCTGCTTAGAATTAAATAAATGTGTGGTTTGTTATTTCAATGCTCAGTATCAGTTTGTTTATAAATTTCAAAAAAGTGGTTTACAGTGGCAATGGAGCTTATTTAGAAATTTACAAGGAAAATACAGTTGGCACTACAACTGCTCGACCATAACCTAGGAGAAAGCCCAAAAGAAAGGCAAGCAATAAATATAATTCAAGATTTCATCAAGATTGTTTTTATTTTATTTATTTTTATTTTTTTTAGATATCCTGGCCCATTGCAATGGCCCCCCTACCCATAAAATAATTAACATATTGCTGTCTAACTTGACGGGCACTTTGGGGGGCCAAGCCAGTATGGACAGTATCCAGGCCCGTAAGATTCTCAATGATAAGTCCGGCCTCAGGCCCAACTGGCACCATATAATTTTGAGAATGTTTGTGCAAAACGCTGTGCAGGATGCTGCACGATAAAATGATAAAATTAAGTTTGTATTCCGCCAAATTAATGGAGGTTTGAAACAGGCGGAACCAGCTGGCCAGAATCCCAAACGCATTCTCAACCACTCTTCTAGCTCTGGCCAGCCGGAAATTAAAAACCCTCCTCTCCGGGGTGAGGGTTCTTTGGGGGAATGGCCTCATGAGGTGCTTGCTCAGAGTGAAGGCTTCATCGGCAATGAAGACAAAGGGGAGTCCTTCCACGTTATCCGCATCAGGTGGCAATCCCAGGCCACCACTCTAGAGACGCTGGCAGAACTCCGTCTGGGCAAATACTCCTCCATCCGACATCCGGCCATTCTTCCCCACGTCCACATATAGAAATTCATAGTGTGCCGACACCACCGCCATTAAAACTATACTGTGGAACCCCTTATAATTAAAATAGTATGACCCCGAATGGGGTGGTGGCACAATGTGGACATGTTTCCCATCTATAGCCCCTCCACAATTGGGAAAGTCCCAACGGGTGGCAAAATGGGATGCCACAGTCTGCCATTCCTGTGGCGTTGAAGGAAACTGGGGAATCAAACAAGAAAACAAAAATCAGTAATTTTGAATCGAACATGGCAAGAAAATTATACAATTAAAAACATTATTAAACAGCATCAGTATAACATTAAATAATGTATATCTTCTGGAAGAAATAATATTGAAAGGCACACTTATCAGATTGCTCACCCCCTCTGATGGAACATTGATTACATTTTAGGGGGTGGTGAAATTACCAAAAAATATTAATTTTAGGACACACAAGGATTTAGGGACTAAAAAGGCTACAAGACTGCAGTTGTTCCACTCTGCAAGTGCAGTTGCTCCCCAGCTTAAAGTAAGTGAGGTAAGGTAAAAAGGCTTTCATTTTGCAAGGAGTACAAAATCACATGCAAGGGCAATTAATGAAAACACTTTGTGGCTTGTATATGATTTGATGATGGAAATCAGCAGAGCTTCTGCTCATTTACTAAAGCACTGGAGCAAATGCACTTGTAGAGTGTACATGCATTTTGCAAAGTGCAACATATATTTGCTTTTTAAAAATCAACACCACAGAAGATTCTAGCAAATTATTAGGGAGGGGGGGTTGAAATCAAGCTAATTATAAGCACACTATTTGGATAGCGTTTAGGGGCTACAAAATACAATGCAGCTGACTAAATACATTCAAACTGAGTAGACGACGTGAATATGTGACCAGCATTGTATGCTGGAGAGGTTATTGAAGGCAAATATACATGCATGACAAAAAAGAACATGAAACAAATCAAGCATGCGTGAGAAGAAAAAGGGGACATTCACACTATATTACAATGATGGTAAGTAGTGTTTGAGCTAAGAAATACATTACATTATCAAAGAATAAATAAAAGAACATGTGATGCTAATAAAAGAAACAATTCTTACCTTATTATAGTCCTTCTGCAGGACCTGGATGATGGCAGAACAGGTCTCTGGGATAATGATCCCCAGAGCCTGGGGGGAGATGCCTATCGAGAACTTGAGGTCCTGCAGGCTTCTCCCCGTCGCCAAGTACCGCAACGTGGCAACTAGCCTCTGCTCCGGAGTGATGGCTTGCCTCATGCAGGTATCCTGCCTGCTGATATAGGGGGTCAGCAAAGCCACCAAACGGTCAAAAACGGGGTCCGTCATCTGGAGAAAGTTCCTGAAATCCTCAGGATTATTCTCACGGATCTCACGGAGCAATGGCATGTGACAGAACTGGTCACGCTGGAGCAACCAATTCTTGGTCCATGAAGTCCTCCTCGCCCTGTTCATGGACTGGTCTAGGTCTGAAGAATAACCTACAGCACCAAACACATACAATGCACGAGCTCGACGACGAGTACGTACAGGTAACATGGCTATAAAACGGTCGGCTGGTCAGAACGCACTTAACAGAACGCACTGAAGAACAGCAAGGCCTGTGAAGAACGACCTGAAAATCAGGAACGAGCGGCCAATAAAACAAAGATTTCTCAATGCCAACTGACCAAACGCACTGAAAAGCAGATACAAACCTCACAAGCACAGACTGAACAACAGTTAAAACGAACTGAAAAATACGAGTCTCACAAGCGCGAATCGTCTCTCACCAAACTTCTACTAACACGAGATAAACACGAGATTAGCAGAAGGAGCCCAAAGGGTGTCGTACGGGCTATTAAACTTCCGTTTTATAGTCTCGCCGGACTTGATGTACGTCACCGCGTACTAGGCTGTCAAACTTTTGTGTGGTCGTGTGTAGGCAAGTCCGTTCATTAGAAAGTCTGCCGCAAGTCCGCCGAAAGTCCGCAGGAAGTCTGTCGGACAGGCTGTCGGACTTTTGTAGATGAAAAGTGTGACCATGTGTACGCGGCATAAGTTATGCTTATGGTGTCTGTTGAAAGTTCTAAGAAGATTCGATGGAGCAGGTAAACTATACGAAGTTGTACAGTTTAGCTGCTCCTTTGAATCTTCTTTGAACATTCGACAGACACCATAAGCCTTCAATGACAGATTCAACCTTAATTTGGATTTTCGGACTAATGCAATTTTTAACGAAAAACGAAATAAATAACAACGAATTTCGGGAGTAACTAAATAAATTTATTTTTCGGACGAAAACAAAATTCGGAAACAAAATATTTCAGTGTGCACATGTCTACTTAACACCAAGATATCTCATAAAGATTGATTGCATTTAAATATCAAGTGTGGCTCAGGTTCTGTTAACAATTTCAGGGATGGGTCATCCCTTAGTAGATGCCAATGGGTATTTAGAATATTTCTTAGAGCTTGATGTTGGTTCTTATATTTTCTGATTGGACGTATACCCAATGGGTGGGAGGGTGTGAATGTTTCTCCCTGGAACAATAAAAGATCTCATGGGTTGTCATTTGCATTTTTGAAGGCCTTTTTTGAGGGATTTTCTACTATAACCTTGGTCAAAAAAGTGTTTCTGCAGGAGGGAGGCCTGTGTTTTAAAGTCATCGCTACTGCAGTTGCGCTTTGCATGTACGTATTGTCCCTTGGAAATGGAATTAATCAAATGGGATGGGTGAGCATTTGAAAAGTGCAGCAGGGAGTTTCCCGCTGTGTCCTCTCAATGAAGGTTGGTGGTAATCTCACTCTCCACACTTTTGTGTATGGTAAGATCCAAAAATTGAAGAGTATCCATATGCCAGTTGAGTGTGAAGGATAGATTGTAGTCATTTTGATTGAGTCCCTCAACGAATGCGAACAAAAGCTGTGACCCGGGTCCTGCCCCAGGGGACTTGTATCAATGCAAAAAAGTTTTAAAAACGGCTGTTTTTTTCGGGAGCAGTGATTTTAAGAATGCTTAAAGTGAAACAATAAAAGTGTAACATTCCTTTAAATATCATGCCTGGGGTGTCTATAGTATGCCTGTGTTTATAACAGTCCCTGCACAAAATGATATTACTAAAGAAAAAAAAAGTAATTTAAAACTGCTTGCGGCTGTAATATAATGTTGCCCCCCCCCAGCCCATTACCAGGCCTTTTGGACCTGGTATGGATATTAAGGGGTACCCCGCATCTAAATAAAAAAAAAGGCGTGGTTCCCCCAGGCCCTATATACTCTGAACAGCAGTATACAGGTGGTCCCCGGATTACAAACAAGATCGGGACTGTAGGTTTGTTGTTAAGTTGAATCTGTTTGTAATTTGGAACAGGTTCCTTTTTTTGAGTGTAGCTCCAGCCCAAAAATCTATTTTTAAGCTTTTTGGATAATATAGGGAAGGGTTATCACCCCTGTAACATTTATTTTGTTGTCTGTGCCCCTGTTCAGAAGATTTCACTTCGCTTTCTGTCCCTTATGACAAATGAATTTTGAAAATTTTAGGCTATTAGGGAAACAAGGATTGGTGATAAAGCTTCAGTGGAGGCACCTTTTTTCCCATATTAACTCTTACAGGAGAGAATTTCCCTTCCTAGGGGTAGATTTCCTCTCGCTTCACTTTGTCTCCCTCCGTTTGTAAGTAGGAGTCATTTGTAAGTCGGATGTTTGAAAATAGGGGACCGCCTGTATATACTATGCGACCTGCCCTATACACTCTGCGGAAAATTGGGCCCTAGGTGTTGGTGGTAAGCCCTGTAAGCCCTCACAGTTACTCTTGGTGGGCGCAGGAATGGGCCCTGCTCTGAAACATTAGATCAAAAATTGTAATTACAATACAGTGCATCTGTAGTGCAGTTGCTGCTACTTTTCTGGAGGTGTACACAGTACACAATACAGTGTAGTGTTGCAAAACAAAATATACATCATGTCCAGAAGGTCACCAAGAAGAGGCAGACGCTCACAGGCCACTAAAAGATGGCAAGCAGGCTCTGTATCATGGTGCAACCTCTGCCATGGCCATGGGGCACACTTGTCCTTTTTTTCTGCTGCTGGCCGTGTTATTGAGCCAGAACATGCAGAAGAGTTGGTGGAGTGGATAACATAGCCGTCCTATTCCTCCTCATCCTCTGTCACCCAGGCTCAGAGTAGTTTTCCTTCCTATGCAACTGCCAAAGCGGCCTATTCCACCGACTCCTTGTCCACAGTCACTTCTTCCATAGCCCCACCATCATGCACGGAAGAGTCCCCAGAACTATTCGACCACAGTGTCGGGTACATGCTGCTGGAGGATGCGCAGCGATTTGAAGGCTCCGATGTTGGCTGCCAGGTTGAGCAAGGGAGTAATGTGAGCCTAGAGAGAGGGGGTGCCCAAGAAGGACAAGAAACTGGCAGTCATGTTCCCCCAGCTGCAGCATAGTGCCAAGTTTGCTCCAGTGATGAGGAGGGAGGGGATGATGAGGTCACTGATTTTACTTGGGTGCCTGATAGAATAGAGGAGGACTGCAATGAGGCAGGATGTCCTCTAGGGAGCAGCTTAAGGGCAGCCACCCTACTGCATCACACCGCAGAGCTCCGCAGGTGCAGGATGCTGCTGACTCTCTGCTGATTTTGAAAAGTTCCTATAGTCTACACCAGTGTTTCTCAACTCCAGTCCTCAAGGCGCCCCAACAGGTCATGTTTTCAGGATTTCCCTCAGATGAAACAGCTGTGGTAATTACTAAGGCAGTGAAACTGATCAAATCACCTGTGCAAAATAATGGGAAGCCTGAAAACATGACCTGTTGGGGTGCCTTGAGGACTGGAGTTGAGAAACACTGGTCTACACCAAGGAAGAAAATATTAGGTTAAAATAAGAGAATTACATGAAAGAATACAGAGTATATTCCTGAAAACATTAATCTACAAACATATTTAGTTACAAGCCAAATGCATACCTTTCCCATAATTACCCTTTGCACCAAGGTTCCATTCTGATGTTTGCACTCCCATAAAAGTGTGTGTTTCCCTCCCATATAGTCTGTGTATATCATTACATGCTGATGCCTCATAGCGTGGCTCTGATTGGTGAGCTTCCCTATTCCTGGTTAAGGACTGGCTACATCTCCAATCCCTATACTTTGCATAAGTCAGCCCCCTTTAATGCAAATTCTTGTGACTATTCTGAGCAGGAGATTAACTTGAATTTTGATTACGGGTTGGCCTCTCTTCATTGCATATCCCAGCATGGGATACTTTGGAGTGAGTATGTGTGAAACAATGAGGTTTGGATCCCATTGTTTGTATACACAAGCCTAGGCACGACTTGTCTGGTCTACCAGAGATTTCTGTGAAAATAATATGTTCCGCCCTACATAGATAAAAGCTAAATTAAAAATACTCATAATTCCAATATTTTACAGCTATTAATGTAGATTTCACATAGACTCATAAGGCAACAAATCTGCTGGCTACAGCAATTGAAAGACCCACATCAAAGAAAAAGGCAGACTTCTCCTTGCTCCTCATCTGGGATCTCCAACCCTACTATACCTCCACTCCTCTCGAAAACCTGCACTGAGAGGAATGAAGGTATAGCAATAGGTGTCCCAAGTACTTTCAGCCAATCTGCTAGCAGTACACCACCATCTGATTTTAGCACGCAAATTTCCCTACCCCAGTTGCTAAACCGTAAAAAGAAATTCAGTCCCAGCCACATGCTCAGTGTCTGAATGCTAGCTTGGCCAAATTGCTAGTACTGCAACTACTGCCTTTTCAGCTGGTAGACTCTGCCCCCTTTCATGAATTTGTGGAATGTGCTGTACCTCGGTTGCAGGTTCCAAAACGCCATTTCTTTTCATGGAAGGCCATTCTGTCTCTCTACCGGCATGTGGAAGGCAATGTTTTTGTCTTATTGGACAGGGTGGTCAGCAGTAAGGTGTATATTACCATGAACTGATGGTCTAGCAGGCATGGGCAGAGATGTTACCTTTCTTTCAAAAAGTCTGTGGTAATTTCCAACGTTCATACAATGCCAGTGCTCGGCTAGCTGACATTGAAAGGGGATGCAACCTGCCCACCAACCGCCTCTTTTGTGACATGTCCACTAGGTGGAACTCAACGTGGGCAATGCTTCAGTGGCTGCACATGCAGCAGAGGGCCATCAATGGGTGCCTGTGTGAGTATGGCACCAGGAATGGGTCAGGGGCTACTGATCAAGGATGCATGCACTGTCCTGTTACCATTTGATGAGGCCATGAGAATGGTGACCGGTGACAATGCATGCATCAGTGATACTGTTCCTCTTGTCTTCCTGTTGGAACATACGCTTCATGGAATAATGGACAGGGCACTTGAGGCAGAACAGGAAGAGGAGGACTTCCTTACCTCCCAAGGCCCCCTTTATCCAGATATTATTCCTGAAGGCCCGCCAAACACACAGGAAGAAGAGGAGGAGGATTGTGTCAGCATGGACGTGGAGGATAACACTCAGCAGCAGTCTTCAAGGGATGGTTTTCAGTCCCCAGAAACCCAAGGAGTTGTACGTGGCTGGGAGGAGGTTGTTACGGATCATGTGATTCTTAGTGACCCAGAGGACTCAGAATTTAATGCCTTTGCAAACTTTTGCAGGCTTTGCAGAATCAGGGAGGCCATGCAGCGTAAGGACCCTAGTATTCGTGGTATCAAAGAGAGGGATCATTACTGGCTGGCAACCCTTCTTGATCTACGTTACAAGGGTAAGGTTGCAGAACTCATCCTGCATTCGCAGAGGGAGCAGAGGATGAAACATCTTTAGGAGGCTTTAAAGAAAGGTTTGTGCAATGCATTTCCAGACCCTGTGAGGTTACAATTTCCTGGTGCTGGACAGCGTGTTGCTGAGGCTTCGTTCAGTCAAAGGAAGAGCAGTGGAGTAGGTGCCTGGCTGACCGATGCCTTTAGACAATTTTTCAGTCCTTAGCACCAAGGTCTGATCGGTTCAAGCAACCATCGCCAGCGTCTGCATTACATGTTGTAGGAATATCTAGGGGCAAGAGTAAACTTGGAGACCTTTCCAACATAGCATCTACTGGGTTACTGGGTCTTGAGGATGGACCACTGGCCAGAACTAGCTCAATATGCAATTGAGATACTGGCCTGTCCTGCATCCAGCGTTCTTTCTAAACGCACATTCAGTGCTGCTGGAGGGTTTGTAACGGATCATAGAGTGTGCCTGTCCACAGACTCCATTGATAGGCTCACATTCATAAAATCAATCAGTCTTGAATCAGCAGCAGCTATCAAGCACCTGATGCTGATATAACATATTGATTTTTCTATGGATGTGAGATCCCTTGAAGACTGCCTATGCTGAGTGACTATCCTATTCCTCCTCAATCTTGATGATGCTAGCTTCCAACAATATTTTTGGTTTAGGGCACCACCACTGCCTAAGGCCCAATTTTTCTGTCCCTGTTTAACAGGAGCACGTAATTACAATTTTTGATCTAATATTTCACAGCATGGCCCATTCCTGCGCCCAACAAGAGTATCAATGAGGGGTTACAGTGTTGTGCACCACCACCACCAAAGGCCCAATTTTTCTGCCCCTGTCCCAGCGGCAGAAAAAAAGGACAAGTGTGCCTCACGGCCACCTGCAGAAGATGCACCATGTCCATGACCAGCACTGTGGACTGTAGACACAGAGCCTGCTTGCCCTCTTTTAGTGGCCTGTGAGCATCTGCCTCTCCTTGGTGGCCTTCCGGACATGATGGGAATGTTGTTTTGCAACACCACACTACACTGTATTGTGTACTATGTACTCCACCAGAAAAGTAGTAGCAACTTCACTATGGGTGCACGTTACTGTGTACACCAACAGAAGTGTAATACCAACTATGGGTGTAATGTATTGTTTACATCACCAAAAAAGTAGTAGCAACTGCACTAGGGGTGCACGGTATTGTGTACACCACCAAAAGTCTAATAGCAACTATGAGTGTACTGTATTGTGTACACCACCAGAAAAGTAGTAGCAACTGCACTAGGAGTGCACGGTACTGTGTACACCAACAGAAGTGTATTAACAACTATGGGTGTACTGTATTGTGTACACCACCAGAAAAGTAGTAGCAACTGCACTAGGGGTCCACGGTATTGTGTACACTAACAGGAGTCTAATAGCAACTATGGGTGCACTGTTTGTATTGTGTACTGTGTACACCACCAGAAAAGTAGTAGCAACTGCACTATGGGTGCACGGTACTGTGTACACCAACAAAAGTCTAATAGCAACTATGGGTGCACTGTTTGTATTGTGTACTGTGTACACCACCAGAAAAGTAGTAGCAACTGCATTATGGGTGCACGGTATTGTGTACACCTCCAGAAGTCTAATAGCAACTATGGGTGCACTGTATGTATTATGTACTCTGTACACCACCAGAAAAGCAGTAGCAACTGCACTATGGGTGCACGGTACTGTGTACACCAACAGAAGTGTAATAACAACTATAGGTGTACTGTATTGTGTACATCACCAGAAAAGTAGTAGCAACTGCACTAGGGGTGCACAGTACTGTGTACACCAACAGAAGTCTAATAGCAACTATGGGTGCACTGTATGCATTGTGTACTGTGTACACCACCAAAAAAGTAGTAGCAACTGCACTATGGGTGCATGATACTGTATAGACTAACAGAAGTGTAATATTAACTATGGGTGTACTGTATTGTGTACACCATCAGAAAAGTAGTAGCAACTGCACTAGGGGTGCACAATACTGTGTACACCAACAGAAGTGTAATACCAACTATGGGTGTACTGTATTGTTTACATCACCAAAAAAGTAGTAGCAACTGCACTAGGGGTGCACGGTATTGTGTACACCACCAGAAGTCTAATAGCAACTATGAGTGTACTGTATTGTGTACACCACCAGAAAAGTAGTAGCAACTGCACTAGGAGTGCACGGTACTGTGTACACCAACAGAAGAGTAATAACAACTATGGGTGTACTGTATTGTGTACACCACCAGAAAAGTAGTAGCAACTGTACTAGGGGTCCACGGTACTGTGTACACCAACAAGAGTCTAATAGCAACTATGGGTGCACTGTTTGTATTGTGTACACCACCAGAAAAGAAGTAGCAACTGCACTATGGGTGCACAGTACTGTGTACACCAACAGAAGTGTAATAACAACTATGGGTGTACTGTATTGTGTACATCACCAGAAAAGTAGTAGCAACTGCAGTAGGGGTGCACGGTACTTTTTACACCAACAGAAGTCTAATAGCCCCTATGGATGCACTGTTTGTAATGTGTACTGTGTACACCACTAGAAAAGTAGTAGCTACTGCACTAGGGTGCACTGTACTGTGTACACTACCTGATGTATATTAGAAAAAGTACACCAAGAACGGCCTGCAGTCAGATATAGCTAAACTGTATGCAGTGGTATATATATATATATATATATATATATATATATATATATATATATATATATATATCGCTTACAATGTGTCCATCTTTGAGTATCCAAGTATCCAAGAACGGAACAGCAACATTGTTATGCATAATGTTAAATTTTAAACCAGGTTTTCATGAGTTTAAATAGAAATTGAACAAAGACAATGAATTTGAATCGCCTGTCCATACAGCAAAGGCGTCATCTATGAACCTGTACCATACTGTACAATGTTCACTGAATAAAGCAGAAGGAAAGATGAAAGATTGTTCTATCATATCCATAAATGCATTAGCATAAAGTGGTGCTACATTGCTGCCCATAGCTGCTCCGGCTAGTTGTAAATAATAAGTATCTTTAAACAGAAAGACATTTTCCTCTAATACAATAGTCAGCAGATCAAGGAGAAACTTAATCTGAGCAGCAGTGTATTTTTTTGAATGAAGCAATAGACGTTTGCAGGCTTCTATTCCCAGAGTATGTGGGATGGCTGTATATAGATTAGCGACAACCCATGTGACCAGCAGTGCACCAGGAGGAATAGTCTGTGAACAAATTTTATTCAAAAAATCTTGAGTATCCCTGATGTATGAGCGAGTCTGAGTAATCAAGGGTGTCAAACACTTATCAAGATATTTAGCCAATGGCATAGTAACTGATGCAGTGCTGGACACAATGGGACATCCTGGAGGGTTGATGGGATCTTTATGTATGTAATAGATAATTGGCACATAGATAATCAGTGTAACAGGCTAATCAGCAATAAGATAAGTTTGTGTAGTGGTATAAATCACATTATTTTGTACTGCTTTACTGACCACCTGCTTAATCCTATTCATAACACGGAAAGTGAGATTCGTTTTCAGACATTTATATACTAAAGGATCAGCCAGCTGTCTAAGAATTTCCCTCTCATTCTGTACAGTATTCATAAGCACGATCGAACCGTCTTTGTCGACTGGCTTGATCGTGATTTCTGTACGTGCTGCCAGAGAGGAAAGAGCCATCATTTCCTCTTTTGTCATATTTTTTGGAATATTATCCCTTTCATTACTTTTTTGCAAAAACAGATTAACATCTTCATCCACTCTATTAATGAACAATTCAGCAGCTGCACTAAAAGTAGGGGGCACAAAGCCACTTTTGTTTTTTAATTGTAAATTAACAATAAACAAAGGTAGTGAGCTGGTATTGTTCATTTTAGATCTGGAATAATAAAATGCCTTCAAACGAACATGTCTATAAAAACGGTAAAGGTCCTGTCTTAATGTAAATGTATCTATTCTAGCTTTAGAACAAAAATGAAGCCCCTTATTCAATACCTGCAATTCTATTTCACTCCATACAATAGAAGAAATGTTATGTACCGCACAAGTAGTGCAGTCCATTATAGGTACTGTAGAAGTGCTCAAGTCCTTTGTCGGTTCCTGCTCGCACCGGCTCTTGTGGTGAGGCTGACGGTTTTTCTTCCCTACTCTCCTACACGGACGTTTGTAGGTCCCCTTGTAAAAAAGGGCCTTTGGAGGCACCTGTAGAGGATCCAGTTGAAGCAACAGATGAATTGGATGTGGATAATTGCTGGTCTCGTCGTGAATTTCTAAATCTTGTTTGAAAACGATTAGACTCTGTCCAATTATATTCACGATTATTGGAGTAATCATCACAATCCTGATCCATTTTGGCTCTTTTGCGGCTATGGGTGCACTGTATGTATTATGTACTGTGTACACCACCAGAAAAGCAGTAGCAACTGCACTAGGGGTGCACAGTACTGTGTACACCAACAGAAGTCTAATAGCAACTATGTGTGCACTGTATGCATTGTGTACTGTGTACACCACCAAAAAAGTAGTAGCAACTGCACTATGGGTGCATGATACTGTATACACCAACAGAAGTGTAATAACAACTATGGGTGTACTGTATTGTGTACACCACCAGAAAAGTAGTAGCAACTGCACTAGGGGTGCACAGTACTGTTTACACCAACAGAAGTTTAATAACAACTATGGGTGTACTGTATTATGTACACCACCAGAAAAGTAGTAGCAACTGCACTAGGGGTGCACGGTACTGTGAACACCAACAGAAGTGTAATAACAACTATGGGGGTACTGTATTGTGTACACCACCAGAAAAGTAGTAGCAACTGCACTAGGGGTCCACGGTACTGTGTACACCAACAGGAGTCTAATAGCAACTATGGGTGCACTGTTTGTATTGTGTATTGTGTACACCACCAGAAAAGAAGTAGCAACTGCACTATGGGTGCACGGTACTGTGTACACCAACAAAAGTGTAATAACAACTATGCGTGTACTGTATTGTGTACATCACCAGAAAAGTAGTAGCAACTGCAGTAGGGGTGCACGGTACTTTGTACACCAACAGAAGTGTAATAACAACTATGCGTGTACTGTATTGTATACATCACCAGAAAAGTAGTAGCAACTGCAGTAGGGGTGCACCAATAATAGAAGTCTAATAGCCACTATGGATGCACTGTTTGTATTTTGTACTGTGTACACCACTAGAAAAGTAGTAGCTACTGCACTAGGGTGCACGGTACTAGAAAAAGTACACCAGGAACGGCCTGCAGTCAGATATAGCTAAACTGTATGCAGTGGATATATATATATATATATATATATATATATATATATATATATATATATATATATATATATATACAAGACTGTCTGTATATACATATATATTAAATACACGGCAGCTAACTGAATAACCTGCCTGCCTGCTCAATCTAAATGACTCTCTCTCTCTGTCCATGCCCACAACACACTACACGGGGCCGACATGCAGGCAGCCTTATATAATGTGGGGCGTGGTCTTAGTCCCCCTGAGCTATGATTGGCGAAAGGCATCCTGCCTTTGGCCAATTATGGCTCTCTTAGCTGAGGGCGCTGGGATTGGTCAAAGCATGCAGGTCATGGTGCATGCTTTGGCCAATCATCATACAGCAATGCACTGCGCTCCCGCAGTGCATTATGGGCCGTTACGCGCCTCTCGAATTTGTCGCGAACGGTCCATAATGTTCTGTTTTCGACGAACTGGCGAACAGCCAATGTTCGAGTCGAACTCATGTTCGACCCGAACAGAAAGCTCATCCCTATTTATCTTCAAGTGGTATGGACAATAGCAAATGTTCAATTGTTTAAAAAAATATATTTATTAAATTATTTATTAGTACAAATCCTTGTAGGTGATGGAGTAGGTAGTGATGATATCCTCAAAATAGCAAAGAGTTTATTGTGAGTAATGAGGATACTGGTATGTGTCTGGGTGGTTTTGAACCTGGATCCTTCTGGTTCAGGTCCTGCAGGTCTATTCACTCTGCCACAGGAATATTTGAACCTTTGCATCATATACTTTGTGCTTCTGCCTCTTGGACTCTTTAGCTCCACCTGCCTTCCAGCTGCAGTCAATCTGAAATCAGCTCAGCATTTAAATAGCAGGTTTTCCTGTGCTTTGTGCTCATTTGTGTGAATTTGTTACCTGGGTTTGTGTCATGCTCTGAGAACCACTGAACTACCAGTTTTTGACTTCTGCCTGGTTTCTTTACTTTCTTTACTTTGCTTCTGCCTGACGATTCTACATTCCTCTGCCAGCCTGTGTATGACCTCTGGCTGTCATTGACTACTTTTTTGGATTCTGATTGCGTGCCTTTCCACCACAACTGTTTCTGGCCCGGACTGCCTGACTATGCTTACTCCTCAACCATCAGCCTAAGCTCCACCTTTTACCAGGTACACACTATAAGTTTTTTTGCGTTCAACCCATTAGCTGAATGAAAAAAAAAATTAAAGACCGCCTTACTAACACAAGTGATGTTAGTGTGCTGATGAGCTATTGTATTTTGACAGGGGGACCGGCCCCTGCCAGAACACACTGATCAGCGCTCACAGCTATTGGCTATGAGCACTGGTCAGGCATTGGTTTTCCAGCATGCCTGCTAATCAGAAGCCAGTCATGAGACCACCTTACATCAGATAGGGAGCTGTTCACATTGGTTGAAACTTGGCCGGTTCCTGCCAAACTAACCATTCATGGCCAATTTTTAGCCCATGTGTACCCAGCCTAAAGCTGAGAGCTAAAGCGAATCCTTGCTGTGTTCAAGGACATTAAATCTGGATCAGATTTAAAGGGGTTGTAAACCCCAGGCTCAGGTCTTTGCATAGTTCTGAGACTTAATGAACAAGGTAGGGTAGTTAGTTAGTCTGGAGAAGTAAATTGTATGCCAGGGTAATGTATTTGAGAGGAGTGTGCCCAGGAAAAAGAGGAGATCTGAGACACCTTTCTTGTATTGCTGTCAAAAGGTGCAAAGGTAGCATAACTGATCTGAATTAATTTATTTTATATAAGGAAATATATAGAGACAAATTTGGGGAGAATAGTATGTAAGATAGCATTTGCATAGAGTCCTTTTTTATAGTCTATGTTACCTACTGTGAGGCCTTTAGGGTTAGGATAAGTAGCAATAGCTTCAGCTAATGATTCAAATAGCAAGGAAACAAACAAGGGGTGAAAGGGGACATCCCTGTCTAGTGCCATTGGGTATTAAAAATGGGTCTGATAACATACCCACAATCCAAACCCTAGCTTTAGAACTGGAATATAATGCTAAAAGAGAAAGATCCAAAAGAAATGAAAGTTCAAATTTGTTTGGTGCTAATTTAAGATAACCCCAGTGTATTCTATTGATCCAGTTGCTTCTCTGAATTCAAGCATAGAAGCAGAGAAAATGCTTAATGATGGTCAGCCCACTTAATTAGCTCAACAAATCTCCTAATGTCTTTACATGCTTGGCGACCATTAATAAAGCTGACCTGATCTGGATGTATGAGATGGGTTATAAGGGGTTGCAACCTGTTGGCTAAAAGTTTAGCATACATTTTTAGTGATTGGTCAGAAATTCACTGGATCAGTGGGGGGTGTTGGCAAATGTAGATTGTCTAGGGATATTTTTAGACCCTCGATAAGTCTGCATAAGATGTACCTTACAATCCCCACAGGCCTGTGAGATTAGCCCATTGAGACAATGATAAAAAACTCTAAAAGTCTCGCCGAGCAAATCTAATCTTTATTCTTTGGTGTGAATATTTAAAGGGGGCTTTCAGAAATTACCGCCCCTTGACCGCGTCATACAAATTATACAATAAAATACAGAAACAATTTATGACAAAAGTGAAACTAATTATTTTTAAGATATCACGTGCTTTACAGGAAACGAAACACAAAAGATAACAGGGATGTGAGAAACAAAACTAGATTACATTACACTCCTAGTAATATGTGAAAAAGAGTACAGGGAAAAACACAAAATGGAAACTAAATTATAAGATGGAGATGGTTAAGCTAAATATGCCTTCAATCCCCTCTTAGATCATATAAGATGATCTCTACATTCTATCTAGTGTTCTAGTACTTCTTTGGGATTGTGGCATAGATTGCCTGATAATTCTTCATGTATGTCATGTAGGATAGAACCTTTTTATCAGGAGATTGAATGAGTGCAATTATGCAAATACAACACTTAAAGCAGAGGTGAAGAATCAGAGCAAGGATAAATATCATAGTAGTCAGGCACCTTGGCACTCATGTTAGAGATCCAAGTACAGCATTCGTAGTCCTCAGTCATTTCACATAAACCTGTGAGAGCTGCACTCATGCTTTCTATAGCTAACTGAAGTAGTTCTAGCTGTTTTCTAATTGCTCTAGTTTCTATGTTTAACATAGAAATGTCATCTGAATTCCTCTCCATTATCTCATCCAATATACTTGAATAATTGTTCAACCTTTTCATCATGTCTATACCCCATCCTGTCCAAGAAGGAAACCATGCCCAGGCAATATCTTGTTTATAGAACAATTCCCTTTTGTCGCAGTGTTTGAGGGGGTATCTGGGGTGTATACTGGCCTCTAGATTCGCACATGGAAATGTTAAATATTGACCTACTACAAATGGAGGAGTTAGTCTGTGTCTCATTCCCTAAATTAAAACATCAATCAGGGGAATGAGTTTTACCTGCTATTGGAAAGGTAACAGTGTTATTTATGTACAGGGTGGATATGTTAGTTAAGAAGACAGGAGGAGTCTCGTTGAGGAAGGGGGAGATATTTAAAAGTACAGCCAAAAGGGAATTTGGGCAGTACTAGGATGTAATTTGCTACATATCCAACATTCTTCATACCCTGATTTTTTTTAGCATAAGCATACCTAAATTTTAGCAAAAGCATCTTATCAGTAAAACTATCTCCAATCTCTCTCTTTGTTCTAGCTTGTGTCACTGTAATGTTCTTGTGTGTGTGTGTGTTTTCCCACAGATACTTTTAATTGCACCCAAATCTTCAGGGTGGTAGATACAGTTAGTGATGATCCAGGTGGGCAGGAACACTATCAGAGAGTTCAGGATCAGGAGGCAAAATGCCTTGCCAGAAGTCTGTGGTGAAATAAGTGAGGTCATCCTCTCTGGCCAGACCTGCTTTCCCAGGAACTCCTCCTTCATCTGCTTGGACTTCTGCTTGAGGGCCTCCTTTATCCAAGGTCTCCTTCCTGCTCCTGGGGCTTTGGGCAACCTTTTTTACTCGGCTGGCATGGATCCAGGACTGGCAGTTTTCCACTAGGATGGCTGTTCTGGTCACTGCAACCACTGTGGTAGGAGGTCCAAAGGGATACTCTTGCTTCTTATTTCTGTTCAGCTGTTGGACCACCACGGTGTCTCCCACCTTGAAGGGGTGAGTAGCTTCCTGTGAAGAAAAAGGAAAGGTGCGAGCAACATTTCTTTTGACTGTATCCAATGTTTCAACCAGTTTTCTTACATATTCTTCCTGTATTAAGTCTAAATCTCCATTTTCTACCATTAAAGGTGATCTGGCCCATGGAGTGGGGAAAGGTCTACCCATCAAAAATTCAAAGGTGAATACCCTGTTTTTTTGGCAGGGGTCATTCTTATTTCTGCCAGGACTGCTGGGAGGACCTTTTTCCAGTTGGCAAAGGTTCCTTCTGTAGCCTTTCTTGTCTTTTATTGTCCTGTTCATTCTTTCTACTATCCCTGAGCTTTGAGGGTGGTAGGGAATGTGGAACTTCCATTCTATCTTGAGAAGTTTTACCAAATCCTGGCAGACCCTGGCCATGAAAGCTGGGCCATTGTCTATTTGAAGTGGGCATCCCCATCGAGGAATGATTTCCTGAGTGAGGATCCTCACTACTGTTTGCATCTTTTGTGGTCACGAAAAGTTCGACCCATCTTGAGAATATAAAAATCTCTACTCAGAAGATCAGCAGATCCGCCGTGACCTGTATACCTGCGTGGCCTATTCTGTGGTACTGTGAGATGAAGAGTGATGCACTTGCCGCTGGTATACATGGTTTCCCCTCTTTGCAGAGAAGTCCAGTTTTTGGATCTTTCTGCACACCCTTTTTATCCCAGTCCCCTAACTCTTAATTTGAGGCATAATCCTGGAGATCTGCAAGTGACTGTTCAGATGGGGATATGTCAGATATCAGCATAGCCATTTGGATGTCTGCTGTCTGTGAGATAGCAGCTTGTTTAGCAGCAAAGTCAGCCAGAGCATTTCCCCTGGCTATCTCTGTCTGTTGGCCTGTATGTGCTCTGCAATGTACTATAGCCAGTGTTTTAGGCAGCTGGATAGCTTTTAGCAATAACATTACCAAAGAAGAATGTGAAATGTTCTTTCCATCTGCTGCCACAAAGCCACACCTACTTCATATCACACCGAAGTTGTGTACCACACCGTACCCATACTTTGAGTCAGTGTAAATGTTTACATCCTGACCTTCAAAGAGCTGGCATGCTCCAGTGAGTGCAATTCAGCAGCCTGTGCTGATTGACATGAGATAGGCCTGGCCTCAAGTATAACATCTGGAAGCTGCACAACTGCATACCCTGCATGGTATGTGTGATCATTTTGCCTAGAGCAAGAACCATCCACAAAAACATTCTGTGTGTCTGGTAGTGCTGTGGAAGATAAATCAGACCTGGGTTATGTGTCTTGGGGAATGAGGTCAATGTAGTCATGTTGTGGCATGACCTCATCCTGTTCTCCTTTTAATCCTAAAAGGGCGTTTAAAATTGGCCCTGGACCTGCAGTGGGAGAAGCATATTTGATGTGCAAATTAGGATAGGACAGCAAAATCACCTCATATCCGCTCAACCTTTGAGCAGACATGTGCTGTGTATGTACATTTTTCAACAGGATTGACACATTGTGGGTGGTGTGAAGTGTGGTGTCGTGTCCCAGAGTGAAAGAAGTCGCCATCTCAACCACCATTACACAGAACGCTAGAGTTCTGAGACACACGGGCATGCCCTGAACCTGCACCGGGACCATCTTTGCGAGAAAAAATAAAAACTACAGGGCGCAGTCTCCCACCATGTTCCTGGGCCAGTACTCCCGCCATGGTTCTGCAATTTTCCCTGGAAAACAAGTTAAACATTTTGCCATATTTCAGGGAGGCCGAGGCTCGGGCTGGTAACCATTGCACATTTCAACATGGCAAAAACATTTAACATTTCATCAGACCATTTTACAGTTTCAGACATTTCACAGAGGGTTGCTTGTCTCAATATATTGTCATAGAAAGAACAGTCAGGTATTCATTGGCGGCAGCAACCAATCATTCCAAGAAAGGTAAGCATGTCTTTCTTGGTAAGTGGGCGGGGCAAACCCACAAGAGCGACAGCTCTTTTTTTTTTGACTGACTTTCCTAACTCCCGGACACAGCACAAACCCTAGGTACTCAACCTCCTGTTTACACCATTGTAACTATTTCTTAGACACTTTGTGACCACATACATGTAACCATTTCAATAAGGATAGGCTATCAGCTCGGCAGTCCTCCTCTGAAGAACTACAAATCAAAAGATCATTAACAAACTGCAACAGTACAGGACCATGAGGGGCAGTCCAAGGCCTGAGGGTGGTTTGGAGTACTATAGAATAGACCACAGGTCTATATAACTCTGCGGCATTCTACACCAGATAAACTGACGACTGTGTTGGTCAATCGACACAGTAAAAACAAAGAGTGGCCGTGTCTCCTCGTCTACAGGAACGGAGAGAAAAAGAAAATTCTTTAAATCAATCACAGCAAAATACTCTGCATCGTATGGTATGGCGGTAAGTATTGATGGCACATCAGGCACTATTGGGGCAATCGGTACCACTAGGCTATTGATGTCCCTTAGGTCTTGTACAAACCTATAGTCACCATTTGCCTTCTTTACCAGGTTAATGGGAGTATTGTAGGGCGAGACAATTTCCCTTAAGATTCCTTTCTCCAAGAAATCCTCTTTTTCTCTGTATGTAACCCCCTCTTTGTCCTTGCCCCCTCCCTCTTTGTATAAAAGTTTCCCCTTTTGATTTCCTGAGAAATCATTTTGATAATGTGTCTACGCTGGTGTTTGTTTAGGAATGTCAAAACATCCTGCAGCATCCTTCTCTGTCAGCTTCTGATATTTGCTGCCTTACTGTAAATGTATATTTGAGGCCAGGGTTGCTGAGGTATGTCTGCATTAAGAGACTGTGCATGTTATACTGAACAAATTCTGCCTCTCGTGTCCAAACGTCTATAATTTTTTTCCCCTGAATTGTAACACAGATTCTGCTAACTTTTGCTTGCAAGCTGTTAAGAAAAAAAAATTGTTGCTGTGTGCCTTTATATGATGAGGTCTTTATCTGGTTCTGGAATGTAAGGGAGAGGAGGCGGGGAACACAGTACAAGCATAGAGAAGGTTGATTTAACCCTTAAATTTACTATCCTATGACTCTGCTAAACCCATTGTGAACAATGTTTGGGCTAGGATGCTATAAGGAGCCTCGGTCCAGCTGGGGGATCTCCACAGCATGCATTTTTATTTTCATCTTTATTTTTCTTTCTAAACATTCTAAATTCTTGTAGATACTAAGTCTCTCTCTTTTTTTTTATTTTTTTTTTATTTTTATATTTTTTTATTTTTTTTTATTTATCTGCATAAGATGTACCTTACAATCCCCACAGGCCTGTGAGATTAGCCCATTGAGACAATGATAAAAAACTCTAAAAGTCTCACCGAGCAAATCTAATCTTTATTCTTTGGTGTGAATATTTAAAGGGGGCTTTCAGAAATTACCGCCCCTTGACCGCGTCATACAAATTATCCATTAAAATACAGAAACAATTTATGACAAAAGTGAAACTAATTATTTTTAAGATATCACATGCTTTACAGGAAACGAAACACAAAAGATAACAGGGATGTGAGAAACAAAACTACCTTACACTCCTAGTAATATGTGAAATAGAGTACAGGAAAAAACACAAAATGGAAACTAAATTATAAGATGGAGGTGGTTAAGCTAAATATGCCTTCAGGGGGTTTCCCTTGTTTTGGAATATTAATAGTAAAAGCTTCCTGGGCTTTCTTGTGGATAGACCCTGTAGTGGCTGCCTGGTTTGCTATTGCACATACTGTAAGTAAAGGGACAGAACAAAACTATTCTAGATTTTTTAGAAGGCTGTGTAGTAATGCTGCTAATTCTATAACGGTACAGAAAACAATGCTAATTGGTCAGGTTAGGAAAGTTTAAGTGATTGTAAAGTCTTGTTTTTTTGAGAAGGCAGTGTTGTAATGCTGCTAATCCTATAACAGTAAAAGATGCAGAAAGCAATGCTAATTGGTCAGGTTAGGAAAGTTTAAGCGATTGTAAAGTCTTGTTTTTTTTCAATAAAAATAACAAACATATTATACTTACCTGCTCTGTGCAGCCCAGATCCTATGCTTCTCAAGTGCCTCTTCTGTGTTTCTGGCCCCTCCCTCCTGTTGCGTGCCCCCATGGCAAGCTGCTTGCTATAGAGGCACCCAAGCTGAGTCACAGCTCCCTGTGTCCATTCAGACAGGGAGCTGTGGCCCAGCCCCACCCCCTCTCTCTCCTGATTGGCTAACTGACTTTGACAGCAGTTGGAGCCAATGGCACCACTGCCGTGCCTCAGCCAATCAGGAGGAAAGGTCTCGGATGACGGAGACACTTGTGGACATCGCTGGACAGAGAGGAGGCTCAGGTAAGTATTGGGGGCTGAGGGGAGCTGCTGCACTCAGAAGGCTTTTTATCTTAATGCATAGAATGCATTAAGATAAAAAACCTTCTGACTTTACAACTCCTTTAATGGAGTCTAGCAAGCACACATTGATCTGTGTGACATTAGGAGGGGTAAAATCAGGAGATTCATTTAGATTATAAAGAGGGGGATAATATTTTCTAAAAGAGTTAGCTATAGCCAGAGGATTGGTAAGTTTACCTCTAATGGAATAGGACAAGAAGGCCATTTTAAGTTTTAGTTTCTGAGTGTAAAAGGTGACATTTAGGGTTTTTTCAAAAAATGTTCATGTTGGTTAATTAGACATAGTTGCAGCTTTTAGCATTAATTATAACGTTCTATGTACATTTTAAAAAGGACCAACTGAATCATTCATCACCACATCCCAGGAGTATATAGATTACAAATCAAAACAGAAAAATTTGGATTTTTCAGGTGAAGAATACATTTACAAACACATATGTTTTGATTTAAAAACAATATTTTTTATTACAAAGTTCCATTTAAAAGTATTATGAGGCACCAAGCCCCTAAAAACCACCCATGATGGTTGAGCAAACCATAGTCAATATAGCAGCCCCCTAGAAAGATGCACATCCCCTAAAGATATTTTGGCTTAGGTTCAAAATGTACATAACAATAGGTTCTAAAATATACATACTGTATATCCAAAGGGGGTGCAACATTCCAATGCATTTCACACTCAAGGCTTCTTCAGGGATTCATAAGGTTGGCTTCAATATGGTTGCTAAAAAAAAGAATATCATATAAAAATACATACAGTAGCACATAACAAAAATATACAAAACAAGTGATACGTAAGAGTGTACTCATCAAACTTACAAAATCGATTTGGGTATACAACCCCAAGGGGATGTAATTCCAAAGGGGTATATTTGAATCTGATAACAACCTTTAGTAATGTGACTATAAATCTAGGAGGCAAGGGATGGGAGGTATGTAGGAATGAGGCCCACAAGAACTGGCCAGCGGATTCCAGACAGTGGGCTACAGCTAAAAAAATACATACCTTGGACGAGATGTAACAATCATGCCACTATACACCAATGCCGGAGGAATACCAGCCCCTGGATGTGCCTGTACCAGGGGTTATATAGCGGAGAGATGGGGTTTCTCCTCCCAACACCAAACCACCCGCAGCATACTAATACCGGAACTCGGCAGCACGGGTGGATGCTGCACATGCGCACTGATGGTGGGGCCGAAAGCAGAGGAATGCCCCCTGTCACTCGGGTCATCACCACACGGAATATGGCAAGGTCGCTGGCGCATGCACACAAATGAACTAGGCCCCGCCACTGACAGCAGTACTTCTTTCTCGTATCATTACCTAATTTAGTATTCCATGTAAGCCATTGCACCATTTGGGATTGATGGGCATTTGTGACAACCCCTTGGGCATTGTCTGGGATCCCCTGGCTGGTTCTTGTAGGCCTCATTCCTACATACCTCCCATCCCTTGCCTCATATGCTTATATCTAGATTCCAAGAGGTTGCTATCAGGTCTAACTAAGATGTTTGATGTGTGCACTTCTATGTATCACTTGTTATGTATATTTTTGTAAAGTGCTATATATTATTATATAATATTCTTCTTTTTAACAACCATTTTGAAGCCCACCCTATGAATCCCTGAAGAAGCCTTGAGTGTGAAATGTGTTGAGATCTTGCACCCCCTTTGGATAGGACAGATTTTTAAACAATTACCACAAGTTTGCAGATTAGGAAGCTGGTGGTAATTAAGACCAGCTCCTGGTGGGTATATAGAGGTTTGTCAATACTGAAGTAGGGCATGTCTGTGCTGGGAAGCTGTGATGTACACTATATGACAGCTTCCCACACAGGAGATTCCCTGGCAACAATCTAAATGCAAATAAAAGGCTGGGGATAGTGGAGATGTCATTACCTAAATATAGCTGTGCTTATATTTAGGAAATCACTTACTTCACAGGGTGGACTAAGTCTAATAGGGAACTAGTTCTCCATCAGATATGCCTTAAAGGCTAAGTTTACCTTTTCGGGCAGAATTTCACTTTTCATAATAAATAGAATCCTTTTGTAATACCATTTCTGGACTAGCAATAGCAATCCTAATGTTATTATCTCTCACTTACCCCATCCAAAAAAGGTTTGAAATTTCATGTTTCTATCTTCTATTTTAAAACAATCTTTCTGGCTGCGTCACTTCCTGTAGGTCAGCGCCCATCATTCTCTGTGTTTTTGCATCAGTCTGGAGCATCTGGACCACACCTCTCTCATTACAATACCACCACCTACTTCTTCCCTTAAGGTGGTCATATATATCGCAATCTGATTGCACAATCTCCTTTGGATCTCCCATCAGCTATGTAGTGCAAGGGCCTGCCTGATTTGATACAAATTGGTAGATTATTTAGGCGGGTCCTCCTGTTTTATAGTTCTAGTAAATCTAAAGGAAATTGTACAGATATTGTACAATCAATTTGCATAGTGTATGGCCATCTTTATACAAGTATATAGGAGAAAGTGGGTGAAGACACTCAGCTGTCAGGCCCCGTTGTCCTGTTTACATCTTCACATAGCAAGAACTCACGTTCCCACACATGTCTTTTTTTTATTGGGGGGGGGGGGCCTTTTTGAACATTTCCACTTGTCACACATATGCTCAAGAATAGCCCCAAAGAAGCTCTGGAACTTTTTTAAAGTGGAGCATGGTGTGTTTTTTTTTACCATGCTTTTTGATGCCTTTACAGTGTGTTTTTGAAACGTACAGCAAGGCATGCATTTTCTGTGCGGCTTGCCATGCATTTGGAAACACACAGATCTGAATGGAGTCTCATTGTTCTTGTGAAAACACATCGATTTCCGATTTCACTTTCAGGCCCCATTCACACCTAGCATAGAGGGAGCGCATATTTTTTGGCTTGTCTTTCCCGTGACACACATAGGGCATCCAGTTGCTTTCAATGGACTGCCCTACACATGGCAAAGTAGTTCATGGGACATTTTGGCAGGGTGCGAGTTGCACTTTTTTTACTGCGCATTTTGCTGTGTTTGTCACCCATTTTTTCATGTGCCCAAATGTGTGTTTGCTGTGCCATTAACAATTAATGGCACTGAAAGCACAGCTAGCTACTTTTAGGTGGCCATATAAATGGTGTATAAAAATGGCCATACAGTATACAATCTGATTGTTCAATCCCTGTACAGTCTCCTTTAGTTTTATCAAAATTATGGAATAGGAGTAGACACCATCTATCTAATCACTCTGTATCCAATGAGTTTAGCATGCAGACATAGCAAATATAGCAGCTGTGGCAGCTTACATTAACAAGCAGGCAAAATCACATTTGGAGGGATGCCAGGGATGCTGTGCAAACCTAGTTGATGGGTGCAGGGTGTGTGTGCTAAAGAGGTCAGTTGGTAAACTCCTTCCTGTGTCTTACTGGTTTCTCTGTCCCAAATCTACATACTAGGAAGTCTCTTAAGCTTTCTAAGAAATACAGCAAGCTTGTTCTAATAATCAAAGAAAGATTTTATTTTTCTGCAACCAAGGTGCATTAAGACTCTGTTTCCACTACTGCGACTTATTTTGCGACTTGACACATGTCAAGTCGCATGACAAGTCAAAACCCACGTATTCCAATGGTCCCCGTTCTAATTGGTGCGACTCAAGTCGCAGCAACTCGAAAAAAGGTTCTTGCACTACTTTGTTCCGTCTTCGGTGCGACTTGTTCTCCATAGAAAGGTATTAAGTCGCAATGCAGTAGTATGTACATGTCTGACACCGCGACTTTGTTGCGACTTCCACGGAAGTCTACGGAAGCACATGATCTCTGCTCCTCCCAAATACATCACTTCCTATATTGATGTATGTGAGTGTGGAAGACAGCAGGAAGCATGCCTAGGGTTAGAAAAAATAAGCGACAAGTGCATGACAATGAGGAAATTATTCGTCTTGTCAGACAACGTCCGGCAATATATGACCTCAGAGATCCAGGTTACAAAGAGCATGCAAAGAAGGAGAGAGCATGGTTGGAAGTGGCTTGCATATATTATGAGACCTGGGACTCTTTATCAGCCACAGAACGTTCTTCAAAAAGTAAGTGGTTGATATATGCTGCTTAGCACTTTCTGTAACCAATGGGTGTGTGTTAACAATGTGCACTGTGTTTTCTTGGTGGGGACCGCTTCTCCTGCCAGGAGATCACAATGGTTTGGCAGGAGGAAATCCCCTGTCAACACTATCTGTGTTGATGGTGGAATTTATATAGTTACTTTCCTGTAACCTGTGGCTGCAGGAAAGTAAATCTGTGTGTGTGGGCCAGCAAATAATATTTGACCAGGGTCCAAATAATATTAAATAATATTAAAGATGGCCCTGTCAACATCCTCCAGCACATGTCAAATTATGTAGGTGTCATGGGTGATATATTTAGCGGTTGTTTTAACACCATCCATATCAATTATGCAGCCTAGCAAATGAATGACCTATAGGCAGTTACTAAAGTTTTTGTTTTTAATTTATTATTTGCTTTATATTTTGTAGTGCACTCGTTACAAACTCGATGGAGAAGTCTCAAAGACTACTACAACCGGTACTTACGCAAATTAAAAGAAGGAAGGAGTGGTTCCGGCTCAAAAAGATTAGCCCATATGCCCATGCCGGGGATCTTGATTTTTTGAAACCAGTGTTGGAAATGCGAGAGTAAGTTATCAGCAGGCATATGTTACGAATTGTACATATCAAATAGTAATGCTTACTTAAAAAATATGTGATTTGTATTTCAGAACCCAAGCAAGCTGGGAAGACAGCACACAGGGTTTGGCAGCAGAAGATGAGGCAGAGGAAGCTGCGGAGGAGGAGCAAGAGCAATTCAAAGACAATGTTGACAAGGAACTGTTCGTAGATGAATCAAGGTCAACATCAAACTCAATGAATGAGGAGGATGCAGAACCAGGACCTAGCAATGTCTCTAAGCCTTTGCGAAGATCTTCAAGGGGAAGTGCCCGGCCTGTGAAACCCATGGATAAAATTTTAGATGTAGGGGGGCGTGGCCTGGCGCGCGGCGGAGATGGCTGCTCACTAAGGAGGCTCTGAGACACACGCGGAGGTTCTGAGCCCTAACACCCGACCTACAGCTCACAAATGCCGGGTAGAAAGCTTCACTGGACGCCTGGACCACGGACACGCCGAAACTCGGCTTCTGCCAGTGCCAACATAGCTGAAATCTTCCGACATAAATCAGCGGCCCGTAGCGGGACCCCGAGAAGCAAGATGGCGCCGACGCCACAGGAGGAAAGAGAGAGCGAGGACTCACTGTCCGCTTCTGAAGACACCAGTAGGGGTAAGTCCAAATCGGACCACCCGCTCACATTTGCAGACATGTCGGTTTTTGCTGCGGACATAAAAGCTACATTTTCTGCCGCCATAACGGATTTGAAAACAAGCATGATGGTGATAAATGAAAAGATGGCGGCGGCCGAGAGTGCAGGCAGACAGAGAGATAAAGCAATCCACAAGCTAGAGCTGGTTTCATCAAACCACATGCAGCATTTTATTAATATGAACAGACACATTGAAGATCTCGATAACCGGGGGAGGAGGTGTAATATCAGAGTCAGGGGGATCCCGGAATCAGTGGATCAGGATCAGACCACCACAGCACTCCGGAGAGTCTTCAACAGCCTGCTTGAGAGGCAGGAAGACACGGAAATCAATTTCGTAAGAGCTCACAGAGCTCTCAGGCCCAGAGGCTCAGATACTGCACCGCCCCGTGACATAATCTGTTGCTTACAAAGCTTTGCTACTAAAGAGGAGATCATGCGAAAAGCCAGACAAAATGAGCAAATCATATTTAATGGCGCCACAATTATGCTGTTCCAGGATCTTTCTCAGATTACTTTAAAGAACAGACGTGCACTGCGACCCCTGCTGGAGAAACTGAGAGCAAAAGACTTAAGATATACCTGGAGATTTCCTTTTGCGCTCACAGTTACACATAATGGCCATCAAGCTATCCTGCGTTCGCCAGCAGACCTACCGGAGTTCTGTGAAGCACTAGACCTGGAACCAATGGATTTACCGGAATGGTATGAAGAAATTTTACAACCACCCTTGATCAGAAGCCCCCCCACCTCCCCACTTTCTTCTCCAGACAAAAGGCTATCGAAAAAACATAAACAGAATAAAGGAAACAGCTCCCATGCAGATACCCCAAGGAGATTGGCCGGTCCGTCCAGAGCCCAGGAATGTGAATAGCTACATCAGTACCACGATGGACATGACCTTAACAAACCCGCAGTCCAAATCTCAACTCTTACAGTTCTGATGTTCATGTCATAATGCTGTCGCCTGTGGAACATTTCCCCCAAGGGGGGGGGACGATGGAGGAAGGGGAGAAAGGGATAGACACTTCCACAAACATCATCCTGAGGGATGCTAATGACAGCATCCCTTGGCTCTCTGCACAGCCATTAAGCTCAAGATGCGAACTTTGAAGCTTATCCTGGAGGAGACCTACCACCTCAGCTCCATATCTCTTGCTGATTGAAGATAGGGCCTTGGTCCCAGACGCGACGACAGCTGTGCCCTGGACGTGGCTCACTGCTACACTAACACCTAGCCCTGAAGCAATGGGATGCAAACCACGAAGATTTATGAAACTGTACAAGAGCAAGAGGAATGAATGGAGGAGGGATAATAGGAGTAAAAACTGTTTGTTGTTGCCACCTCCTCCCTCCCCCACCCCTTTTTCCCCTCCCTCCCCTCCCCTCTGTCTCCCCTCCCTCCCTCTCCCCCCCTCTGCCTCACCACCCCCTCCCCCCCCTCCCCTCTGCTTCACAACCCGTCCTCCCCCCCCCCTTTTTTTTTTTTTTTTTCTCTCTCTAATGCTCTGAACAGATTTATTGTATACAAATTAGATCTGATTATGTACATATTTGGGGGGCGTTTCCACGGGTGACAGCAAAGACTGCCTAATTTGAAGATAGTCGGATGACATAATTGTTATAGTTATTTTCTGTGAGTTCAGGTTCTGGTTTTTCACGATTAGACCCGAGTTTACTTGCTACACACCTTGGTCGGGTGTGATCTTAATAATATTAATATTTTTTACTACTGTGAGCCTCCGTGTGTGTCACGTTGAGACTGTACATTTATAATCCCACAGCACTCCATTTATTTGGAGCCTAAGTCACGCTTAGTCGTAGTCGCTTCCCACAACCCCCACAAATTCTACCTGATATTTTACGATTGGGGGTACATCTCCACCTGGGGTGGTTTAGGTATTCCTGGAGATTAACCCCCATAGTAATAACTCTTTGCTAAACCTTTCTCTTCTCTTACTACCCACCCTTCCTCTTTCTCCTTCTCTACTCTCCCTTTTGTTTACTGGAGGGGGGACACCCGCTCAGGATATTGGGGATACTCTATTTCTAAGTGAAGAACAAGTGTCAAACCTCAAATAACAGTCTTGTCTTTACAGATTCGAAGTCCGTCCGTCTCCTCCTCTGCCGACACTATGGTATACTCATCGCTGGGGAATCGTCCCCTTGTGATATCTCACAACATCAGAGGCTTAAATATACCCGAGCGACGCTCCACTCTGCTCAGAGAACTTAAAAAAGGTAAACCTCAGTTTGTTTTCCTACAGGAGACCCATTTTAAAACAAACAACATCCCCAATTTAACATCCCCACAGTTCCCGAGAGCTTTCCATGCTACCACACCCGATTCTAAATCAAAAGGAGTTACGATACTAATAAGCAGAGACACACCATTTAAACTAAATGAACAGTTATGTGACCCTGAGGGCAGATTTGTGTTCTTGAAGGGCACATACAATGACTTGCCTTTGACTCTCGCCAATGTATACTTCCCAAATAAGTCTCACATAACTTTTTGCCAACTTATCGTGAGGAGGCTACAGGAGTTCGCCGATGGTTGTATTATACTTGGGGGGGATTTTAATATACCTCTAAACCCACTTCTAGATACGTCCAATGGAAGGACTTGCATAACTTATAAAATTCTGAAAAAGATTAAATCACTCCTTCACAAGCTCCAGTTGGTGGACTCCTGGCGCTTCCTTAATCCCGATGGTAGAGATTACACCCATCTCTCGATACCTCACAACAGATATGCCCGGCTGGATTGCATATTTGTCCCTCAGAGAGATCTATCAAAAATTTCCGCTGCAAAAATAGGTACACAAACAATATCAGACCACGCACCTATCTCACTGACACTGGACTTACAGAACTCAAGTAGACGACAACAGACATGGAGACTGAACACGTCTCTATTATCAGATCCGACACTCTTACCTGTACTTACAACCAACATAACCGACTTCTTCAAACATAATAACACACCTGGGACAGATCCACTACTTGTATGGGAAGCACATAAATGTACCATACGAGGAGTTCTAATAGGGATGGGTTCAAGACGCAAAAAGGAAAGAGATGCCCAGATTAGAAAATTACTCACCCAAATTGAGTCACTGGAAGTATTACATAAACAATCTCTATCGGAGACCTCAGCCAAGAGCCTTCTAGAGGCAAGGAAGGATCTACAGCAGATTCTCCACACTAAAGCCAAAAGGATTCTCTTCTTCAAGAAGCGGCTCTATTATGAGTCAGGCGACAAAGCTGGGAGGTTCTTGGCGAGGGCCCTCAAAGAACAAAATTCAAGTAACCAAATAGCTGGTATCAGATCCAAAGAAGGAAAGCTCGAGGTAAAACCTGAGGCAATAGCTAAACACTTCCACGCTTTCTACACGAAGCTTTATAACCTGCCCCCACAACATAAACTTCCACAAATGCTAGGAGATAGGACACAAATCATACAAGACTACATAAGACATAGCGGACTACCATCTCTACCTAGGGATGATACAGATCTTCTAGAAGCCCCAATCACAACAGAGGAGGTCAAACAGGCCATCAAACTACTAAAACCAGGCAAGAGCCCAGGCCCTGACGGATATTCCGCCACATATTACAAATCCTTTATGGAGATTTTGACTGAACCCTTAAAAGATGCATTGAACGCCTTATCCAAGCCAAGACATGTTACTCCTGGTTTTCTCTCTGCCCACATTACGGTTATACCGAAAGAGGGCAAAAACCCAGAGGAATGTGCTAGCTATCGCCCCATCTCTTTGTTGAACCTCGATGCTAAGCTGTTTGCGAAGATCATTGCATTGAGGATGGGGCCGCTGCTCTCAAAACTAATTGGCTTGGAACAGGTGGGCTTTATGCCAAACAGGGAGGCCAGAGACAATGTTACTAAAGCTCTCTTACTAACACAGGCTGTGAGACAACGGAAGATCGAAGGTTTTCTCCTCTCAACAGACGCGGAGAAGGCCTTCGATCGTGTGGCATGGGACTTCATGCTGGCGGTGTGTGGAGGGGTGGGTTTGGGTCCGAACATGTTACATTGGATCTCGGCCCTTTACCAGAACCCAACAGCAGAATTAAAAGTAAACGGAATTCTCTCAGAAAAAGTATATATTAAAAATGGGACTAGACAGGGCTGTCCCCTGTCTCCCCTTTTATTTATTCTCTCACTAGAGCCCTTTATTAGAACAGTGCAAAAAAACACAGCAATACAAGGTTTCCAGATTAAAAATAAAGAGTACAAAATAGCTGCATACGCAGATGACTTATTGTTCTTCTTAACGAAACCGACTACAACACTCCCTAACCTGTTACAAGAATTTGCACACTACGGATTTATATCCAACCTAAAAATTAATTACACAAAGTCAGAGGCTCTGAACCTCTCCCTTCCAGACAATGTACTCAAATTAACTCAGGCAAACTCAACATTTACTTGGGATAATACCAAATTAAAATATCTAGGAATTTGGCTTACTCCTTCTCTAAAAATAACATATGAGAGAAATTTTGTGACCTTTCTAAAAAATTGTGCGAAAGATCTAACAGTTTGGAATGAGAACTACTTCTCCTGGTTCGGCAGAGCAGCCATAATAAAAATGGTCATACTGCCCAGATTTTTATATCTGACCCGCACACTACCGATAGAGATACCTCAGAAATTTTTCAATGAGCTTAATACACTGGTCACGAGATTTCTCTGGCAACATAAAAAACCCAGAATCAAACTAGGCACCCTGGTCAAACCCAAAGATCTAGGAGGAATCCAATTCCCGAACTTCCGCAGTTACTACCAGGCCTCACACATAACCAGAATCATAGACTGGCATTGCCATGAGTCGGAGAAGGATTGGGTATCACTAGAGACAACGCTTGCCACTCTGCCGCTTAGATACCTGCCATGGTCCCCTATCAAAACATTACCTCATGCCGTTAGGTTACACCCAATCACTGGTACCACACTGAAGATCATTGCCGGATTAGCTAAACAAAAAAAACTGACCTCAACACCCAGCCCTCTGACGCCCCTGACAGATAACCCAGACTTTGCCCCAGGTCTACATAACCCGACTCTTAAGACGAGTCCGGCGGGGGATCCCTTGCTGGCCGGTGACTGCTATCATGAAAACAAATTCAGAGACTGGTCGTCTTTTAAGACAGACTTAAACCGACCCCAAATGAAACTATGGACATATTTCCAATTAAGAAGCTATTTAGGTAACATTAAGGAACCCCTAACACTACACAGACCCCTGACAGCTTTGGAGTCGGTTTGTCGAGAGGGAACCCCAATTAAAAGGGCCACTTCTGTAGCGTATGAGTGGATGAGTCGCTCGGGGACTGAGATATCGGACGGGCACAGGAGGAGATGGTCGGAAGAACTTGAATTGGAGATCTCAGACAAACAATGGAGGTATGTGGCTGCCTTAGCACATAAATGTTCCATAAGCACGAAATTGCAAGAGACAAATTACAAACTGTTGACCCACTGGTACAGCACTCCTGATAAAATACACAAATGGGATACACAAAAGCCAGACACATGCTGGAGATGTCTCTCTGAAAAAGGCACACTAACCCACATCTGGTGGCAATGCCACAAAATTGAACAATTCTGGAATGAAGTTAAGGTTTTAATTAAAAAGATTACAGAAACCAAAGTGGAACTGACACCAGCATGCTGTCTATTACACCTGTCTAACACTTCTTTTAAACGCTACAAACGCTCGTTGACGATACATCTCCTCAACGCAGCCAAATCTCAAATACCTCTACATTGGCTCTCTACATCTACTCCAACTGTTAGGGACTGGCTGGCGAGAGTCAGCGAGATCCACGAAATGGAGGATGTATTGGCCCAAGACAAAGGCCATATCGAACGATTCCACAAAACATGGCAACCCTGGTTGCTTTTCAAATACTCTGCAGAATTCCCTTCCTGAGTCGGGTGTGGAGGGGACCTTGTGGTCCTGGGCGGGTGCCCTCCCTCTGTATTATACTTCTGCCCTTAACATCAGCATTTCCTTTATCTTCTCCTACTTCTTTTTTCTATATCCAACTTCTTAACACTTCATGGCTGTTCTATAGCCTATGTCCTCACTGGTATATACCTTGGAAATCCGTACTTCTCTTATAGACGTGAATTAGATTGTCTCAGAGAATCATAGAGACCACACTTTTGCTTGTCCTCAACAATAAACAATTTGAACAATGGATAAGAAATGTTTGTCGCAATGGCTTGCGAAGTGTAGACAGAACTATTATGTTGTATTTCTTTTCATTACAGTCACAAAGTCAGCTTAGCGGAAATAACTTCAGTAATGCGATGTCTGTTAAACATTTAGACTTCTACACGAGTTTCACACTAACTGTTTTTTTTTTTTTTCTTATTTTATTTTGTAAAAAGACGAAAAGTACGCAGTTGCACCTGCAAAATTTGCAATATACAGTGTATTCTTTGTTACTATTCTTTATTTTTTCAATAAACTTGAAATGATAAAAAAAAAAAATTTTAGATGTAGTCAGTCAGATGTCCACTAAAATGGCTGAAAACCAGTGTGAAGACACAGCATTTCTCACTGTAATTTTAGGCATATGTAAACAGGTACCCCCTGAGAAAAAATATGCACTCAGGATGGCTTTAATGTCAACTGCTCAATCATTTGTAGGTGAGGGGCCAACAACATCCTCAGCATATATGCAACCCCCCCTTCCCCAATATCCCCCTTATCAACAATACACTCACTTTCCAAGTACACAGTATGCTCCACCAATAAACCATCCATACTGTGACCAGTATGGTAATTTTTTTAGTTTATTAGTAGTTTATTGAGTTTTCACAAAAGTACATCACGTGAAGCAGATATAAGCACATGTTACAGGTTAACAATGGGTAAGGTTAGCAGTGACAACATAAAGGTCTTTTTTTATTTTATCCCTCTCATAGCACAATATTGATAGCAATAGTAATTGGTATATTCCAAGCCTTGTATGGTCCTTAAATATGAGTTGAAATACCAATAAAATTGAAAAACTACACAAATAAAAATAAGAAGTGGTGGTAATTGCAAGTTGTAAGTGCGGATTGCATTATGCCTGAATTATCCCTGTGGCGTGAAACAATACATCTGACTGTATATCTCCTGGCCGGAGCATCTTTACTCCCGCACCTGAGCACCCCTATATGGGAACTAACTGTGCCCGGGTGTGGGAGCGTACGGAAATGCAAGTCAACGGTGTAGAATTCCGGCCCTGGAGTGTGATCTGTTGTTGAGGTGTCTCCTCAACGGAATGGGTAGCCTTTCGTATTGACTTGTGAGATTTTAAGTATTCAGGTGTTGGGAGATGTACGGATGTGGAGGGGGGGGCAAAAAAAAAAGAAAAAAAGGGGGGGTGAGGAGGACGGAAAGTAATGGTCCGTTAAGTGTATATTTGTGGAGTTAAGTCAGCAATTGCGTGTTTGTGATTTCCCTTGGTGCGGAGTGGGCAGGAGTGGCTGAGCTGGTCTGTATTTGGGACGATTTAAACTGAACCCAGCAAGCCCAGGTGTTCAGGTATTTTGAAGGAGTATCTGATGTTTGGTGAATGAGGCTTTCCATTTCAGCCACTCTGTCCACCCTCTGAATCCATTCTGTTATGGTGGGGGGAGATGTGGATCTCCAATGAACTGGGATTTTCTATATGTGTGTTGTGGAAGTGAGGTATGATGGAGTAGATATTGGGCCGGAGTGAAGTCTGGGGTGAAAGTAGTAATCTGAGTGATTAATCGGTGGATTTCAGTCCAGTAGGTTTGGATGATAGGGCATTCCCACCATATATGGAGTAGTGTGCCTCTCGATGAATTGCAACGCCAGGATAAGGGAGGGAGGTTGGGCTGGTACCTGTGAATCTTGTCTGGGGTCCTATACCATTTTGTAAAGATTTTATACCTATTTTCCTGCGTTGATATATTGCATGAGCCTTTATGCATATGATATAGGGCTGATTGCCACTCCTCGGAGGAGAGGTCTATGTTCAAATCCTTCTCCCACCTTCTAATTAGGTCATCCGTTTTGATTTCCTCTGTTGAAAACAGGAGTTTGTATAGTGTTGAGATGAGGTGTCTTTGGGGTTCAGCATTGTTACATACGGTTTCAAAAGGCGTGAGTTCCCTGTGTAGGTCTGCTGTGGGTTTAAGGCTGTAGATGAAGTGGCGTAGTTGTAAGTATTTGTGAAAGGGAATGCGATAGTCTGGAAATGCGGAAGTAAGGGCTTGGAATGTCAAGAAATTCCCTTTGTGAAACATTTGGTGTGACTTAAGTCGTGGTCTGTTAGGATCTGTCATAGGGTGGTGGGTGTGTACTCCTGGGGTAAATTCTGGATTATGTTCCAGAGGTGTCATGGGCCCTGGAAAGGGTTTTAATTTAAGTGGTTTGCAAGCCGCTTTGAAATTCATTAGCATGGAATTGATAAGTGGATGTAGTGAGGCTTTCATTGGCACAGATTTTGGATTGATCCACGGCAATAGGTGTATTGGTATCGGAGTGAAGGCATTTTCGATGTAAACCCAATCTTTGATTGTATTGTTAGCATGCCAGTCCACAATTCTGGCTAGGTGGCAAACCCAATAGTATTTTTGCATGTCTAGTATGTTTAGTCCCCCTTGTGACTTGGGGTTTGTCAATCTTTTCCAATTTAATCTGGGTTGTTTGGAGGACCATATAAAATTTCTACAAAGCTTTCGGAGGGTTGAGAAAAAGGTAGGTGGAATTTGAATGGGAATAGTTTGAAATAGATATAGTAGTCTGGGTAGCACATTCATTTTTAGGACCGCTGCCCTTCCGAACCACGAAAACGGCCCCGAGGTCCATTTTTGCAAGTCTATTGGGACAGAATTTAGTATGGGTAGGAAGTTCAACTTTTAGATCTCCGTCAGTTTGGTGGGTATTTTGATGCCTAGATATGTGAGAGCCTGGGTTTCCCAGCTGAAAGGGAAATTTTGTTTGCATTGGGTGACGATTGCATTGGGCAATGATACATTAAGGGCTTTAGATTTGGATAGATTGATCTGTAGGTTGGATAGGGATTTAAATGTGGCAAAGTCTTTGAGGAGGTTGGGTATAGTGATGATTGGGTCCGTCAGAAATAAGAGGATATGGTCCGCATAGGCCACAATTTTAAATTGTTTGTGGTCTATTTCTACACCTTTAATGTTTGGGTTGTCCTTGAGTTTACGAAGTAGTGGTTCCATTGTGAGAATGAAGATTATGGGGGACAGGGGGCAACCCTGTCTCGTCCCGTTGGAGATGGAGAAGGCGCTCGACAGGTGGCCATTCACTCTTATTTTGGCTGTAGGTGAGGAGTATAAAGCCATAATCATATGGATCAGGTGCGGTGGAAGGCCTATAGAGTGTAACATAGCTTCCATATAATCCCAGGCAACCCTGTCGAACGCCTTCTCCGCATCCAGGGACAAGAAAAAGCCGCTAGTGTCATTGGTGGTCAGCCAGTGATGAATATCTAGGGCTTTAGTGGTGTTATCTCGGGCCTCCCTTCCCGGGACAAAGCCGACTTGATCCGTGGATATTAGTTTGGGGAGTAGCGGTAGCAGACGGTTGGCAATAGCTTTGGCATAAACTTTAATGTCTACATTAAGTAGGGAAATAGGCCGGTAGTTGGATACCATGGTGACCTCCTTGCCTGGTTTAGGGATCAGTGTGATGTGTGCTTCTAATGCTTCCTTGGATGCTAAACTATGGGGTGAGAGGTTGTTCAGTGCTTTGACTAGTGGGGGTATAAGTATGTCTGAGAAGGATTTATAGTATGCGACAGTGAGCCCGTCAGGTCCTGGACTTTTGCCTGGTTTCATCTGTGTTAGGGCTATTTTGATTTCATCTGGTGTTAATGGAGAGTTTAGCGCGTCGGAGTCTTGAGAGGTGTGGGGGCGTATTGGGAAAGGAATGTTTGGATTGTTTCCCGTCTATCTTCTGAGGCATTGGTCTGTTGAGGGGAGTGTAAATTATAGAGGTCCGTGAAGTAGTTTACGAATTGTTTCGCTATGTCTCCAGAAGTAACAGAGGGTTTGCCTGAAGGGTCTCTGATTGTATGTATGGTGTGGGCCGCACGCTTAGTTTGTATGGCTCTCGCTAGGAGCTTCCCCGATTTGTTGCCATATTCGTAGAAGTGTTTTTGCTGTAACGTGTATTGGCGCTTGAGTTTAGTGTGTAATTCGTTCAGCAGTTCGGTTCTAGCTTGTGTTAGTTCTGTGAGTGCTACAGATGCCATAGATTTTTTATGCTGCTGTTCTAGTTTAGAGATACGGGAAGTCAGTTCTTCCAATTTGGCTTTTCTGAGTCTATTTCGATGAGCTGATAGCGAAATGAATGTGCCCCTTATAACGCATTTATGTGCGGCCCAGACCACATCTGGTGGACTGTCTCCTAGCCCGTTGTCTGCGAAGTAGTTTGTGAGGTGTTGGGAAGTCTTGCTTGAGACGTCGAGATCGGTAAGTAAAGAGTTGTCTAATCTCCATATATGAGGACGCACCGACTGATTGGGAAGGTGAAGGGTCAATGTAGTTGGGTTATGGTCTGACAAAACCATCGGCTCGATAGTGGTGTTTTTAATTAAAGGCAAGTCCTCTTGGGATAGAAAGAAATAGTCGATTCTTGAATATTTAGCGTGTGGTGTAGAAAAGAATGTGTAATCCTTTTCGTTAGGGTTCATGGTGCGCCAGGTATCATGTTCTAGTAGGTCACTAAGTTGTGTTTTTATGGCACGAAGGGCTCTGTAGGTGATAGAAGAGTGTCCATTAGAGGTGTCGAGGGTGGGGTTGAGGGGTACATTAAAATCACCTCCAATTATTAACGTGCCTGAGCTAAAGGCTGTGAGTAACTGTAGCGTGTCGCGGAAGAAGGACACTTGGTGTGTGTTTGGGGTGTATAAATTGGCGATCGTGATTCTTTTCCCGTGCAATGTACCTTTTATGAAGATGAATCGTCCTTGTGGGTCATTGTGTGTGTCCGAGACATTGAATGGGCAGTCTTTGGCGATGAGAATGCAGACACCTTTTGATTTTGCTTCATTGTTGGTTGCATGGTATATTGTCGGGAAATGTTTGTTGTGTAATTTGGGGGTTGCATCGGTTCGAAAATGTGTTTCCTGAATTAGTGCTATGTGTGTTTTAGACTTATGTAGTGAGGCGAGGAGTAGAGAGCGTTTTTCGGGCGTATTTAGGCCACGAATATTGATCGATTTGAGAGTCAGGGATCGATGTGATTCCATCTCGCTGTTTGTCGCTCGGTTTTTGTCCATTACGTCCGTCAGGGTGAAAAATAAAGAACCGAAAAAAAAAAAAAAGTAAATCAAAAACTATAAAAGGGTCAGTAGGGGGGAGAGGGGTGTGTTCAGGAAGTTTTCTCTTTTTTGTTTTTCCTCCAATCCAGAAAGGGATTAGAAGATGTCTTTTCCTAAGAACTTTGCAGAGTAACCGACGAGTCCACTGGGATAGCCAGCTATCCTGCGTCCTCATGTGAAATAAAAGGATCGGTAATGTACAGCCCAGGCGAAGTGCACAACCCGGTATGAACGGGCTGGGACACTACACCGTAGCTGTGTGGGGGTTGGAGTGGGCTTGACATGAGAGAGGTGGCAGGGAAGTAGGAGAGATGAGTGTCCCGCCACCGCATGGCCATTGGGAAGGGTGAGGATGGTTGGAGGAGTGTGGAGATATTCTATATGGTATGTGTGTACCACCTATGCAAATAAGCATATGCATATCAAACAAAATTGTATAAAGATCAAAGAACATCTATAACATTGGTAACTTCAGTAACCACTCTTTGTACACATGAATAGATCAAAAACAGTCCTCCGTATCAAACTCTGCGGAATAGTAAATTGACCCAGTAGGGTCGCACCTATGCCAGTGGGAAATTGCACTGGTGAATTTTAGGGAGCGGATCGTGGAGTATCACGCAAGTTTGCAAGTACGGAGGGTGTTGAGAAGTGCTGTGATTTGAGCATCTAAGGCTACCTCGTAAGCTCAGAAATATGATTAGTAACCCTGAACTGTGTGTTTATCGATCATGCAGAATACATCTACCCACAGTGAGGGAGAGCATGGGGATACCTATATGTATGGATCCTAATTTACAAGTTGTGCCTGGCACTGGACATATATAAGTGTTATCCTGCTCCCTATCCTATATGCCCTCTCGCCCGACACCCCACAGGGTGTGGAAATGTAAGATCCAGTGCTTTCACATAGTAATTACATAATTTAACCTAAGACCTATAACGTGTCTTGGGGTCCATTCTGGTGGTGGGTTACCTAATACCTCTAAAGGCCTATTGCACCCCCTGCTGATATGTTGCAGGATACTTGCGTAGCTTGTCATACGGACAGGGTGAGCGGAACGACCCATCTAAAAGTTAGTCGAATGCTTGACCATAAGATGCTGCTGTGTTACCGGGGTCCTTTGCTGGTGGAGAGTATGACGAGTGCATCTGCAGGCGATTGTCCCGTGCTCTTCCGTCCGCAAACCGCTAGCTTTCTGTAGGATCCGAGTGATGTGGCGCGGTGTCAGGCGGTTGTATTCGACGTCGATCATGGGGAGCATTGTGAAAGTCTTGTCTTCCTCCAGTGCAGTCGTGATGTCTTCGGTAGCGGATCTGGATGGCATGTAAGCGGGATGTGCTGTGGATGAATCCATGTTGAGTGTTTACTTTTGTAACTTTGGTGACTGGTAGGACTGCTTCTGTCCTTTCCGTATCCTGTGAGAGATTCACCCTGTACTTTCGGAATGCACTGCATCATGGTAGTTGTAGTTTGCTACTCATGCTGTGGGGCGTCAACGAACTAGGTACAGTTTCTAGAGTTTCAGTCTAATCCCCACAATAAACTTATTTCACTTATACAGGTCATGTGCAGTGTCCATACATCCCGCTTGATGAGAGTAACGTCGAGGGTGATTCACGGATGAGGGGTTTTGCAGATGTGGCAAACAGTAGAGCCAAATAACTGTAACATCAAACATATAAAGCCGAACGCGGCATAACTGAGACAGAGGGTTACTGTAAGATTAAGTATTACCCTGTGATTTTAGCGGTCTCTTCTGGCTCTCCTTGAAGTGGGACAATCCGCTGTGCTGTGGTCATGGTGTTGGGAGCGGCGAGAGCTGTTATATGCTGAGGTGGAAGGTGATCTTCTCCTCCTGTGACCAGCATTCATGGTTTCCATAGGTAGGTCATGATGCTGTTCTCTTCGCACGGCAGAGCGACGAAAGTCAGCGTACCAGTTGGGTACCTCCACAGCAGGGATGTCGAGAACTTCACAGAAATAGGGAAGATCCTCAGGCACTTTGAGGAAAGCAGTGCGACCGTGCGAAGTGCCAGCCAGGCAGAAGGGAAACTTCCACTTATAGTTCATGCCTTTGGCGCGAAGGGTATCTAATAGGGGCTTCAGGTCTCTTCGATGTTGTAGAGTTATCCCTGATAGGTCCTGGAATATCTGGATAGGTTTACCCTCATGTATGAGCTGTGGAATGCCTCTAGCCTGTCTGAGAACATCCTCTTTGATCTTGTAGTCGGTCAGACAGCAGATTATATCCCTAGGCGGGTCAGTGTCCCTTCCTTTGGGGTGCAGTGCACGGTGAATTCTTTCAAATTCCACAGGTGTCTGAAGGGGCCTGCGTAGAATGCCGTTGAATAGGCTTGTCACAGATGGGGTTAGTTGATCCCCTTCAATCGATTCCGGGAGCCCCCGGACTCTCAGGTTGCGTCTCCTGCCCCGGTTGTCGAGGTCCTCGAGGTGACTCTGCATATCCCTCATCTGCAGGGTATGTGCATCGACATGGCGCGTGGTTTTGCGCAACTGGAGATTCTGGTGATCAGCCATTTGCTCCGCCGCTGTAACTCTGTCAGACAGGGTGCGGAACTCCAGGCGAAGCTCCGATATGGCAGCCGACAGCGTGTCTTTTATATCAGCGGCTATCATTCTGAGGTCATTTATGTTCAGTTGGTGGTGGTGGGGTTGAGGTTGTTCCTCCGGTGTAAGTTCCCCCGGGAAGCTGGCCGGAGGAGCGAGAGATGGCGTTCCCTGCTGAGAGGACGATGCGGCCTGTGCATTCCTGTGGCGGGAGGACACCATGTTGCCCCTTCCCGTCCGGAACATTTCAGGTATATTGTGTTCCGTGTGCTCCGGGTGTTCCCTCGGTGAACGGGAACGTGAGGTGGAGGTGTTCCTGGATGCAGTCCCCATATTTTGGAGTGGGTTGCGTGCAATTGAGCCTCCGTTAACGTAGGGTCAGGTCGTGAGGTGGCAGGAGCTGAAGAACTAAGCAGCCATCTTCGTGTCAGGTCAGGCCACCGACCAGTATGGTAATATGCTGAATCCCTCAAGGCCACGCATGTTGCATCCAATTCCTGCCACCACTACCTCTACCCTTGGCCCCCCAACCACTCACCAACTTAGGAAGCCTACACCCAGTCAGGTTCCGCCTTTTCTGGAAAGGAAATATTACCCTGGTCCATCAGTGGATTTCCCTGGACCAACCAATAGTTCAGTTTCCGGGACCACTGAAAACAAAACATACGAGCAATTGTAATTTACTATTATTTTTGATGTGGGTTTAAGACTTGTTCTATATTTTTTGTTTGGTTGAGGAGGCCAAAACAACAACTGTTGAATTTTTGAGTTCATGGAACGTATTTCTTTATTTTTGCCTTCTTGCAAAAAGAGTTGTCTTGTAAAAAAGATTCAGATTATATATTTTTTTTTTTTTATGACTTTTATTTTGGTGTTTTTCAGAGTGAAATATTTTATTTTAATATTTGTTGGGCTTGTTAAAAAGTAAAAAAAATGGTGTAGTTCAGCAAAACACATAACCAAAAAATTTTGGGTGCTTTCCTGCACAAAAATCTTGAAAATAAAAATTATTTTGGTTACATTGTGCATTTTCTGCTTATCCTTTTTTCGAATTTGAGGTAAAGACCTGTTATTCTGCATTTGGATGCAATGAAACATAACATACATCTAAATAATATTACAAGAAAATGCATGACATACATTATGCTATGGCATCCTGCTGCCAGGGGACAGAACCAGCAGCAGACATAAAATAAGATGTGAATCCCTCACGCACACTGGCACCATTGGTGGTGCCCCTACTGGCACTCCATTGTGCACCTTCCAGATCGTGCATGAGGGGATCTTCAAAAAGATAGCCATCACAAATTCTAACAAAATTATGAAGCACACATGCTGCTTTTACTGCAGATATTGCATTCTCAAGTTTTAAATTAATTGGTGTATGTAGCAAATGCCACTTGTTGGCTAAAATGCCAAAAGAACATTCTACCACACGTCTTGCCCTCGTTAACCGGTAATTGAAGATTCGCTTCTCTTCACTCAGACACCTATTGGAATAAGGCCTTAATAGATGCTCACTGAGAGCAAAGGCCTCATCCCCAACAAACACAAATGGCATTGGCGGCCCATTTGTTCCTGGCAACGGACAGTCCTGTGGCAGGTCCAGACCATTTTCCCGCAACATTCTTCCGAACGATGATCTTTGGAAAATACCGGAGTCTGAGCTGCTGCCATATGATCCAATGTCTATATAGCTAAAACAATAATTGGCATCAGCCACTGCTAGTAATACAAAAGAAAAATATTTTTTGTAATTAAAGTATTTTGTTCCACTGCCAATGGGCATCACTACCCTCATATGTTTTCCGTCAATTGCCCCTAGACAAATTGGGAAATTGCAACGATCCCAGAAAACTTCCGCTTTCTTGCACCAATCTTCGCAAGTGGGCTTCTTCAGGACCAAATCCCTAAGGATATTCCAGATGTCTCGGCAGGTATCGTGGACAATATTGCTGACAGTAGTTTTGCCAACCAAAAACTCATAATGCAAACTTGCAAAGGAATGTCCAGTTGCCAGGTACCTAAAATGGAAAAGTACATACATTTTATGATAATGATACATATTTACACTAAGCTACTTCCATAAACAAAAAAAAATGAGCTAGGAAGGAGGTGCCTGAGGAAGTGAAGAATGAAGAAGAGGAGCAGGAGAAAGACACTGGTGATGTAGAGGCAGAGTTAAGATTGTAAAAACAAGCTTACGCACAATTACATGCTAGTATTTATTTTTGGACTTCATGTAAAGATGATGAAAGAATGATGTGGATCTCCAAATGCCACATAGAAGTTAAGAAGAAGAAACAGTAGGTATGAAAAGTTATCTCAATGTTATTATGAGTCTTTCAACAGCTGGAATACTCCTTCTGAAACTTGTGTTTTGTCGCTCTAGATCAGTGTTTCTCAACTCCAGCCCTCAAGGCGCCCCAACAGGTCAGGTTTTCAGGATTTCCTTCAGATTAAACAGCTGTGGTAATTACTAAGGCAGTGAAACTGATCAAATCACCTGTGCAAAGTAATGGAGAGCCTGAAAACATGACCTGTTGGGGCGCCTTGAGGACTGGAGTTGAGAAACACTGCTCTAGATGACTAGAGAGCAAAGCCAACAATTCATCAAAACTGTAAAGAGAAAAAATATGGCTATTATCTACACTGACCATGTAAAAATCAAACATTTACTAATGGAGTTCCATTTTTCTAACAATTTGATCAGGTTAGAGTTAACACTTCTAGCTATTCAAATCTAAAAATTATAAAAAGAGTCATACTGACCAGGCATATACACATTTTCATAAATATATCTGGCAGCATTTGCAAGTTGACATCAAAAAATGTTCTCACCTTCTAATTGACATCCTTGTGTAGTTGAAGAATTTGTCTTCATGAGCACGGAGGTCGTTGTAAAGGACCCCAAACTGGCCTCTCACTTCCCTTTGGGCGATGATGGGATGGATCCAAAACCTATGCCTTCTCCTCCTCTGGTTATCCTCCTCTTCTTTATCTATAAATGCTGCTACAGCAGCCAAAATGACTGCTGACCCAACATATTGCATAGCCAACATGTTTGCTAACAAACATACAACACGTGACAACGGAAGAGGAAGGGGAAATAAATAAGCAGGATAAGGAATTACATCACTATGACTAAATCGCAGAACATCCAAGTCGCATAAAGTCGTTATGAAAGTCGCAACAAAACGCACCACAAATCGCATTGCAAAATTGCAGTGTAAAGCGCGCGACTTTGGGGATGCACTAGAGGAAACATAGCCTAATAGTATATTAGTACATAGGGGAGCTGGATTTTAGAAAAAAAAAGTGAGCTCTTAATTTTGATTGACAGCACACTGCAGTGGGTCGATTGGAAAGTCTCTATTGGACTAAATAATGGCTATGGATCTGCCCACTGCAGTAAGCTGTCAGTAAACAGTCAGGCAAACCTGATGGGAACCAATCTCTCAGATCCTCAGCAGACTCCTTTGTGCACTGGTCCAAATCATTTGGTGGAGGGGGTATTATGGTGTGGAGTTGTTTCTCGGGGATTGGGCTTGGCCCCTTAGTTCCAGTATAGGGAACTCCGAAGGCATCAGCATACCAAGATATTTTGGACAATTGCATGATCCCAACTTTGTGGAAACAGTTTGAGGATGTCCCTTTCCTGTTCCAACATGACTGTGCACCAGTGCACAAAGCAAGGTCCATAAAGACATGGATGAGTGAATTTGGGATAGAGGAATTTGACTGGCATGTACAGAGTCCTGACTCCCTTTGGAATGAATTAGAGAGGAGACTGTGAGCCAGACCTTCTCGTACACATCAGTGCCTGACTTCACAAATGTGCTTCTGGAAGAATAGTCAAACATTCCTATAGACACACTCCTAAACCTTGTGGACAGCCTTCCCAGAAGAGTTGATGCTGTTATAGCTGCAAAGGGTGGACCAACTCAATATTGAACCGTACGGACTAAGAGTAGGGTGCCATTAAAGATAGATAGAGCAGATGTACAATACAGTATAGTTCCACCCAATGATGCCTTCTTTGTTGGAAGTACTAAAAACACACCAACAAGATCCTTATTCCATCCACCATCTCCTCATATGGTAGTGTTCCCTATCATATCAGCAGAGAAAGAATAAAAGAATATCAAAAAATAGCTTGACCCTGACAAATAACTCTAAATGCTACAGAGAGCTGATTTTTTTTATTAAAACATGTGAAATCTAGATGTACAAAAGGCGGAGCTCAATCTAGCGATGCACAATAGTTAAATGTGGTTTATAGCCACAGCAAAGAACCTGATGAGCAAACTGAGGCTGGTGAACTAATCATCTGTCTATTTTTGAATAATTTCAAATTTTTCACCCCACCCCACACATGTGTACAAATACACAAATCTGAAATTATAAGGTTCAGGGTGGTTTTGGTGTAATTCTAAAACCAAAAGTCCAAGTTACTCCATGAACAATCTTATGTAAATTAGAAAACAAAATTGCAATGATCTTTGCACTTCTATCACTCGGAAAAATACTTCTCCAGTACATTTAGACTGTTATTATTTACATGAGTTTATTTCAGAAGCTATTTCTGTATTTTAGAGGCATCTGTTAATGTTCATAAAAGTTTAGCTCCTAAAACATTAATCCATTTGATCTACAGTATCCGTGTTAGATGCCTGAGAGCTACAATAATGTTGTCTGTTGAAAGCACTTATTTTTGAACACAATAAGCAATATATGCCCTTTTCAAAACAAGCTGTGTTGTAAAAAAAAAAACCTATTGATAAAAAAACGACATTTTACAGTGACTAAAGCAAAGCCCTATAGCATAACATTTATTGTATTAGTCATCAGCATTTGAGGTTTGATGCAAATTAGACTAATTCATAGCAAAATTTTTTAGATTTTTAGATTTTTTCTGTCAGTGATCAGCAGGCAGATTTTCTATTATTGATCAGCAAATAGATTTCTTTTTAATTATATTTCATACTTTTTAATACTTTTAGAAGCCAAGTGTGCCACTTATACTACTATAATGCTAGGCTAGTTGTTTTAATTTCGTTTTGCATACAGTAACTTTGCAAGAAAAATGACTTTGCTACACAAAAGGAGAGGTTATAGCACACCTCTGGAAAACTTGAAAATTATTCCTTGCAGTGGGGCTACACTCCCACTGCAAGGATTGATAATTTGTGTAATCCAAGGTAAAAGAGAAGAGCTTTTACTTACCTGCTCCTCTGCTCCCCTGGCAGATGACGCTACCCCATGTTCTGGCAGTGGACTGACCCTCAGCATCATCATGTTAACTGCAGGGATATGGATTCTGTATTCGTTTAGATGACGGCAGGACTAAAGATTAGTCCCTGAGGAAGTTACGTGACCAGTGATGAAACGCATTGGGTGGAGTCAGTGACAACCCAGGGTCCCTGAGGAAGTCACATGATCATTGATGCAATGACACATTGCATCAATGGGAAACACCTTGAAGTGACATCACTGCTCCCGCCAGACACTGGCGGGGGCAGTGATGTCACTTCAAGGTGTTTCCCAGACACCGAAGTTCCACAGAGAAGGATTCTTATTGTTTTTATGCTTTATTCAAGAAACACCACTTGTGAGTGCATATTTACTTCTAAATAAACTAGTTGAAAGTAAACGTATTGCACTATGAATGGTTTATGTTTATATGTTTGAGCCATGCCCATGAATTAAAGGAGAACAAACACATTTGGATTTGGTATTATGAACTATATGGTGGATGAACAAAGCCAACTTTTTATTCTGCTTTTGCTGACCTTTATTTTCAAATGTTAAGGTTAGCGAGCACTGCATCTGGAAGGGTTTTGGTGATTGGAAGCACATTTTGGATTATTCATGTTATTTTTCTATATCTGGAATGTGGACTGTAATGGAGCACTGAATATCATACAACATTGACACTTATTATGTTTGAGAGTACATGGTTCACTGGATGAATTTGAAAATGAAAATTATTTAATGTTCTATTATTTAATTCATATTCATTGTATGATACAGAAAGGTTGAGCACGTTTAAAAAAATAAAATAAAATAATATTTTAAGGAACAGTGCACCACTATTCGTTTTTTCATTCTTGTAGCTTCTTATCATTTGGGAACTGAGTAGTAAGCTGACCCTGAATGTTGGGAACATATAATTCCCAAGAACCTTTTGGGCAGAGTGGTGGGGTAAAAACCCTATTTGGCATAGAGAAGAAACTGCAGGGTACGTAGCAAATGTAAAAGTATTTTTATACGCAACCTGGACCATAGGGAGAAGGGAATCCCAGTTATCCTCTTTTGATGGTACTTAACCTGCTATAGAATAAATGTTTTTTTTTTAACCTCACCTCACTCACCTAACTGTTATGCCCCATACACGCGGTCGGATTTTCCAATGGAAAATGTCCGATCGGAGCATGTTGTCGGACATTCCGACCGTGTGTGGGCTCCATCGGACATTTTCCATCGGATTTTCCTACACACAAAGTTTGAGAGCAGGCTATAAAATTTTCCGACAACAAAATCCGATCGTGTCAATTCCGACCGTGTGTGGCCAGGTTCGACGCACAAAGTGCCACGCATGCTCAGAAAAAATTCCGAGACGGAACAGCTCGGTCTGGTAAAATTAGCGTTCGGAATGGATACAGCACTTTTGTCACGCTGCAATGTAAAAAATGGTTTAATACAGTGCACTCTCTTCTTCTTTATAATGTGAGAAGAATTAAGTAGTTTTGCTGCTTATATTCACACAGACTTCTCACAAACTTCTTTCTTTATTATTTATCCGGATTCGATCAAAATATTTTGATTTGTCACATTTGACCAATTTTTTTTTGTTTGTTTTTAATTGTAAAAAAATTTTTGTTTAAAAATTTTGTATGCTTTTAAATAAAGAATATTTTTGTGTGTGTTTTGTGTGTCAAGTTACCACAACACCATTGATATCTTGTATTATTTAATCTTTATTTAATTTCACATTGTATATTTTAAATGTACCTGAATCCTGACAAAAAAACTGTTTTTTTCAAGGAAAACACACATAGGCGAGTATAATTTAACCAAAAATGCCTTTATTAGGGGCTCACAACTGAACAAAGAGGGAGGCAACACTGGAGAAACAGCAGAAATTGTTGAAGCCTTTGACCCCCAGGGCAGACATCAATTATTTTAATGCAAAATTGGTGGCTTGAGGAGGCCTTATGTAAGGAAGTGCAGTCTGGTCCAGAAGTCACAGAGATCATGAAAGCAGCAGATGACATCTGTGTCCCCAGGCTGTGGTCATGCAAGAGCCTGCATCTTTTGTCAGACCAGACTGAACCCAGGTCATCACTCTCTGGTCTTCCTTCCACGCTTCCTTCCACGCTGTGGCTCTGGTGGTGGAGTTGTGGCTGCAGGAAGAGGAGGAGGAGGAGGATGGTCCAACTCAATCACGTCGGTCTTGGGTGTGATTTCGCCACTCACCCCCTTAGTTAGGACTTTATAAATATGTTTCTCACACATGAGGTGTTGACCCTCCTGCATGCACTTCAGTTTGGTGGCAGCCATGCAGGCAAAGGCCTCTTCAGGAGTGGGTAAGGCTCTGAAGGACACAGAAGCCTCCTGAATGAGCCTGAGCGCTGAATCCTGCATGTGAGTCGCCTTCCTCGCTCTTTTGTTTGGAAGGCGGAGGGGAGGAACCTGCGATTCTGTCAGGCTGTGACTGGTCCCAGGCTTCTCCTGGCTGCAACTTAGCCCCACCTCCTCCTGGCTGCAACTTAGCCCCGCCTCCTACTGGCTGCCACATTCCACAGCCTCCTCCTGGCTGAGGTCTTCCTGTGTATGAAAAAGAGACATAGTTTTAGTTTTTTATTCATCAATCACACACAATTTTCACCTCATGTAACTGATGATCATTCTGAGCCCTGCATTTTTCATTCTTGTCCAAATATTTTTGCCCACTACTGTCTATTGATATGTAAAACACTTTATTAAATCAGCAATTAGTGATCAATAATAACATCTAGTAAAGATAATTTATTTATTGACAAGAAATCCGTAGAAGAATGCTATACCTGACTCCATCTGGGCTCCTCCACTTCTTCCTGGCTGGAAGTCCCAGGCTGGACATCGGAAGCCTCAGCTGGGGTGGAAGATAGGGTGGAAGGAAGAGTGGAAGGAAAGGTTGAGAGTGATTCCCTGACTTCAGTGTGGTCTGACAGAAATCGCAGTCTCTCACAGTACCACAGCCTAGGGACATAAATGTCATCTGCTGCAGCTCCGGATCTCTGGGAATCTGTGACCTTCTTGCGCTCCCTAAGATAAGTGCTCCTCAGGCCACCAATTGGCTTTTAAATAGAGGATGGTTGCCGTGGGGACCACCGGCGTCACCAACTCCAGCAGTTTCTCCAGCGCTGCCTGCCTCTTTTATTTATGATTATAATGCGGGTGTTTCACCTGCCACAGACAGGGCAGCTCCCTGTATTTGTCTATGAACAGGGGGAGGAAGTTGTGGTCATTGAAGCCATCCATTTTATCTGCAAGACACAACACAAGATAAACCCTAATGTCAGGCAAAACTCTCCTAACCTTGTTACAATATAGGCCTCAATCTAGAAGCAGTATAAGCCCAAGTTTAGATCTTACCTTCGTTATCACGATCGGCGCCTCCTATACTCCTTCCTCCGCTTACAGATTGTACATACTACGCATGCGTGTTATGCTTTATACACACTGCGCATGCTTGTAACTCCGACCACTGCTGACGTTCTTTCTAATCTATTCCCCACCCCTTTTCGTTCGGCGCAGTGGGGGAAGAGAACATGGCGGAGACACAGCAGGTGCGTGCTAATTATAGCAACGAGGAGGAGGGGGAGGAAAGCTCGGAGCAGGAAACGTCTGGATCCAGAAGGAGACGATTTAAGGCATCAAATATGTCCTTTGGGGAGATGTTGGAGATGGTCAACATCCTGAAGAGGGCCGACTATGATGGAAAGTATGGACCTTACTCCAACCCCAATGTTCGAAAGGCCAAGATAATGGTGAAAGTGGTCAAAAGTCTGCACCGGAATTTCGGGGTATGACGATCGAAAGATCAGCTCAGGAAGCGGTGGTCGGACCTGAAATTAAGAGAGCATGAGCAGTACAGAAGGATCCGGAGAGTGCTGCAAAAAAGTAAGTAGTTGTCCTGTGTTCCTATTCTTTTTGTGTTTATTACGTTCATGCTGCTCCATGTGCTTTTCTGAACTGTTGTACAGTTTAAAATGGCAACTTTCATGTTCATGGGCACATTATTTGTTCGTATCAAACATTTTTATTTCGGCCTATAAAACACCATTGTTTTGGCCGTATGCATTTGACCACATTTTTTAGGGCCTACTTGTCTGAAAATAATTTGGTTGTGTAGATGGGTTTGTTACTAGAATTAAATGCAAACTAGATTCTGTGTAAGGAGAGGACACTCAGCAGCTGTTTACACATCTGGACACTGGAGCACTAGTGTGGGACACAAGAACACCCTTTTTATTAGTCGTCCACACAGGTGCTCCATTGTATACTATAGGGGGGTCTCCATCTGTGAAGCTTGTACAAAACAGGTAAAGTATTGAAGTTTCACAAAGGACCCAAAACTACATCTACAACTACATCTTTATATATTTATAGTTCTGCCATCAAATATCTGTGTGCTAAGTATACCATTTTTTTTTCACATAGGGGAGAAAAGACTCGGAGGACACCCCTCATCCGAGGAGACCAGAGACCCCTCACCTCTGGAAGAAGGGGAAATCCCACAAAGACAAGCAGAGCAGGAGGAGGAAGACGTGGTGGAAATTGGCACCACAACAGGTGAGTGTCTGCGACCACAGGCTCAGGTAAAAGATGGATCCCGGCATATTTATAATACATGTTTTGTTTTTGGTTTCTATCTTTTTAGGTGATCGTGATGTTGTGGATCCAGATCCTTTCACCTCTGAAAGTGCCCAGATCCTGATTGGGGAGATCATGGGGTGTAATGTTGCATTGGAAAACATCAATAAAAACATCAATGATGCTATTCAAAAAAATAAGAACATCATTGATGTTTTGGGGAGAGTTTAAAACCCCTCCAAATCCCTTTCTTTTATGGTGTGCTACAATTTTAAAAATTTTGTAGAATTGTAGAAAAGCCAAATTTTGAAGAGGCACACAGTGTGTCAACATGTGCTATCTGCCATCACGGGAGATCAATGGATGCATTTTGGGGGTGCAACCCCTTCCTCAATAATAAAGTAGCTGAGAGGAAGGGGTTGCTCCCCCAAAACACGTCCCTTGATCCCCCGTGATAGCAGATAGCACATGTTGACATTCGTAAATTGGTGTGCATCTTCAAAATTTGGCTTTTCCTGGGGTGACTTTACCCCATCTGAATGCAATATCAAACACAGTTCCTAAATACTCATGTCTGATATTGCCTTCAAGTTCTACCAAATGTGAACTTTGTAAGTTCAAGATTTGTGTCTTTCTTGTTGGTTTGAAACATGCCTGTTTTATCTTAAATGGACATTTCTTCTTTTTCTAATGCCACCCCAAAAATTGTTATACAACAAACATGTTGGTTTGTTTTAAAAACCTTGTCAAAATGCACATGTGATTGTGCAGGTATTAAAAAGATTGTTAATCAAGAATGTGTGGATAATTGTCTCAACGCTACAACACTTTTGTGGTGCTCTAATTGCTGCTTTCTGTGACAATGGGTGTTATTTCATAAGGGCAAATCCACTTTGCACTACAAGTGCAGTTTCAAGTGCACTTGTAGTGCAAAGTGTCTTTGCCTTTAGTAAATAACACCCAACAGTGCTTTGTATAAGATTACACAATCACGCCATTTTCAGGACTCACCACATTTCTGTCAGGGTCAGCTAAAACAAACACAAGCAGTAAATGTCACCAAAGATTTGCTTAATTTTTTTTATTTGATAAAGTTTTCACACATTGTCTGGCATATTGATAGCCCCCCCTAACCGCAAAGAATTCAAGGTATCTTAGCTGGACATCACAGGCACTCAGGGAGGGCAAGCCAGGACGGCCACTTTCAAGCGCCGTCAGGGTTGGTTCATTTTGAATTCCGGATTCAGGCCCAACTAAGCCAGCATAGTTGGCAGAATGTTGCCGTAAAAAGTTGTGTAGAACACAGCACGCCAGGATAATGTGATTCAGTTTGTACTCCGCCATATGTATGGGTGTAAGAAATAGGCGGCACCGGCTGGCCATGATTCCAAACATGTTCTCCACCACTCTTCTGGCTCTGGCCAGCCGGTAATTAAAAACCCTCTGGTCCGGGGTGAGGGTCCTCATCGGGAATGGCCGCATAAGATGGTCCCCCAGCGCAAATGCTTCATCCGCAACGAAGACGAATGGGAGTCCTTCCACAATGTCTTCTGGAGATGGCAGGTCCAAGCTGCCATTCTGGAGACGGCTGTAGAACTCCATCTGGGTGATGACTCCACCTTTGGACAACCGGCCATTCTTCCCCATGTCCACATACAGGAACTCATAAGTAGCCGACACCACCGCCAACATCACAATACTATTGAACCCCTTAGAATTATAATAGTACGACCCCAAGTTGGGTGGTGGGATGATGTGGACGTGTTTCCCATCAATTGCCCCTCCGCAGTTAGGAAAGTCCCACCGCTGGGCAAAGTGGGTGGCCACAGTCTGCCATTCCTGTGGTGTGGAAGGAAACTGTTGAGGAAAACTTGTCTTTTTGCACATTAAAACATGGAAAGCAGATTAGACACAAACATTCTTGGCCAACATCAAGATAACATTTATTAATGGGAATTTTTAAACATCAAAGTATAAGGTACACCTATCATATCCCCCCCCCCTCCTGGGCCATTTCTAACATTATAAGGGGGGGAACTCGTGGACAGGTAACCCTTTCCACTTCATTGAGAGATGAATGCCTAAATAATGTGTATTATTTTGAACAGCCCCTCCTTAGTTACACTATTGGCAGCCCACTGGACAGGTAAGAAGTGTCATAATACAAAGATATAAATACACACTGTACACATTTGAGCACATTTGGACATTCTGCTATTACCTATCAAGATAATAATAGTATACAAAAACTTTAAACATTACCATTTGAAAGTATACAGGCAGGCCCTTGCACTGCATGCTTTGGGGAATTCATCCATACATCTGATCACAAAAGATATGAGTATTGTGTGTATGGGTTTGGCAAAGTCAGCAGATAGATGATTGAGGATAGATAGAGAATTGTTATCAGCTGACTTAGCAGTTGGGGGGAGGGAGGGTTCCAAATGATTTGGGGACCCCTAAAAAAAGCCTCTGGCACTCTGCCTGAATTTAAATTATAAATCACATTTAAAAACATTTTAGGGGTGTTTGGGGTAAAGCACTACTATGGAGCTGATAACATACATTTTTAAGTGACTACATGAGGTGAATATAGGGGCAGGAGAGCATGCTGGGGAGGTAAGTGAAGGCAAATATGTATGAAGGACAAAAAAAAAATAATTACATAAAAATCCAGCATGAATGAGGACAAAGGGGACATTCACAGCATATTACATTCATGGTAATTAGGGAACGAAGAAAGAAATACAATATATTAACAAACATTAAATACAATAAATGTGATGTTAAAGTATAAAAATCTTACCTTAATATACTCCTTCTGCAGGACCTGTATGATGGCAGAACAGGTCTCTGGGATAATGATCCCCAGAGCCTGGGGCGAGATGCCTGTTGAGAACTTCAAGTCCTGCAGACTTCTCCCCGTCACCAAGTACTGCAGGGTGGCCACGAGCCTCTGCTCAGGAGTGATATAGGGGGTCAGCAAAGCCAACAAACGGTGAAATACGGGGTCCATCATCCGGAGACAGTTCCTGAAATCATCAGGATTATTCTCACGGATCTCACGGAGCAAAGGCATATGACAGAACTGGTCACGCTGAAGCAACCAATTCTTGGTCCATGAACTCCTCCCCACCCTGTTCATAGACTGGACTTGTGTCAAGGTCAGGACCCCAACACCAAGCCCCTGCACAGCACGAACTCTACGAGGAGTATGTATATGCTACATGGCTAGAAAACGGTCGGCTGCTCAGAACGAGGTTACAGAACGCACTGAAGAACAGCAAGGCCTGTGAAGAGCGACCTGAAAAACAGTAACGAACGAACAAGAACACAATGACTAATAAAAGTCACACGGAGCTTGCTTGCACGCACTGAAGAGCAGATACAAACCCACAAGCACAAACTGAACAGCAGAAAACGATCTGAAAACCACGAGTCTGAAAAAGCGCAAATCATCTCTCACCAAACTTTTACTAACACAAGATTAGCAAAAGGAGCCCAAAGGGTGCCGCGCTTGGTTCTGAACTGGCCTTTTCTAGTCTCGTCTTACGTGGTTTACGTCGCCGCGTTCTTGGCGATCAGAAACTCCGACAACTTTGTGCGACCGTGTGTACACAAAACAAGTTTGAGCCAACATCCGTCGGAAAAAATCCTAGGATTTTGTTGTCGGAATGTCCGATCAGTGTCCGACCGTGTGTACGGGGCATTAGAGAAATGGTGATTGCGATCAGAAAGGGATATTGTATCATGTGCTACATTGCAAAGTTTATAGAATGCAATTTTCTGAATAATATCATTAGTCACAGAATGGATCACGAAACTATCTCCAGAACTATCTTCTTGGAAATCAGACCTAGATTCCCCTTACATTATTGCACTATATTACCTATATTAGCTCATGTTGGCAAAACCAACAATTACCATTCAATGGAAGAACCCTCAAGCCCTTAATATACTTTAAGCAACCATTAAAAAATTAGACATGCAATTGCTTTTGAAAAAAATGATAGCTCATTACCATAATAATGTGACTATATTTTACAAAAAATAGGAAGCATGATCTCACTACAGAAAATTCCCATCCTAACTGAATTACTGATGGTATTTGATCTGGGAATAAATATTTTACCGTTTTTTTTTTTTTTTTGCTTGCTTGCTTGCTTGAGGTTATACAGAAATAGAGCTCTTTCATTGTTGTACCAGTTAACTATTTTCTTTTTAAATGTTGTCAGTCATTTGTTTAATGTCTTTAAACTGATATACCTAAAAAATTCTGTTTTCAATTAAACAAAGCCTAGACTATGTACACAGCAGTGACGTACCATAAGGGGTCACAGTTACAACCTGGTTCCTTCTACAGGGGAGCCTCTGCAGTCTCCCTGTCAAATTAGGTTTTTGGGGGGGCGTGGCTACCGTGCTAGTGAATGGTCGCATGATCTGTTAGCTCCGCACTAACGACAGGATCTAAAGCAAATCGAGGTGAACCAACCCGCTCCTTTTGGTGCCAGTACCTGCCTAAGGACCCGCACTACAGCTAGAGATGACGAGGAAGAGACAAAACTCCTCACAGCCGAAGAAACTGAAAGATTTCTTTCCTCCTAAGATCCACAGCGAGATCCAAGATGGTGCCACCGGCTGCTCTCCGGTCACATCGATCGGATCACACTCCGCCACACTGAGCCCGAGCTCCGGAAAAGGCCCACACAGCTACACTCCAGATGCCTCCACTCCCCTCTCAGGCAGCCCTGCCAAATCAAAACCCTGCATGTCGGATGAGTCGCACAAGCAAAAGGTCAGTACAGGCCATAACTCATTAGATGACACGAGGGAGACGGCTGACTCCATTAACTCCTTCCCTACTGTAAACCAACCTCTCTCAGACACAACCCTCAGAGACATGCTGGTTTCACTACGCAGTTCCTTACATGCAGACAGGATGGAATGCATGCGGAACTTTAAAGTAGAAGTGAGGGAGCTAGGAGGCAGAGTAGACCACGTGGAGAAAAAAATGGGGGATTATGCAGCATCATACAACACCTTAGTAGATGCCCATAATGAACAGTCAGATGAGGTAACATTGCTTAAAGAAAAAGTCGCAGACTTCGAGGACAGATCACCCAGGAACAACCTGAAACTGCGTGGTGTCCCAGAAAGTGTTCAACCCCAACAACTCCGCCAATACGTTCAGGAATTTATGTCAACCTACCTACCATCTACTCCCTCCTCGGAGTTAGTCATTGACAGAATTCACAGGCTTCCTAAACCTGCACACCTACCAGACAACATCCCTAGAGACGTTCTGATGCGGGTGCACTTTTTCCACGTCAAGGAGCAGTTCATGCTAGCCTTTAGGAAAAACTCACAACCGCCTGAGAAGTATTCCAATATACAAATGTTTGCAGACCTCTCACAGTTTACAATGCAAAAGCGCAAATCATTGCTAACTGTGACTAAGGCATTACGTAACCATAACATTGTATACAGATGGGGTTACCCAACAAAACTTATAATCACCCATGATAGTAAGACCTCGGTGATTACCAACCTTGAAGATGGCCTTTCTATGCTGCGTACATGAGACATTCTCCCGGAGCAACCCCCTACAGGACTTTCCTCCTCACCGAGACTAGATGACCAAAATGAGTGGAAAGTGGTAGCACACAAAAAGAAACAGAAAAGCCGTAACACCCAATCACCTCGAATGTCATAAACTACTCACAACTACGATTGTTTCTGATTCCAAATGGAGCTAACATACTCCACGTAGTTCCCCACCTAAGAAAAAAAAAATGCGCAGTACATCTGCCATCAGATTCCGGACGGAATCTAAAGTTTTTACAAATAAGTTCTATTTTTGCTTATTGATATTTTCTGCTTTACTCTTTCTTTTCTTCAAACCTTACCCCTCCGTATTGGTGATGGACTGCAAACTCATGCCACTGGAAGAAACCTTCTTATTCAGCAAGAGGACAAACTATAAACTGCAATCAAGACCTGCGGGAACCCACACAAGATACCAATACATTATCATCAAACTTCACACCTCAAATGGCGATTAGAGTGACTTCTTTTAACGTCCACGGTCTAAACCACCCTGCCAAAAGAGCTTCAGTATGGAGGGAGGCCCTCAGACTTAAGTCTGATATCCTGTGCTTACAAGAGACGCATTGGATGGCTTCAGCAGCCCCCAAATTCTCACATCCTAAATATCCTCACATCTTTCAAGCGTCAGCCTCTAAAAAACAAAAGGGCGTACTTATTGCCATAAGAGACTCTGTTGCTCTCTCAATCCGAGAGACCCACACAGACCCGGAGGGTCGATATCTGGTCCTAATTGGGGAATTCAACAACCACCTATACACACTAGTTAACCTCTACGCAACAAATACACACCAAATAGGCTTCTTGAAAAAGATGTTTCAAAAGATCAACTCAATCAAAAAGGGAACAGTTATAATGTGTGGGGACTACAATATCACAGTGGATTATCGAATGGACACCACCTCCAAGTCAAAACGCCCTCTCCCCTCAATTCAAAAATTACTACATAAAGAAGAGATGTATGACGCTTGGAGATGCCAGCACTCCAATGAACGGGACTACTCTTTCCACTCCTCCAGACACAATTCATACTCACATATAGACCTGATCTTGGTGGACAGAGCTCTCCTTCAGAAAGTGTCCTCCTCTGCCGTGCATGACATAACGTGGTCAGACCACGCTCCTGTGTCTAGCACGATAGAGGAGAAATACACAACGACACCGGCTTACATTTGGAGGGCCAACCCACAGATTTTCCAGCAACCCTCCCAGGTTGCTTTGGTGACCAAACAGCTAAAAGAATATTTTGATATCAATGCTAAATCTGTTAAAAGTCCATTTACTATGTGGTGCGCCCATAAGGCATTTATTAGAGGCATGTTGTTGCAGATCAGCTCGCGGATGAGGAGGCAGAGGACACAAAAATTAGTCTCCCTTCTAAAAGATATAAAAATCCTAGAGGTTCAAAACAAAAATCTACCTGACTTTAGCACAGCAAACAAACTAACCCAACTGCGATCGGATCTCAGGCTCTTTTTGCTAGAACATTATTAAAAAACATATTAGATTCCTCAAATTAAATCATTACTCCTCTGGAAAAAGAGCTGGTAAATTTTTAGCTCAGAGACTAAAAGATCGTAGAACACAAATGAAGATCCCTTATCTGATTCGAAGCTCAGACAACAGCAAAATATTCAACCCAAACGACATAGCAAACAATTTTGCTGAATATTACTCTTCTCTTTATAATTTAAAAGAGGATGTGAATACACCACAGCCTTCAGATAATGCCATTCAATCATTTCTGGCAGATCTCAAACTACCCTCCCTCTCATCATCACATTTAGAACAACTTAACTCACCCATAACAGAGACTGAGATCCGAAAAGCAGTAAACTCATTGCCCACTGATAAATCTCCAGGACCAGATGGACTACCAAACAGTTACCACAAAATGTTCTGTGGGACCCTGTCCCCCTCACTCAAAGACGTTTATATGGAAGCAATGTCCTCTGCCTCGTTCCCCGCTGAGATGCTTAAAGCATATGTTGTTACTATTCCAAAACCTGGGAAGGACCCTGTAACACCTGCTAATTTTAGACCAATCTCACTACTTAACACAGATGTTAAGCTGTATGCCAAGATCCTCGCCCAGAGACTAATAACAATCCTACCACTCCTGATCAATCCAGATCAAACAGGTTTCACTAGGGGAAGACAGGCATCAGATGCCACAAGGAGGATTGTTGGTGTGCTCCACCATGCTGGGTCCTGTCGGGTGCCTTCTCTGCTACTCTCTTTGGATGCGGAGAAGGCATTCGACAGGGTCCACTGGGGATATATGTCGCAGACACATAGGAAGTTTGGATTCACAGGCCCCATCCTCTCGGCCATCTTGGCCTTATATTCCTCACCATGTGCGCAGGTCTATACTTCCGGTACCCTTTCCCTTTCCTTCCCAATTACCAACGGAACCAGGCAGGGATGCCCACTGTCCCCTTCTATATTCAACCTCCTCATAGAGCCTTTAGCGGAAAAAGTTAGAGCACACCCAGATACACCCGGATTTTCACTATTAGGTAAATCACATAATATTAATTTATTCGCAGATGATATCATTCTCCTCTTGACAGCACCACATAAGTCCCTAAGATGTGCCCATGATATTCTCACAAGCTTTGCTCAGGTGTCATATTATAAAGTACATTTCTCAAAATCCCTAATCTTGGGCTTAAATATTCCTCCATCCCTCCAGTTAGACTTACAAAAACGATTCCCTTATACATGAAGCTCATTTAGCATCCCGTATCTAGGATTACAAATAATGGCGGACCCCTTAAAACTAGCAGACGCAAACTACAATCCGTTGATAGACAAAATTAAAAAAGAAACAAAAAGACTTACCAAAATAGAATTATTGTGGTCAGGACGCTTAGCCTCTTTTAAAATGCTCCTCCTTCCCCAGATATTGTATGTGTTTCGTACATTACCGATTCCACTTAAAAACACCCACCTCCAAATATTGAATGCTCTTCTTAAAAATTACATATGGGGATCCAAAAGACCAAGATGCTCTAGAGCTATTCTAATTAAACATAGATCAATGGGAGGAATGGGCCTGATAGATATTAAAGACTATCATCGAGCATCTTTGCTAACTCAACTCAGATACTGGTTATCACCATCCCCAGATATCCTCTGGTATAACATAGAACAAGCACTTAGTCCAACCCAAGATTTCCAAATGCTCTTACTGCTTGACACATGGATGCCGTACCCCCTAAGATCATTACCACTAACTGTTCAAGCCTCTCTATTAGCATGGAGAGAACTCCATAAAATATCCCCAACTACAACTAAAAGCATAAAAATCCCTATTCCAATTACAATCTTAAATCACGCTATACCACACTCCAATTTCTCAAAATGGGCATTGAGAGGTATATCTCTGATTGCCGACTTATATAGCAACAACACACTCAAATCATTCAATGCACTGGTGAAGGAATACTCATTACCCCTGGCGGACCACTTTAAATATAGGCAACTTGTCCACTTTTTAAAATCTCTAAAATCAACTCACATACTCATACACGACTCAATATGGCAATTCTACACTAAAACTCCCGCTACATCTAAGGGTATCTCCTTATTTTTATTTTTTTTCCATAAAGATTTTATTCAGTTTAAAGACATACAAAAACAGAACAAATCTGATACATACTTTGTATAACAAGATATATTCCTATACATCAACTTGGTACTCTACAAAGATGCTTGGGGAAGCATTCTGAGACATAGTGAACAAGAACTGAACTTGTAAAATACCAGTAGTGTGTGGGGGCAGAGGATCTCTTTCTCATTTTTTCACCTCCCCCCCCTCTCCCTCAGGGCACCAACCGAATGAGGGGACAGATAAAAGGTTCATTCTTGACCATCAAATAATGCTATATGCATCGCAATAAAGCTAACCAGGTATCGAAAGGAGGGTACCATCACGTAGAGTAGATTATGTATGTTCGTTTAGCATCTTATAAAAAAATATGCCTAGCATCAGAAAAGAACAAAGAGGATAGATAAAGAAAAGTACAGCTAGATAAGAGGATTAGGGGTATAGAGAGACGAGGTGGAAGGTAAGAGGGAAGTCTGTGGGGGGGGAAGAATACAAAAAAAAAAAAGAGAAAAAAAAAAAAGGGGGGGGGATATCAGAAGGAGACCTGAGTGGACCCACGCTCGCCCCCCCAGTCCCACCCCTCGATGCCCCCACAACCAGGGCAAAGGGGGTTTTCAATCACTCCGCAAATTGTATTGACGGTATCTCTCGGTGGTAGTGAAATGTGACCAGCATGCCCAAAGCATAGAGAATTTATGAACTCTGTCTTGTGTAATATGGATCAGTTCCTCCATCTCTTTGATATTTGTGATTTTTGCGAGCCATTCCCTGATCGTTGGGGCGCGGGTGGACTGCCACAGTTTGGGTATACAAAGTTTGGCCGCGTTGACCATGTGCATGGCAAGGGATTTAAACTAGTCCCTTCTGGGAAGAGAAGTATGATGTAGGAGAAATTGGGCTGGGGTAAAGTCTAGATTATATGTTGTGACGTGTGTGATGATATCGTGCACCTCCCTCCAAAATGGCTGAAGGATCTCACAACTCCACCATATGTGCAACATAGTACCTATCCCCGTACCACACCTCCAACAAGTGTTAGGGGTGGTAGGAGAGAATTTGTGTAGACGCGAGGGGGTTCTATACCATCAAGTGATCACTTTATAGCAATTCTCTTGGATAGCCACGTTTAGCGACCCTTTATGTGTGTAATCATGAATAGCGTTCCAGTCTTCCGTAGTCAGTGGAGTGTTTAGGTCTCTGGTCCAAGACAATTGTGATGGGGTCGGGGTCTCGTTAGGCGTTTCCGATATCAGGGTGTGTAGGAGAGAGATTAAGTGTCTCTGCGGTATTTTGCGGTGGCATAAGGTCTCGAATGGCGTGAGGTGTCTTGTCCATTTTGTTAGAGGGGCCTGAGTCTGTAGAAAGTGTCTGATCTGTCTATAAGTCCAAAAGGAGAAAGAGGAATTTTTAGAGAGCGACCTCAGTGTTTCTAGGGAGATTGGTTTCCCACTGGAGAAAAACTGTTGAGCCAACACATCCTCAAAGGGCCATTCCTGTTTGAGAAAGGTGTTAGATATCCCTGGTGGAAATTCTGGGTTTCCTCTAAGGGTCGTTAGAGGGCTTGGGGAAGAAGTGGGGTTGCCACTCAGCAAAGATTTCTTATGAGCTAAAAGAGATGGGTAAATTAGCGGATGAGTCAAGATAGGGTGTTGCCAGTTTTTGGAGGGGAGCCAAGGAAGGAGATGTAGCGGCCCATCAAAAAAAGCACCTTCAAGGAATACCCATAACTTAAGAGAGGCATGGATATTCCAATCCGCGATTCTTGTGAAATGGCAGGCTACGTAATACTTATATAAATCAGGCAATCCTATCCCTCCCTTTGATTTGGACAGCGTGAGGCGTGCGTATTTGATGCGAGGAGGAGCATTTCTCCAAAGAAAGGCAGAGCAAGCCTTCCGATAAGTCGCGAAAAAAGATGCCGATAAAGAGATCGGGACTGCTTGCATTAAGTAAAGTAGGCGGGGTAAGATGATCATCTTGATCAGGGCAGAGCGTCCAAACCAAGAAACATTTAATCCTGACCACTCATTTAAAAGTTTTTGGATCTTCATAATTGCCGGATGATGGTTAACGAGATAGAGATCAGATAGCCGGGCAGGAATTTGGATGCCCAGATATGTGATCGCATTCCTATCCCATCTAAAGTGGAACATATCTTGGCAGTGGGTCAATTCCTGGGAAGGGAGCGTGATGTTTAGAGCCTGGGACTTGGAGTAATTAATTTTTAGGTTGGAAATTTTCCCAAATGACTGTAAGTCTTTGAGGAGGTTCGGTAGGGAAATGCGAGGCGTTTTTAGGGATAGGAGAATGTCATCAGCAAAAGCTGCTACCTTATACTCCCTCTCCTTCACTGTTATCCCTTGTATGTTTGGATTGTCTCTCAATCTGTTAAGGAGGGGCTCTAAAGTCAAAATATAAATTAAAGGGGAGAGGGGGCATCCCTGGCGCGTGCCGTTGCTGATAGGGAAGGCGTTCGACAGGTGACCATTAACCCTCACAGCTGCAGAGGGACTGGAGTATAGGGCCATTACGTATGATAGCATACGGCTTCCCAGCCCAATAGCTAGTAGGACCTCTCGCATATAGTCCCAAGCCACCCTGTCGAACGCCTTCTCAGCGTCTAATGAAAGGAGAAATCCCTGGGTCTTAGATGTTGTGAGCCAGTGATGTAGATTCAGCGTGCGGATGGTATTATCTCTTGCCTCTCTACCAGGGACGAATCCCACCTGGTCCAGAGAAATGAGATTGGGAATGAGGGGCGATAGTCTGTTGGGCAGGATTTTTGCGTATAATTTAACATCGACGTTTAACAGTGAAATCGGTCTGTAATTTGCGACCAACTCTGGGTCCTTTCCCTCCTTAGGTAGAACCGTTATGTGGGCCATCAGCATTCCCTTTGGTCTAGTCTGGGGGTCAGAAAACGCGTTAAAGGTCTCTAAAAGGTAGGGCGTAAGGGTATCAGCGAAGGCTTGATAGTACTGGAGAGTAAAGCCATCTGGGCCTGGGCTTTTACCCGCTTTCATTTGCTTCAAAGCCGCCTCTAGTTCTATCGCCGAAATACGATTCTCAAGGTCAAGAGTCTGTTGGGAGGTAATTGGTTTCGGGCTGTATTGGGAGAGGAAGTCTTTAATATGTTTAGAGCGTGTTTCAGGAGTGGTCTGAGTCAATTGATCGGTCTGCAGATTATAAAGGCCAGAGTAGAATTTCTCAAATTCCTTGGCTATTTCTTCATTCTTGGTCCGGAGAGTTCCCCCAGGGCCCCTGATGTGATGGATTACGGATGTGCTTTTAGAATTTTGTATCGACCGAGCCAAGAGTCGGCCACATTTGTTGCCCTGCTCATAGAAAACTCTCTGGCCAAGAATGTATCTTCTTTTGACCCCCCTGTTTAACTCCTCCAACAACTGGGTACGTGCGTGTGTTAAGTTTTGGAGGGTAGATAGTGCTTGTGTCAATTTGTGGGTTTTCTCTAGAGATTTAATTGTATTTAAAAGGGAATTAATAGTTTCTTGTTGTTGTCGTTTAGCCTTTGCGGTCAATGAAATCAGTTCCCCTCTTATAACACATTTGTGTGCTTCCCAGATAGAGATTGGTGAGATATCCGGGTTCAAATTTTCAGAGAAATATTGTCGGAGTCTCGTGTGAACGTGCTCTAATACAGCTTCATCTTTAAGTAGAGAGGGATTCAGTCTCCAGATCTTGGTTCTGAAATCTGTATCAGGGAAGGACAGGGTGAGTGTTACCGGGTGGTGATCTGAGAGGAACATGGGCTCTATAGTGGACTGATGCAGAGTGGGCAAGTCAGCTTGGGAAATAAAAAAATAATCAATCCTAGAATATTTCTGGTGTGGGGCTGAGTAAAATGTATAGTCCTTATCTGAGGGATACAAGGTACGCCAAGCATCGTGGAGAGTTAATTTATGGAGCTGCGTTTTAATTTGTCCTAGTGCTCTGTATGTTAGAGTAGATGTTCCCGTGGAGGAGTCCAGTATCGGGTGTAGGGGAACATTAAAATCCCCTCCCATCACAACCACTCCTCTCCGAAAAGAGGTTAGGAGTTCACATATCTTCCTAAAAAAAGCTACTTGATGATCATTAGGGCAGTAAATGTTGGCTAAAGTGATTGGTTTGGATGCGTAAGTCCCCTTTAGGAAAATAAATCTGCCTTCTGGGTCTATGAGGGATTCTGTTAGGTGAAAGTTAGCATTTTTAGCGATAAGTATCGAAACTCCCTTGGTTTTGGCCTCAGGATTTGTGGCGTGAACTGCTGTGCGGTATATGTGGTTTGAGAGTTTAGGGGTGGCGTCTGAGCGAAAGTGGGTCTCTTGTAAAAAGATAAAATGCGCTTTGTGTTTGGTGAGTGAAGTTAGGACTTGCGACCTTTTTTCGGGTTGATTTAAGCCCTTAACATTAAGGGAGATGCATTTCAACCTCAGGGAACATGCGGCTGCTGATTTTGAATTCATAGTTAAGTTAAATCAAGTCAATTATTCTACCACCGCTGTTTTGAAATTTAAAAAAACTTCCTGGGGAGGGATCTGGGGAGCTTGCGAGGGCCCACCTCAGGTACGGGGTTTTGTGGAGCCGACCACTGGGAGAAGATTAAAATAAAATACCAGGGGTAAGGGATAAAGCAGAGAGCGGTGCGAACGGGGGGAAGGACGAGAAAGGGGAGGGGAGAGGGGAAATAGAGAAAAAAAAAAAAAAAAGGGAGGGGGGGGTTGGGAAATATAGAATAGAGGGAAGGAGGAAGGAGACTTAGATTAAGAAGAAGAGGCGGGAGAAAGCACAGATAGAAAGGTAAGTTAAACCAGAGGTGGATGTAGAGTATCTAGTCCACCTGGAGAGGGAAAGTCTGGGATGTCAGCCGAAGTCCACAATTGGACAGCTGTGTGGGGGTGAAAGGATGAACGGAAACCACAGATCGCCTGCGGACCGGGAACCTGGTATGTTATTCTTAAGCATATGTATAGAGAGCCTACTACATAGCAGGAACTAGAGCATAGGTGAGCCAAAATTCAACATGTGAAATGTTTCTGTTAATAACGCATAACAGTAAGAGAAATCCTGTAGAACAAACAAGAAAAAAAAAAAAAAAAGGGGAAAGAAAAACGATAATAACGGTCAGAGCAAACGTTCTGTGTTAAACATGGTTGCCATGAATCGCCTTAGTGGTATCTGGTATAAACATTTAAAGTACATCTTAAGTTTTATATCAATGTTGAGATTGATCCTGTCAAACCAAACCCGACCCTATCAGTAACTTAAGCAACATTCTTGGGGGGGCCGGGATGTGGGAGGGAATGGGGGGGGGCAGGGAGGTGAGGGGAAGGGGGAAAGGGAGGGAGAGGGTATGGGGAAGGTGGGGAAGGGGGGGAGAGAGAGGAAAAAAAAAGGGGGGGGGAGGGTGGGGGGTGGAGGAGGATCAGAGTAAGTGGTGAGCTGGGAGGTACCTATTTTTGTTAAAAGGTAGAATTTTTAATTTTTCGTTCGACCCTAGGAACCCAATCAGGCCCGTGGGTCGATCGAACACCTGTCATCTCAGTTTGAAGATCTTCTAGGAGATTCTCTGAACCTAGTACCAAAATGCCAGGGTCACATCTTGCCTCAAGAATATCTTATGCTGAGGAGCAGCGGTCTGCATAAGTACATATCTGAAATTGCATTAACGCTAAAAAGAAAAAGAAAAAGAAAAGAAAAAAAAAAACCACAAAGAAACCATGACATCCCGGGAAATACCCGTCTGTTCAGTGTTACCAGTAGGGAGATAAGGTAATAGGTTTAGGCTTGTACTTATCGCATTAGATCTTGAATATAGTTCAAGCAGCAAGTAAAGGTTCCATGGCTAGGATAAGGATCGATGTCGTCAGTCCCGATCATAGTAAAACCTAGAAAATAAGACCAAAATTGAAATTGTTCCTTCCTTGAGGGGAACCTGTGTTGGAGAAGAAAGGGCCGTAGTTTTGTATTCCGCGGGAGGCATCACTGTGTGATGGGTTGGATATGGGGAACGTGAAGCAAGAACTTCTTCCTCTAAAGCACGGAGAGGATCAAGGTCCCGGAGCTGTGCTGTGTTGCCAAGAAAATGGTGTTATATTCGTTAAGGCGTTGTGATCATAACGCCCAAGGAGTATGGGGCACAAGTGGGGGATCCTAAGATGGCCTCAATTCGGTGTAGCAGGGTGCAGATCTGGGGGTCAGCGACTTAAGTTTTCCTTGGGGGGTAGGGATGCGGGTATGGTGTCTCTGGAGTGTAAGCTATACTCACAGGCGGCGATCCATGGCAATGTCGTAATGTGCAACTCACATTTCCTGCGGAACCCTCCTCCCTGGAGGTGAGGCGGGAGAGTTTGGTCCTCGCTGGTACAAATCTCGGCGAGACGATCTTGGAGTTGGAGAAGATCTATCCGTTCTGTGTCTGCACAATCTCTGTCGTTGTGCTTTAGGTGAGGGGTTGAGCGATACTGGAAGCCACGGTTCAGCTGGGAAGTAGAAGGATCCCCAGTCCGGCAGCTCAATGTTAGGAAGATCAAGATGTTCACAGAAACTCTGCAGATCTTCCGGTGTACGAAGCAAAGCCGAGCGTCCCCTGGCGTACGCAGACAGGGCAAAGGGGAACTTCCATCGATATTGGATGTTTCGGGTACGAAGAGCATCCAGCAGGGGGCGCAGTGCTTTCCTGTTTTGTAGAGTTATCTGGGACAAGTCCTGAAACAGTTTAATTTCTGCGCCATTATGGAGAATGCGGCCTTTCTCTCTGGCTTTGCGGAGAATCTCCTCCTTAAGTTGAAAGTTTACAACACAGCAAATTATGTCCCTTGGTGGTTCATTTTCACGGGGTTGAGGGCGTAGAGCCCGATGGGCCCTTTCCATTTCAATTGGTGAATCTGCGGGGCGATCTATCAAATCATTAAAGATTGTGCATAATGTTTGTTGAATCGAACCCGGATCTGTGCTTTCAGGGACACCCCTTACCCTGATATTGTGCCTCCTGCCTCGGTTATCGAGGTCTTCGATGTGTCTGTGGAGGTCATACATGTGGGATAGCTGTGCGTCGTATGTATGTTGGACCTGTCGAATGGCGGCTGCATGAGTCACGGTAGTTTGTTCAACATCATCTATTCGGTGTGTCATTGCCTGTAGCTCTGATTTTAGATCAGCAATCACAGTTGTGACAGTGTTCTTTATGTCCGTGGCCACTTGCTCTAGGTCGAACAGACTGGGGGTTTGTGTGCTCCCCTTCGTGTCTCCGGGTTGGGATTTAGGTGAGGCCGGGGATTGGGCCTGTGCGGACGCATGGCGTGGCTGTATTTGAGTCCGGAATAGCTCCGGAATATTTCTGCTAAGCTGGGTACCTGGATCCATGGCTGTGCGGGTTGCCGAGGAGCTCCGGGTGGATCTGTTCATAGTGGCTCACAGATGTAGGCAGTCTATTAGGTTAGATTCGGTTCCCGGGTCGCAGGAGCTCACAACTTATGCTGCCATCTCGGTCTCCGGCCAGGCCACGCCCCCCCTGGGGTATCTCCTTATTTTACAACTTTTTTCAAAACAAAACTACTTTTACGAAACTACCACCTTTTCTAAAGTGGGAACTAGAATTAGGGGAATCCTACTCCGACAATCAATGGGAAATTGCATTCAATACCACGTACAAGGCAACCAGATGTATAAACCATTGGGAACTCTCCCTAAAAATAGCTCAAAGATGGTACCTCACGCCCTATAGATTGTCTAAATTCTCCTCCTCCAACTCACCGTTATGTTGGAGAACATGTGGAGAAGTGGGTAATATTCTGCATGTGTTTTGGTCATGTAAACATATCATCAGCTTCTGGAAAAGTATATTTAGATGTATATCCCGTATCACAGGAATACTAAGACCATCAAACCCTGGATTGGCACTGTTGAACTTGGGTATCGAAAGCTTCCCCCCTTGCTTCCGAATGGTCATTACACATATACTCCTGGCTGCTAGATCACTGATTACCAAAAATTGGAAATCAAATATAGTACCCAATGTATCAGAAGTTCTTGCAATTACACAAACTAATTATATCTTTGAATCATTGATAGCAGCTAGAACTGAACAAAAATCTTCCTTCGATAAACATTGGAGGATATGGTCAGATTGGTTTAAAGACAATTAAAAAAAAAAAAAAAAAGATTGGTGCGCCAGGAATATACCACTGTTCTGCAAGAGGGTAGTTGCTCTTCGCTCTTTCCTCATTATACTATACCTTAGCTAAATTTGAACATTTAATGTAAAATAAACATACCTACATAACTCCATCACCTCTTCTCTTCTCTTCTCTTCTCTTCTCTTCTCTTCTCTTCTCTTCTCTTCTCTTCTCTTCTCTTCTCTTCTCTTCTCTTCTCTTCTCTTCTCTTCTCTTCTCTTCTCTTCTCTTCTCTTCTCTTCTCTTCTCTTCTCTTCTCTTCTCTTCTCTTCTCTTCTCTTCTCTTCTCTTCTCTTCTCCTCTCTTCTCTTCCTTTCCACTAACTCCCTCCAATCCCATACCCCCTTCTCCCTTCCCCTCCCTTCTTTTCTTTCTATATTTCTACTCTATTGTTACATGGAAACACACTATGTTACACAAAGTGATATCTCACTATAAATGACTAACATGGTAATAAGATTGTTTAAAAATTCACCTCCTACAATATATACTTGAATCCTGTCTCTAATTCATGTGTATTCTCATGTTTGTACTGTACAAAAAAACTTGTACTATGTTTTGTACTTGAAAATCTTTAATAAAAAAATAATTAAAAAAAAAAAATTAGGTTTTATGGGGGAGGCAAATATAGAATCCAATCCCCAGTATGTGGCAGCCTGCAGCAGCTGACAGCAGGGAGTGGGAGAGGAGGAGAAGCTGGTTTCAGCTGCTGCATACAGGGGATAAGTTCCTCTAATTGTCCCCCGCTGCACCAATCACCCTCTCTGTGCTCTCTGCATATTTGTACCTGCTGCCCCCATGTACCTCCTCCAGCTGCTGTGGGGGATCTTTTCAGGATGGAGAGCAGGGAAGGGGCTGGTAAATATGTGTTCATAACTGAAGTATATAGTGAAAACAGTATAACAGTAGAAGTCAGAATGACGAAACATCAAGGTGTGATTACATGGCAACAGGGAGTGACGGCCAGGCGGAACGTTGATCCGGGAGAGTGGTGAGACAATAAGCAACACACAGATGGCCTTAGCTTGTATGTGATATTGATAAGCGTTTTTGGTATTTTAACATTGTGAGAGTGGATTTTATACATTTTAATAGAGTGTGAAAAGGAATTATACTATGAGGACTGCCTGTGTCCTCTTTGCTTTCACTTCCAGCGATACCCAGGAACAAGTGTGCTGATCAGTGCTGCGATTGAAGTATTATGCAAGTTTTACAAATCAGAAATGAGAGGCAATAACTAGCGGTAAGTGAGGTGGTATGCTGGGAGTGAAACACAATACTTCACTAGTGGTGATTTGAAGTTTATTGCAAGCAAGAATTTATGGACTATTACAAGGACTGTCAATTACTAGTGAATTGATTATTTAGTTTGCATGCACTCTTATCACTTGGAGGTGGAGGCACCTCTGCTATACTGTTTTCAGGCTAAGTGCTGATGAAATGGTTACACTTTACTCTGCAGATGAACTGAATGTATTTTGATTAAGTAGCTGGTAAGAGTTAACATTTACAAATAAATTTATTAATTTTAAATTATGTTTTGATTTACTTTCCTTCAGGAGCGCATAGTATAAGAATACTAGAATATAACTAAAGCATAGTAAACATTGTTTACTATGCTTCAGTTTATGAACGAACAGGCAGGCTGTGCAGAGTGATTCTTGCTCATTCATTATATGCAGATGAGGCTGCAGAAAGAAACTGGGGAATGTGTTTTTTCAGTCCCTTTTCTTCCTTCTCAAAAGGTTCTCTAGCTCATGAATGATCAATTTGCGCTGCTGGAGCCACCTGCTAGTCTTTGGGGAGCTAGCGGCTGTACAAAAACAGGTGCAAGGAAGTGGCACACTTGATGCATAGGTGTATCTCCAGGGTTCATCATTTTGATGACCCTGTCGATCACCTGTTAGGCACCATCCCTACTCATTAGACATCCGCCAATGTTTATGGGTGGTCTTTTCCATGCAGTTTCCTTTATTAGACAGGTAAGTTTATGGCCATTTTGCTGCACAGCCAGGATTGCATATGAGCTCTACACCACTGTAATCTATGCTGACCATCAAGACAGGTGAGAATCCACTGGATTGCATACCCCTCATCTTTTCTGCTTTACTATGGCCTAGAGCACTGCCTCATGGTTTGACACCTCCCCAATATTGTGGAGGATTGTCTGCTAGCGATGCACCAGCATGTCGGTCTTTGCATAATATGTTGACCTAAGGACATTTTATTCTGGCTCCCTTTTGATATTGTACTGATTGCTTGTACCCTCTCCTTTTGTGCTAGATTTTTGTATCCCAGTTTTTGGTCGATCCTTGTGAGCATTGGTGTGTTGCATGGCGACGTGAACACTGCTGCCCCTTACTATATAGACATGCTAAACATATTGCTCCCTTGTGTGGATTCACGTACTACTAAACTCTGTGAGGGATATTTAGCATACATTGGTAAACCCCCAGAGCTCTTAGATTGTGCAATGGAGCAGAACACGAAGGAAGCAGCCCCGTTTCCATATGTATTCTGATGTGTAAAAAGATATGATTAATGTGAGTACCACTCATCTCCGTTGATTGTCAATGTAATGCCATGCTGTGAAATAACTGTTGTGTTGTATATTTATACTTATATACTGTGGATTATGTATTGTTATTTGTTTTGTTTTTTCTGTTGTTATTAGAAAAAACAGCATATTTCAACTCAGCCCTTGAAGGAGGAATTAAGTACTACACCTAATTTTCTGAAACATGTCCGGTATATTGTAATCACACATTCTATTTGATTCTGTGTGAGACCATGTGTGTCTGTCTTAAGAAATTTTGCTGTTTATTCATTGTGTCTTATCATATTGTTTTTAGGTGTTCTTATTTGTGTATTAAGTCTATTATTCATGTGTATCTAAATACATTTTGTACTTTTTTACCTTATTATACCTTTTGTAAGATCTGATCTGTTCCTATGCCCGTACAATCCCTGGGGCACTTCCCTTTGCAGTTACTGTCAAAAATTGTAATGATATGCACCTGTCAAACAGGTGCAGAACAATTGGTTTTTGGGTGTTAATTATGCCCACAAAACCTACACCAAAAACATTATACCAGATGAAATCAACACCCATAACACTAGGCAGCCTAGAAGTCCTGCAGAAATTCCACATCCCAAAAACACTTCATTGGCGACATCGGCATCAGGGGCTACATAGCTGCTGGTAATCCAGAACTGATTATTTTTGATAAAAGTCAGATGGTCCACAGAGTCTATGAACAGACGCATTCTATGATTAATAACAAAACCTCCAGCAGCACTGAATGCCTGTTCATAAAACATGCTGGATGCAGGGCAGCCCAGCAGCTCAATAGCATACTTGGCAAGTTCTGGCCAGTGGTCTATTCTCATGACCCAGTAAGCCAGTGGATCGTCGACTGGAAAGCTCTCCATCTTTGTTTTCACCCCAAGATAATCCACCATGTGATGCAGACGCTGCCGATGGCATGTGGAAGCTGACAGCCCTGGGCAGCGAGGACTAAAAAATTGGAGAAATGCATCACTTAGGAAGCTACTCTATCCACTGCTCCTCTCTTGACCAACAGAAGTAGTTGGTCAAGTGTTTTTCATGACACTGTAACCTACCAGAGTTGGGAAAAGCATTTGATAAACTTCTCTTTAAGGTGTTCTCAAGAGATTTCATCTTCTGCACTCTCTGGGATTGGATGAGTTCAGAAACTTTCCCCTTTCAATGGTAGTCAAGGAGGGTTGCCAACCAATAGTGATCCTTTTTCTTTACGCCAGGTATTCTTGGTTCCTTTCACAGGCTTTGAAGCATGAGGGAGCCCATGCACAGCAAATTTGTGGAGGCATGAGAAGCAGATTCCTCGGGGTCACTGAGGATTATAAAATCTGGAACTGCCTCCTCCCAGCCATGTACTACTCCGAAGGGTTCTGCGGATGGAAAACCATCACTTACTGTTTGACGTATGTCTTCCTCTACTTTAATGCCTCCAAAACTGCCAGAATCCTCCTCCTCTCTCTCCTTTTGTGTGTTCTGTGGCATAGGAAAAATAGTGTCTGCATAAAGTGGGCCTTCAGAGGAAAGGAAGTCCTCCTCTTCGTCCTACTGCTCTGTCTCGAGTGCCCTGTCCATAATGCCACTAGGGATGAATGAATGAATTCATGAATGAGTGACTTGTATAGCGCTACCTATGCAAACTGAATCACCTCAGGGCGCCTCAGGGATGAGCTTCAAGTTCGAGTCAAACTGATGTTCGACTCGAACATGTCTGTTTGCCAGTTCGCCGTACAGCGAACAATTTGGGGTGTTCGCGGCAAATTTGAATGCCGCGGAACACCCTTTAAAAGTCTATGGGAGAAATCAAAAGTGCTAATTTTAAAGGCTTATATTCATGGTATTGTCATAAAAAGTGTTTGAGGACCTGGGTCCTGCCCCAGGGGACATGGATCAATGCATAAAAAGTTTTAAAAATGGGAGCAGTGATTTTAATAATGCTTAATGTGAAACAATAAAAGTGTAATATCCCTTTAAATTTCGTACCTGGGGGTGTCTATAGTATGCCTGTAAAGGGGCGCATGTTTCCCGTGTTTAGAACAGTCTGACAGCAAAATGACATTTGAAAGGAAAAAAAGTCATTTAAAACTACTCGCGACTATTAATGAATTGTCGGTCCGACAATAAACATAAAAGTTCATTGATAAAAACGGCATGGGAATTCCCCACAGGGGAACCCCGAACCAAAATTTAAAAAAAAAATGATGTGGGGGTCCCCCTAAATTCCATACCAGGCCCTTCAGCTCTGGTATGAATATTAAGGGGAACCCTGGTGAAAATTTAAAAAAAAAATGGCGTAGGGTCCCCCTCAAAATCTATACCAGACCCTTCAGGTCTGGTATGGATTTTAAGGGAAACCCCACGCCAAAATTTAAAAAAAAATAAAAATAAAGGAATTTTCAAAAACTGTCTCTTGTCATTTTTAACATTTTTGTATCCCCTTACCATTTCACACAGGGGGGAGGGCCGGGATCTGGCGGTCCCCTTGTTAAAGGGGGCTTCCAGATTCTGATAAGCCCCCCACCCGCAGACCCCCACAACCAATGGCCAAGGGTTGTGGGGATGAGGCCCTTGTCCTCATCAACATGGGGACAAGGTGTTTTGGGGGGGCTACCCCAAAGCACCCTCCCAATGTTGAGGGCATGTGGCCTGGTACAGTTCAGGAAGGGGGGCGCTCTCTCGTCCCCCCTCTTTTCCTGCGGCTTGCCAGGTTGCGTGCTCGGATAAAATCACTGCTCCCGAAAAACGGCCCTTTTTTAAAACTTTTTTTTGCATTGATCCATGTCCCCTGGGGCAGGACCCGGGTCCCCAAACACTTTTTATGACAATAACTTGCATATAAGCCTTTAAAATTAGCACTTTTGATTATTCATGTCGTGTCCCATAGACTTTAATGGTGTTCGCGTGTTCAAACAAATTTTTTTGCCTGTTCGCAAGTTCCGGTGCGAACCGAACAGGGGGGTGTTCGGCTCATCCCTAAATGCCACACAGAGTCTTCTCCAGCAGGAACACAACAGGGATCGTGTCACTGATGCATGCATTGTCACGGCTCACCATCATTGTGGCCTCCTCAAATGGTGACAGTACAGTGCAAGAATCTCTGCTCTGGTGTGGTTCCTGTTACCTAGACACACCAGCTGAAACACGGCATGGCACCTTTTCACCTGACTTAGGGGGTACTTGAGGTTCATAGGACAATTCAGCAGAGGAGGGTATGGAGGAGGAGGAGGAGGGGGCAGAGCTGACAAATCTGGCATCATCACCAGCTGTATGGAGACGTGTGGGAACAAAAAGGTGCAGCACTGAGCCATGTCCTGCATCCTTCTCAGTTGCAAGCATAGTTACCCAGTGTGCTGTGAACAAAATATATCATCCCTGCCCACGCTTCTGGACCATGTGTCAGCAGTAACATGGACTTTTCAGCTGACTGCCTTGCACAACTATGCCACAACATTGCCTATCACATGATGGTCGACAGATGGAATTGCCTTACGTGAAAAGAAATAGGGACTGGGAACCTACCATTGTGGTACAGCAATTCTGCAAATTCACGGAAGGGGGCAGAATCCACCAGGCGGAAAAGGAGAAATTGTAAAGCCAGCAGCTTTGACAAGCTTGCATTTAGACGCTGGGCGTGTGGGTGGCAGGGACTGTATTTTTTTCGCTGCAGAGAAATTTGCCAGCTATAGTCTACAGCTGGTGGTGTGCTGCTTGCAGATGTGCTGCAAGGACCTTGGACAACCTGCATGTGTTATACCATCATCCCTGTCAGTGGAGGCTGCTGACAGGTCATGAGGTATAGCAGGGACTAGGGATGAGCCGAACCCTCCCACCGATTCAGTTCGCAGCAGAACATGCGAACAGGAAAAAAAATTGTACGAACACGTGAACACTGTTAAAGTCTGTAGGACACGAACATGAAAAACCAAAAGTGCTCATTTTAAAGGCTTATATGCAAGTTATTGCCATAAAAAGTGTATGGGGACCCGGGTACTGCCCCAGGGGACATGTATCAATGCAAAATAAAAGTTTTAAAAACTGCCATTTGTTCAGGAGCAGTGATTTTAATAATCCTTAAAGTGAAATTAAAAAAAAAAATATTCCTTTAAATATTGTGCCTGGGGAGTCTCCTTAGTCTGCCTGTAAAGTAGCGCATCTTTCCCACGTTCATAACAGTACCACAGCAAAATTACATTTCTAAAGGAAAACATGTAATTTAAAACTGCTCGCGGCTGTAATGTATTGTCAGATCCTGGCAATATAGACAAAAATCATTGAAAAAAATGGAGTGGGTCCCCCCCAAGTCCATAACAGGCCCTTTGGGTCTGGTATGAATATTAAGGGGAACCCCACACCAAAATTAAACAAAATGGCGTGGGGGTCCCCGGCAAAATTCATACCAGGCCCTTCAGGTCTGGTGTGGATGTTATTTTAAGGGCTACCCTGCTCCAAAATTTAAAAAATGGCATGAAGGTCCCCCCAAAATCCATACCAGACCCATATCAGAGCACACAATCTGGCAGGTTGGAGGAAAATGGGGGGGTGAGAGAGATCCCGCCCTCCTGAACCATACCAGGCCACATGCCCTCAACATGGAGAGGGTGCTTTGGGGTCCCACTTTTTTATAGAATCAAGGAAGTCTCCTTTCATTTTTACTTTTTTTTTTTTTTTTTTACTTTTTTTACACTTTTTTTGGTGAATGAGTAGGGGTACAATGTACCCGATACCCATTCACATAGGGGGGCGGGATCTGGGGACCCCTTTGTTAAAAGGGACTTCCAGATTTCGATAAGCCCCCCACCCGCAGTCCCCCACAACCACTGGATAAGGGTTGTGGGGAAGTGGCCCTTGTCCCCATCAACATGGGGGCAAGGTGTTTTTGGCCATAAAAATAAAGATATTGTTTAAATAAATCAAGGTGAAAGTATTGTTCAAATGTGGAATAATGAAACACGGTAAAAGACCAGTGCAAAAGTAATGTATATCAAATGACAATAAAGTGCAGTCCTTCTTCCAAGATGAATGGTGAGTGATTAATAAACACATCCCGGTGTCAGCAAGCATATATTAGTGCTGATTCCCAAAGAGGGCATAAGTCCACCACAATGTGCAATAGCCGTTCACCTCAAATCCAAGAATAATGTGCATCAAAATGCCAAAGCAATCTCCATATGTTGTCATCCATCAATGGTCATTGCATATGTAATAAGTAAAATATCTCCACATGGTTTATTAAAACAGAGGTAGACTTACATTTTAAATGGAAGACATGCAAGTAGCTACAGAAAAGTGGAGTCATACATTAGCAAGACGTTGAGAATGGAACCAGAAGTGATGTCACCCGGCTCCCCCCTACGTGTTGCGTCACTGTCACATGACTTTATCAGGGTAACAGGGTAAACCTAAAAAAAATATGGTTTGGGAAGGGAAATTCTAATTTCAGTTTATCAAAGGATTTGAGTGTACTGTTATGGAAGACATGTGACAACAGATATATACCACTTGAGAGCCATACATGGGGGTCAGGGATCTGAAGAAGTTTGGCTAAGTGTTTATTGTACCACAGAGTATTAATATGTAACATGGAACAATTCATTTTTGCATAGCCAAATCTCAGATCCGCTTGTGCTGGAAAAGGAGGCCAGAGCGGCTCGGTAAAACAGGAGAGCCACACAGACCTCTGAGCAGGTCTCAGAACGGGTGTGGAAGAAGTGATTCTCAAGGTTGACAGATCAGAGAGAGGTATCTTTGCTTATCATACTTATCAAAATGATACAAATTAGAGAGTTGCGCTGCCAGGCCAGGTAGTATAGACCAAAGTCAGGAACTGCAAGTCCACCCAAAGATGCTGGATTTTTAAGAACCTTCCATTACAACTTATGTCTGCTGGCACCCCAGATAAATGACTGCATCAAAGTATCCATCATTTTAAAATATCTTAGTGGGGTATACACTGGAGAGTGCCAGAGGACATATAAGATTTTGGGTAGTAAACCCATTTTCACAGGGCTCACTGAGCCCATGACCCCCAAGGGTAACCTAGCCCATATCTAAGTTTTATTTTTAAGCAATGGTATAAGTGGTTTCACGTTCAGAGGGATAAAATCTGAAAGGGACCTAGAAATCTTGATACCCAAATATTTAAAAGAACTGACTCTGACCAAGGGCTGGGCAGCCTGATCTATTGATGGTGGGAAAACATCAGTCGGAAGAATTTGGGATTTCTCCCAGTTAATTTTAAGGCCTGAGAATTTGCAAAATTGCTTAATAACATGGAGCGCCAATAGTAAGGAGGGACCTGAATCGGTAAGGTAAATGAGCATGTCGTCGGCATTGAGCCCTACTTTTTCTATCAGAGAGTCAGAACATAAGTCATGAACTCTAGGATGATATCTCAGTGCCATATCTAAGTGTTCAACCGCCAGTGCATATAAAAGAGGTGAGAAAGGGCACCCCTGACGCATTTCCCTAGTAAGGGAGAAGAGTCTGAGGTCCTGCCATTAGTTATTACTCTAGACTGTGATGTGATGTAGTGTATGGTAAGCCACTTGATGAAATTAGGGCCAAAGCAGCTTAAGCACTGCCATAAATAACGCCATTCTACCGAATCAAAGGCTTGGGCAGCATCAAGTGTGACCACCACCCTGGAACCAATTAGGTCATGTGAGGCCTGTAGATTCATAAACAGGCACCTGATGTTAAAGGCTGTATTCTTGGCTGGCATAAAGCCTGTCTGATCTAGGTGAATCAGGGACAAAATTACCTTGTTTAAGCGAATGGCCAGGGTTTTGGCTACGTTTTTAATATCAGTTTGCAATAAGGAAATAGGCCTACTGTATATGACTCAGGTCGGTGAGGATCCTTGCTAGGCTTGTGAAATAATATTATGAGGGCTTCCCGCATAGAGTCAGGAAGGATAGAGGCATCAAATATAGCATGATATAAGGCCAATAGTTTGGGTATTAATGTATGAGAAAATTTGGTATAAAACTCAATGGGCAGGCCATCTGATCATGGGGCTTTGGGTGTAGCAAAGTGGGCCATAGCATATTGAATATCATCTGCTGAGATAGGAGCCTCCAGTATAGCCACTTGTTCTTCAGACATTTCAGGAAAATTTAGGACATCCAAAAAACCCATGTAAGGTTTGAGGGGTATAGTCAGTCCTCTAAAAAAGAGGCAAACTCTTTAGTAATCACCTCTGGGTCTGCAATAATAACATTTGTTAGTGTGTTTAACTTAATGACCACTGGGGTTGAGAATCTAAACAAGCCAAATAGGCTAACAGTTTACCTGGATGCTCCCCATGTTAAAACATTCTTTGCTGAAAAATAGTTTATGTCTGGCCCTCTCATAACACATCTGTTCTACAACACTGGTATGGAGTTTCAGTCTAGTAAGGAATTTTGCTGAGGGTGTGGCTACATATTGATCTTCCAGGGAAGTTAATTGCTCTACCGCCTTAAATAATCTTAAATAGCAATTTAACACTGATGCTACTATTGTAAGCTCCTTAAATATTGCAGTCCATTCATTTGGTTTACATCCATACCCCTTACCTGGGAAAGCTGTTTGCCTGGCAACAGTCTACTTAAGTAGACTGTTCGCCTGGCAACAGTCTACATAAGTGACAGGTCTATATACTGCTTAGCGATTTAACCCGGGTATTTGAAAGGGTGTTTCTATGGGTAAGTACCTGTGCACCATATGGAGGATATGACGCTGAGGTCTTTAATTTGGCGCAGTGATGTTGGACTCACTGTGGACACGGATATGTGCGGTGACCTCCTCAGGGTGTATTCATGTCTTTGTTTTAACATTGGGAGTGGTGGGTTATTGTTTATATTTTTATAGCGTATTTTGAAGATTTTTGATAATAATAAAGTCTGTTACATTTTTCAAAAGTCACCGGTGTCCTTTATAGCAGCTACTATTTGATTAGGGACCTAGGTCCTTTAATTGGTCCTCAAGCTTCATTACATGTAGGTTCCGTGAGCTCCTCCTTCTAATTAAATATGACTTTTTGCAGTTTATCCCCACTTTACATGCAAAGTATTTTATTCACTCCTTGACCTATTTGTAAAGCTTCTTTTTTTTTTTATTGCCTTATTGGTCAAGCTTACATGACAAATAAGTGCATTTAATAGATTGAATGATGAGAAAAAAGGCCCTGTTCACTTGTGCATATCAATGCGTATCCCATGCGAGCATCATGTTTACTCACATGAGGATGCACATATGTTCTGTGCATCCCTGTGCATACAGCCCCATTGATGTCTTTTGGGACACAGTGGCTGTATGGACACTGCTGCTGCTCACAGTTTGACATCTATCTGTGCAGGTACGGAAGCATAGCGCCAAATGTAAACTGCGTGCGTTTGGGGCTATTGCACCGGTACAACATATTCTTTTCAGAAATGCATTGCTTAATCAAATTAGGGGCATTAGGCTCTTTAAATGTAATAGAGGCCAGTAAAAGTTAAGTATAAGTACATTCCATATGCTAAAATAAAATTTATTTATCTATATTTTCATTATAGATAGAGGAATATCATTTTCCAAAGCAGAACAACTGATTCCCCTATTCACTTGTTTCTGGTTACTACTGTGACATAGTACAGTAAATTAGGCTACATTAGCAGTGCTCAGCTATTGAGCTGCCAAGCAACATTAATCAACGTCAACTTTGTATTCAATAATTTCCTCAGTGTATTTAGAAGCAATTTTGGTGGTCTAGGTGTAGGAGTTAAATGCAATGATTTGATTTCTTTATATTGTACTGCAATGACTACCACACACACACTAACACACACACATATACTGTATATATAGATATATATATATATAGATAGATATATCTGTATCTATCTATATATATACAGGTATATATACAGTATATACACTGTATATATATTGTGTATTGCTAAATTATCACACTACAGAACATGAAAAGAGAAACCAGTAATAATAACTTTTAATGTTGAATTATATGCTATTAAATGGGCTGCTGGTTGCTAAACATTCTTTTTCTGCAGTAAATTTCTATTACTTTTTCTGACCATTACATGCTGCTTACCTTTTAGCACTTCAAAATTATCACATTTCAAATTGTATTTTAGCCTGAACTGCTTAATATCCTTATAATTCCTTTACTGTGTAGGATAATAATCTTACTTCAGAAGAGAACTGTGTGTGTATGTTCAATTAAACTTTCACATTTATTGTTATACCTACTAACTTATTATATGTACTGCATACACTAGAAATACCCTTGACAACAGGATTTTAATAGAATTACATGAGAGATCTTTACAATACAATACACAATAAAATACTAATAGAGGAGGGCTACTAAACTTCCCATGATCAAAAGGTAGTCTGCTGTTCAGGTGAGATTTTAATAACATGATCGTAGAAGGCTTACATATGTTTAAGGCCTATCTATGTTAAAATAACCCATTGATTTTACTGCCTGTGTGATCAAATTGACATATTGACAGTGAATACTTGCCTGCTACATTTATTTGTTATCCATAAATGTGTAGTGCTACCCTCGCAGGAGCTGCTAGATTATTTGGGACCTCTGTACATCACTGAGCCTTGGACAGAGCACCACCCCTGCTGACACGAGGTTGGTGGCCTGCAGTCCTTCAGAGGCAGCAGTAGGTTTTATTTTCTCTTCCTGTGGCTCACAAGCTTATTGAACAGAGGCATCCCGGACAAGCCCCCACATGTAACGCTACTCCTGCAGGAGCTGCTAAAATATTTGAGTCCTCTATTCATCACTGAGCCATGGGCAGAGCACCACCCCTGCTGACACCACCACAGTACCATGGCCAGGTAGTCTCCTGGCTGTCACCCAAAGAAAAATATGCACACACTTGTAAAATAAATGTTTATGTTGCATTATTATCAAATAATAGTATGGCATGCAAATAATACAGCCAACTGAAACTATCAATAAACAAGGTAATACAACAAAGGAATAATACAACACAATACAGTAACCTTTTAAGACACACCCACCCATTCTGCAGGACTGAAGATGTAAACGATAAATCTGGTACTGAGAGCTTTTCCCCAAGTGAGTGAAAAGGTGTAACAAAAACACAAGGCTAGGGATGGGCTGTCTGTTCGGGTTGAACATGGGTTCGACTCGAACATTGGCTGTTTGCCCGTTCGCCAGGTTAATATGCAGGCTATTGTCATAAAAAGTGTTTGGGGACCTGGGTCCTGTCCCAGAGGACATGTATCAATGCAAAAAAAAGTTTTAAAAATTGATGTTTTTTCGGGAGCAGTGATTTTAATAATGCTTAAAGTGAAACAATAAAAGTGAAATATTCCTTTAAATTTCGTACCTGGGAGGTGACTATAGTATGCCTGTAAAGTGGTGCATGTTTCCTGTGTTTACAACAGTCCGAGAGCAAAATGACATATCTAAAGGAAAAGAAAGTCATTTAAAAGTACTAGCAGTAGCACCGGCAGCTATAATGAATTGTTGGGTCTCTGCAATACTCATAAAAGTCATTGAAAAAATGGCCTGGGATTCCCCCACAGTGCATTACCAGGCCCTTTGGGTCTGGTAGGACTATTAAGGGGACCCCCAAACCAAAATTTAAAAAAAAAATGCATGGGGGTCCCCCCAAATTCCATACAAGGCCCTTCAGGTCTGGTATGGATTTTAAGGGGAACCCTGTGCCAAAATAAAAAAAATGGCGTCAGGGTCCCCCTAAAAATCCATACCAAACCCTTATCCGAGCGCGCAACCTGGCAGGCCGCAGGAAAAGAGGGGGGACGAGAGAGTGGCCCCCCTCCTGAACCATACCAGGCTGCATGCCCTCAACATGGGGAGGATGTCCCCATGTTAATGAGGACAAGAGCCTCATCCCCACAACCCCTGCTTGGTGATTGTGGGGGTCTGCGGGCAGGGGGCTTATCAGAATCTGGAAGCCCCTTTAACAGGGAAACACCCAGATCCCGGCCCCCCATGTGAAATGGTAATGGGGTACAAATGTACCCCTACCATTTCACAAAAAAAGTGTTAAAAAAACAAGAGACTGTTTAAGACAATTCCTTTATTAATGTCTTCTTCTTTCCCCGCTTCTTCTTCCATCCTCTTCTGGTCTTCATTCAGTTTTCTTCCTCCATCTTGTTCTTCCCCCACTTCTTCCTCTTCTTCCTCTGATTCTCTGCTTCTTCCTTCGGTCTTCTCGTACGCATCTTCCTCCAGCGTCTTCTTCCCCACTTCGTTTTCCGGACGATCTGCATCCATTGGAGGTTCCCGCTGTGTGACCTGGTCACCCGGTTACGTAACTGGTGACCCCGCCCCCTCTGACACCACGGGGAAAACCATAGGGAAGTCCCCATGAAGTTCCCGTGCATCAGAGGGGTCGGGGTCACCGGTGGCCCCGCCTCAGTTATATAAGGACTGTCAGAAGAACAGAAGCGTCACACAGCGGGAACCTCCCATGGATGCAGATTTCCAAAGAATGAAGCGGGGAAGAAGAAGCCAGAGGAAGATATGGACGAGAAGACCGAAGGAAGAAGCAGGGGATCAGAGGAAGAGAGGAAGAAGAGGGGGAAGAAAAAGATGGAGGAAAAAAACCAAATGAAGACCAGAAGAAGATGGAAGAAGAAGCGGGGAAAGAAGAAGACATTAATAAAGGAATTGTCAAAAACCATCTCTTGTCTTTTTTAACATTTTTGACACTTTTTTTGTGAAATGGTAGGGGTACATTTGTACCCCAATACCAATTCACACAGGGAGGGCCGGGATCTGGGGGTCCCCTTGTTAAAGGGGGCTTCCAGATTCCGATGAGCCCCCCGCCCGCAGACCCCCACAACCACTGGGCAAGGGTTGTGGGGATGAGGCCCTTGTCCCCATCAACATGGGAACATCCTCCCCATGTTGAGGGCATATGGCCTGGTACGGTTCAGGAGGGGGGGCGCTCTCTTGTCACCCCCTCTTTTCCTGTAGCCTGCCAGGTTGCGTGCTCAGATAAGGGTCTGGTATGGATTTTTAGGGGGACCCCCATGCCATTTTTTCTTAAATTTTGGCACGGGGTTCACCTTAAAACCCATACCAGACCTGAAGGGTCTGGTATGGATTTTGAGAGGGACCCCATGTCATTTCTTTTTTAAATTATGGCATGGGGTTTCCCTTAATATTTATACCAGACCTGAAGGGCCTGGTATGGAATTTGGGGGGACCCCCACGCATGTTTTTTTTAATTTTGGTTCGGGGTTCCCCTTGATATTCATACCAGACCCAAAGGGAAGAAGCAGAAGATCGGAGATAGAAGAGGAAGAAGAGGAAGAAGCGGGGGAAGAACAAGATGGAGGAAGAAAACCGAATGAAGACCAGAAGAAGATGGAAGAAGACGTGGGAAAGAAGAAGACATTAATAAAGGAACTGTCAAAATCCATCTTTTGTCTTTTTTAAAATTTTTCACACTTTTTTGTGAAATGGTAGGGGTACATTTGTACCCTATTACCAATTCACACAGGGGGGCCGGGATCTGGGGGTCCCCTTGTTAAAGGGGGCTTCGAGATCCCGATAAGCCCCCCGCCCGCAGACCCCCACAACCACTAGGCAAGGATTGTGGGGATGAGGCCCTTGTCCCCATCAACATGGGGACATCCTCCCCATGTTGAGGGCATGTGGCCTGGTACGGTTCAGGAGGGGGGGCGCTCTCTTGTCACCCCCTCTTTTCCTGTGGCCTGCCAGGTTGCGTGCTCAGATAAGGGTCTGGTATGGATTTTTAGGGGGACCCTAACGCCATTTTTAAAAAAATGTTGTCGCGGGGTTCCCCTTAAAATCCATACCAGACCTGAAGGGTTTGGGTTTGGATTTTCAGTGGGAACACCACGCCATTTTTTTTAAATTTTGGCACGGGGTTCCCCTTAATATCCATACCAGACCTGAAGGGCCTGGTGAATGTCCCCTTTGTTCTCATGCTGGTTTTTTAGGTAATTATTTTTTAAGTCCTTCATACATATCTGCCTTCACTTACCTCCCCAACATGCTCTCCTGCTCCTATATTCACCTCATGTAGTCACTTAACAATGTATTTTATCAGCTCCATAGTAGTAATACCCCAAACACCCCCTAAAATGTTTTGAAATGTGATTTGTGCTTTAAATTCAGGCAGAGTGCCAGAGGCTTTTTTTTTTGTAGTGTCCCCAAATCATTTTTCTAAAGACTCCCTCCCCCCAACTGCTAAGTCAGCTGCTCACAATTCTCTATCGATCCTCAATCATCTATCTGTTGACTTTGCCAAGCCCATACACACTATACCCATCTCTTTACAGGTCAGATTTATGGATGAATTCCCCAAAGCATGTAGTGCAAGGACCTGCCTGTATACTTTCAAATGGTACTGTTTAAAGTTTTTGGATTCGATTATTATCTTGATAGGTAATGTCAGAATGTCCAAATGTCCTCAAATGTGTACAGTGTGTATTTATAGCTTTGTATTATGACACTTCTTACCTGTCCAGTGGGCTGCTAATAGTGTAACTAAGGAGGGGATGTTACAAGTAATACCCATTATTTAGGCATTCATCTCTCAATAAAGTGAAGAGGGTTACCTGTCCAAGATCCCCCCCCCCTATAATGTTAGAAATGGCCCATGAGAGGGGGGGGTGTAATATGATAGGTGTACCTTATACTTTGGTGTTAATTTCCCCTTAATAAATGCTATCTGGAGGTTGGCCAAGAATGTTTGTGCCTAATCTGCTTGCCATGTTTATGTGCAAAAATAGTAAATTATTTTTGTTTTCCTCAACAGTTTCCTTCCACGCCACAGGAATGGCAGACTGTGGCCTCCCACTTTGCCCAGCGGTGGGACTTTCCTAACTGCGGAGGAGCAATTGATGGGAAACACGTCCACATCATCCCACCACCCAACTCGGGGTCATACTATTTCAACTATAAGGGGTTCAATAGTATTGTGATGTTGGCGGTGGTGTCGGCTAATTACGACTTCTTGTATGTGGACGTGGGAAAGAATGGCCGGATGTCCGATGGTGGAGTCATCGCCCAGACGGAGTTCTACAGGCGTCTCTAGAATGGCAGCTTGGACTTGCCACCTCCAGAGGACAATGTGGAAGGACTCCCATTCGTCTTCGTTGCGGATGAAGCATTTGTGCTGGGGGTCCATCTTATGCGGCCATTCCCGATGAGGACCCTCACCCCGGAACAGAGGGTTTTTAATTACCGGCTGGCCAGAGCCAGAAGAGTGGTGGAGAACACATTTGGAATCCTGGCCAGCCGGTTCCGCCTATTTCTGACACCCATCCATATGGCGGAGTATAAACTTAATCATCTAATCCTGGCGTGCTGTGTTCTCCATAACTTTTTACGCAAACATTCTGCCAACTATGCTGGCTCAGTTGGGCCTGAGGCCGGAATTATACATGATCTAACCCTGACGGCGCTTGAAAGTGGCCGTCCTGGCTTGCCCTCCCTGAGTGCCCGTGATGTGCGGTTAAGATACCTTGAGTTCTTTGCGGGTAGGGGGGCCATCAATATGCCAGACAATTTGTGAAGCATTTATCAAATAAAAAAGAAAAAGCTTATGTTTGTTGACATTTACTGCTTGTGTTTGTTTTAGCTGACCATGACAGCAATGTGGTCAGTCCTGAAAATGGCGTGATTGTGTAACCGTATACAAAGCACTGTTGGGTGTTATTTACTAAAGGCCAAGACACTTTTTATACTACAAGTGCATTTGAAACTGCACTGAAACTGCACTTGTAGTGCAAAGATGATTTGCCCTTAGGAAATAACCTCCATTTTCTCACAAAACAGCAATTGTCATCTGATGACATCTGAGAGTGGTGGAGTTTATACCAGCATACCCTGTATGAGCCCAAGGGATGGCTCCAATGCGTGTTTAGACACCGTTTAATTACCGTGTCACACGCTCAGGGGTGAGCGCAAGCACAAGTGGGGGGTCACAGGAGAGCACTGAAGCATGCTGGATTGTGAACACCATTAAGGAGGAGCATGAGGAACACTGTTTTTTGTGGACACTACTTATTTGCACTTTATGTGTTGATATCAATGAATTGAACTTTTTAAATGTGGACACTTGATTTTGCACTTTGATCTTATATTTATAACCACATATAAATATTGTTTTCTTGCATGTTGCACTTTATGGGCTACTTTTATATAAGGATTGTATTCATTCTATAATTTATATATTACTAGCATTTTTTTTTTATTGAAATTTTGTAGTATAGTTTTACACTATATATGCACCTCCCAACTATTGGGATATATATGTTTTTTCAGCGCAGGCACGTTTATTTATATTTTTTGGTTTATGCACGCAATGAAACGTGGTTAGTGTTTGCAGCTTATCTATATTTGTTTCACCTCACAGAGGCATCAGTTCATCTTTGGCTCACAAGACCCCCACATAATTAATGTTTGTTGTATAACAATTTTTGGGGTGGCATTAGCAAAAATAGAAATGTACATTTACGATAAAACAGGCCTGTGTAAAACCAACAAGAAAGACAAAAATCTTGAACTTAAAAAATTCACATTTGGTAAAACTTGAAGGCAATATCAGAGATGAGTATTTAGGAACTGTGTTTGATATTGCGTTCAGATGGGGTGAAGTCACCCCTTGAAAAGCCAAATTTTGAAGATGCACACCAATTTACGAATGTCAACATGTGCTAACTGCCATCACGGGGGATCAAGGGACGTGTTTTGTGGGAGCAAGCCCTTCCTCACCGCTACTTTATTATTGAGGAAGGGGTTGCACCCCCAAAATGCGTCCATTCATGCCTAGCACATGTTGGCAAACTGCGTGCATCCTCCAAATTTATAATTTCAAAACATTGGTCTAAATTTTTTCCTATTGTAGCACACACAAAAATAAAGTGATTTTGTGGGGTTTTAAATTTGCCCCAAAATATCAATGATGTTATTATTTTTTTGAATAACATCATTGATTTTTTTCTTGAGGTTTTCCAATTCAAAATTACACCCCATGATCTCCCCGATCAGGATCTGTGCACTTTCTGATGTGAAAGGATCTTGATCCATAACATCACGATCACCTAAAAAGAGAGAAACCAAACAAAAACAGGTATCAAAAAATCTGCCAGCATCCATCTCTTACCTGAGCCTGTGGTCGCAGACACTCACCTGTTGTGGTGCCAATTTTCACAACATCTTCTTCCTCCTCCTGCTCAGCTTGTTTTTGGGGTATTTCCCCTTCTTCCAGAGGTGGGGGGTCTCTGGTCTCCTCGGATGAGGGGTGTCCTCCAAGTCTTTTCTCCCCTATGTTAAACAAAAATGGTATAATTAGCACACAGATATTTGATGGTAGAACATAACTAGGAAACATTGCTTGGAAGTGGGGTACAATTGTTAATTTTAGCAGAGTTCAAAGATGTAGCTTTTTTACTGGCCTTTGTCAACCTGCAATCCTTTACCTGTTTTGTACAAGCTTTACAGATGGAGACCCACCTATAGTATACACTGGAGCACCTGTGTGCCCACCCTAATAAAAATTATGTTCTTGTGTCCCACACTATAGTGCTCCAGTGTCCAGATGTGAAAACAGCTGCTCATTGTCCTCTCCTTACACAGAATCTAGTTTTTATTTCATTCTAGTAACAAAGCCATCTACACAACCAAATTTTTTTCAGACAAGTAGGCCCTAAAAAATGTTGGAAAATGCATAGGGCCTAAACAATGGTGTTTTAGAGGCCGAAATAAAATTGTTTGATACGAACGATTCAAATGGTCCCATGAACATTAAAATTTCCATATTAAACTGTACAACAATTAAGAAAACCATATGGAGCAGCACGAACGTAATAAAAACAAAAAGAATAGGAACACAGCACAACTACTTACTTTTTTGCAGCACTCTCCGGATCTTTCTGTACTGCTCGGGCTCTCTTAATTTCAGGTCTGACCACCGCTTCCTGAGCTGATCTTTCGATCGTCGTACCCTGAAATTCCGGTGCAGACTTTTGACCACTTTCGCAATGATCTTGGCCTTTCTGATATTGGGGTTGGGGTAAGGCCCATACTTTCCATCATAGTCGGCCTTCTTCAGGATGTCCACCATCTCCAACATCTCCCCAAAGGACATATTTGTGGCCTTAAATCTGCTCCTTCTGGATCGGGACGTGTCCGGATCCAGGCTTTCCTCCTCCTACTCCTCCTCATCCTCGTTCCTGTAATTAGCACGCACCTGCTGTGTCTCCGCCATGTGCTCTTCCCCCACTGTGAAGAATGAAAAGGGGTGGGGAATAGACTAGAAAGAACGTCAGGGGCGGGCGGAGTTACACGCATGCGCAGTATGTATAAAGCGTAACACACGTGCGTATTACGTACGATCTGTGAGCGGACGAAGGAGCATTGGACGCACCGATCGTAAGAACGAAGGTAAGAGACATACTTGTGCCTATACTGCTTCTAGATTGAGGCCTATATTGTAACAAGATTAGTACAGTTTGGTCTGACATTAGGCTTTGTCTTGTGTTGTGTCTTGCAGTGAACATGGATATCTTATTAAAAGATAATGACTTCATGTCAATATTCATTGATATGTTAAGGGAGCTGCCATGTCTGTGGGAGATCAACCACCCACATTACAGGAACCAAACAAAAAGGAAGGCAACGCTGGATCAATTGTTGGAAATTGTGAAGCAGGTGATCCCCACGGCAGACATCACATATTTGAAGATCCTAATTGGTGGCCTGTGGAGCACATATGTAAGGGAGCGCCAGAAAGTCCAGGATTCGCAGAGATCCGGAGCAGCAGATGACATCTATGTCCCCAGGATATGGTACTATGACAGGCTGCATTTTCTGGCAGGCCAGACTGAACCCAGGTCATCCCTCTCCAGTCTTCCTTCCACGCTTCCTCCCCCCCAGCTGAGGCTTCTGACGCCCAACCTGGGCCTTCCAGGCAACAACATGTGGAGGAGCCCAGATTGAGCCAGGTATAGCATTCCTCTAAATATTTCTGCTTGTCCAATTAATGATGCTAACTAGATGTTAGTTGGGAGTACTAATTTAGAATTGTGATTGATGAAGCAAAAACTAAAACCATGTCCCTTTTTCATACACAGGGAAGTCTCAGCCAGGAGGTGGCCGGGCCGAGCTGGCTGCCTGATATGCAGGTCCCTCCACTCCCCCTGGAAAGAGAAAATGGCAGGAAGAGAAGTGCCCTAGAGGAGGCTGCCATAGGCCTCTTTTGGAGGGCTACAGAGGCTGGAGGAGGACTTCGCTGCCATCATTGCCTCAAAAATGCAGAGGATGGAGGAGGGACAACAACTCATGTGTGAGTTGCTCATATTGGAGGCTCTTAATAAAGGTATGAGGGCCCAAATTACATCTGAGACACACCTTTGCGAACTCACAGATGGTCCTCCTCCTCCTCCTGCAGGTCCTCCTGCTCCTCCTCCTTCTCCTCCAGGTCCTCCCAGTCCTCCTCCTCCAGGTCCTACTCCTTCTCCTGCCACATCTCCAACAGAAGAGCCATAGCCAGGAAGGAAGCATGGAAGGAAGACCAGAAAGTGAGGACCCTGGATCCAGTCTGGTCAGCCAAAAGATGCAGCCTCTTGTGGTACCACAGCCTGGGGACACAGATGTCATCTGCTGCTTTCCGGATCTCTGCAAATTCTAGACCAGACTGCCCTCCCTTACATATGGACTCCTCAGGCCACCAATTTTGATGTTCAAGAATTGTTGTCTGCCCTGGGGGTCCCAGGCTTTGCTAATTTCTCCTGTTGATCCAGCGTTGCCTCCCTCTTTGTTTGGTTCTGAGCCCTTAATAAAGGATTTTTGGTTTGAATTATACTTGCCTATGTGTGTTTTACTTCAAAAAGGACAGTTGGTTTGTGAGGATTCAGGTACATTTCAAGGTACATTTAAAAAATAGTAGGTGTATGGGGTAAATCCGCGCAATGAATTGGGTATTTTAGTTGTGGATATGGCTGCTGTCTCTACACATACAAAACCACCTAAGTGGAAAGTATTAGAAAATGGTAAAAAATCAGGAGTAGTATGGCGCTGCCTTTATGGAGACAAAAAGATATTTTTCTTTTTGGTAGTAAATGTGTTACCTAGTGACCTCATTCCTAAAGAATTGCTTCTAAAACCTGTATGTGTCAAAAGGTTGAATAAAAACTGTGACTGGTAATGGATTTTTTCTATTAAAAGTGAAAAATGCAACATATGGTGCTCCAATTATTCAGCAAAGGTGCATTGTGCGCTTTAAATTAGGTAATAAATTAGGTAAATAGTTGTGGATATGGATACAAAACCACCTAAGTGGAAAGTATAAAAAGGAAAAAAAAGAAAAAGAGAAAAAAAAAAATGGTAAAAAAGCAGGAGTAGTATGGCGCTGCCCTTATGGAGACAAAAATATATTTTTCTTCTTGGTAGTAAATGTGTTACCTAGTGACCTTATTCTTAAAGAATTGCTTCTAAAACCTGTATGTGTCAAAAAGGTTGAATAAAAACTGTGACTGGTGACGGATTTTTTCTATTAAAAGTGAAAAATGCAACATATGGTGCTCCAATTGTTCAGCAATTGGAAGTGGAAAGTATAAAAAGGAAAAAAGAAAAAAAAAAAAAAAGAAAACAGGAGTAGTATGGCGCTGCCCTTATGGAGACAAAAGGATTTTTCCTTTAAAATAAACAATAGCTCTATGATTCCTAAAGTATAGCTTCTAAGCCTGTGTGCACCAAATAATTAAATAAAATCTGTGACTGGTGCTGAGTACTTACTGTTAAAGGTACAATTGCAACATAGGGTGCTTCAATTATTCAACAAAAGTGCATGGTGCAACATCACTAAAGTGACCAGTGTTAAACCATAAAAATTCATACAAAATTGTGCAAATTATCCATCATATATAGTGACTGATGTGCTGTGACCAGTATTAGTTGGATAGGAAAAGTTCAGTTTATGAAAAAACAAGTTCTTTTTAAAATGTTTTGAAGTGTTCAATCTCTGAGGGTCAAATATCTGTAGGAAAGCTTCTTATCCAGGTGCTGGTTTCTTTAATTAGTGCCTTGTCTGCATGCTCTGACAATGCTTGCACTCACCGGATTTTTCTTTCCCCTGCAGGGGTATGCGCGGTCACAGTGTCTGCCACTATGCAGCAATCAAGGATATCCCCCAAACTTTACTTGCATATTGTGGTGTAGTAATTACATGTAAAGAAAAGAAGGTATGCCCATCGCGTAAAACCATAAGAAAACTTTTATTAAAGCTTAATAAAATATATGTACTCACATTTCAAATGAAAAAATCAAGCATAGAAAAAGTTAACGAATTCCCTTTGTTAGAGGTGCTGCAAGACATCCGTAGCCCGCCCTACGCGCGTTTCGTCGTCAGACTTCTACTGGGGCGTTCATCTTGCTGTACCCTCTGGGTTTAAATAGTGTGGCTCGTAATAAGTGCAACTATTATTGGATCGGTGGCCATTTTTGCTAAGGTTTTGAGGACCAAAGCCTAATGGGATTGTGCATTGGGTTGTTAGCGGCCATTTTCTTGGGGATATTATAGACCGAAGCCTAGTAGAACTATTCATAGAGTTCTTATGGCGGCCATTTTCTTGGGGATATTGTGGACCGAAGCCCGGGTAGTGTGCATGCGCTTAGCTGTTAATGAGGGAACGTTAAGTCCGAGCTGTCAGCAAAGAACGTCACCGTTGACGTTCGGCCGCATTCTTTCTTTCCCCACTTCTTATTAGAATCTAAGCTGGCTTCCGGGTCGGTGACACCCCCAGGGCACTGCTAATCGATTTTTTAGAAAAAATATATGCACATACTGGTCCCACTATTACCCTATGTTCTAATGGTTTAAACATACATGACAAAGATTAACATTTTAAACATTGTAAAAAATTAAAATTAAATGAAATAAAATAAAAGTACATGTAATATTTTAATCTATATATAGTTGGGGGATTTAAATTATGTTCTGTATGTGTGACCTTAAGTGACCTTAATTTGAATTAGAGTGGGAGTTGAGGAATTTCTTAGAAAGTTAAAGTGCATGTTTCAGATCTCATGGACAGTGAGAAATAGACAATCAATGGGACATTAAAAATAAAAAATATAGATATAATTAAAACAAATTTTTAATTTCTTTAAAATTCTTTCAAAATTTTTTTTTTTTTTTTTTTAATTGTAAAAAATTATAATTCTAAAAATTATAGTTCTAGAAATTTGTGAGGAAACAGTTTAGATCCACGTCTATGTTCATTCCTGCCAGTTGGAGGGTGTCCAGCAGGAAGATCCATTTGGTCTCATTTTGTGAGATTTTGATTTTTTTATTCTCACCCCTCCAATGTCCTTTAATTTTATCGATCCCATAGAATACCATACATGACGGGTCCTTATTGTGATAGTCTTTAAAATGTCTTGAGACGCTGTGCTTAGGTTATCCGTTTTTGATGTTTGTTACGTGTTCCCTGATTCTAACGTGTAGCTGTCTTGTCGTCCGACCCACGTATTGTATATGGCACGGGCATTCCAGTACATAGGTCACATGGGTACTGTTGCAGGTTATGAGCTTTTTTATGTTATATTCTTTGCCATTATTTGCTGATCTGAATGTTGTTATTTTCCTATTGGTTTTTTTGATGCTTTTACACGGTAGGCATTTTCCGCACTTGAAAAAGCCTTTCAGGTTTTTTATTATTTTAATCTGTTTTGGTGGGTCCAGAGCGTTATGCACCAATTTATTTCTGAGTGGAGGGGCTTTTCTGTAGATGAAACTAGGCTTTTTTGGTAATATGGAGTTCAGAATGTTATCTGATTGTAAAATAGACCAGTGTTTCTTGATTATGGACTCTGTGATTTTATATGGTCTATTATAACCCGTTAAGAAGGCCATGCCTATATTTTTGTCCTTTTTCTTGGTATTACCGGCTGGTTTTCCTTCTATTAGTATGTGCAATTTCGCTTAATTCTGACCAGTTGCCCTTTCGGAATGTTGTATAACCAGGGTTTGTAGTGGTAACTATTAATGGACAGATAACTATTAGTGTCCACACTCTTGAAGTGTGTTTTGGTAATCACTTTGTCTTTCTGTAAAGAGATATTGAGATCTAAGAAATCCACAGATTTTTCGTCTATTTTCCATACCAGTTTAATGTTCTTCTCATTCTTATTGAGTCCTTCTAGAAATTTTTCTAATACATCCTTATTCCCATTCCAGACGATCACAATTTCATCTATATACCTTTCATACAGGGTTAATTCAGCTGGCATATTCTCATATATGGCTTCTTCTTCCCAGAATACCATAAAAGCATTAGCTATACTGGGTGCAAACTTCGTCCCCATGGCTATGCCAGTTATTTGTCTGTAATACACCTGGTCATGCCAAAAATAATTATGTTTTAAGCAGAAATCAAGGCATTTTATTAGAAATTTTCTTTGTTTACATACTAATGTACTATACGTCCTCAAAAGCCATTTTGCCGCTGTGCATGCCTCATGATGCTGCACAATAGTGTACAGTGAGGACACATCCGCGGTGGCCAGGAAAGTCCTACCTTCCAGTACTGATATTGTATCCAATAATTGGAGAGTATGCTTGGTATCTTTTATATATGCCTTCGTTTTCTGAACAGCCGGTTGAATGAAGTAATCAATATATTCCCCCATTCTGGAAGTCAATGAATCTATGCCATTCACAATCGGCCTGCCTGGTGGTTCTTCTCGATTTTTGTGAATTTTCGGGATGGTGTATATTATTGGTATACACTATAATGTAACACCAGTTTCTTGAATACTTCAACATGTTGATTATTTGGTACTTGGGGATTGAAAACAGAGTTGTTACGCAATGTACTGTGTAGAGGTACCTCTTGATTCTGTCTCTCTTCATGTATCGGTTTAGGGGGATTGCCAATCAGATATTTTTTGGTATTAATCTTTCTAATGTATTTCTGAATCCCTATATAAGTTTTAAATTTATTGAGATTTCTCACTGGGGCATGTTTAAGTCCTTTGTCCAATACCGCTAATTCCTGTGCAGTAATCGTTTTTCCGCTCAGATTTACCACTCCTTCTCCTACTACTCTCTTTTGCGTTTGGATTCTCTTCCCCGCTCTGCATCCTCTCTTTTTTCCGGGCTGTGTCTAGCCCTGTCTTCCTCCTGTCTTCTTCTGGGGGAGCGGTGAAATTCTTGGGGGTGTTTTCTGGGAGAATAATCCCTCCTCTCCCTGTCTAAAAAAGGTCTCTGGATGTCTCTTTCTCGTGGGTTGTGATAATAGTTTTGATCCTCACGATAATCATCATGATGATTCTTGATAGGGTCAAATCGATTATAGGTTGGTATGGGACTCCTGTCATATCTTGCTGAGTAATCATAGTGTTGCGGATAGCTTCTGTCATCTCTCTGATTATGGTGCCAATTATTATATGGTTTTCTAAAGGGTTTCTTAAAACCCTTTTTCCATCCCCTTTTAGGGGCCTGTAGTGTATAATGTCCTGTGTTACGTTGGTCATAATATGGCCTTGGTATCATATATTCAGCTCCATCCCGTGGATCATATTGGGATCTTGGAGTGTTGCCATGATCCATCCGTTGTTGATCATATGGGGGTCTGGGTGTTTGATATTGTTTATTATTTCTTTCCCACCTTGATCCATCTGGGGGGTGCGAGCCCGTAGGGTCTACAATTTTCACTTCCCTTTCTGGTGTAGAAAATGTTGAGGTAGGTTGTGTTGGTTCCACTTTGGTCTGCCATTTGAATACCTGACCGGCTTTGTAGTCGGTGATGTTCTGTAAATACTTCTTCATCTTCCTTTGTTGTACTTCCAGATCCTTAGCAATCAAATCCTTATTCAATTGTAAGGCCAGCTTCTTAAAATCTGTGGATTCTCTATATGGTTCTAGCTTATTTTTTATTTCTTCAATCTGAGTTTCCACTAGTTGAGTTTTCCTTTGTTTTCTCTTAAGAACTAATCTTACACAATCTAAACTTCTGCTATTAAAAAATTCAAACCACTCGTCCATAGCTTCTTTATCAGCCAGTCCATCATTGGGTGGTAACTCCCATCTCAGACGTCTAGGGGCTATATTCTCCCTTAGATATCTTTCAAACGTGTTAGTATCCCACCACAGAATGACCTTCTTTTCCATCAAATGCCCCAATCTTTTAATCATACTCTCCAAATCTGTATTTCGTGTTTTATTATGTGCATTGAAAAATTCATCCAAATTAATATTCCTATTTTCCATATAAGTGAACAGATCCATAGTGGCAGCAAAGGTGTATTTTGTGAATGTAAAATAGAAAAATGAAAATATAAAGAGCCTTCGCGCTACTACGATGTATTGGTGAATAAACTAAAATTTAATGCAAAATCCTATCGTACGTGATCAAATCTCAAAGTGCATATAGTGCATTAAGTGCAATCAAATAACTAAACAACAGCTGCCTGCAGCAGAATCTTCAGTGTATCACAATCCACTCTCAATAAATACTAATTGTAAAGTGATCTTGCGCTACAGTGTGAGATAAAAGAACTGTTCACTAAATAAAGTAAAACAATAAAGTGTCAATCTAATTAAATGGTTAAAAACAGTGCAAGTGTACACAATAATACATTCATATATTAATAAAAAATCCCAGGGCAAATCATTTAGAATAATAATAGTCTCTTAACCACGTTATCCAAAAAATGTCCAAAAGGAAAGAAAAAGTGTTAAAAAAGGAGTTCCAATATAAGACTCAGTGGACAAGGAGAAGTTTAAATCCCACAAACTATGCTCACAGAGCCCTCACCTTCATAACCTGATAAAACAGCATATAGTGATGAATTGAGGTCGGTTGCGTTGCTCCAACTTCTACTACCAGGGGGTCCTCCGTGCCATCATATATAAGATTATAATCACCTGACGTGCCAGCATATAGCCATAAATACGAATTTGTTCCGCTATATTAATCTCTACCACCAGGGGGTCCTCTACTTCACCAAACAGATCTCCCAAATGCAGCTGCACATCCACGTCATCTCATAGCCTCGTATCCTCCGTAAAATGGGGGGGAAGAGGGGTGGAAGTGGACAAGGGTGGGAGAGAAAGAGAGAGCCCCAATAGTGTAGTAGGTTAAAGTACACAAGTTTTATTTCAAAAGTTTAAAATGGACTCTTACAATAAAAAATTCAAAGACAAGCATAGACAACTGCTAAGGCGTCTGAACGCCGCTCTCACATCGTTATCGCTCAGTCTACGGCCACTCCCTACGTGTTACGTCATCACGTGACTTCTTCAGGGGATGCGGATTGGCTGTGGCGATCGTGTTTATATCTCCATAAAACGGAAATGGAATAGCGGCCATTTTATTGTGGTCCACTCTATTTACCGGCGGTGGCCATTTTCTTTTAGTAAACCTCATGTTTTTTACAGCGGCCATTTTCTGTTCCTCTGCTGACACTTCTAAGGAAGGTGTTCTAATATATACACAGACGCTAAGAATGTAATTAGATAACCTGTGACACCTCATCGCACATGGATACCTCTTCCATTTAAACAAGAGTTAGTGTGTCTGATCCCAAAGTATATTGACACAGGATATTACAATGGATCCAAAATAAAAATGCTGTTAACACTCCTAAAAAACTGTATTAATAAATCAATGACTAAATAATACAGAAATTAAATAAAATAAATAAAATTAATCAATAAACATGAAAAATTAAATAAAATGAAAAAATTAAAAATGAAAAAATGAAAAAATGAAAAATAAAAAATGAAAAAATTAAAAAATGTGAGGAATGTGGCATTGGGCGGCCGCATAGTGGCGAAATTGAGCCCAGAGAACGACCATGACCAGGCTGGTGGGGAACATCAAAACAGCATAAGTCCAAAAATCGCAATGTGACCCATTAGATATACATTGTAAAGAACGTGTACAAACAAAATTATATATGTAATCATACAAAAATTACGGTTATTTCATCCCAATATCGAAAATTGACACAGATGGTGTCAAATAACAATACATTTAAATCCAAAGTGGAAAAATAACATTATAATTCAACATAGACAATTTTATGGGGGGGAAAAAAGGACGGGGCAATGATCGACTGGGGAGGACAGGGCATGAATCAAAGAGCAGCTAGGAAGGAAGCTCATAGGAAGGATTTATAAGTATGTGCTTCATTGATCCCGGGGGCATGAATAGCACCAAGACGTTCTGTCCAAGTAGTTTCTTTTTGAAGAATGTATTTGTCCCACTCGCCACCTCTAGGATCTTTGGGAACAACGGCCAACTAACTGAAGCGACCATCTTGCCCTCTGCTGAGTAATATACATGATCCTTGATTCTGGATCGCAGATGTCTGGCTGTTTTGCCTACATAAAAGGCACCGCACTGGCACAACATAAGGTATACTACCCCTTGGGTGTCACAATTAGCATGAAATTTGGGCACAAAGATTTCCCCATTGGGGAGTAGAAACTCTGTGTCCACTTTGATCCATGAGCAAAATGTACATTTCCCACATTGTGATACACTATATTTGAGTTGTTTTAGGTTGGGATTCATTGAATAGTGGCTGGATGTCAATTTATCGCGTAGGGACCTAGCCCGTCTGAAAGTGATTTCTGGAAAAGTGTGAAAAAAGAAAACTAAAGCGCTGATGTGGATTCTCTATAAAATAATAAAACACCCAAAAAGATATGTGTAAGCTGCAACCAACCAATTAGTGCTGTGACACCTGTTGCTATAAATCAATATAAAATACGTTGGTGCCCAGTCTTGTAGCATTTAAAAACACTGCGCAATGATGTTTTTTCTTTTATCTTTATGTGAATAATCATCTTGCAAATGTAATTCATCATGCAACTGTGATCTGTGAGAATTGAAATACAAGCAAGTTCATCAAAGGCAATTGATTGGACATTTAGACCTCAGCTGCATTAACACAAACAGACACTATTTATTGCTTTTTTTTCATCTACATATATCTAGGGATGTGTGTTCCCTTATATGTTTTTTGATGCATCTATTTGCATCAATTCACTTTATTGATTGATATTTTTATTTGCACCTATTCATTTTACTGATTGTGATATCAGGGTATATGTTTTTTGATGCATTTTTTTGCATTTATTCACTTTATTGATTGATTATTTATTTCAACTTATTCACTTTACTGATTATGATATCAGGGTATTTTTATGGTTTAGGATTTTATATATAAGCACAACTCCAACAGATGGGGATAGTTTGATAAGCGCACCAACATATTTTATGTTGATTTCTGGAAAAGGGCCAATATATTTCTTGAGGATAGGATCCTCTTGAAGAATCGGCCAGTGATTGGTTAAGATATCTCGCAATTGTTGGTGTTGTAAAAATCTAGTGATAAATCTAATAGAATAGTTGGTAGTAGCTGGTTTAGTTTTGTAAAGTAGAGAGCTACGTGATTGATGTAGGGCTTTATTGTAAGCACTACGAAGCAAGGTCTAGGTGTGATAGGACTATAATCTTATATAGAAAATGTATTCTATCTAGTGACCTCTGGGGCACCCCCCTCTTTCCTCTCCCCCCCCTTTTCTATTGCTACCAATCAATACCCCAGGAATATCCCCTTGGCATCTATCTTGACATGTATATATGATTAACAACAATGTGAGCTTATACAAAATACTCTTTTGCTATTCTGTTGCATACGTCCCCATAGTTGGCGAATACTGTCTAGGTTCTGCCTGATTAGGACTGGCCCGTTTTTGGGTCTTCATCTCAGCATCTCCAATTCGCAATGTTTATGTCTGCACATTATTATTATTATTATTATTATTTTTCATTTTCCAGATGTATACTGCATTTGTCATGCTTATTCAATGTTTTGTATTTTATCTAGTAAATCTGTTCCACAATCCTGTAGAAGCGCTATGCGCGTAACATGTAGAGCCCTAGACATCAACACCATCTTTATATATCGACTACATAGCTCTCTCCTGGAGTAAAATTAGCCCTATGATAGAATGATTGGTATCCCATCCTCAAATTGTTTATGTTGCTTCATTGAGCTATGTATGGATTATATTACTGTAACTGTATTTTTATGGTCTGATTCTTTACAAATATTGTATCTGTTCTTTTTAAAATAATATGTTTCATGTTTAATAAATGTTAGTTTTTAACTCTATATTACTTGTTACTGTGCCTATAAAGTCCAAGCCCACAATTTCCTTTTTTAAGCATTGAGGGTGGATGCTGTCGATAGGAGTTGTTTTCTGTACAGCTAATGGGGTAAGCAACCTGCAAACTATGTTGGTGTTAGTTCTGATTAGCAAAGAACACTATTTTGCCCCAGGTGGCTGAGGACAGACCACTGCCAGTGTGTCAGAAGTTTCTGCCTTTCCAGTTAGTGAGGGGCTAAAAGTCAGGAGGTGAGAATATACCCCAGGCACTCCTGAATCCCAATCCCCCAGATTTCCAATTCTTCCAGCTTCTGGAGCAGCATGTGCTTCAGATTCTTGTCATAAACGTCCAGCACCACTTTGGTATGTACTCCTTCCACTTGTATGGAGATAACAAGTGAGGGGCCTACCAGCTTGTCTGGAAACCTGTTTGGGTTGGGCTTGGCAGTTCTAGTTCAGGATTCTCTCTGTCATGCCCTGTCTCTCTCTCTTCTTTGAGGGGTTCCTCCCAGGCTTACAAGAGGGGTATGTACTGCCTTCCCAGTAGAGTTGGAGGGTGAGCTTGCACATTGTAGCAGCTATCAGGAGGAGTTTGAGTAGTTTTATATTCCCAAGTTTGAGTTCCTTGAGGGGTGCAGCATGGGATTGTCTTTGGATCCTCAGTTGGCTCCTTCATGTTCCCTTGAAGTTCCTTATCAGCTTAGAGAGAAAACAGTTTCCTTAGGGTTTGTGTTGCCTTAGCTGGGAGGTCAGCCATGGTACCCCCACTTGGACATTAAGCTCTGAAATGTCCAGGTTCTCCACACTGATAGCACTGCCTGGCTAAACCTGCAGTGGACCCTCTCTGCAGTCAAGGTCAATAATGTCTGTGTCATTTCTGTCAAAGACTTCTGTATAGCAGTGTGGGACTCCGTCACTTGTCCTATAGTCTTCTGGAATTCACTGAAAGTTTGCTGTATAGCAACTTGGGTCTGGGCCATCTGCATTAAGGCATCCACCAGATTTAAGACTTCTACTTCAAGGTTGCCTTCATCATCAGGCACAGTCTGTGCAACATAAGTAGAAGCCCTTAGATTGTTCCCTTTAGACATCTCAGTCTTTCAGGCCTTAGCTGCAATCAGAGCTTATTCTTCCTGAATAGTTTTTAACAGTTTAGCATATGTCATTGAGTCATTTGGGTTTCTAACCTGAAGCTTTGACACAATGGGGTCGGGGGTCGAGGTTGAGCTCCTTCCTGCATTTGCACCCAAAGGGCTTTACTGGTGTCCTCTGCTTTCACACCCGCTTGCACTATTACCTGCTGAAGGATCTTGTCCAGCTTCCCAAAATAGTCTGACAGCTTTTCACTCTCTCGTTGGTAATGATGATGCTCAAACAGGTATTTCAGTTCAGTGCAATTCTCAACTCTGCCAAACAAACTTGCAACAGTTGCATCTACCCCCCACTCCTCTACTGCCTGGGTGGCCTGATCAATCCAGGTGTCAAAGCCATCCTTTCCAGAGGGGGTGGGGGTCTTACCAGAAAATAATCAAAATTTTTGATAAATATGACCAGTATTTGAGATAGATTTCTCCAGCAGTATCTCTATAAACTTTCTGAGTTTTTCCAGGTTGGTGGAGAAAAAAAGGGGAAAGAAACTGCGCTCTGGTGAAAAAAATTAAATATAAACATATGTAACCAAAACCCTAAAGGTAATGATAGATGATTTATAAGAACTGTGAAGCAGCAATTCTCCTGTGCAACATAGTGAACACAATGAAAATCGAATGGTAAAAATGTAGAATCGCGCTAAATAAACAATAAATATACACACATACATATACTTAATAATATGGTAATGTGTCCATATATAAATATCACATCTGATGTGAGCAAATTTTGAAAAAAGTAATAACACCAAAATAGATAAACAATGATTAATGCAATAAACGATTGAAAATATATGAAAGTGAGTCCAAAACATATATTGACTATATCACTCGTGAAATAAAATAAATTATTAAACGAAGTCCATCCAAAATTGTGGGATCCTTGATAATGTAGGGAAAAATAGTGCTCGATCCACCACCAAAGAGTGTAGGTTTGCCGCTTACCAGAGATCCATGATCCCCCAGTACAGAGGATCAGGGAAAGCCTGAATTGGAAGCTATCCTCCAGACTATATCAGATACAGCCAAAACCTGAATTAGTTAATCATGTAGTGTAATGTCCAAAACACAGCCAACAGAACATAAGTACTTCAGATTTCAACGTGACATCCCCAGCTCGCAAATGGATAAATGCACCATGAAAGATATAAAAGGCTCCAATAGTGTAAAACCTTTAAGACTTTATTAAATGTTAAAAACGCAAAGTTACACTCACATAGTTCTAGTAGAAAAAGCACCTGTACGTCTGGAGCGCCGGCTGGTAAGCTCACAGACTAGCCCACCCTACTGGTAACAACAATAGCGGTGAGAGGTGGCGCAAGCGCTTTGCCCCTCCCTACGCATTTCATAATAGAGTTATGTCATCCAGGGGCATGGGCAGCGCGCTGCGTCACCTCCCTTTATACCATGACAACCTGACCAAGCCTCATTCTGTCGACGGACATGCGCATTAGTGCCTAGACCAGCTAGACCGTCCGTATGCTGTTTAACTGCGGGTACAGATCAGGACCCATGTCAAATATCAATCGCCATATTATTGTCAATGAAAATAAAACCAACAACACCTAGGTGACCAATAAATACCGAACTGTAGAGGCCAGAACAAAAAATATTTTAAAAACAAAATGTAAATGAATATTCAAATTGCATATCGTCACCCAACCCTGGGCGGAAATGAAATGAATGTACATACCCGTGTCACTTGTGGCCGCCAACTTGGGCGACACCCAATGGCCAAAGTAGGAATAGAAATAAGAGATAAATACAATAAAAAACTACAAGTCGAGAATCCATACCAGGATTTAAAAATATGGGCAAGGATTCATAAGCCACTAACTCTTGATGTGTGTATAAACGTGTGCATATAACGGCGGCACCAAAGAACCTAAAATTGCTCACGGCCGCCAGAGTATATGTTAAAAGCCAAAAACACCACCAAAGAATGCATAGGGGACATAATGATGAAATATAGGAGACCCCCAGTGGATAGAATATGAATTACAAACATCCATTTAAGAAAACATAAATTCGTACTTTTGCTTTTACTTCACGGCTATCAGGGTATTAGTTAAAAACCGGAAATGTCACCAAAAATTGTGGGGGACACATTGATAAAATATGGGAGGCCCCCAGTAGATATGTTGTAAAATGCAATTTGGCAATCATCTGTTTAAAATAAATAAAATAAAAATTAAAAACTATATATTGTCAAAAAAATATCAACATAAGGAGCACGTATATAAATGCAAATGCAAAAACATCCAGACGAATAAAGGCTCAGAACTGGCTGAGGCTGAGTATGTAATTCAGAATAATATCTAAAACCGTGTTAATCTATTTCAAAAATACATGTAAAGATAAATCTGCATGTAATTGCACAATCTTGTAGGAAAACCCATCACAACAATGAATAAACATAGTATCTGAAAAAGCCAAAAAATAGTCAAACATAATACAATGTGGATCCCTCATCAAGAATTGTTGATGAAGGCATTCACATCTGTATCAACGTTCAGGCCAAAGGGTACATAAGTTTTGAGTCTATGGATCCAAGCCATTTCTTGTTTCGAAATTTCTCTGACTAATAGGCTGCCTCGCCAGTGGGGTCTTATTTTGTCAATTCCTATAAATAATGTATTAGATGGGTCCCTCTTGTGTACCTGGTCATAGTGTCTTGATACTTAATGTTTATCATAGCCTCTCCTTATATTACCAATGTGTTTGTTCAACCGAACACGCAGTGCCCTTTTGGTCCTCCCAACATATTGTAGCCCGTAAGGGCACTGTATGAGGTAGACCACACCTTCATATGTACACGTAATAAAGGGTTCAACCTCATAGGATTGTGAGGTGCTGGTAGATGCAAAAGTATGAATCCTTCTCTCTTTGCATATATTAAGAAAGCAAACCTGGCACTTCCCACATCTGTAATAACCTGTGAGGTTCTGAAGAAAACACCTATTTTCTTTCAAGGGGGCTGAACAGAAGGAGCAATCCTACTTCCCAAAGACGATGTCCCCTTGAAAACAAGTCTGGGCCTGGCGGGTAAATTAGTGCTAAGCACTTGGTCACTGGTTAGAACATGCCAGTGCTTCTGGATCAATTTCTTAATGGTCTGATGTTGCACCGAAAAGGATGTGATAAATGGTGTAATAGTGGAATGATCTTTTTGGAGGCACATCTACCAGCAGTGAAGATCTATCCCTATCACGTGCTGTTTTGACCGCCTGGGACAGGAAACCTTGGTCATAGCCCTTCTCAATAAACCTGGAGAGAATAGCAGTCTGTTCTTCAAAAGTATTGATCCCTGTACAGTTACGCCTAAGGCGTAAAAACTGGCCCTGAGGAACTGCTTTCAACCATGGCTCATAATGACAGCTATCTAACGAAATGTATGAATTCCTGTCGGTTGCTTTAAAAAAAGTAGATGTCACAAATCTGTCCTCGACAATCTGAATCTTTAAATCAAGGAAATTCATTTTGTTAAGGCTTTCTTCAAAATTTATTTTGATGCCTCTGTTATTGAGGGTTGCCATGAAACTTCACAAGTCAGACTCACAGCCATCCCATAGGAGGAGGACGTCGTCAATGTATCTAGCCCACAGGACCATTCCTGGTCTTCCGGGGGGTGTCAATGATGTCCTCCTCCCACTTGGCCATAAATAAATTGGCCAAGCTGGGGGCATATTTAGCCCCCATAGCAACTCCCCTGTCCTGACGATAAAATTGATGCTCAAACCAGAAATAATTATGACTGTCAGCATATTGTAATAATTCCATGATGAAATTTATCTGAGGAAGGGCTAGACCAGAATCTCTGACCAAAAATAACTTAACTGCCTCAAGGCCCAAATGATGGGGGATGATGGTGTAGAGTGAAGCTACAACCACAGTAACCATCCAAAGTCCTCTTTTAGGAGTGATAATAGAAAGTAAGTTGATCACCTGTTTAGTATCCTTAATATACGATGGAATGTTTCGAACCAAAGGTTGCAGATAATGGTCAATATACTTGCCCAACTGGAACGTAACTGAATCTATTCCACTCACTATGGGATGTCCCAGGGGGCAAGTCTGATCCTTATGGATTTTGGGAATGTAATAAATAACCGGTGTGCGAGGAGCACTGGGAACCAGAAATAATCTCTCTTTATCATTTAAAATACCTTTCCGAAAACCTGTATCAACAATAACTTCAAGTTCTTTTTTATATTTAATGACCAGGTCCCTATTCAGAGTGGTGTAGGTCTCCCTATCATCCACAATTCGGTGCATCTCCTTCAAGGAGTCGCATCGGTCCAAAATAACAATCCCCCACCCTTATTGGCCGGTCTAATGATTAGGGATTTGTTATTACAAAGGGACTATAAGCCAACCTGCAAATCCCTCTGCATCCTCACCTTCCTGACTTTAATCAGATCGAGGTCCCGTAGGACAACATCTCTGAAAACCCAAATAGCTGGTGCCAGAGAACCAGGAGGGTTAAAGAGGAATACGTTGGAAAGATTAGAGTGTTGATACTCTACTCTAGTCATATTCTCCACCCTGATAGGGTTATATAACATGTAATGTTTGAAATTCAACTTACGGACGTATTTATGTACGTCCATGTATGTTTGAAATTTGCTTAGGCCTCTGGGCAGAGCAAACTTCAAACCTTTATCCATTAGCCTTTTCTCAGAGTCAGTTAAAGATTGTTTACTTAAATTGAAAATGCCAGTTCCTATGTCCTTTTTCTTTTTGAGTGATTGGACCCGCCTCCCCCCTCTGACTCCTCTCTTAGTTCTACGGGCCGTTTGATGCCTTGTGAATCCCTGGGAAAACCCCAATTTTAATTGTTTATGTTACCAGGGGGGAAAAAGTGTTGTGTTGATCTTGGGTGGTTGTGTCCTTGTTGGAAGTTGCCTGAGTAGTGCGCACCCGGACTTCTCTCGGGACCACTATACCCATACCCTCCAATACCCGATCTATGGCGACCCGGGGTCTCTAAATCGGACAAAGGAAAAAAGCGGTTATGAAGTGGAATCTGGTTCCTAGTGTCTTAATTATAGTAACCCAAATTGGTTTGATCAAACCCTGGGTTGTAATTGGGGGGACCAGATCTACTTGATGAGTTGTTCCATGTCCGTGGTAAAGTTTCCCATGACTGTGGGTATGGGTCACATTGTTGATATTTGTGACTATCTTGCCTAAAATTTCTCTTAGGTCTTCCCAGTGGAGCCCCTCTAGGAATATGGCTAGAGCCATCCTTGGGGCCTCTGGATTTATTCCTGGCTCCCTTTGGCCTGGTATCCCTCCTAGGTATATGGTGGGAGTCTTTCCCAAATTGAGGGGGGGGCAGGGTTGACCACAGGTACACCCAAGGAAGCTCCCTGGGGTTGTGTGTCCATCCCATTAGCTTCTTCATTTTCTGAAGCAAGCTTTTTCTGCCAAATAAAAACAAAACCAGACTGATAATCTTATTTATCCCTAATATACTTCTTTTTCTTTTTTGCTCTTTGGTGCTTCTCTTCCTTCTCTAATACTTTTATTCTTGGAACATTCCTTATATTCCTCACTATTTGTAAAGGGAGCTAATTTATCTCTAATGATCTTGATCTCATCATCTTTTCAAGCAAGCTTGTCACTCTTCCTCTGGACGAGGAAACGCAAAAGGCCAACGCCCGAATCGTTAAAATACTTAAACCACCCTTCTAAATCAGGTTCACCTTTTTGGGGGCTGACTTCCCACCGCAAACTCCTCAGGACCATTGCCTCTTTAATATAGGTTTTGAGGAATGCGATATCCCATTGTGTATGTGTCTCTGATGTTGTGAGGTTTTTTAACCTAACAAACAGGCCACTATCCTCCGAATCCGAGGCTATCGGAGTGGAATCAAACACACCTAAAGTGTCCACCACTTTTTTAGCCCGGAATTCAAAGATATCCATATTGGACTAAACCAATTGCCAAGCTGCAGTTAATGATGTTAAACGTAAATGGAGAAAAAAAGGGGAAAGAAACGGCACTCTGGTGAAAAAAATAAAATATAAACATATGTAACCAAAACCCTAAAGATAATGATAGATGATTTATAAGAACTGTGAAGCAGCGATTCTCCTGCACAACATAAACACAGTGAAAATCACATGGTAAAAATGTAGAATCACGCTAAATAAACAATAATTATACAAACATACATATACTTAATAATATGGTAATGTGTCCATATATAAATATAACATCTGATGTGAGCAAATTGTGAAAAATGTCATAACACCAAAATAGATAAACAATGGTTAATGCAATAAACAATTGAAAATATGTGAAAGTGAGTCCACCCGTGAAATAAAATAAATTATTAAACGAAGTCCATCCAAAATTGTGGGATCCTTGATAATGTAGGGAAAAATAGTGCTCGATCCACCACCAAAGAGTGTAGGTTTGCTGCTAGGGATGAGCTTCGAGTTCGAGACAAACTCATGTTCGACTCGAACATCGGCTGTTCGCCAGTACAGTGAACATTTTGGGGTGTACGCGGCAAACTCGGAAGCCGCGGAACACCCTTTAAAAGTCTATGGGAGAAATCAAAAGTGCTAATTTTAAAGGCTTATATGTATGGTATTGTCATAAAAAGTGTTTGGGGACCTGGGTCCTGCCCCAGGGGACATGGATCAATGCAAAAAAGCAGTAATTTTAATAATGCTTAAAGTGAAACAATAAAAGTGTAATATTCCTTTAAATTTCGTACCTGGGGGGTGTCTATAGTATGCCTGTAAAGGGGCGCATGTTTCCCGTGTTTAGAACAGTCTGGCAACAAAATGACATTTCAAAGGAAAAAAGTAATTTAAAACTACTTGCGGCTATTAATGAATTGTTAGTCCGACAATACACATAAAAGTTCATTGATAAAAATGGCATGGGATTTCCCCACAGGGGAACCCTGCACCAAAAAAAAAATGGTGTGGGGTCCCCCCAAAAATCCATACCAGACCCTTATCCGAGCACGCAACCTGGCAGGGCACAGGAAAAGAGGGGGGATGAGAGAGCCACCCCCCTCCTGACCCGTACCAGGCCACATGCCCTCAACATTGGGAGGGTGCTTTGGGGTTGATGGGGACAAGGGCCTCATCCCCACAACCCTTGCCTGGTGGTTGTGGGGGTCTGCGGGTGGGGGGCTTATCGGAATATGGAAGCTCCCTTTAACAAGGGGACCCCCATATCCCCCCCCTGTGTGAAATGGTAAGGGGTACAAAAGTACCCCTACCATTTCACAAAAAAAGTGTCAAAAATGTTAAAAATGACAAGAGACACTTTTTGACAATTCCTTTATTTAAAGTCTTCTTCTTTCCATCTTCTTTCTTCCACCTTCTTTCTTCTATCTTCCTTCAGTTTCTTCCTCCATCTTATTCTTCCTCTGGTTCTTCCTCTGATCCTATGCTTCTTTCTCCGGTGTTCTCGTCTGGCATCTTCCTCTGCGGCGTTTTCTTCCCTTCTTCTTTATTGGGCCGCTCCGCATCCATGATGGGAGGCTCCCCCTGTGTTATGTTTCTCGTTTTCTGGCGCTTCTTAAATAACGGAGGGCGGGGCCACCCGGTGACCTCGCCCCCTCTGACACATGGGGACTTGACGGGACTTCCCTGTGGCTTTCCCCATGATGTCAGAGGGGGGCGGGGTCGTACGTTTCCCTGAGGATCAGGGAAAGCCTGAATTGGAAGCTATCCTCTGGACCATATCAGATACAGGCAAAACCTGAATTCGTTAATGGTGTGGTGTAATGTCCAAAACACTGCCAACAGAACATAAGTACTTCAGATTTCAACGTGACATCCCCAGCTCGTAAATGGATAAATGCACCATGAAAGATATAAAAGGCTCCAATAGTGTAAAACCTTTAAGACTTTATTAAATGTTAAAAACACAGTTACACTCACATAGCTCTAGTAGAAAAAGCGCCTGTACGTCTGGAGCACCGGCCGGTAAGCTCACAGACTAGCCCGTCCTACTGGTAACAACAATAGTGATGAGAGGTGACGCAAGCGTGTCGCTCCACCGTACGCCTTTCATAATAGAGTTATGTCATCCAGGGGCACGGGCAGCGCGCTGCGTCACCTCCCTTTATACCATGACAACCTGACCAAGCCTCATTCTGAGCCTCATTCCGTCAACGGACATGCTCATTAGTGCCTAAACCAACTAGACTGTCCGTATGTTGTTTAACAGCGGGTACAGATCGGGACCCATGTCAAATATCAATCACCATATTATTGTCAATGAAAATAAAACCAACAACTCCTAGGCCACCAATAAATACCAAACTGTAGAGGCCAGAACAAAAAATAGATTAAAAACAAAATGTAAATGAATATTCAAATTGCATATCGTCACCCAACCTGGGCAGAAGTGAAATGATTGTACATACCAGTGTCACTCGTGGCCGCCAACTCAGGCGACACCCAATGGCCAAATTAGGAATAGAAATAACAGATAAATAAAATTAAAAAACTACAAGGCGAGAATCCATACCAGGATTTAAAAATATGGGCAAGGATTCATAAGCCACTAACTCTTGACGGTGTATAAACGTAAGCATATAACAGCGGCACCAAAGAACCTAAAATTGCTCACAGCCGCCAGAGTATATGTTAAAAGCCGAAAACACTGCCAAAGAATGCATAGGGACATACTGATGAAATATAGGAGACCTCCAGTGGATAGAATATGAATTACAAACATCCATTTAAGAAAAAATAAATTCGTAAGCCACTAGCTCTTGGCGGACGTTTGAACATGGATATACATTAGCAATAGTAAAAGCCTAAGATTGCTCACGGCTATCAGGGTATAAGTTAAAAAACGGAAATGCCACCAAAAATTGTGCCACCAAAAATTGTGGGGAGGGGGCACGTTGATAAAATATGGGAGGTCCCCAGTGGATATGTTGTGAATTGCAATTTGGCAATCATCCGTTTAAAATAAATAAAATAAAAATTAAAAACTATATATTGTCAAAAAATATCAACATAAGGAGCATGTATATAAATGCAAATGCAAAAACATCCAGACAAATAAAGGCTCAGAACTTTAGAGGCTGAGTATGTAATTCAGAATAATATCTAAAACCATGCTAATCTATTTCAAAAATTCATGCAAAGATAAATCTGCATGTAATTGCACAATCTTATAGGAAAACCCATCACAACAATGAATAAACATAATATCCGAAAAAGCCAAAAAATAGTCAAACATAAGTTATACATAGTTAATACATAGTTATACATAGTTAAATATAATACAATGTGGATCCCTCATCAAGAATTGTTGATGAAGGCATTCACATCTGTATCAACGTTCAGGCTTAAAGGTTTTACACTATTGGAGCCTTTTATATCTTTCATGGTGCATTTATCCATTTGTGAGCTGGGTATGTCACGTTGAAATCTGAAGTACTTATGTTCCGTTGGCTGTGTTTTGGACATTACACCACATGATTAACTAATTCAGGTTTTGGCTGTATCTGATATGGTCCGGAGGATAGCTTCCAATTCAGGCTTTCCCTGATCCTCTGTAGTGGGGGATCATGGATCTCTGGTAAGCGACAAACCTACACTCTTTGGTGGTGGATCGAGGACTATTTTTCCCTACATTATCAAGGATCCCACAATTTTGGATGGACTTTGTTTAATAATTTATTTTATTTCACGGGTGATATAGTCAATATACAGTGGGGACGGAAAGTATTCAGACCCCCTAAATTTTTCACTCTTTGTTATATTTGTCATGGTTATGCAATAGAGTTTTCTCTGTCAGCTTACCTGTCTCCATGTGTTCATCTCTAAAGACCAGCTGCCTCTCACCTGACTGGTTTTATAACCTCTCCTCTAAGCATGGCCCCACCCCAGGCCCTATCAGGGAACCCTATATTAACCTGTGCACTGCAAGCCAGCAGTGCTGATCAACCATTGTGTGTTAGCCTCCGTGTGTACTTTCTGTGTTTCCTACGTCTGATTCCTGTTACAGACTTTTGCCTGTTCTTGACTCTCCCTGTCTGCTTGTTACCCTGACCTTTGACGTGTTATGTTTATCCTTGTCTGCTAGTCGCCCTGACCTTTGGCTTACCCCTTACTTCCCTGTCGTTCCAGCCTGCTGCCTCCTTCCTCTTCTCCTGTAGTCTACGGAGAGCGTGAGCTGTGAGACCTTGGGGGCCGCGACCTGGAGCCAGACTGCAGCGCAGTTCATCCTCACCACTAGAGGCTCTAGTGAACACCTGCTGGCTCTTAGACTCCGCGCCCTGGGGAATCTATGCTCTAGCTCCCACTGGGATCCATGTTAGTTATCCTGTAGACCTGCTTCCTGAACCTTCCAGGGTTCAATCTGCACCAGTCAGTCCTAGGGTCCACTACCTTAGCGGTGCACTTCTGACTCCTACAGAGTGCATGTGTCACCTGGTCCCAGGGGACCTGACAATATTGCAGCCATTTGCTAAAATCATTTAAGTTCATTTTTTTCCTCATTAATGTACACACAGCACCCCATATTGACAGAAAAAACAGAGAATTGTTGACATTTTTGCAGATTTATTAAAAAAGAAAAACTGAAATATCACATGGTCCTAAGTATTCAGACCCTTTGCTCAGTATTTAGTAGAAGCACCCTTTTGATCTAATACAGCCATGAGTCTTTTTGGGAAAGATGCAACAAGTTTTTTACACCTGGATTTGGGGATCCTTTGCCATTCCTCCTTGCAAATCCTCTCCAGTTCTGTCAGGTTGGATGGTAAACGTTGGTGGACAGCCATTTTAAGTCTCTCCAGAGATGCTCAATTGGGTTAAAAAGGGCTCTGGCTGGGCCATTCAAGAACAGTCACGGAGTTGTTGTGAAGCCACTCCTTTGTTATTTTCTGCTGTGTGCTTAGGGTCATTGTCTTGTTGGAAGGTAAACCTTTGGCCCAGTCTAAGGTCCTGAGCACTCTGGAGAATGTTTTTGTCCAGGATATCCCTGTACTTGGCCGCATTCATCTTTCCCTCGATTGCAACCAGTTGTCCTGTCCCTGCAGCTGAAAATCACCCCCACAGCATGATGCTGCCACCACCATGCTTCACTGTTGGGACTGTATTGGACAGGAGCAGTGCCTGGTTTTCTCCACACATACCGCTTAGAATTAAGGCCAAAAAGTTCTATCTTGGTCTCATCAGACCAGAGAATCTTATTTCTCATCATCTTGGAGTCCTTCAGGTGTTTTTTAGCAAACTCCATGCAGGCTTTCATGTGTCCACTGAGGAGAGGCTTCCGTCGGGCCACTCTGCCATAAAGCCCCTACTGGTGGAGGGCTGCAGTGATGGTTAACTTTCTACAACTTTCTCCCATCTCCGACTGCATCTCTGGAGCTCAGCCACAGTGATCTTTGGGTTCTTCTTTACCTCTCTCACCAAGGCTCTTCTCCCCCGATAGCTCAGTTTGGCCGGACGGCCAGCTCTAGGAAGGGTTGTGGTCATCCCAAATATCTTCTCAAGGATGATCAAAAGAAATGGTCAGCACCTGAGTTAAATATATGAGTGTCACAGCAAAGGGTCTGAATACGTAGGACCATGTGATATTTCAGTTTTTCTTTTTTAATAAATCTGCAAAAATGTCAACAATTCTGTGTTTTTCTGTCAATATGGGGTGCTGTGTGTACATTAATGAGGAAAAAAAATGAACTTAAATGATTTTAGCAAATGGCTGGAATATAACAAAGAGTGAAAAATGTAAGGGGGTCTGAATACTTTCCGCCCCCACTGTATGTTTACACTCACTTTCACATATTTTCAATCGTTTATTGCATTAATCATTGTTTATCTATTTTGGTGTTAGGACATTTTTCACAATTTTCTCACATCAAATGTGATATTTATATATGGCCAGGTTGGTGGCCTTCAGAGGCAGCAGTAGGTTTTATTTTCTCTTTCTGTGGCTCACAAGCTTATTGAACTGAGGCATCCCGGACAAGCCCCCACATGTAACGCTACTCCTGCAGGAGCTGCTGAAAGATTTGAGTCCTCTATTCATCACTGAGCCATGGGCAGAGCACCACCCCTGCTGACACCATCGCAGTACCTTGGCCGGGTAGCCTCCTTGCTGTCACACAAAGAAAAATATGCACACACTTGTAAAATAAATAAGTATGTTTTATTAAGATCAAAGAATAGAATGTCATGCAAAGAAAACAGTCAACTGAAACTTTTAATAAACGAGGTAAAACAGCAAAGGAATGATGCAACACAATACAGTACCCCTTTAAGACATGCCCACCCATCCTGCAGAACTTAAGATGTAAACAATAGCTCTGGTACTAAGACGTTTTCCCTAAGTGAGCAAAAAGGAGTAACAAAAACACAAGCCTAAATCACTTGTAGACCCTCAATTGGAAAAGACTAAGTTTAGGCTTCAGGAAGGTTGTCAAAACCCACCACTAAACCATAAGTGTATGTTGGATTCACCTGCTGGCTAGTTGGGGCCCATAGGTTGGTGCACAATGAGGGGTGCAGTCTCTTCAAAAAGTAAACTGAATAATCTCTAAAGATGGCAGAGTAGTCGGCAAAGTTCCCCTGTAATAGATGAAGTTGGTGTTGAGGATCACTTTAGGAATATTGAGTGGTAGGAAAAAGATCATTTAGTAGAAGGGGGGGGTTGTCAGATGCATGTCCCATTAAATGGAGATGTTGAACTTGAGCAACGAATTACTTCCTTGGATGGCTTGAACTTGATTTAGGATAGGTCCAGCGATGAACTTCCTGCTGGAGTGGCCCTCTTTGTTCTTTGCAGATGTGGCTGGGATGATGATGACCACCCAATCCGATCACATACCAATCTTCGCCATTCTGCCTCCTTAGGATACTCGGCTTTCCAACGACACTTGTGGTTTTCTGGCTCAACCTGGTTCAGGCCCATGTGACACCACACAGCTCTTCTACACATGTCCCTCCAGCAGCCAAGTCTTTCTCCCCTTTTCTGTTCCCAGGCTTTTTCTTTTTATCTGCTCTCGCCCCCCTGGCAATTGCATCCTGGGCTGTGTAGTTTCCTCTCCGCTAAACTGTAGGGAAAAGTTATGCTTCCAGTATATACAGTCCCAGTGATCCTGCACTCTCGTATGAAAACCTATGATGAACAGAGTTGCTGAACATTGCCATTGTGTGGTAAAAAAAAAAAGGATCGGCATTTTAGCAACAATGCACAGTATAACAAATGGTTTAATTTTCCTTTTATAAAATGAGAGCCATACAGTAATTTTTGATTATGTAAGTACCTATTTATGTTTTTATGGTTAGGATAATATTAACCGCTTAAGGCCTGCCCCGCGTACATATACTGCGGCAGGGTGGCGCTTAAGCGCAAAATCACGTACCTGTACTTGATTCCTCCTTCCTGGTCTGGGGTGCACGCGTATGGCACCGGAGACCCATTCCCACTGTTATTGGACACAGCAGGAGCCAATCAGGGAACCTGGTGATCATTCAGAGAGAGGAAGAATGGCAGTCTTCCTATATAAACAAGGCAGACCACCGTTCTGCCAGGGGGGAAAATGGAGATCTTGTACTTCTGCTAAGCAGAAACACTGATCTCTGTTTTTATTTAGTCAACGCACATCCCAAACAGTTATAAAGCACCCCCTAGGGACACATTTAACCCTTTGATTCCCCATGATGTTAACCCCTTCCCTTCCTGTGTCATTAGAATAGTGATAGTGCATATTTTTTAGCACTGATCACTGTATTGCTGTCACTGGTCCTCAAAAAGTGTCACTTAGTGTCAGATTTGTCTACCGCAATGTCACAGTTCCGCTAAAAATCACTTATCACTGCCATTACTAGTAAAAAATGTAAAAATAAATAAAATCCCTAAATCTATCCCATAGTTTGTAGACACTATAACTTTTGCGCAAACCAATCAGTATACGCTTATTGGGATTTTTTTTGCAAAATACATATTGGCCTAAATTGATGAAGAAATTAGATTTTTTACATTTTTTATTGCATATGTTTTATAGCAGAAAGTAAAAAATAATGTTGTTTTTCAAAATTTGTGGTCTTATTTTGTTTAAAAAATAAAAACCGAAGTGATCAAATACCACCAAAAGAAAGGTCTATTTGAGGGAAAAAAGGACATTAATTTTATTTGGGTAAAGTGTTGCATGACTGAACAATTGTCAGTTAAATATATTCCAACTGATGGTCCACAAGTACAACCCACCCACAATTGTAATCCCACCACTGTGCTCCTGGATAAATGCAATGTGATACCTAAAGCTGCCACTTGGATTGAGCAAATGTGTGAACAGTATTTAATCCTCTATTCAAGTGAAACCCAAAAATAGTGAAATAAATAGTGGCGCTGAAACTAAATAACATAAAATAAAATGAAGAAATTACACGATTTTTCTCAATAAAGAGAAACAGTGAATGAAATGATAACAATAGTGTTAAAAATATTCATATCACCCTGCGACAAGTAAAAAGAAAAAAATTAGTAACAACCTTAATAATTTTTAAACAATTTTTAACCACTTAAGGACTAGCCTCGTTTTGAGATTTTGGTGTTTACAAGTTTAAAACAGTTTTTTTTGCTAGAAAATTACTTAGAACCCCCCAAACATTATTATTGTTTTTTTTCTAACACCCTAGAAAATAAAATGGCAATCATTGCAATACTTTTTTTCCACACCGTATTTGCGCAGCGGTCTTACAAGCGCACTTTTTTTGAAAAAAAAAAACACTTTTTTTGAATAAAAAAATAAGACAACAGTAAAGTTAGCCCAATTTCTTTTTATATTGTGAAATATATTGTATATATTGTGATAATGTTATGCCAAGTAAATTGATACCCAACATGTCATGATTCAAAATTGCGCCCGCTCGTGGAATGGCGTCAAACTTTTACCCATAAAAATCTCCATAGGCGACGTTTAAAAAATTCTACAGGTTGAATTTTTTGAGTTACAGAGGAGGTCTAGGGATAGAATTATTGCGCTCACTCTAACGATCATGGAAATGTTTTGCTTATTTATTTTACTTGATTTGATTTATTTTTTCACTGTTTTTTTTTTTTTTAAATTGGGTCACTTTTATTCCTATTACAAGGAATTTAAACATCCCTTGTAATAGAAAAAAAGCATGACAGGTCCTCTTAAATATGAGATCTGGGGTCAAAAAGACCTCAGATCTCATTTTTGGATTTAAATGCAATAAGAAAAAAATTGTCATTTGAAAAAATGACAACAGAAAAATGTGCCTTTAAGATGTATGGGAGGAAGTGACGTTTTGACATCGCTTCCGCCCTGCTATAGTATGGAGATGGGTGGGGGCCATCTTCCCCTCACTCGTCTCCATACACAGCCATGGATAGGTCCCGATTGCCTCCACTGCTGCCGATGGCTCAGGTAAGCGGCTGAGGGAGTGGGAGAACGGCAGAAGGTGGGGGCACCACAGATAACAGTGATCTTGCGGCAAATCCACCGCAGAGACCACCATTATTGTAAACAGAACCGCTGGCTCTAAAGATAGATACCTCGGTTGTGGCAGCAGCTGTTGCCGTTACCAAGATATCCATCTTCAAACTGCCAACGTATATGTACATGAGGCGGTCGGTAAGTACAATCACGGTTGATATTACTAAACTGCTATCACCCTGTCACAAATGAAATAAAAATAATTAACCAAAAATTTATTTTTGGTGAGTATATAATGTGTATTAAAAAATCCATAAACAAGGGAAAGCAAAAAAACAATCCAATATATTGATGTGGTTTCAGTGTGCTGTTCTATTCATGTCCCATACCTCTGTGCCAGTGATTCCACTCCCCTCAAGACACGCACTCACCAGCTAAATTTGCCTCACTCTCTCACATTTGGCTGAAATCGCCTCAATCCACAAAAACAGGGGTTAAAAATACCCTCCGAAATCCAGCCTTGTAAATCAGGAATTTCTCCACATAAAATGATCTCTCCACATGTAAATGATAAAAAAAGTGCTTCAATAGTGTGACAACATAAAACCAATTTAATAAAATTTTTAGTAATCTTCCACCATTGCACTCACAGGAATCAAATTCACAGCAAGCAAAACACTGTCACAGCAAAGAATTCCATGTAATTATTGAGCGATATATTGCGGCGGGACCAAGGTGTGCGGTAGCTGATGACACTCTCATGGGTGAGAGTGTCATCAGCTACAGCACACCTTGGGTCCGCTAATATTCCCAATGCCATTGATCCATGAACGACGCTTTAGAAGTGGAAATGAGCGTAGAGAGAGGTACCACGCCAGATCCGGTTGTAACTTGGTGTAGCAGAGCCGTGGCTCCAAGATTCCATAGGTGAATCCCGGGATCTATGTTTCCGGGGGGGGAATATTTGTGTCCAGTAAGGGGCATCAGGGGAGAGTTACATTTCCACTCATGTGATTTACATGAGTCCCATGTCATTAATGTGGAGCGTGTGAGCGGTGAGGTGGTTGTGGACAAAGACCTATATTTTTTGGGGATCCATATTTGTGAAAAGAGGTCTGTACCACAAAGATCCATTTCTAAAGTTACCCAAAGTTTTGATTCTTTATGATACCTCCAGTCTGAGATTCTGTTCAAAACTACTGCAAAAAAAATCTTCTAAAATCAGGTAAGGCTAAACCTCCTTCTCTTTTAGACCTGGTCAGAAGGGTTCTAGCAAGTCTGGGTCGTCTCCTGTTCCAAATATACCTGTTGATCAGTTCTCAATAATGTAAAAAAGCCCACAGGGATTCTGTATGGGATCATCTGGAACAAAAACAGCAGCCTGGGCAATACATTCATTTTTACTACACTGATCTTTCCCAACCATGAGTGTGCGAGCTGAGACCATTTCTGCAGGTCCGACTTGATTTTGTTTAACAAGGGCATAAAATTGGCACGGAACAAAGAAGCGGGATTAGGGGAGAAAGTATACCCAGATATTTCATGGTCCGGGCCTGTCAACTAAAGGGGAAGGATTGTTTCAGTTGAGTTGTCAACGCTCTGGGAATCGATATATTTAAAATGTCAGATTTTGTCATATTAATTTTAAAATTAGAAATGGCACTAAACTCTGAGAATGCTGACATTAGATTAGGCAGAGAGATCAAGGGCTGTTGTATATAGAACAAAATATCATCTGCATCTTATGCTCCAAATTCCCCACAACAATCCCATGTATGTTGGGGTTGTTTCGAACTGTAGACAAAAATGGTTCCAATGATAAGGCAAATAAAATGGGTGAGAGGGGGCAGCCCTGGCGGGTGCCATTATATAATGTAAAGGGGTCGCTTAAAGTGCCATTGATTCTTAGTTGAGCAGTGGGGAATTTATATAGGGCGGATATTTGGGCTAATATGGAGGGGCCGATGCCCAGGTGGGTCAAAGTAGCCATGAGTTACCCCCAGTCAACCCTATCAAACGCTTTTTCCGCGTTGGTTGATAATAATAGGATGTGCTGGGAAGATCCACGCACATGAGCCACCAGAGACAGGGTACGCAACAAGTTATTCCGTGCCTCCCTGCCCGGAATAAATCCCATCTGGTCTCTAGAGACCCATTGTGGTATCAGCGGGAGGAGCCTATTAGCTATTACCTTGGCGTATAACTTGGCATCTATATTCAATAAGGAGATGGGTCTATAGCTCCCACAGTTGCAGGGGTCCTTCCCAGGTTTAGGGATGACTGTAATGTGGGCATGAAGGGTTTCGGGTCGGAAAGCACCTCCTGCCGAAATTGCATTGGCATATCCGGTCAGCCTAGGAAGTAGGGTATCAGCAAAAGTGCGGTAATATACTACCGTAAAGCCATCTGGGCCTGGAGCTTTACTGTTGGCCATGGCCTTCAATGCCACACGAAGTTCTGCAGTGGTGAACTCCCCTTCAAGGGCTTCTAAGGAGTCAGGGGGGAGTTTAGGCAGGGAAGCTTGGGCCAAGTAGTCCTGAATAAGTTTAGTTCTAGTGGCCTGATCGGATTCATGTTGTTGAACACAATATAACTGCTGATAGAACGCTCTAAATTCTTTGGCTTTTGCAGGGGTGTCATGTATCAATGAATCGGTCGGGGATTTAGTTTTATCTATAAAAGGTGCAGAGTTTTTCTGTTGAAGTGAGTGAGCCAGGAGTAGACCCGGTCTATTGCCCCATTCATGCATATGTTGGGCTACAATGCGGAACCATTGCTTCTGCTCCAGACGAAAGAGGGCTCTCAATTCCTCTGTCCTCTGGGTCAGGGTGTGAAGAATTGGCTGAGAAAGACCAGCTTTGTGTTGTTGTTCAAGAGAGCTAATGTCAGCGAGTAACTCAGCCTGCTTTTGCGTTTGTTCCCTCTTTTTCCGGGCACCTAGTGCTATAAGTTTCCCTCGACTAAAGGCCTTATGGGCCTCCCATAGAGTACCTGGAGTTACATCAGGATGTGTGTTTTCTTTAAAATAATGTTTCAGGTCCTCCTCAATCATTTTTCTGTCAATGTCATCTAATATCAAGTGATCGTTAGATTTCCAGTTTGTAGTTTTTTGTGGTAAGTTGGGGATTTTAAGTTTAGGTGTAATAGGGGCATGGTCAGAAACAGTAGAAGTCTCAATGCCTGCGTCTGCGAGGAGGGGAAGGTGGTGGTGGTCTATAAAAAAGTAGTCAATTCTAGAATAGGTATGATGTAAATGGGAATAGTGGGTGTAGTCCCTCTTCCATGGATGCACAATCCTCCATACATCCAGTAATTGTGCTTCATGTAAGCGTCTGCGTGTAGACGCCAGGCATCTATGCAAGATACATGAACTACCCTGAGATGTATCTTGGAGAGGTTCCAGAGGAGTGTTGAAGTCCCCAGCTAGGACTATGCAACCACGGGCGAAGTCACCCAGTTTTTTGAGTGTGGCCGCTATAAAGCTTGCCTGATAATGATTGGGGGCATATATGGTCGCTAGAGTATATGGCATATTACCCAGGCTGCCTCTCAGGAACAGGAAACGGCCCAGAGAATCATCCATCATAGATTCTAACTTAAATGAGGTACCTTTATGGAATCCAATGGCCACCCCTTTTGCCTTATGAACGTCAGACAGGCTATAATACCATGTGGGAAATTGCTGGGAGGTGAATTTCACAGAAGTAGTATGTGTGAGGTGGGTCTCCTGCAGAAAAACTATGTTTCCCCCTCAGACGACCCAGCTCTCTATACAAATTATGCCTCTTACCCGGAGCGTGTAGACCCCGCACATTAAGCGATATTAGGTTCACCGTGGCCATTGAAATCGGATGGATAACGGATGGATCAGAAGTATACATCTCCAAGGGAATCAGACCTGAGGCAAAACAATAGGGGAGGGAAGGAGGAGGTGGTAGAAGAAGATAAGAGAAAGAAAGAACATGAACAGCATAGAAAAAAAGAAGAATCAAATTAACTACATATAACAGCTTATTTGAGGACCGCCTGAGGGGGTGGTCAATATGTGCATGCAGAAGTCTGCAGTGCAGGTATGGGGTACTCATAGTCTCCCACACCCCCACGCCCCGCGCCCCATTAAGGGTAGGGATGTGAGGGCACGGGATCCCACGGCACCCCACAGCAGAGGGGTGTGAATAACCGAGCATCCGACAGCGGGCGCCTAAAACTGGTGTGAGTGCTGCCTCGGTGCCCCGGCGCCGACACCATATCAAATATCATTGGTTGTTTTAAAAATAACATAATACCAAACTACAAACTTCAATGTATATTTGCAAGTCAATGCCATCTGCCATGTAGTAAGTACTAGTGCCGCCTCTGACCATCACAAATAAGAGAAAAAAGAACGTATATAAAACTGAACAAAAGTATAGAAACTGAAAACATAGCCCAGTTGACAGACAGTATGCTTGCAAACAGAGAACAATACCGGAGGTCATACTTAGACCGCATCACAGCTCAAACCTGAGGTTCACCCCACTTGGGGGGACACATGTGGGTTGGAAGAACCACGCTTACTGTGGCTCCGAGTTAGGTAAGGGGGGGGGATAGTATCCTGCCAACCAGGGAGCTCCAGTGGTGAGATGTTAAGGTCCAAACAGAACTTCTCCAAATCTTCCGGGAAGCGTAGAATTGCCGTCTTCCCATCTCTTGTTGCAATAAGTGCTGCTGGGAAACCCCATCGGTAGTTGATAGAAGCCTCTCTTAGCTTTTCGGTCAGGGGTCGCAGGGCCCTACGATGCTCTAGAGTTTCCCTGGCTAAATCTGGGAAGAAGGAGAGAGTTGCGCCATCAAAGTCCAATGAGGATTTTTCTCTGGCTTTCCGCATGATGTGTTCTTTTTCTTCAAAGTAGTGGACCCTGCGGATAACATCTCTTGGGGTGTCCGAAGACAGATTGTGGGGACGCAAGGCCCTATGCACTCTGTCAATTTTCAAGGGATGGTCAGCAGCATAGCCAAGCAAACCGTTAAAAATACCTCGGATGGACGGGAGAAGGTCATCGTCTCCGGTAGCTTCAGGCAGGCCTCTGATCCTTATATTGTTCCACCTGTTGCGGTTTTCCTGATCTTCGATTTTGTACAGGGCCATCCTGTGTGTTATAGTAAGGCTGCAGGTGATGGATTGTAGGTCTCTAATGGCGGTTGCGTGACAGTCCAGGCGTTGCCCTGTTTCTTCAACACACTCTAAGACCTGCAACAGATCCACCCTGACAGCAGAGAGCTCTTTCCTAATAGAGCGTTCCAGACTCAGGAACATGGGTGCCAGCTCAGATTTAGTAGGAAGATCCCCCATCAGTGCTGCTACTTCCGAGTGTCTTGACACGCTGCCCTCTCCCTGTGAGCCGACTGAAGAGGCAGGAGAGCGGTGTCTGTGTCGAGGGGTGGGGCTTGTGTCGAGGCCCATTCCACATGGCGAGCGGCCTAGGCCGTCTATATCTCGTAAGTCCTCAGATTCCGCGGCCAGGAATCTCTTTATGGAGCCCGATGTGGCGCCTCTCTTGGGCAGAGACTTACTTGTTCTCTTCCGCATGATAGATAGAGTAAGAGTGGCGGCAGGAAGCTTATAAAATCATTGTAAGCTGGTGTCAGCGCCGGAGCCCCAGAGAGACACGTCCTCACTGCTGCATACCGAAACCACACCCCCCTTAACACTATTGTTATCATTTCATTCACTGTTTCTCTTTATTGAGAAAAATCATTTTATTTCTTCATTTTATTATATGTTATTTAGTTTCAGAGCCACTATTTATTTCATTTCATATTTTTGGGTTTCACTTGAATAGAGGATTAAATACTGTTCACACAATTGTCAGTTAAAGTAACGTAGTGCCGTATTGCAAAAAAGGGTCTGGGACGTAAAACCTTCCGAAGCTGAAGTGGTTAAACAGGAAATCATTTTCTGCTTAGTAATTGTAATACTTAAAGCTTGCTTTTGGAGCAATACATGTTTACACATGTTATATTTGTATTTATGGAGTAGCATGTAACATGCTCCAACAGCTGCATCAATACTTCACGGTGATCTGTGATTGAATCAACTACCCCAGAAGATGGCTTATAGTTTTCAATGGACTGCAAGGGTGCTGATGAGTGTCCTCGTAGTCCATTGACACTTTCTCCAGTGTACTAACAGAAAACCTGCACAGAGGTATGGGCAGAAAGCTAGAGGACATGTCTGCAGGGGCCTGACATTGCACCTGCGATCCACTGATCACAGGTGCAATGCTTTAAAGGCACATGGGGAAAAAAATTATAAATGCACATTTTTATTTCTGCAAAATATGTGTATTTATTATTCTTTCCCTAAAGGTGAACTTATCATTTAATACCTTTAATACCATCTAATACCTTTAATACCTTTTTTTTATACTTAACTACTGAACATTCAAGGTCCACTTATAATGTCTCGGTTCCCTCTCTGTGAAAATCACCTGTTTAAATTGTACCTGTAAAGAAAAAAAAAACTAGATTTTATATTTACGTTACTCCCATTTTTGCATGTGGTGCCTAGACAAAGATGACACCACACTCCTTCCAGCAGAGCTGGACTGGCCTACCAGGATACCGGGAAATATCCCGGTAGGCAAGCTCAAAGGCAAAAGTACCGCTGGGGCTGCTTTTGCCTGGGAGCTTGGCTGTCTGCCAGCCTGTGTCAGCATTCGCAATCTAAAGAGCAGCGGCGGCGGCTGCTGCACTATGCAATGACTGTGTCTGTGTGCCTGTGTCACTGTGTCTCCTCCTCCATTCTGGCGCCGGTGCCGGTGCGCCGCCCACATTTGAGAGTAATATGCCTCTGTCTGTGTGCCTGAGGGGAGGAGCAGGAGAACGCCGCGCTGCTTGATTTTTTGCCTTCATGACTCGTCCCGTGCGGCGCCAGCACGGCCCACTAATCTGCACGAGGAGAATAGAAGTGAATGGCCGGCCTTACAGCTGCAGCACAACTATTAAGGTACTAAAAATATCTCTCTCTCTCTCCCCCTCTCTCTCTCTCTCTCTCTCCCCCTCTCTCCCCCTTCTCTCTTTCTCTCTCTCCCCTCTCTCTCTCTCTCGCCTCCTCCCCTCTCTCTCTCTCTCTCTCTCTCTCTCCCCTCTCTCTCTCCCCCCTCTCTCCACCTCTCTCTCACCCCCCCTCTTCCCCTCTCTCCCCCTCCCCCCCTCTCTCTCTCTCTCTCTTCCCCCCTCTCCCCCCCTCTCTCTCTCCCCCTCTCTCTCCCTCTCTCTCTCTCTCTCTTGCAGCTTCACTGCCAGTTTCCTACTGCGCACGCGCGAGCAGCGCAGCGCTTTGTGAAATGCATGGTTTTCCATTTTATGAACAAGAAAATAATGATGTAATGCTGTTGGGCTGGTATAATAATGCTATGGGGCTGGTATGACATTTTTTCCAGGGCTGGTTTTCATTCCCAGTCCGGCCCTGCCTTCCAAAGATCCTTGTAAATACAATTCAGCCCAAATTTCTCATGAAGCCAAAATATCTCCAATCAATTGCTCTTGCATCTTTCTGAAAGGATGATGTTGCCATGCACAGCAAAGACAAGAGTAAGGTAAGTATAAAATATAACTTTTTTCTTAACAGGTACATTTTACACATGCTTTTAGCATACAAATTTCACAGGGGGAGGGGACCCTGACATTATAAGTACACCTTGCATTGTACTGCAAGGTACATTCTGTTTTAACCACTTCAACCCCCGGAAGATTTTCCTCCTTAATCACCAGGGCATTTTTTGCAATTCGCCACTGCCTCATTTTAACTGACAATTGCGCGGGCGTGCAACTTTCTACAAAAACATAATTGATGTGTATTTTTCCCCACAAATAGAGCTTTCTTTTTGGTGGTAATTAATCACCTATGCGTATTTTTTTTTCTTTTGCGCTATAAACAAAAAAAGATGGAAAATTAAAAAAAAAAAAATATTTTTTACTTTTTGCTATAATAAATATCCCCCAAAATTTTTTTTGTGAGGAACAGATCGGACACTTTTGACACTTTTTTGGGACCATTGACATTTATACAGTGATCAGTGCAGTAAAAATGCACTGATTACTGTATAAATGACACTGGCAGGGAAGGAGTTAACACTAGGGAGCGATAAAGGGGTTAACTGTGTGTCCTAGGGAGTAATTCTAACTGTTGGGGGATGGGACTGTCTGGGTGAGGAGACCAATCGTTGTTCATACTTAGTATGAACAACAGATCAATCTCCTCTCCCCTGATAGCACTGAGATCTATCTGTTTACATTGACAGATCTCTGTTCTGTCTCTGTGTGGAGCGATCGTGACCACCGGGCATGAGCATCGGCTTTGGCGGTGCACCGTGCTCTTCCACACGCACCTCCGGTGGCGCTCACGCACCCCCTAGTGGTCTGAAAGCAAGCCGACGTATAGCTACAACGGCTCGCCCAGAGGAGCCAACCTGCCGCAGTATAACTGCTGCGGCTGGTCGGGAAGTTGTTAAAGAAGCTCTTAGCAAGACACACCTTCATTCGATATGTACATAGGCTCTCTCAGAGCAGCCTTTCATGCTAGTAAGCATGTGTGAGGATGTCACAATAGCTATCAGTGGAATAGCGTTTTTTTGCATGACCTGCACAGAGACAGATATACCATTAATTAGAAATGCCCAGCACTAATGCAGTCTTAATATAAATTACCCCTCCGAGAGGCAATAAATAATGCCTAAATGTTAGTAGAATGCAGTAGGAAATTAGTACAACTCTGAAGCCTGTATTACTATTTTTTTTTTTTGGCATGAGGGACAAGAAGGGTGGAGGGTATGCTGGACACCCTTTAAAACAATATGCAACTTTTGAAGGTTCTGCACTAATTAATACACAAATCATAAACAAATTATAGATGAGTGTAGATATAACAAAAAGGTATCATAGTTGGTGAGGTTTAAAGGTATCCTTATATATTATCCAATGTTAAGGGCATGTGGCCTGGTATGGTTCAGGGGGGCTCTCACTAATCCCCCCCTTTTTTGACCTGCCAGGCTGCATGTCCAGATAAGGGTCTGGTATGAATTTTGGGGGGCTCCACAACATTTTTTTTTAAATTTTGGCATGGGGTTCCCCTTAAAATCCATACAAGACCCCAAGGTCCTGGTATGGACTGAGGGGGACCCACTTCATTTTTTTCTTTTTTTTTAACCAGCAATTTTTTTCAGCTGTCAGCAAGGAAACCCATTGACAACTGATCACTCATCGGTTATTAACCACTTGCCGACCGCCTAACGCAGATATACTGCGGCAGAATAGCACGGGCAGGCAGAATCACGTACCCATACGTGATCTACCTCTTGCGGGCGGGGGGTCCGATCGGACCCCCCCCGGTGCCAGCGGCGGTCGGCATTTGACTGGGAGCGTTGAGAGGCGAGGGGGAGACCATCCGATCGTGGCCCCCCCCATGATCGCTCCCAGCCAATCGGAATCCTCCCCTGCCTGTGTGTAGTACACACAGGCAGAGGATGTGATGTCATCTCTCCTCGGCTCGGCAGTTTCCGTTCCAACGCCGAGGAGAGAAGACATGTAAGTGCACAAAACACACACACACACACAGTAGAACATGCCAGGCACATAAAACACCCCCGACCCCCCCGATCGCCCCCCGATCCCCCCCAATCACCCCCCCCTGTCACAAACTGACACCAAGCAGTATTTTTTTTTTTTTTTTCTGATTACTGATTGGTGTCAGTTTGTGACAGTTAGAAGTGGTAGGGCAGTGAGTGTTAGCCCCCTGTAGGTCTAGGGTACCCCCCTAACCCCCCCTAATAAAGTTTTAACCCCTTGATCACCCCCTGTCACCAGTGTCGCTAAGCGATCATTTTTCTGATCGCTGTATTAGTGTCACTGGTGACGCTAGTTAGGGAGGTAAATATTTAGGTTCGCTGTCAGCGTTTTATAGCAACAGGGACCCCCATATACTATCTAATAAATGTTTTAACCCCTTGATTGCCCCCTAGTTAACCCTTTCACCACTGATCACTGTATAACCGTTACGGGTGATGCTGGTTAGTTCGTTTATTTTTTATAGTGTCAGGGCACCCGCCGTAAATTACCGAATAAAGGTTTAGCCCCCTGATCGCCCGGCGGTGATATGCATCGCCCCAGGCAGCGTCAGATTAGCGCCAGTACCGCTAACACCCACGCACGCAGCATACGCCTCCCTTAGTGGTATAGTATCTGATCGGATCAATATCTGATCCGATCAGATCTATACTAGCGTCCCCAGCAGTTTAGGGTTCCCAAAAATGCAGTGTTAGCGGGATCAGCCCAGATACCCGCTAGCACCTGCGTTTTGCCCCTTCGCCCGGCCCAGCCCACCCAAATGCAGTATCAATCGATCACTGTCACTTACAAAACACTAAACGCATAACTGCAGCGTTCGCAGAGTCAGGCCTGATCCCTGCGATCGCTAACAGTTTTTTTGGTAGCGTTTTGGTGAATTGGCAAGCACCAGCCCCAGGCAGCGTCAGGTTAGCGTCAGTACCGCTAACACCTATGCACGCACCGTACACCTCCCTTAGTGGTATAGTATCTGAACGGATCAATATCTGATCCGATCAGATCTATACTAGCGTCCCCAGCAGTTTAGGGTTCCCAAACACGCAGTGTTAGTGGGATCAGCCCAGATACCTGCTAGCACCTGCCACCAAAAAGACAAACACAGGCCCGTCGTGCCCATAATGCCCTTCCTGCTGCATTCGCCAATCCTAATTGGGAACCCACCGCTTCTGCAGCGCCCGTACTTCCCCCATTCACATCCCCAACCAAATGCAGTCGGCTGCATGAGAGGCATTTTCTTTATGTCCTCCCGAGTACCCCTACCCAACGAACCCCCCCAAAAAAGATGTTGTGTCTGCAGCAAGCGCGGATATAGGCGTGACACCCGCTATTATTGTCCCTCCTGTCCTGACAATGCTGGTCTTTGCATTGGTGAATGTTTTGAACGCTACCATTCACTAGTTGAGTATTAGCGTAGGGTACAGCATTGCACAGACTAGGCGCACTTTCACAGGGTCTCCCAAGATGCCATCGCATTTTGAGAGACCCAACCCTGGAACCGGTTACAGTTATAAAAGTTACAGTTACAAAAAAAAGTGTAAAAAAAAAAAAAACACATACAAAAATATAAAATAAAAAAAAATAGTTGTCGTTTTATTGTTCTCTCTCTATTCTCTCTATTGTTCTGCTCTTTTTTACTGTATTCTATTCTGCAATGTTTTATTGTTATTATGTTTTATGATGTTTGCTTTTCAGGTATGCAATTTTTTCCTTGTCAAAAGAAGTTTATTGAGTATACAATGTTATAAAGATACATAAAGTAAGTTTACAAGGATCTATAAAGTAAGCTCATTGTTTTACAGAAGGGTTTATATAGGTAAGTATCATGAAATTTCAAATATTAAACATTGGGTTCACGTAAACCTAAATTAAAGAGATATATAATTTCCTTAGTTACTTTTGTATGTATTTAAATGATTTATACCTACTATACATATTGTTTACAAGTAGAGTGTATATAGGTCAAATAAATTCTGATAATGAGCTTTAATCGTAAGGTGGAGAAAAGGAAAGAGAAAGAAGAAAAAGGGTTGAAAGGTAGAGGTATGGTCCACAAGGTTGTCCCGCTCGTCAGTTTATTATTCTTTTTAGTTCTCTTTGAAGCCTTAGAATGGGTGTCTCTGTAAGTCATTTAATCTGTTACCATGGCAACAGGACTGAGTCATTGAAGTTTGACAGGAACTGTTGTTTTATCCAAGGATGGCAAAGTTTTTCAAATTTTGGAATTTGATTTTGATCGATGGCTACCATCTTAGCATGGGACATTGTATTATTCATTCTGTGAATTGTTTCTGCTAGTACCAATGTAGGAGATTTCCATGCCTTGGCCACTGTTTGTTTTGCAGCCGTTATTAGTTGAATCATAAGTTTGAATTGAGAGAGTGTTAACCATTCCGGTTTTAGATTAAGTAAAGTTAAATATGGATCTGGTTGTATTATTTTTTAAAATATTTTAGATGCAATCACAAAGACTTCCTTCCAGAAAGTTTGGATTACTGGGCACGTCCACCATATGTGTAAATATGGGCCTATTTCTGGGCATCCTCGAAAGCAAAGAGCTGAGGTATTAGGTGAATATTTTGCCACTCTAGCGGGTACAAGGTACCAGCGAGTTAGGACTTTATAATTTGTCTCCAGTGCTAAGATGTGGGGTGAAGATGACTTAGATGTGAGCCATATGTTAGACCAGTCCGTGTCTTCTAAAGTTCATCCCAGGTCCTCCTCCCACCTCTGAACGTAAGAGGGTCTATTAAGATTTGCTACTCCATATAATTGATTATAAAGTGATGAAATTGTACCTTTAGCAAATGGATCTTTTGTACAGATTGATTCAAAAATGGATAATTGGGATAATGGTGTATCCCCCTTTAGGAATGGTGTATAGAATTTTTTGATTTGGAGATATCTCAATATCTCAGAGTTTGGTAGATCATATTTTTCTCTAAGCGATGGGAATGAAAGGAATGATTTAGATGCTATGAAGTCATTTAGTGTCTGAATGCCTGATGTTGTCCAAGCTTTAAAAGAATTTGGGTAGATCCATGCCGGGTAAAAGGCCGGATTTCTGATAAAAGAAAGGAGAGGATTGTGTGGAGATTGTAACTGATATTTGGTTTTTAGTTTATCCCAGAGAGATAAGAAGTGTTTAGTTATGGGATTGTGAATTTTAAAGCGGTCTTTAGAATCAAGCCATAATAAATTTGATATTAATAGAGGGTCATTTTCTGAAGCCTCTATAAATACCCATAATGGGATTTCCTGTTTTGCATGGTATTTGGACAGACTGGCCAAATGTGCTGCTCTGTAGTAGTTAGTAAAATTAGGGTATCCCAGGCCTCCTTTATTTTTGGGAAGATGTAGTGTGTGCATAGGTATACGTGGTTTAGAAGAGCCCCATATAAACGATGTTGCTCTATTTTGTACTATTCTCAAAAAATAGGAAGGAATTGGAATAGGGAGGACTCTGAATAGATAAAGCAATTTGGATAGAATAGTCATTTTGATTGAATTAATCTTCCCTATCCAGGATAAAGGAAGTTGCGACCATTGTTTTACTAGATTTGTGATCTGTCTTAATACAGGAGGATAATTGGTTGAGAATAAGTCAGAATGAGATGCTGTTAAATGAATTCCAAGATATGGGATTGATTTTTCTGCCCATGTGAATGGGAGTGCAGCCCTAGCTGGGATCAATTCCATGTTTGTGAGTGAAATATTAAGCACTAGGCATTTCTTAGGAGTAATCATAAGGCTGGATAGGGCTGCAAATCCATCAAGAGCTGGTATTAAGTTAGGACCAGAGACCTGTGGTGATGATAGAAAAAGTAATATATCGTCTGCAAATATACATAATTTGTGTGTAATACCTCCTACTTCAATGCCAGTTATAGTTTGGTTTGTTCTGATGTATTGGGCCATGGGTTCGAGTATAAGGGCAAATAATAAGGGAGATAATGGGCAACCCTGTCGGGTACCTCTTTCGATATTAAAGGCTTCAGATTTGTATCCAGCATATTTTATATAGGCTTTGGGTTTATTATATAATGCTTTGATCCTTGTTAAAAAGTGGGGTCCAAAACCCCATTTTTGTAATGAATATTGCATATATTGCCAGGATACTGTGTCAAATGCCCTCTTAATATCGAGAGATAGAAAACATAAAGGGATTTTCCGTTTTTTAGGAATATGTGCCAATAACACTGCCCTGCGTATATTATCGCCTGCCTGTCTATTTGGCATGAAGCCTACTTGATCTCTATGTATTAATTTTCCTATAATGCTATTGAGGCGTTTTGCTATTATTTTTGCTAATAATTTAATATCGAGGTTTAACAGAGAGATAGGCCGATAATTCACACAGGAAGTATCATCAGAAAGGGGTGTGGGATCATACAAACAATTGCCATTAGTGTTTCTTGCCGAAAAGAATGTCCATCTAGAAGTTTGTTAAAAGTTTCAATGAGAATGGGAGAGAGTATTTCTGAAAATGTTTTATAGTATAAAGCCGAGTAGCCCTCTGGGCCTGGTCTTTTGTTAAGTTTTAGGTCTTTTTATGGCGTTAGCAACTTCATCTATAGTTATAGGCTCATCCAAACTGCTTTTTTGATTCTGAGATAACTCAGGTAAGGTTATTTTTGAGAAGAAGGATTCAGCCTCTGTAGGATTAAATTCATTGTTTGTCTTGTATAAAGTTGCGAGATGTGAGTGAAATTTATGAACTATTTTAACTGGATTACAAGTGTAAACATTTTTTGATAATTTCAAACGTATTGGTTTGAAAGATTTGTTAGTTGAATTTAATGCCCGAGCCAAATATGTACCTGGTTTGTTTGTATTCATGTAGAAATTGTGTTTGGAGCGTTTGAGGGATTTATCAACTGACTCAGTGAGAAATAGATCTTATTCCAATCTAGATTTTTCCAGATGAGATTTTGCACTCTGAGATGGATTATCTTGAAATGATATGTAGGCTGCATTAAAATTGAGTTCTAGTTTTTTTGCTAGATTTTTGCGTTCCCGTTTAAATAGTGCAATTTGTCTTTGTATTGTACCACGCAAGACAGGCTTATGAGCTTCCCACAGTGTTATTGGGGAGATGTCTATTGTATTATTAATTGATATGTATTCCTTTAAAGCTTGTTCAATGGCCATCTGATGTAGTGGGTGTTTGAGCATTATGTCCGGTAAGTAAAATAAACCATAAACAATACCGCGCTAACATAAAGGTTGTTCTACTAATGATTAGCAGAGTGGAAAGAATAATAAGCTGCAATCTTAGCGTGAGGCGTGCACACAAACATATAAAGAAAAATCAAAAAAAGACTGCGCTAAAACAAAAGACACTAATCATGTGATATGACTAATCAGAACATATACAAATGTTAATAAACGAGTTATTCAAAATAAATAATTGTGAATAAAAAACACCAGAGCTTTCTTGAAAAAGTGACTGAAAAATAAAAAACAAATGGAGATACAAAAGTCCCAAATGAAGGCAAGAAGAGTGACTGGCGTCACAAAAACATACAGTCCCTGGAGCCAAGGCAAATGCAAACAGTGATCATGGACATGAAACGCAGTCCTTGGAGCCAAGGTAGATGTATTCAGTGTACATAGATGTAAGACACCCAGTGAAAAATCCTCCACCTAATAAGATGTCCGCTTACCAGAGGTAAGCTGTAAATCAGCTTAGTATTAAACCTCTCCACGGGGAAGATCAGCTCCTCAGGTCTTCAACCAAGGAAGGGGGTGGCCAGGATCTTACGGTGTGTTTAGCTCAATCCACACAGTAGGAGGACCCAAAAGGACAAAACAAATTCTCCATAGTGTAAAACTGTATTGCAATTTATTGAAGTAAAAAAATGGTCACACTTACATTTAAACTCAAGATATAAGGGCACATATGATAAGAATCAGCCGGCCGGCTTGCATGCACCGGTTCAGGCGAAAAACGATGACGTCAGCGCGTCAACCTTCCGACGTACGTTTCGTCCTACTGGACGTCGTCATGGGAACGGGCGACGCACTGACTCATCGCTATTTAAGGAGACAAAACGAAACCAAGCCTCGCTATGAAGCTCGGATGGCGTCATCACAACATCCTGTTAGAAGAGGATGTATGCATCGAGTGGCAATGGGAAAGACTGACGTTGCCCTCGTTGGCCAATCACAACCTCTTATTCACGAGGGAAGGGTTAGATTAATGGAATAATAAAATACATTGGAGGGCATGATCTAAACCTATACACGCCATCTAGTGGACCAAGTGAGATTAACACTCAAAGCCACTATACTATTGTATAGAAGGAGAAACTGGTAAATAAAATAAAATGAAAGTATTTTTCCAATATAATTATGATATCTAAATATTAGGAAAAATGATAAAATGACCTACTGACGCCATCAGAGAATCAGAGAGAGTTTACAAGATTTTATAGACAGCATGTCCATATAAAAAATTTATAATGTACTTAAAATAAAAAATAAAAAATATAAAAAATATTAATACAATAAAAATATCCAGATGCTATAATAGAGATGTCACCCCTCATAACCCGACTCAGTATCTTAGATGGAATGATGGTAGGATAGTAGGATGATACGGTATATTGATTTAAGAATTATCTAGAAAAGCGTTTAAATCTACATCAACGTTGAGCCCAAAGGGGGTGTAACACTTCAATCTGTGTATCCAGGTCATCTCGAGTCTGGAAATTCCTCGTATGACAGACCCCCCCCTCCAATGTGGAGTGTACCTATCGATACCAAGAAAGATAGTTTTCTTAGGGTCACGATCATGTGCTTCTAGATAATGTCTTGAGACCGGGTGTTTGGGGAAACCAGTGAGGATGTTAGTAATGTGTTCATTGAGCCTTACAGATAAGGGGCGCTTGGTTCTTCCTACGTATTGTAGGCCGCAAGGGCATTGAAGAAGGTACACCACTCGCTCTGTGGAACAGGTGATGAATGATCTAATCTCAAATTCCATCTGGGTGCTGGTGGAAATGAAATTATGTGTCCTTCTATGTGTGCAACCACTAAGAGAACATACCCTACACCTCCTGCACTGATAGAAACCGGTCATATATTCAAAAAATCCTTTTTTGATAAGAGGAGGATCTAGGACATTTGGGGCCACTCTATTCCTGAGCGAGGGGGCACCTCTATAGATTACCTGTGGTTTGGCCGGAAGGATAGGACCAAGCACATGGTCATTTTTGAGAACATGCCAATGCTTTTTTATTAGCTTAGCTACATTATTATGTTGGGAAGAATAAGTGGTAATAAAGGGAATTGCGGGTACCCTCTCACGGTGAGGCTTACTAGTTTCAAGTAGATTGCATCTATCGATTTTGGCCACTTCATCCAATGTGTTCCTCAGAGATGTTTCCACATAGCCCTTCTCTAGGAAACGTTTTAATAAGATATCCGCTTGGGCTAAAAAATCAGTGTGGTTAGAACAATTACGTTTTAAACGAATAAATTGGCTCTTTGGCACAGACCTCAGCCAGGCCTCATGGTGGCAGCTGTCAGTCGGTATATAGGAATTCCGATCTGTGTTTTTAAAGAAGGTGGCTGTAGTAAATTCTCCATCCTTCACACCAATCTTTAGGTCCAAGAAATTAATTTCAGACTGGCTGGCCTCATATGAGAGTCGGATCCCCCGGTCATTATTATTCAACCCCACCATATATGTATCGAGATCTTCACGGTCGCCATTCCATAGGAGGAGGATGTCATCTATATATCTGGCCCACAACACCACCTGAGGTTTCTGCTGGGCATAGATGACATCCTCCTCCCACAGGGCCATGAAGAGGTTCGCCAAGCTGGGGGCATACTTTGCCCCCATGGCGACCCCCCTGTCCTGTCTATAAAACTGACCCCCAAACCAAAAGTAATTTCTAGTGGCCACAAAATGGAGTAGCTGCATAATGAAACATATTTGTTCATCGAATAATGACGAATCTCGTCTGAGATAATATTCAACTGCAAACAGTCCTAGATTATGGGGTATTACGGTGTATAATGAGGCGACGTCTGCTGTCACCAACCACCAATTGGGCCCAGGGGTATAATTAGAAAGTAAATTAATTACGTGACGGGTATCTTTAAGGTACGACGGCATCTTGGTAACTAATGGCTGTAGATAGAAATCTATATACCTGCCCACCCGGGACGATATGGAATCTATTCCACTAACTATGGGACGTCCCGGGGGGCAGGTAGGATGCTTGTGAATTTTTGGCAGGTAATAGAGAACAGGGGTACGGTGGGCTTTTGGTACCAGATAGGCTTTCTCCTTATTATCTAGGATACCCTGTTCAGACCCGAACTTAATTAGCACCTCCAATTCTTTTTTATATTGGGCTTTTGGGTCTGATCTAAGGGGGGTATAGGTGTCACGATCTCCCAAGATGTTAGACATTTCTTTAAGATAGTCATTCCTGTCCAAAACTATAATGCCACCCCCCTTATCTGCCGGTCTAATGACTAAGTTTTTATTGTGACATAAAGAATCCAGACCAGTTTTTAAATTTTTGTCAAAGTATACTTTTTTGAGGGGTAATTGCTCTAAATCTTTGAGGACTAGATCTTTAAACACCTTCAATGAGGGGGCTATGGCCCCGGGAGGGTTGAAAAGGGAGGCATTTGATAACCCAGAATGACGGTATTCATCAGAACCGGTTGTAATGTTAGTAATAGGGTTAGAGGTTAAATACCTTTTAATGTTGACCTTGCGGACACATTTGTGCACATCCATAAAAGTTTGGAACTTATTCAAACTTCTCGGTGGTGCAAATTTAAGACCTTTGTTGAGTAAAGATTTTTCAGAGTCATTTAAGGAAACAGAACTTAAATTAAATATACCGTTGTTTGTTATGCTTTTTTCCTTTTTAGATCGCAATCGCCTCCCCCCTCTAGTTCCTCTCTTTGATCTGCTGGCCTTTTGGTGCCTTGGCCTGGCCTGTGAAAACCCCATTGTTGATGATTAGAATTAGAGGGGCCAGGTTTATTCCCATCATCAATGGGTCCCCCCGATCTGGGATGGGACTGTGGGGCCAATTGGTTACGTGCTTCCATGATGGTGGAACTAGTAGGGGGGCCTTCAAGGTCACTTAGAGGGTAAAATGGATTGTGGGTGCTGATGTTGTATTCCGAGTACTCTCTCCTAGTGATTCTGGGTCCAGGATTCTGAAATTCTCGAGGCCTACCCTCATAGTAACCCAAATTGGGATCATAATTGGGGCCAAAAGGGTAGTCTGGATGGGGCTCAAAATTGAAATTTCGGGGAGATGGCAGATGATCATTATACCCATTATATTGATCATGTGATCTGCCCCCAAAAGGGTGACCACCCATGGGTCTTTTATTGCCAGAACCTCTACCCCTCCCTCTTCCTCCATGGTTAGAACCACCTGTCCCCCGAGATCGTCTTGGTTGAGAGGGCGGGTAATAGGGTGGAGCGCCTCCCTTCTCACCCATTCCTCGTCTAGAGGAAGAGGGTTGTGTTCCCTGTTGGGACCTACCAGAGGGGCCATTATGGCCTCCCGGAAAGGGCCCGGAAAGGTTGGGTTGTGATGGAGGGGGGGCATATACCATGGCTGGGGGTAGTCCACCTGGGTTAGATGGACCCCACTCCATATTCTCAGCTGTATTTTGTTCAGCTAGTAATTTTTTTTGCCATTCAAAAACTACTGCCCCTTGGTAGTCTAATAGGTCTCTATTGTATTTCTTTTTCTTTTTGATTCTCTGATCTCTTTCCTCCTTTTCTAGTAAGGAAAGGAGGGAGAGCGATTTCTCTTTATAGTCATTGCTCTCCTTAAGAGGGCTTAGTTTTTCTTTGATGTTTTTGATTTCATCATCTAACCTAGTGAGTTTAGTTTTTTTACGACCAATGAGAAATTTTAAAAAATCAATTCCCGCTGTATTGAAATAGCTAAACCACTCTTCTAGTTGAACATCGCCTTTCTGTGGGCTGACCTCCCATCTGAGGCTTCTGGGTACCATACCCCCTTTAACATAAGTGTCAAGATAGGCTATGTCCCACTGAGTGTGTATTTCAGATATAGTTAAATTCTTAAGCCTTGTAAAAAGGCCACTGAGGTCTCCCTCATCCTCTTTATATGACTCAAATACACCATCAGTGTTAAACTGCCTAGCGGCTCTATAATCAAAAACATCCATTGAGGGGGGGTTTTAGTGAAACCAATGAAAAATACTGATTTTGATAAACCTATAAATAGCAGCAGTATTACAGCCACAAAATGTGAATAGACAAAATAAACCATAAACAATACCGCGCTAACATAAAGGTTGTTCTACTAATGATTAGCAGAGTGGAAAGAATAATAAGCTGCAATCTTAGCGTGAGGCGTGCACACAAACATATAAAGAAAAATCAAAAAAAGACTGCGCTAAAACAAAAGACACTAATCATGTGATATGACTAATCAGAACATATACAAATGTTAATAAACGAGTTATTCAAAATAAATAATTGTGAATAAAAAACACCAGAGCTTTCTTGAAAAAGTGACTGAAAAATAAAAAACAAATGGAGATACAAAAGTCCCAAATGAAGGCAAGAAGAGTGACTGGCGTCACAAAAACATACAGTCCCTGGAGCCAAGGCAAATGCAAACAGTGATCATGGACATGAAACGCAGTCCTTGGAGCCAAGGTAGATGTATTCAGTGTACATAGATGTAAGACACCCAGTGAAAAATCCTCCACCTAATAAGATGTCCGCTTACCAGAGGTAAGCTGTAAATCAGCTTAGTATTAAACCTCTCCACGGGGAAGATCAGCTCCTCAGGTCTTCAACCAAGGAAGGGGGTGGCCAGGATCTTACGGTGTGTTTAGCTCAATCCACACAGTAGGAGGACCCAAAAGGACAAAACAAATTCTCCATAGTGTAAAACTGTATTGCAATTTATTGAAGTAAAAAAATGGTCACACTTACATTTAAACTCAAGATATAAGGGCACATATGATAAGAATCAGCCGGCCGGCTTGCATGCACCCGTTCAGGCGAAAAACGATGACGTCAGCGCGTCAACCTTCCGACGTACGTTTCGTCCTACTGGACGTCGTCATGGGAACGGGCGACGCACTGACTCATCGCTATTTAAGGAGACAAAACGAAACCAAGCCTCGCTATGAAGCTCGGATGGCGTCATCACAACATCCTGTTAGAAGAGGATGTATGCATCGAGTGGCAATGGGAAAGACTGACGTTGCCCTCGTTGGCCAATCACAACCTCTTATTCACGAGGGAAGGGTTAGATTAATGGAATAATAAAATACATTGGAGGGCATGATCTAAACCTATACACGCCATCTAGTGGACCAAGTGAGATTAACACTCAAAGCCACTATACTATTGTATAGAAGGAGAAACTGGTAAATAAAATAAAATGAAAGTATTTTTCCAATATAATTATGATATCTAAATATTAGGAAAAATGATAAAATGACCTACTGACGCCATCAGAGAATCAGAGAGAGTTTACAAGATTTTATAGACAGCATGTCCATATAAAAAATTTATAATGTACTTAAAATAAAAAATAAAAAATATAAAAAATATTAATACAATAAAAATATCCAGATGCTATAATAGAGATGTCACCCCTCATAACCCGACTCAGTATCTTAGATGGAATGATGGTAGGATAGTAGGATGATACGGTATATTGATTTAAGAATTATCTAGAAAAGCGTTTAAATCTACATCAACGTAAGTACCACGTTGGGTCATGCGCTTTTGGTATGCCTGAGGCTATAGTAGTGTATACTGCATTATGGTCAGACCACGGAATCGGAATAATATCTGATGCAATAATTTCTGGTATCATTCCTATTGTTAGAAAAATATGATCTATTCTGGTGAAGGTTTGATGAGGGTGCGAGAAATAAGTGAATTTCTTTTTCATTGGGTTACTTTCTCTCCACGAATCTACCAGATTGTATTTGGAAAGAAGTTGAGAAAAAGGTAATCTAGAGGTTATTTTGGATGGTGTAAAAGGTGATTTATCTAGAAATGGGAGGAGGACCTGGTTCGAATCCCCACACATTATCACTGTTCCTATTTTGTGTGTATTAATCCCTTGTAATATATGTGAGAGGAATGGTGTAGGTTGTTTGTTAGGAGCGTAGTAGGAAATCACAGTGATTGCTGTATCCATTATATAACCCATGAGTATCAGGTATCTACCTTCTGGGTCTTTAATTTCTGATGATAAGGTGAATGGTGTGGATCGGTGAAATGAAATTAGAGTTCCCCTTTGCTTGGTACAGGCAGAAGCCGTGTAAATTTGTTGATAAAAAGGAGAAATATATTTTGGAGTAGAATCTTTGGTGAAGTGTGTTTCTTGGAGGCATACTATGTGAGCCTTCTTGTTATGGAAAGTACGGAAGGCTTTGGTCCTTTTTTGAGGGACATTTATTCCCTGAAAATTCAGGGAAAGTATATTCAGTGGTGCCATGGCAACAGATCAAATTGTTTTGACTTACTTTTTGTTATGCAGAGCTGACTGCGCAGATCAACCTGTGTGGACTGAAGAGATGAATAGATAGAAAAGAAACCAGTGAATTCTGGAGTAAAGAGTAAACAAAAAACATATGAGATTAGATGATACATTGTATAAATTATTTTTTGCAAGTAATCACAATTTACCCGTGAAAGAGAATAAATATCTCTCTCAGGGGAATAAGTGCCTTCATTACACTCCCACATAATATGGTTGGGAGAATGAGGAGGGCTAATGGGGGTACACGGATCTTTCGCTTACAGGAGAGAAGTGCTATGTCAAAAGACATCAAAATGATGTTTCATTAATTGGAGTGCAGAATATAGTTTTTGTTGAAATTATTTATTCCAGGGTGGTTGTATATGGTTAGTCTTGCCCTAGGCTAAATAATTCAGTTAGAAAGGTACTGTTAATAACTTTGGTATTGATGAAGATAGTTTGAATTATTTTGGGATTTTAACCCTTTTAGAGTAAACAATTACATATTTTATTCATATGTAACTGTTTAGATATGTTAACTCATAAAATTGAGGTTGTATTGCTTCAGATTAGAATAAACAAAAACATAATTCTAGGAGCTAGTTAGGTAATAATATATTTGTTTTAAGAAAAGAAAGAAAAAGCTTCCATTACTTGTGGATTATTGAACATATTTGTCCTAAAAAGTAATACATCTATTGTTATTACCTGATAATATATAACTGAACAAGAATTTCCTTATTTCACTTATATATTCTAAGGCTATATGAATCAGAAGTAATAAGAAATATAACTGGAATGTAACATGATCCCACACAGTGTGTGACTATCAGAATGCAGTTACATTCAGTTATAAATACAGGTTTTTTATAGAGAACCATCTCTTAGTATAATAAATGAAGAGATATCAGGAATTAGGATGTCAGTCCATTGAATCTTCTTGGTCCATGGATGATGTGGCATAACGGCCTCTTTTGTGAGAATGATGATTCCCATTATGTTCTGAAATTTTCTGGGTGCTGCCTGAAGGTGAAGATGATGCCATTCTTCTGCGTGTGGGAGAGTTGCTGCTTGTGGGTTCTGTCAGATTTAATTTTAAAAGGGTTTGTTGTAGTTCATCTGCTGATCTGCTTCTGTAAATTGTACCTTGATAGTTAAATCTGACTGAAAAGAGGAAGCCCCATTGATACATAATGTTGTGGCAATGCAGTTCCATTAGTTGGGGTTTCATGGATCGTCTTTTAGTAATAGTAAGTTGGGATAGGTTAGCAAAAATTTGATAATTGTGTCCTTGAAAATTAAGTTCCTTTTTTTCTCTTGCAGCAATTAGTATTTGTTCTTTCGTTCTGTAATAATGAAATTTTGTGATTATATCACGTGGGGGTCTATCTTTCTTTTTGGCTGTGAGGGCTCTGTGTACTCTGTCCAGTTCCTAACGTTCAATAGGGATATCTGGCTTTAGTTCTTGTAATAGAGCAGTAATAGTAGATTGCAGGTCTGTCACAGTTTCAGGTATTCCCCTTATGCGCAAGTTTGAACGTCTGGCTCTATTTTCGTAATCTTTGAGCTTAGTTTTAAGTATTAAATTCTCTTCTTTTAATTGTTCCAATTCTGTTATATTTACTTGGGTTGTAATTTCAATTTTATCCATTTTTATTTCTAGGGCTGCGGTGCGGTTTCCCAGCTCTCTTATTTCTTTGGTTAGGCTTTTTGTTATTTGGTCTGAGGTTTGTTTTAAAGCCTTATGAAGCATCTTTTCAAATTGTAATAATATTACTGGGGATGCTGAGGAGGCTTGTGGAGAAGTTTGTGAGAGGATTTGTTCTGTATCTGACTCAAATGGAGAGTCTTGCTGTGACATTTTCTGTCTGTGAGAGCGCCCTGATGCTGTTTCTTGTGAGGTGACTGGAGCTGCTTTAGTTGCAGTGAGTGCCTGTGAGCTCTTTGTGAGGTGATTTTTATTTCTGCCACGGTTTCCTCCCAGTACCATATTTCCTGCCCAAACTTTCACAGTTTGTTCCCTGGGGCAAAAAGGTTCAAATGGATACCTTTTGAGCCTGCAGGCTCCGCTTTGTCCTTCTCTTCTCTCCTCAGCGGTGTGGAGCTCTAACAATGCATGTCTGCTCCGCTAGGCTCCGCCCATCTCCATCGGTATGCAATTTTTTATACTTTACCGTTTACTGTGTTTTATTGTTAACCATTTTTTTGTCTTCAGGTACGCCATTCACGACTTTGAGTGGTTATACCAGAATGATGCCTGCAGGTTTAGGTATCATCTTGGTATCATTCTTTTCAGCCACCGGTCAGCTTTCATGTAAAAGCAATCCTAGCGGCTAATTAGCCTCTAGACTGCTTTTACAAGCAGTGGGAGGGAGTGCCCGCCCCCAACGTCTTCCGTGTTTTTCTCTGGCTCTCCTGTCTCAACAGGAAACCTGAAAATGCAGCCGGTGATTCAGCCAGCTGACCATAGAGCTGATCAGAGACCAGAGTGGCTCCAAACATCTCTATGGCCTAAGAAACCGGAAGCTACTAGCATTTTATGACTTAGATTTCGCCGGATGTAAACAGCGCCAATGGGAAATTGGGAAAGCATTTTATCACACCGATCTTGGTGTGGTCAGATGCTTTGAGGGCAGAGGAGAAATCTAGGGTCCAATTTTTTCAAAAAAGAGTACCTGTCACTACCTATTGCTATGATAGGGGATATTTACATTCCCTGAGATAACAATAAAAATGATTTAAAAAAAAAAATGAAAGGAAGAATTTAAAAATAAGATAAAAAAATAATAATAATAAAGAAAAAAAAAAAAGCACCCCTATCCCCCCTGCTCTCACGCTAAGGCGAACGCAAGCGTCGGTCTGGCGTCAAATGTAAACAGCAATTGCACCATGCATGTGAGGTATCACCACGAACGTCTTTTTTATTTCATCAAACATTTGGGCAATATAGTGTGTTTTAGTGCATTAAAATTGAAAAAAGTGTGTTTTTTCCCCAAAAAAAGCGTTTGAAAAATCGCTGCGCATATACTGTGTGAAAAAAAAAATGAAACACCCACCATTTTAATCTGTAGGGCATTTGCTTTAAAAAAATATATAATGTTTGGGGGTTCAAAGTAATTTTCTTGCAAAAATTTTTTATTTTTTTATGTAATCAAAAAGTGTCAGAAAGGGCTTTGTCTTCAAGTGGTTAAAAGAGTGGGTGATGTGTGACATAAGCTTCTAAATGTTGTGCATAAAATGCCAGGACAGTTCAAAACCCCCCCCAAATGACCCCATTTTGGAAAGTAGACACCCCAAGCTATTTGCTGAGAGGCATGTCGAGTCCATGGAATATTTTATATTGTGACACAAGTTGCGGGAAAGAGACAATTTTTTATTTTTTTTATTCTTTTTTGCGCAAAGTTGTCACTAAATGATATATTGCTCAAACATGCCATGGGAATATGTGAAATTACACCCCAAAATACATTCTGTTTCTTCTCCTGAGTACGGGGATACCACATGTGTGAGACTTTTTGGGAGCCTAGCCGCGTACGGGACCCCGAAAACCAAGCACCGCCTTCAGGCTTTCTAAGGCCGTAAACTTTTGATTTCACTCTTCACTGCCTATCACAGTTTCAGAGGCCATGGAATGCCCAGGTGGCAAACCCCCCCAAATGACCCCATTTTGGAAAGTAGACACCCCAAGCTATTTGCTGAGAGGTATAGTGAGTATTTTGAAGACCTCACTTTTTGTCACAAAGTTTTGAAAATTGAAAAAAGAATAAAAAATTTTTTTTCTCGTCTTTCTTTATTTTCAAAAACAAATGAGAGCTGCAAAATACTCATAATGCCTCTCAGCAAATAGCTTGGGGTGTCTACTTTCCAAAATGGGGTCATTTGGGGGGGGGGGTTGTGCCTCCTGGGCATTCCATGGCCTCCGAAACTGTGATAGGCAGTGAAGAGTGAAATCAAAAATTTACACCCTTAGAAATCCTGAAGGCGGTGATTGGTTTTCGGGGCCCCGTACGCGTCTAGGCTCCCAAAGAGTCCCACACACGTGGTATCCCCATACTCAGGAGAAGTAGCTAAATGTATTTTGGGGGTGCAATTCCACATATGCCCATGGCCTGTGTGAGCAATATATCATTTAGTGACAACTTTTTGTAATTTTTTTTTTTTGTCATTATTCAATCACTTGGGACAAAAAAAAATGAATATTCAATGGGTTCAACATGCCTCTCAGCAATTTCCTTGGGGTGTCTTCTTTCCAAAATGGGGTCATTTGTGGGGGTTTTGTACTGCCCTGCCATTTTAGCACCTCAAGAAACGACATAGGCAGTCATGAATTAAAGGCTGTGTAAATTCCAGAAAATGTACCCTAGTTTGTAGGCACTATAACTTTTGCGCAAACCAATAAATATACACTTATTGACATTTTTTTTACCAAAGACATGTGGCCGAATATATTTTGGCCTAAATGTATGACAAAAATTGAGATTATTGGATTTTTTTTAGAACAAAAAGTAGAAAATATCATTTTTTTTCAAAATTTTCGGTCTTTTTCCATGTATAGCGCAAAAAATGAAAATGGCAGAGGTGATCAAATACCATCAAAAGAAAGCTCTATTTGTGGGAAGAAAAGGACGCAAATTTCGTTTGGGTACAGCATTGCATGACCGCGCAATTAGCAGTTAAAGCGACGCAGTGCCAAATTGTAAAAGGTGCTCTGGTCAGGAAGGGGGTAAATCCTTCCGGGGCTGAAGTGGCTAAGGACACCACGGCCGGCTTTCCAACCCCTCACCTTAACAACCAGCTTATACTATGCCCTGATTAGGCAAGGCTTTGCCCAATGATGCAAAATGGACTGTGCAGTGTGCAGTGCATTGCAGGGTGTTTGGTAGGGTGAACATCCTGCAAATTCAGGTGTTGGATGAACGAGCCGAACAGCCTATATTGTGGTTTTGAAAAAGCACTATCTTCGTGTGAAACGCGTTAACCCTTTTGTCTCCTTTGCCATGTTTGCTTGTTTTTACCACTTTTGACACAAAAAAGCAGATATTGCATCATGTGGGAGTGCAGCAGATCGTCTTTCTTTGTTCTATATGTTCGGCCAGAACTCATGCTCGGCCCGAACTGTTCACCCAACACTATTAACCATACACACATGCACTCAGACAGGACAACTAAATATATTTCATATTCTGGGAACCAAAACAAATCAAAGTTTAAATCTGAACTCAGTGTAAAATTACTTAAAAGGCTCAGGACATTTTTTGAATAATTCTGCGCCCATGAACCAACTCAAAGAGTAAAAACTCTCTGATAGCCTAGGGAACCTGCCATATGTGAAACAAAAAATGAGGCAGTAAACAATCCCATTAACATCCTGCTTTTTCAACTTTCTTGCGCATTTTTCACCTTAGGGTTTTGTTGAACCATTCCACAAACCCATCAGTTTGTACATAGTAGATGAGGTTGAAAAAAGACACTTCTACACAGAAGTCCACAAGTGCCTATTTTTAAACAATTTGGAGAGTTTTTTTCATAATATTTGATGTAAACATGTGCCCTGATTGGTCAGAATCTCAGATGTCTTGCTGATGTTTTATACTGGTTATTTGTACCTGTGTTGTTAAATTTACATGCAAATGTGTAATTTACTTAAGACAATCATATGTGGTGTGCATAAACAACATTATTGGGATAAAAAGGTTTAGCTATCTGCTCCTTGAGACAGAACAGGGACCACCTCCAGACATTGGGTGCATGGTCAAGAACCACTAAAATGTATTTTTGTTCCCCAGCTCATTTGACTAAATGGTCCACCAAGTCAATGGCTATGTGATCAAAGGGTACTTATAATGTAGCTTTGATATTGATACTATGATAGCAGTAGTACCAGTGGAGTCTGAGATGCATGCACCAAATCTAACATGTTTAGCCTAAAAGTCTCAGGTATCACCAGTTGTTCAACCAGTTCATCATCCTGTTAATGACACTATATTACAGATCATGAATGCAAAATGTACCATACAGTAGTCTGTCCCAGGTTGCTGTGGCTCACCATTTAATACAACAACCTGGTCCTTGGCAGGGATCAGAGCCAGGGCCTTCATCTAAGAATATCAAAATCTGGAAGACATTGCTCAGAAAAGAGACCTCAGATTATAATCCTGAAAAGACCACAAGCGGACCTGGGGCAGTCTCTGCAGTTTTACCTTTCATCATCAACAGAGGTTCCCCTTTATTAGAAATGGCTTCACCCACCTGAGGGCAGGTTAGATGAGACAATCATTTCTGTTGTGAGCAATGGTTTATAGTCACAGTATAGCTGAAGGAGTGGAGCAGAGGGGGATCCATTTGATGGTACATATAACAAGTTAATGTAGACCTACTTATTCATTTATGGATCTTTAGATCTGGTAAGTGCATTGTGGAGTGGGGGAAGAAGGAGTGAGCACGAAGGAGGAGGTGCATCTTAGCACTGGCATATTTGAGTGTGAAAAAGTAGCACTTTCACACTGGAGTTATTTATGAAACTGCTTTAGGATATTGATTCATCTGAGTTGGCTTTGTAATTATATTTCAGAGATAATTACACATTGGATGTTAAAAGTGAGACTTTTTGGAGAGCTTTTTATGGACTAAGGAAACACTGCATTATTATGAATTATTGTTTGATTGCATAGTATGAAGCACTTAGAATGTTTTTAAAATATTTTGTGTATTTTTATTACTGAGCACTGAAATATGTTTATACTTTTTAATATCTTTTGAAATGTATATTTTTGTATCACCCTAACCTTTAGTGAGGCAGTTCCCACTGAGGTAGACAGGGTTATCTGGGCCACAGTATAGTCCTTCACATCGCTATGCACATAAATGACACCTAATTGTTTCCCATGTATAAGCTTTCTCTTCTATTTGTCTGTTCGGAGAAGGGTAATGACACTTCCACAGTCAAGGAATGCGACAAACTCCTGTGTATTACCCTTCACTACACACTCATGCAGATTTACATATGCATACATGAATTTCCCTGGCCCTATGTTTCATTCCATCACTTTGTCCTGCTTTGAGGACCATCCCGGACACTTCTTGGGAGGATCGGGTGGTAGTGTGCTTTTGGCAGAAGTAATCTTCCTCGTGCCAGGTACATTCCCTTGCTTTGGAGCAGCTCTTGTTGATGAAAGGGCCACTAAGAAACCCTCCATACAGTTGTATCATTTGACTGTTACAGTTCCTTGGGAAGACCATCCACAAAGTATGTCCAGGGTGACAGCACAACAATCTTATGCCGTGTACACACAAGCGGACTTGAGTCCGACGAAAGTCTGAAGAACTTTTCGACGGAGTTCCGACAATGTTCCACTGAAACGGACTTGCCTACACACGATCACACCAAAGTCCGACCGTCTAGAACGCGGTGACATACACCAGGTCCGACAAGACTATAAAATGGAAGTTCAATTGCAAGTGCTAATGAGGAAATGTGGGGAATTGGCGCTGCCCTATGTAATATATGTTATATGAGGGTCTAGGAATTAAATAAATAAGTAAATGAGTGATTAAATTGGTGACAACAAAAGTGTATGTAAAAGAATAAATAGGTGTTTAAGTAACTATCCCCCTATATGTGCACAAAAATAATTGATGTAAAATCCTGCTAGGTGAATGTGCACATCTTTTTTATCATGTAAATGAATTAAGTTTATATTTGCTCCATTACCACTGGGGGCTTATATATAGATAATAAACCAGATGAAAATAATAAACCAGGTGAAAATAATAAAGTTATACAATATATTTATATAGGGGGTCCAAGAATCCACTGTTTAAGTGCTCGTGGTAACCATGTATGGTTACCAATTAGCCCGCTAGATGTAGTAATTAAAGTGCACTGAGTGTAAAGTGAACGAAAGTGCAACAAACTATAAGTTGCTATAGATTAAATGCCCTCAAATTCATATATATATACACCATAAAAGATACAGTTATAAATATAAATATATATGCAGGAATTAAAACAGATATCATTAAACATTTATAAAAAAGGCACCAAGTGTAAATACACCATCTGTAGACCAGTCCATAAAATTGGCATATACTGGAATAAAATGTCTAGTAAATACACCATCTGCAGACCAGTCCCTATAATTGGCATATACTGGAATACTGGAATAAAATGTCTTGTATGTGGAGATCAGGGTCAATTGACTTGCATTCAGGAATATTCAAAGGGTGATGTAAGGTGACTTCCGTGCAGGTAAAGTACAATGAAAGCTGGTGACTCCAAGTGCTCCCCCCCGATGTTGCCCCACTCACCAGAATCCATCACCCCCGAGGGGGTATTGGGCAGAGGAGTGGGTGTCTTTGGGTAGCTGTCTCTGGTGTCCCTCTTAGGCTCCACTCACCATGAGTGTCTTCTGTTTAGACCGATACTGTGGGTCCCCTTATGCTAATCCAAATCCGGATACCTTCACTAGTGTCCACCTCCGTGCTGTTAAATCCTCCTCACACACAAAGAAATAAACAGGGGGCTTGCATGGTGAAGTATGTCCGGTTTAATAAGGATTGAATATACAATACAGCGTAACAACCGTAAGCAGTCGCGGCTAAGGGCTGAAGATGAGATCAGGAAATTTTTCTCTTATAATAATTCTTTATAATTCAGTAATTTTCCAATATTTTTAACTTAATTTTTTAATAATAAATATTTTTAATACTAATTATATAAATAAAATTTTGGTTTATAGTTTAATAAGGTTTATTTTACAATATTTAAGATATCCTCATTTTGCACTTGGCATCTTGTATATCTGACCAATTATCCTTAAGACCCGGCAGATAGCCAGCTGTATGCTATTAATGTGCGTAATGTGTAAGGAGATATGACTGTTAGACGGGACATTGTTGTATTGTTTGTATAGAACTGCGGCTCTGTCATCCACATACACATACCCCCCGTATGGTATCTACATGATTAGGGGCGGTCCGATGGAGCCGGGAGGGCTATATCTATGTGTGAAGCATGAAACGTCGACACCGTTCTTGACAACGTCTGATGACGAAACGCGTAAGGCGGAGTCACGCTCACACGTCATACCAGGAAGAGTCGGCTGGAATGCAAGCTGGGACGCAGGATCGTTTCTATTTCCTGATCTCATCTTCAGCCCTTAGCCGCGACTGCTTACGGTTGTTACGCTGTATTGTATATTCAATCCTTATTAAACCGGACATACTTCACCATGCAAGTCAATTGACCCTGATCTCCACATACAAGACATTTTATTCCAGTATTCCAGTATATGTCAATTATAGGGACTGGTCTGCAGATGGTGTATTTACTAGACATTTTATTCCAGTATATGCCAATTTTATGGACTGGTCTACAGATGGTGTATTTACACTTGGTGCCTTTTTTATAAATGTTTAATGATATCTGTTTTAATTCCTGCATATATTTTTATATTTATAACTGTATCTTTTATGGTGTATATATATGAATTTGAGGGCATTTAATCTATAGCAACTTATAGTTTGTTGCACTTTCGTTCACTTTACACTCAGTGCACTTTAATTACTACACCTAGCGGGCTAATTGGTAACCATACATGGTTACCACGAGCACTTAAACAGTGGATTCTTGGACCACCTATATAAATATATTGTAGAACTTTATTATTTTCACCTGGTTTATTATTTTCATCTGGTTTATTATCTATATATAAGCCCCCAGTGGTAATGGAGCAAATATAAACTTAATTCATTTACATGATAAAAAAGATGTGCACATTCACCTAGCAGGATTTTACATAAATTATTTTTGTGCACATATAGGGGGATAGTTACTTAAACACCTATTTATTCTTTTACATACACTTTTGTTGTCACCAATTTAATCACTCATTTACTTATTTATTTAATTCCTAGACCCTCATGTAACATATATTACATAGGGCAGCGCCAATTCCCCACATTTCCTCATTACCATTTTCAATTAATTCCTCATTAGGAATTAATTAAGGGGAGGCTGCAGCTCTTTCTAATAGCTATTTCCTAAGCGCGGACTTTTTAGTATTCAATTGCAAGTGCGTCACCCTTTGGGCCCCTTCTGCTAATTTCGTGTTTACCTCATGTTAGTAGAAGTTTCAGAGACGATTTGTGCTTTTCAGACTCTTGTTTTTTCAGATCGTTTAACTGTTGTTCAGTTTGTGCTTGTGAGGTTTGTATCTGATTTTCAGTGCGTGTAGTCAGTTCGCATTGGTTTATTTAGTGCATTCTTGTCCGCTGGTTGCTGATTTTCAGCTCGCTCTTCATAGGCATTCCCCGTGACGTCACAGGGAAGTCCCGTCAAGTCACCGTGCGTCAGAGGGGGGCGGGGTCACCGGGTGGCCCCGCCCCCCGTTATTTAAGAACTGTCAGACGAGGAGCGCCGTCACACAGCGGGAGCCTCCCTCCATGCCAGCATGGGTGCGGAGCTGCCCGGAGAAGAAAATGAAGAAGAGAAGATGAGAAGAAAAGAAGAAGAGAAGAAGATGAAGAAGATGAAGAGAAGAGCGGGAGCCTCCCCCCATGCCATGGGTGCGGAGCGGCCCGAGGAGAAGAAGATAGAAGACGCCACGGAGGAGATGCTGGATGAGAACGCCGGAGGAAGAACCAGAAGAACCAGAAGAACCAGAAGAACCAGAAGATGAAGGAAGATAGAAGAAAGAAGAAGTATTTAAATAAAGGAATTGTCAAAAACTGTCTCTTGTCATTTTTAACATTTTTGACAGTTTTTTAGTGAAATGGTAGGGGTACTTATGTACCCCCTTACCATTTCACACAGGGGGGGCGGGATCTGGGGGTCCCCTTGTTAAAGGGGGCTTCCAGATTCCGATAAGCCCCCTGCCCGCAGACCCCCACAACCACCGGCCAGGGTTGTGGGGATGAGGCCCTTGTCCTCATCAACATGGGGACAAGGTGTTTTGGGGGGCTACCCCAAAGCACCCTCCCAATGTTGAGGGCATGTGGCCTGGTACGGTTCAGGAGGGGGGGGCCGCACTCTTGTCCCCCCCTCTTTTCCTGCAGCCTGCCAGGTTGCGTGCTCGGATAAGGGTCTGGTATGGATTTTTGGGGGGACCCCACGCCGTTTTTTTTTTTTTGCTGCGGGGTTCCCCTTAAAATCCATACCAGACCTGAAGGGTCTGGTATGGAATTTAGGGGGAACCCCACGTCATTTTTTTTTATTTTGGCCGGGGTTCCCCTTAATATCCATATCAGACCTGAAGGGCCTGGTATGGAATTTAGGGGGACTCCTACGTCTTTTTTTTTTTTTTTAATTTTGGTTCGGGGTTCCCCTTTGGGGAATTCCCATGCCGTTTTTATCAATGAACTTCTATGTGTATTGTCGGCAATGCAATAGCCGCGGTAGTTTTAAATGAGTTTTTCCCTTCAAAATGTCATTTTGCTGTCAGACTGTTCTAAACACAGGAAACATGCGCCCCTTTACAGGCATACTATAGACACCCCCCAGGTACGAAATTTAAAGGGATATTACACTTTTATTGTTTGACTTTAAGCATTATTAAAATCACTGCTCCTGAAAAAACGGCCGTTTTTAAAAAAATTTTTTGCATTGATCCATGTCCCCTGGGGCAGGACCTAGGTCCCCAAACACTTTTTATGACAATAACTTGCATATTAGCCTTTAAAATTAGCACTTTTGATTTCTCCCATAGACTTTTAAAGGGTGTTCCGCCGGCATTCGAATTTGCCGCGAACACCCCAAATTGTTCGCTGTTCGGAGAACTTGCGAAAAGCCAATGTTCGAGTCGAACATGAGTTCGACTTGAACTCAAAGCTCATCCCTACTCACCGCTTTATGGGGTGACCATTGCAGGTTCATGCTCTCCTGCAGTATGGAGTCCCATTGCTTGGGCTGCTAAAAGCGCCAGATAAGTATGGGAGCCCGTTTTTCTGTGGATCTTTTTGGGGCTTGGTGGGTTAACAGGAGCCAGTTTTTCTCTCCTATATATTCCCTTGTTCGGCATACTACAACCCTGAATGCTTAAATGCTTGTGCTTTTTACAAAAACGCTATGAGGTTTTTGCCTACCTCCACAGCATGCCTCATGTGCCTGTGTAACTCTCCTCTGAGTGTGCAGTGCTTCGCGCGCGCTGTTCGGCTCTGCTTTCCTGGCGGGGGAGCGGGGCCTTGGCGTGATACCACGGTGCATGCACAGTAGCACTGTGAAGCCGTCGGCGGCCATCTTGGGACTCCCAGACCGCTCTCTAGTATATAAGAGAGCTTACTGTCAGTAGAGGAGCAGCAGCCTTGGAATTTTCAGAAAGGATACACATTTCCTCCGACTCCTCTGATATTGAGGTTTCTTCAGCGCCTGACGATGGAGAAAGTCAGTCTTGGCAGTAACCCCATACTGGCCCAAGAGACCGTGGTTCACACTCCTAGTCAACCAGGCTGTAGTTTTTCATTAAACTTCTTATTGCAGTACCCTCCCTGTAAGCGAGTTATTTACCATTGGTATGCTGCCATGGAGGCACCAGGAGAACGGAAAATTGAATACTTACCTTTCCGTAATTTTCCTTTCCTGGTGCCAACCTATGGCAGCATACACCCTCCCTTCAATAATCCTTAGTTTTCTGAGATCTAGTTACAAGAATGACGGTGGGGAGGAACAACTCTTTTATTTATAGAGTTAAAGTGGTCCTGTGGGTTGGTCGGGGGCGGAGCAACCAACCATTGGTATGCTGCCATGGGTAGGCACCAGGAAAGGAAAATTACGGAAAGGTAAGTATTCAATTTTCTGTTATCTTGCTCTGTATGTATGTGTGTACACACACACACACACACATCTACACTCAGTGACTACTTTTTTCTGTACAGCTTTTCATTTTAAAAAAATAATAATGATCTCAGCAACACAATTAATTTATGCATCTAGATGTATTGAAGACAACTTTATGAAGTTCAAACTGCGCATATGAAAAATGTAGAAAAATAGGGTTTGTGTTTTTAATGATATATGGGATGGGATGGATGGTGGGAGTATTTAAAAAACTGCTTATTTAGAACTATTTGCATGAACAACTTTCTCTATGTTACATAGATAATTGTGTTAAAATTGAGAAAATATTCCCCATCACATTGCATCGCCCCCGCCAAATCGCATCACCCCCGCACATCGCATCAGCACATTGCATCGCATCGCCCCCAGCACATCGAATTGCATCAACACAACGAATTGCATCGCCCCCAGCACTTCGCATTGCCCCAGCACATCGCATCGCACTGCCCCCAGCACATCGCATCGCACTGCCCCCAGCACATCGCATCGCATCGCCCCAGCACGTCGAATCACATCTCCCCCAGCACATCGCATCGCACTCCCCCCAGCACATCGCATCGCCCCAGCACATCAAATCACACTGCCCTCAGCACATCAAATGGCATCTCCCCCAGCACATCGAATCGCCCAAAGCACATTGCATCACCCACATCTAATCACATCGCCCCAGCACATTGAATAGCAACGCCCCCAGCACATTGAATCGCATCGCCCCAGCACATCAAATTGCATTGCCCCAGCACATTGAATCGCATCTCCCCCAGCACATCGAATCTCATCGCCCCCAGCCCATTGCATCACGCCCAGGATGTCAAATCGCATCGCCCAAAGCACTTTGCATCACCCCCAACACATCGATTTGAATCAACACATCGAATCCCAATGCCCCCAGCACATCGAATTGCATTGCCACAGCACATCGAATTGCATCTCCCCAGCACATTGAATTGCATGGCCCCCAAGCACATTGCATCACCCCCAACACATCAAATCACATCAGCACATCGAATCGCATCGCCCCTAGCACATCGCATTGGATCGCATCGCCCCCAGCACATCGCATCAGCACAGTGGGGAGGGATGGGATGAGGTGGGATGTGATGAGGTGGGGTGGGGTATCGATCTATATCTATATCTATCTGTATCTATACACACACACACATACACAAAAAAAAAATCTAAAAAACAAAAGACTGCAAGAGTATTAAAATACAATATCAATTTTATTAAACATTTGAACAAAAAGAAATCAATAATATACAAAAATTTTTTTATAAATTAGTATATATAAAGCATAATATGAGAGAGAGAGAGAGAGAGAGAGAGAGAGAGAGAGAGAGAGAGAGAGAGAGAGAGAGAGAGAGAGAGAGAATAGCGAACAAGAGAAGAGCGAGTGAGAGAAGAGCAAGCGAGAGAGAGATATAGAAAGACAAGAGCGAGCGAGTGAAGAGCAAGAGAGAGAAAGAAATAGAGAAGAGCGAGTGAGAGAGAGAGATAGAAAGACAAGAGTTAGCGAGTGAAGAGCAAGAGAAAGAGAGAAAGAAATAGAGAAGAGCGAGTGAGAGAGAGAGATAGAAAGACAAGAGTTAGCGAGTGAAGAGCAAGAGAGAGAAAGAAGTAGAGAAGAGCGAGTGAGAGAGAGAGATAGAAAGACAAGAGTTAGCGAGTGAAGAGCAAGAGAAAGAGAGAAAGAAATAGAGAAGAGCAAGCGAGTGAAGAGCGAGCGAGTGAAATAGAAAGAGGAGAGAGAGAAATGGAGAAGAGTGAGCTAGTGAAGACTGAGCGAGCAAGAGAAGAGCAAGCGAGGAGAGAGAGGCAGAAATAGAAAAAGAGAAGAGTGAGCAAGTGAAGAACAAGAGAGAGAGAGAGAAATAGAGAAGAGTGAGCAAGTGAAGAGCGAGAGAGTGAAGAGATAGAGAGGGAGAGAGAGAAATAGAGAAGAGTGAGCTAGTGAAGAGCGAGCTAGAGAAAAAGAAATAGGAGAGAGAGAGAGAGAAAAAAATAGAGAAGAGAGAGCTGGTGAAGAGCAAGAGAGAGAGAGAAATAGAGAAGAGTGAGCTAGTGAAGAGCGAGCAATAGAAAGAGAAATAGAGCGAGAAATAAAGAGCAAGCAAGAGAAGAGCAAGCGAGTGAAGAGCGAGAGAGAAATAGAGAAGAGTGAGCTAGTGAAGAGCAAGCGAGGAGAGAGAGAGAGAGGCAGAAATAGAAAAAGAGAAAAGTGAGCAAGTGAAGAGCAAGTGAGAGGTAGAGAAAGAGAAATAAAAAGAAAGAAATAAAGAAGAGTGAGCTAGTGAAGAGCGAGAGAAGAGCAAACAAGAGCGAATGAGAGGAGAGAGACAGGAAGAAAGCGAGTGAGTGAGTGAAGAGCAAGCGAGAGTGAGATAACTAGATAAAGAGAAGAGCGAGAGAGAGTGTGTGAGAGAGAGAAATAGAGAAGAGCGAGGGAGTGAAGATCGAGCGAGAGAAGAGCAAGCGAGAGAAGAGCGAGAGAGAGAGGCAGAAATAGAAAAAGAGAAGAGTGAGCAAGTGAAGAACAAGAGAGAGAGAGAGAAATAGTGAAGAGTGAGCTAGTGAAGAGTGAGCTAGTGAAGAGTGAGCGAGTGAAGAGTGATCGAGTGAAAAGCGAGCGAGAGAAGAGCGAGCAAACTAGAGAAGACTGAGCGGAAGTAGAGAGAGAAATAGAGAAGAGTGAGTGAGTGAAGAGCGAAAGAAAAAGAGGGAGAGAAAGAAAGGGAGATAAGGAGAGCCATATCTTAGGATGAGTATAAAGGATAAGGAGGTGGAGAATTAGGGTAGCTGATGAGAAGGATCATAAAAGGTGGCGGTTCTGGAATATTGATGCGGAGGAGTAAGATAGTGGATGAGATGGTGGATAAAACTTGAAGGTGAAGGAAAATGGAGGAGGTTAGCGTATGTACGATAGAGGTGGAGAACGATGAAAGATAGTGGATGAAGGAGGAGGGAGAGGACGAAAATGAAAGATGAAGGATAGAGAATGTGATGGTGCATAAAGGATGAATTTGATGGAAGATAGTGGATAAAAGAGGTAGAGAAATACAGTGGAGAATAGAGGTGGAGAAATACAGTGGAGAATAGAGGTAGAGGAATACAGTGGAGAATAGAGGTAGAGGAATGCAGTGGAGAATAGAGGTAGAGGAATGCAGTGGAGAATAAAGGTAGAGGAATACAGTGGATAATAGAGGTAGAGGAATACAGTGGATAATAGAGGTAGAGGAATACAGTGGATAATAGAGGTGGAGGAATACAGTGGAGAATAGAGGTAGAGGAATGCAGTGGAGAATAAAGGTAGAGAAATACAGTGGATAATAGAGGTAGAGGAATACAGTGGAGAATAGAGGTGGATGAATACAGTGGAGAATAGAGGTAGAGGAATACAGTGGAGAATAGAGGTGAAGGAATACAGTGGAGAATAGAGGTAGAGGAATACAGTGGAGAATAGAGGTAGAGGAATACAGGACATCCACATGTGTTCTGGCAATAAAGGGCTTTGTTCCCTTTTTAAAAATGGTGCTGTGATCCGCCTAAAAACGCGTAATTTCCTGCCTGCAAATAACACGTTTTCCTGACGCCTCCATGGCAGCACACGCTGGGTTGTGACTCCGCCCCCACAACCTGACAGGATTGGTTAGCTATAAGTTTGAAGGGGAGACACCCCGCTGCATTCTCTTTTTTATCCTCACCTGACAGATTGGGATAAGCAGCTTGCTCCTGTTGTCAAGATAAAGAAAAAGCCTCTTACCGCACTCGTCCCAGCAGGTTCAAGCCTCTCCTGTTTGGAAGTCCCTCCTGTACAGTCTCGAAAGAACCGTCATGGCCGCCGAGGCCGCCTCCTCCACTCTGCAATTGGCCTCAGGGCCAAGTTCTGCTTTGGGAAGGTAATGCCCTTCTCCAAGATGGCACCGAGGCGTTCGGGACGCTCTGCGCATGCGCGGGAGCGTCATTTTGCCGCGACGGCGGCGGCAGATTTAAAAGCACAGGTATTTCTGTGTTTGTTTGCTGAGCATTATCACAAATACCTGAATTTCACTGTGCGTTCAACTGCTTTGCCAGAAAACAACTCAGCAAGACCAGGTAAGTCAAATTATCTGATTTAGCCTTTTAAAAAAAAAAAAAAAAAAAGAGTAAGGGTTTTAAAAAAAAAAATAAAAAAATTTTTTTTTTTCTTTTTCTTCTCTCTTATTACTCTTCAGTCTTACTGTCTTACTTTCACTATGGAGGCCACTGCCCGCGCAGGCCACCATCAGCAAACGAGGTAAGAGGCCATTCGTCATTGGTAAGTATTGAAGAAGGGTAGAGAAAAAGAGAGCCAACCACTAACGCTGCGTTTTTGGCAGCCCTACCAGGTCAAGAGCCGCAAGTTCCAGGCATGAGAGGAGATCAAGTCATGCGTCAAGCAAGAAGTCTCGCAGAAGCCGCTCAAGATCTTCTTCTCGCCACCGAAGACATAGCCGCTCACGTCACAGCCGCTCAAGACGCAGCCGCTCCCGTCACAGTCGGTCACACTGCAGACGGTCACCTTCATCACACCGCCAAAGCCGCCACACCCGTCCTGCAGCAAATGCTTGCTGGGTGTGCGGCGCACCAGCCTTGCCAGATAAGCTAGTCTGCAGATCCTGCTTCAATGAAGCAGCAAAGGACAAAGAGCTAGACGCAGCAGTGGCTACGGAGCTCATAAGATTATCTGTGCGGGAATCCATAAGGGAGACAACAGCACCACTAATCGCTAGGCCTACGCCCAGCACATCGGTAGCGGATGACCTCCAACCCCAGGCATCAGAACCCTCCTCAGGAGATGAGGATCAGGACATGTCAGCAGGTTTTGATTTCTCCCTAGTACAGCCTTTCGCAAAGTCAGTCAAAGAAGCGATAGGCTGGGAAGAAGATAAAGCGGAGCCGCAGAAAGTCCGGAAATATTTCCCAAATTTAAGGAAAGAACCAGAGAATTTCCCTTTTATAGGTGAACTGGAGGATCTAATTAAAGATGAGTGGGAAAGATCTGATAAGCGGTCCAGTCTCACCAACAGACTGACAAAAATGTATCCTCTGAAGGAGTCAAAAGTCAAATCATTGATGAACTCCCCAGTAGTTGACTCCTCCTTGATGCGTCTTGCACGGCATGTCACTCTGCCTATTGAAGACGCAGTTTCCTTTCGGGATGTTCTGGATCGGAAATTGGATCTGGAATTGAAGAAAGCATACTCCACTGCTGGGGGCGCGTGCAGACCAGCAATTACCACAGCAACAGTGGCTAAAACCATATCAGGTTGGGCAACCAAGGTGCAGAAAGATCTGCAAGACGGTACTGAAGTAGACAAAATAATATCTTCTCTTCAGGAGATCAAGTTGGCAGGTGACTTCGTGGCAGAAGCTTCAGTGGATATTATAAGATCCTCGGCGAGATCAATGCTAGCCTCAGTCACGGCAAGAAGGGCCTTGTGGCTGAAACCATGGATGGCCGATACTGCATCTAAAACAAACTGGTGCAGAATTCCATATGATGGCTCAAACCTGTTTGGGTCTAAATTGGACACCGCTATCTCAAAGGTAACAGGAGGGAAGCCGGGATTAATTCCCTCAGACAGAAGACCCAAAGCCCAAAAGGGTTCCTTCTTCAGGCGCAACCTTCCTGAGAAATATAGGGAAGCTAGATCCTACCGTCCTGGTAGGGAGTTTAGAAGAGACTGGAAGAACACAAGACCTTCCTTCCTAAGGATGCAGAAGTCCAAGCCTACCCTGGCAGGGGAGCAGCAGAAGTCTTTTTGAAGGTTCGCCTGCCCACCCAGTACAGGTGGGCGCCAGGCTCAAGGACTTCGTACAGATTTGGTCAAGCCATATAAAGGACCAGTGGACTCTTTCCATGATCAAATTTGGACACAAGTGGAAGTTTATGGGCAAAATTCCAAAGAATCACTTCCAATCAACAAGACTGCCATCTTCACTAGTCAAAGGGAAGTTACTATTAAAATATATAGTGCAATTGAAGGAGAAAGGGGCAATCCTGGAGGTTCCGTCAGATCAAAAGGGGAGGGGGTTCTATTCCCCACTATTTTTGGTAAAGAAGAAGACCGGAGACTTACGTCCTGTATTGGATTTAAAAAATCTCAACAGGAACATAAAAATAGAGGCCTTCAAAATGGAGAGTCTGCAGTCCATACTTCTGGCAGTGAACCTGGGTGACTGGATGCTCTCAGTAGATTTATCGGACGCTTACCTACATATTCCAATTCATCCCGCCTTTCAAAAATTCCTCCGATTTGCCATCAACAAAAGCCACTTCCAATTTCAGTGCCTTCCTTTTGGCATCTCGTCGGCTCCCAGGACATTCACCAAGGTCCTCCTACCCTTGGTTGCATTCCTCAGGGAAAAGGGTCTGCGAGTCCACCATTATTTGGACGACATCCTGCTCTTGGCAGAAGATCAAGAAACCTTGCTATGTCATCAGAGAATCTTACTCACGACTCTCCAAGACTTCGGTTAGCTAGTCAACTGGAAAAAGAGCAGCTTACAACCCACACAAAACATGGTATTCCTGGGAGCGGATCTGAACACCAAATTGAACAGGGTACAACTCCCTCAGGAGAAGATTCAGCCTCTAGTACAGAAGATGTGGAGATTACTATCAGCGAGGCATCTTCCAGCCAGAATCTGCTTGAGTGTGCTAGGTTCCATGGCTGCAACCCTGCCCATGGTGCAATGGTCACAATGGCATATGAGAGTCCTCCAAAACTCCTTTCTGAGGCAGTGGGATGGAGTATTGATGCGTCAGACCATTACTATCTCCAGACCAATGAAGCAATCAGTGTGGTGGTGGACACACTTGACCAACCTCAGGAAATACAAGCTGATAGTGCCCCCAGATCCGATAATAGTCACTTTGGACGCCTGTCAGAGCAGCTGGGGAGCTCACTGTCAAGATCAAGCAGCACAGGGCCGATGGCAGTTCCGGGCCCAGGATATAGTATCGAATATACTGGAACTCAGGGTAGCTTTCCAGGCCCTCATGGCATTTGCACCAGTCCTCAGAGGGAAGAACGTGCTTATTCGGATGGACAACAAGGTGGCAGTGTCCTACATCCAGAGGCAAGGGGGTACCAAGAGTCTCACACTGATGGAGGAAGTCCGCCCTATCTTGGAATGGGCACAGGCACACCTAGCAGATTTAAAAGCAATATATGTTCCTGCGGCACAGAACATGTTAGCCAATTACCTGAGTCGAGAGACTCTTTCGAACAATGAATGGTCCCTGAGTCTCCAGGCCTTTTCTCTTCTTATGGAGACATGGGGAGTACCAGAGATCGACTTAGCAGCCACTCCTGCGAATACGAAGTGTCGGAGGTATCTGTCCAGAGCATCTTTCCCTTCAGCCGGGATAGATTGTCTAATTCACCCCTGGAACTTCAAGTTGGGGCACATATTCCCGCCAACTCCGTTAATTGCGAGATTCCTCTTCGGAGATCTTCAGCCACGGTAATCGCGGTAATCCCTCTTTGGCCGAGAAGACCATGGTTCACGACCCTATTGCAGCTCAGCCTTCAACCTCCAATCCTCCTTCCGGTAACTCCGGATTTGCTATTTCAAGGCCAATTTCTACATCCAGCTCCAGAGAAACTGCATCTTACGGCATGGAAGTTGAAAGGGTTAGGTTAAGGGAACAAGGCTGCTCACAGGAAGTAATATCGACTCTGATGCAAGCCAGGAAAAGCACCACCAACACCACCTATACAAAAATTTGGAACCAATTCTTTACAATGGCGCAGCAGAAGGGATGGGATCCTATTGCTCCAGAACCTTCTCAAATCCTAGAATTCCTCCAATCAGGAATCAACAAAGGTCTAAGTTCAAGTACCCTTAAGGTACAAGTATCTGCCTTGTCAGTAAAACAGGCACCAGATGGGCATTACATCCGCTGGTTATCCAATTCCTGAGAGCCTGCCTAAAAATCATACCTCCTAAGAAACCAGTTTTTCCATCATGGGATCTCTCAGTAGTTCTTGAGGCCTTCACCAGTCCTCCTTTTACTCCATCTGAATCAATATCTCTGTGGGATCTGACTCTAAAACTATCTTTTCTCATTGCAATCACATCAGCAAAGAGGGTGTCTGAGATCCAAGCACTGATGGCATCAGAACCTTACTTGGTATTCTTTGCTGATAAGGTAGTACTAAGACCTTCAGACCACTTCATCCCGAAGGTAGAAATTTCTTTCCACTACAACCAAGATATTGTCCTACCATCCTTCACTAATGATCAGGGTGAACCTCATCCTCTGGATGTTAAGACGACCATCATTAGTTACCTGGCGGCTACAAATTCTTTTAGAAAGACGGATACCCTCATGGTCATTCCACATGGGAACAGACGAGGTCAAGCGGCTACTTCACGTACTATCGCCTCCTGGTTAGTCAAGTCCATCAAGAAGGCATACTCCACGCATCATATGGCAATTCCTGAAGGCATCAGGGCTCACTCGACCAGGGCAGTGGCTACCTCCTGGGCAGCGTATTGCAGGGTTTCACCGGAGACGATTTGCAAAGCAGCAACTTGGTCCTCCAGACATACTTTCATTTCTCACTATAGAGTAGATTCTGCTCATTTGGCTATGGCAGACTTCGGTAGATCTGTTGTTAGAGCCAATTCTTCCGCATTATAAGGAATAAATATTATTTTCTTGCACCCACCTGACTGGCGAGTTATTTCCCAGCGTGTGCTGCCATGGAGGCGTCAGGAAAACGGAAAATTGTATACTCACCTTTCCGTAATTTTCCTTTCCTGACGCCTTTCCATGGCAGCACACAGATTCCCACCCCATTTTATGGTGATATATTTACAGAGAATGCAGTGGGGTGTCTCCCCTTCAAACTTATAGCTAACCAATCCTGTCAGGTTGTGGGGGCGGAGTCACAACCCAGCGTGTGCTGCCATGGAAAGGCGACAGGAAAGGAAAATTACGGAAAGGTGAGTATACAATTTTCCATTTTTTCAGCACAGTCATGCCCACAGACTCATGGGAAATTATGACACTCATTACCCATGAGGCAATGCAAGTAAAGAAGAGAGGTAGATTACAGTGGAATAGGAACAAGGCAGATTAGGAAGTCTGCCTAGCAACAGGGTTTTCCAGGCAAGTGAATTTTTTTTTTAAATAAATGTTTATTAGTACATTCAAAGGAAGATAATAAGGTGAAATTTATTTTTAGGGTGTCCCTCCACTTTAAATTAATTTCTAAGCCCCCTCCCCTTAAAATGTGTCCAAATGGTCTGTGTGTCCTTAAATTCATTTCTAAGCCACCCCCTTAAAATGTGTCCAAATGGTATGAGTATCCTTAAATTAATTTATAAGCCCCCCCTTAAGTTTTAGCAATGGGCCATCAGAGAGGGTGAGGAATCTGATAAGTGAGCCTTATATTTTATTCTTTAAATAATAATTAAAATAAATGTTATACTTATGTGGGGCAAGAATGCAGGAATGTTTTTTTGTTTAATCTGTTTGCAATGTTATGTGCAAAAGTACTTATATATTTTTTTCTTTTTGACTCCCCAGTTTCTTTCAACGCCACAGGAATGGCAAACTGTGGCATCCCATTTTTCCGCCTGTTTCTGACAGCAATCCATCTGGCCGAATACAAACTTAATCATACTTTCCTAGTCTGCTACATCCTGCACAATTTTTCAAGAAAAAATGCCAGAAATTATATTTCATCAGTTGGGCCTGAGGCCGGACTTACAGACAATCCTCTGATGGGCCTGAATACTGGCCATACTGGCTTGGCCCCCCAAAGCGCCCGTGAAGTTAGGGAGAAATATGTTACTTATTTTATGGGTAGGGGGGCCATTGCGATACCAGACACTGTCTGATTTTTCTTAATAAAAATAATAATGATCAGGTAAAATCTTGAAATGTATTTATTGCTTGCTTTTCTTTTTGGCTGTCTCCTAGGTTCTCCTAGTGCACTTGTAGTGCCAAGTGGATTTTCCTTTAGTAAATAAGCCCCTTTGTCATTGTAAACAAAAAATTACTTACAAAACTGTTATTGAGCATTAAAAGAAGAAGCCACACATTGTTGATTAGTAAACTTTTTAATCTGTGCACATTCACATGTGTGTTTATAATAATATTTAAAAAATATATATATATTTTTTAACAATATCATTTTTAAAAAAAAATATATATATATATTTTTAACAATATAATTTAAAAAAATATATATATCTTTTTTTAACAATATAATTTTTTAAAAAAATATATATATCTTTTTTTTAATAATATATATATATTTTTAAATATATATATATATATATATATATCTTTTTTAACAATATCCTTTTTTTTAATATATATATATATATATATATATATATATCCTTTTTTTATATTTATGTATATCATTTTTTTTATATAAAAAAATATTATTTTTTTAAAAAACTTTTTTTTTTAATTTTTTATTTTATTTTTTACAAACAGGCATGTTTTAAAACATATAACATACACACAACTCTGGAACTCAACTCTGCATCTAAAAAGGAAATGAAGAACATGATCGATTTAATGTAAAATTCTTTTAAATTCTACCCAAAACATCGATCATGTTCTTCATTTCCTGCTGCATGATGTCCAGCCGATTGCGCATGGCATCAATCTCCCCATTCCAGGCCATGATCTGGCAATCAGTCTTTGTGCGCTGTCAGTGGAAAAAGGATCGGCCGCTTCCCCTTCCACAACCAGCACATCACCTACAATTGATAAAAAAACATGTATTTAGAAATATGCAGGCATACATAGATTACCTGAAGCTGGGGTGTCAGACACTCACCTGGTGGGGTGCACATCTCTACAAAATCCTCCATCTCTCCTTCCTCCACATCCTCGGGGGGGAGGGCGCTGTCGGTGGCAAAAGGTTCCGCCGCTTCCCCTTACACAACCAGCACATCACCTAAAATCGATGAAAAAACATGTATTTAGAAATATGCAGGCATACATAGATTACCTGAAGCTGGGGTGTCAGACACTCACCCGGTAGGGTGCCCATGTCGCCCACTTCCTCCACATCCTCGGGGGGGCTGGGGCTAATGACCCATTCAGGCTGGCGAGATCGGGGGTCCCTGGTAGCCTGTTGTCTGAGTCTTTTCTCCCCTATGAGAATGAAACAAAAGATATACTTACCACACAGATATTTGAGTCCAGAAATATGAATATGAAACATTGCTTTGAAGTAGTGTACAATTGTCTATTTGGGAAGAGATCCAAGTTGAAGACATGATTAAAAATCCCTTTTAACCAAACTGCAATACTTACCTTTTTTGGCCAAGTTTCACAGATGGAGACACCCCAAGTATCCACCGAAGCACCTGTGTGGGTTACCCTAAAAAATGTGCTCTGGTGTCCCACACTAGTGCTCCTGAGTCTAGATGTGTAAACAGCTGCTGAGTGTCCTCTCCTTACATTCCACTGAATCAAGTTTGCAGTTCATTCAAGTTTCAAAGACATCTAGACAACAATGTCCTAAACTTCTTTTAATAAGACAAATTAGCAAGACCAAAAATGTATTTTAAACCCTGTATCAACTAAATACATTGTATATATTGTCAAACGATGTTTCCTTCGAACAATGTTTCCTACTAACAATGTTTCCTACGAACGAATACTGTGTCCACGAACATGACAGTAGACATTTAAAAACTGTATAACAAGTAAAGAAAAAGCACATGGAGCAGCATGAAAAGTAATAATCAGAATAGGAAATAAAAACTAAAAAACTCTATCCAGGGGGATGGCGCTGTTCGCATAATAAATATAAACTAAGAATAAATCCAATCCACTAAAATAAATGTTACAAGCTGAACGTATAAAGAAGAACAATGTGAAAGGTATATGTGAACCTCTACACCCAAACACAAAAAAATAAATAAATATATAAATAAAATAAAATAAATAAAAATAAAAATGTGTATGCACACAGATTAAGTAAAAAAAATGGCATATAATGTAAATACATTTCATCAAATAATATTAATAAGTTTTAGGTGCAACTAAACACAATATCTTAAAGGATAAAAGTATATTGTGTGGACATAATAAACAACAACTATAATGCCCCGTACACACGGTCGGATTTTCCGATGGAAAATGTCCGATCGGAGCGTGTTGTCGGACATTCCGACCGTGTGTAGGCTTCATCGGACATTTTCCATCGGATTTTCCGATACACAAAGTTTGAGAGCAGGTTATAAAATTTTCCGACAACAAAATCCGATTGCGTCAATTCTGACCGTGTGAGGCCTGTTCCGATGCACAAAGTGCCACGCATGCTCAGAAGAAATTCCGAGACGGAACAGCTCGGTCTGGTAAACTTAGCGTTCGCAATGGATACAACACTTTCATCACGGTGCAATGTTAAAAATGGTTTAATACAGCGCACTCTCTTCTTCTTTATAATGTGAGAAGAATGAAGTTTTGCTGCTCATATTCACACAGACTTCTCACAAACTTCTTTCCTTATTATTTATCAGGATTCCCTTAATATATTTAGATTTGTCACATCTGACAACATTTTTTTTGTGTTGGATTTTTTTTTTTTGGTTTTAAGGCAGAATTTTTTTTTGGGGGGGTTTGTCTTTTTTTGAAGGCTGATCTTTGTTTTATTGTGTTTTTTATTTTTACTCCAGAATATTTTTGTGTGTGTTTTGTGTGTCAAGTTACCACAACACCATTATTATCTTGTATTATTTAATCTGTAGTAGATTGTTTGGTGTTGGTGTCCCTTGTTAATTTCACATTGTATTTTGAAATGTACCTGAATCCTCACAAACAAACTGTCCTTTTTGGATGAAAACACACATAGCAGAGTATAATTTTCCAAAAACATTCATTTATTAAGGGCTCACAACTAAACAAAGAGGGAGGCAACGCTGGAGAAACAGCAGAAATGGGTGAAGCCTTGGACCCCCAGGGCAGACATCAACTATTTTCAAGCAAAATTGGTGGCCTGAGGAGTCCTTATCTAAGGGAGTGCAGTCTGGTCCAGAAGTCCCAGAGATCCGGAAAGCAGCAGATGACATCTGTGTCCCCAGGCTGTGGTCATATAAGAGTCTGCAGCTTTTGTCAGACCAGACTGAACCCAGGGTCATCACTCTCTGGTCTTCCTTCCACGCTTCCTTCCACGCTGTGGCTCTGGTGGTGGAGTTGTGGCAGCAGGAGGAGGAGGAGGATGGTCCAACTCAATCACGTCGGTCTTGGGTGTGATTTTGCCACTCACCCCCTTAGTTAGGACTTTATAAATAAGTTGCTCACACATGAGGCTTTGACCCTCCTGCATGCCCTGCAGTTTTGTGGCAGCCATGCAGGCAAAGGCCTCTTCAGGAGTGGGTAAGGCTTGGAGGGACGCAGAAGCCTCCTGAATAAGCCTGAGTGCAGAATCCTGAATGTAAATAGATGAATCTGCGCTTAGGACAATGTAAGAGCTGCTGCCTATCCCTAATTGGTTCGCCTGGGGGTCCAATTACATAGATATAATAGATACTTTGGGAATACAGATGGCGCTGCCCTATTTTATAAATGAATTCTTGGTAGGTATGAGTATCATAAGCTACAAGCTATGTTCAATAAACTATAACAAATAGGAGCTCCACCGCTAAGTGTCGTAATATGGTCTAGACCAGAAAAATGACCATATATGTGAAGAAAACCAAAGAATAAATCATAAAAATAAATACTGCCTAATTCAAGTTTGTACTTCTATTACCCCAGTGAGAAAGGTGTCTCTCATGTACAGAATTAGGTAAAAAATGTGAGAAGAAATGATTCTATATAAGATTATTTGATTAAATTAAAATTGACCCCAGAGTTCAAAAGTATTGTGACAGTATGGTGCCTGCTAGAGGGAAACAATTCTTTTTGAGTGAAAAACATATGTGAATTAAAGTGTCAGTGCAAAAGCTATTTTAACGCTCCCAAATTCTTTACAAAATATTAAATTGGGTTGACATTAACCCCAAGGTTCAAAAGTATTGTGACAGTATGGCGCCTACTAGAGGGGAACTTTCCTTTTAAGTGAAAAACATATGTGAAATAAAGTGCAAATATGTCGCTCCCAGAGTTATTGATCAGTGTATCAGTGGTAGGATCTCTAATGAGATTACAATAAATACAATAAATATTAAATCCCATAAAAATCATACATAAAGAATTGTTTGCAGTATAATGCTTTTCTTAGCAAGTGATAATGAACTTCTTAAAATATATTATCCATTTAAAACTAGAGAGTTATTATAGCCAGATGACGTAAAAAGCAAAGTTCAGTGTATATGCTGTTTTTCAGCCTTAGGAACATAAACCAGTGACTTCTGTGCGTATTTCTCAAACGGTGACTTGAAGTGCTCGCCCCCCAGTGCTCCCCCACTCACCAGAAGCAATCACCCCAACAGGGGTACCGAGCGACAGAGTGGGTGCCTTGGGATGGGTATTATTCACTCCAGTCCTGCTGCTGTTCCTCTGTTCTGTGCGATCCCTACAATGGTTCCAGGATAAGCTGTGCGTTCCAAATAGACCAGGCTACTCCACAACTTACCACCTTTGTCTGTTAAACTCTCCAAAAACCCAGAGAAAAGAGAAACACAGGGGGCTTCCTTCGTGAAGTATGTCTAGTTTATTATTGCACATAAACAATCCAAGAGTCCATAATTAAGCTAAAGAGAAGATACTAATAAAAACAGGCACCGCTGCATGCAAGGATGGGACCAGAAATGAGATGTAAGCGTGCGTCCCACCTTGCGTTCCAGCCTGCACTTCCGGGTATGACGTGTGAGCGTTTCGTCATAGGACGTTTTCAAAGACGGTGTCGACGCCTCACGCTTCACACAATAATATAGTCATACGGCTCATAGCTCTCCTCCCCTTATTATGGTAATATCGCTCGGGGGGTGGAAATGTGATAGAGCCGCTGGACTATCCATGTACACAGCAGTGTTATACATACATCCTTGACATTACTAAACAGTTTCCAACATGTTATAATCTGTTGACTGCTGCTTAGTGCTCCAAATATTCACTGATGTTATAACCCCATAATTGAGGTCCATTACACTCAGAGCTTATAACCATTAATTAATAGACATTATGTCTGAGTTATTAGTTGTATGGTCACATAGGGGGTAAAATTTCCATATATATTATATATAGTGGAAACTGATAGTAATGCAATAATTATACGTAAAATACGATAAGGTTAGATATAAGTAAAATTTAGAATGAAAATATAAATACAAAAAAGATAAAAAATAAAAATAAGCTGTAAATGAACTATAAAAATAAAAATAGGATCCCCAACAATATTGCAATTGATGGAACACCATCAATGGTATAGGCAAAAAACATGAGGTAGTAATCAGGCCCGCTGATAAAGGGGGAGGCCTAGTTATTCTGAATAAGTAGGACTATCAGGACGAGATGAACAACCTTCTGAGTATAGAAAATACGTATAAAAATCTTAAAGGGAACCCGAAGAAAAAAATATGAAAAGAAGCTTAAAACCTATGTGGGGAAAGGGAAAACTAAGGGGATTCTAAACTGTAAAGAGGCAGAATATTTGATATCTAATTCAACCAAAACACCGGTGATATACCACACACCTAAAATCCATAAAAGGTTGGAAAAACCACCAGGGAGGCTCATAATCAGTGGGATTAACTCCATCTTCTCTAGGCTGGGAGAGTACCTGGACAAATTTCTTAAACCCCTAGTGAAAGAAGGGAAATCATACTTTCGGGATAGCATGCAATTGATTCAAAAACTGCAAGAGATAAAGGGAGCAGAACAATGGTTGTTGGTGGCAGTAAATGTCAATTCCCTGTACACCAGTATTGAACAGAAGGATGGCTTACGGGGTGTGGAAAGAGCCTTGCACAGAAATACAAGTATGAAGCAGGAATAGATTGGCTATATTCTTGAGGGTCTAAAAATGGCCATGGAATGCAACTATTTTTAGTATGATAAAAAATATTATGTACAAACGAAGGGAGTAGCAATGGGAGCACGCTATGCTCCCAGCGTAGCTAACTTATTCATGGACCTATGGGAGGAAAAATACATCTACAGTAAAAACATACCCCAGATTAAGATGTATAAAAGGTATATAGATGACCTGATTATTTTATGGAACGGAACATCAGATAGTCTCACAAAATTCCTTGAGAACCTAAACACCAACAAATATGGTATCACGTTTACAGGGAAGTGGAGTTATGAGAAAATCGACTATCTAGATCTAGAAATTTTTAAAACAGGGGACAAGCTATCTACCCGTACATTTTTCAAACTGACAGATCGGAACGGGTGCATCCCCACTTCTAGTTGCCACCACCCACGATGGAAATCTAACGTTCCTAAAGGACAGTTATTACGTATATGACGCAACTGTGATATAGTTGAGGATTTTAACAAACAGGCCGACATCTTAATTGAAAAATTCCAGGAAAAAGGATACGATAAGGAGAGACTTTTCAAATTAAAAGCAAACATTTTGAAGCTAGATAGAACCTCCCTGCTTCTCAACAAGAACAAAAAAGATGAGGAGGTACCGGATGTAGCATTTATCACAGGGTTTAACAGCCAATTCAGAGATTTTGAAAAAATAATAAAAAAGTACTGGCCAATACTAATAATACAATAATAAGGAAGACCTTACCCTATCAAAACTTTTACCTGCTAAACCTAAATTTATTTACAGGAAGGCACCCAATCTAAGAGACCATCTAGTGAAAAATGTTATAGATCCCCCGAAGCCCATCAAAATCTGTCCAGAACTGAAAGGATTTTTTAGGTGTCAGAGATGTCTACCATGTAAAGTAGCCAAAAGGCAACCAAGAAAGAAGATTACATTTAAATCATGTACTGACCATAAAGAGTACCGGATCAATCAACTAATCACCTGTCGAAGTACACATGTCACGTACGTTGTGGAATGCCCCTGCCATCTCCAATATGTGGGAAGAACCACACGTCCACTCTTTGTCCGGATCAGGGAAAATAATAAAAATATCAGAAAGGGGTTCCCCAATCATAGTTTATCCAGACATTTCGACGAGGTTCACCATAGGGATCCTAGTGTACTTACCTTTTATGGAATTGACTTAGTACAGGAACACTGGCGGGGAGGTAATAGAGAAACCTTAATCTCCAGAAATTAAACTAGCTGGATATACCGGCTAGGGTCCCTTGCCCCCAAAGGACTTAACTTGGACATAGATTTAAATTGTTATATAGCCAACCCCTAGATAACTACAAGACATAAATGGAGGGGTTCAATCAAGCTACATACACAGTGATAACGGGCGTTTCAATCATCGCCTGCCCTCTCCTTTTTGGGCTTTACAATGAGGAAATTGCTATCTTCCCACTATAGAGGCACCAATCTAGGGTTCGATTGCTAGCCCTAAGTATACGGCCTCCTCTTACTTAATCACCCCCCTGGGGTTCTCCTACTTCTCATTCCACATTTCTCGTTGCTCATATTTTACCCATCACCCGTTTAAGGTTTTAAGCTGCTTTAATTAGGTTTGGTTAATGGGAGGTTAATCTAGAACTCCCAGAAGGCCACATACTTACCTCCTTGATACAAAATGTATCAATATATATTACAATTTCATAATTTATATTTTATTATGATGTTGCATACAGTGGTTGACTGATATCTTGCTGTGAGGCCCTGCCACTTGCACTAAATGTGCCCTTACCGCTTTAAGAAGGTGTGCAACCATACACATTACCAATAACACTACTATATTACGAATTTAGCCTACCCTCGAATACAAAATCACATTCCCCCTTAGTCTATGTTGGGTATATGAGAAATATGCATTTATAATATTTAAATACATTTAAAAAAAAATATATATATTTTTTATTTTCTATTTTTCATTTTTTAATGTTTTTTAATGTTTTTTATACTCTTACATGTACTCTTTATATCAAATTGCAATATTGTTGGGGATCCTATTTTTATAGTTCATTTACAGCTTATTTTTATTTTTTATCTTTTTTTGTATTTATATTTTCATTCTAAATTTTACTTATATCTAACCTTATCATATTTTACGTATAATTATTGCATTACTATCAGTTTCCACTATATATAATATATATGGAAATTTTACCCCCTATGTGACCATACAACTAATAACTCAGACATAATGTCTATTAATTAATGGTTATAAGCTCTGAGTGTAATGGACCTCAATTATGGGGTTATAACATCAGTGAATATTTGGAGCACTAAGCAGCAGTTAACAGATTATAACATGTTGGAAACTGTTTAGTAATGTCAAGGATGTATGTATAACACTGCTGTGTACATGGATAGTCCAGCGGCTCTATCACATCTCCACCACCGAGCGATATTACCATAATAAGGGGAGGAGAGCTATGAGCCGTATGACTATATTATTGTGTGAAGAGTGAGGCGTCGACACCGTCTTTGAAAACATCCTATGATGAAACGCGTAAGGCGGAGTCACGCTCACACGTCATACCCGGAAGTGCAGGCTGGAACGCAAGGTGGGACGCACGCTTACATCTCGTTTCTGGTCCCATCCTTTCATGCAGCGGTGCCTGTTTTTATTAGTATCTTCTCTTTAGCTTAATTATGGACTCTTGGATTGTTTATGTGCAATAATAAACTAGACATACTTCACGAAGGAAGCCCCCTGTGTTTCTCTTTTCTCTGGGTTTTTGGAGAGTTTAACAGACAAAGGTGGTAAGTTGTGGAGTAGCCTGGTCTATTTGGAACGCACAGCTTATCCTGGAACCATTGTAGGGATCGCACAGAACAGAGGAACAGCAGCAGGACTGGAGTGAATAATACCCATCCCAAGGCACCCACTCTGTCACTCGGTACCCCTGTTGGGGTGATTGCTTCTGGTGAGTGGGGGAGCACTGGGGGGCGAGCACTTCAAGTCACCGTTTGAGAAATACGCACAGAAGTCACTGGTTTATGTTCCTAAGGCTGAAAAACAGCATATACACTGAACTTTGCTTTTTACGTCATCTGGCTATAATAACTCTCTAGTTTTAAATGGATAATATATTTTAAGAAGTTCATTATCACTTGCCAAGAAAAGCATTATACTGCAAACAATTCTTTATGTATGATTTTTATGGGATTTAATATTTATTGTATTTATTGTAATCTCATTAGAGATCCTACCACTGATACACTGATCAATAACTCTGGGAGCGACATATTTGAACTTTATTTCACATATGTTTTTCACTTAAAAGGAAAGTTCCCCTCTAGTAGGCGCCATACTGTCACAATACTTTTGAACCTTGGGGTTAATGTCAACCCAATTTAATATTTTGTATAGAATTTGGGAGCATTAAAATAGCTTTTGCACTGACACTTTAATTTACATATTTTTTTCACTCAAAAAGAATTTTTTCCATGTAGCAGGCGCCATACTGTCACAATACTTTTGAACTCTGGGGTCAATTTTAATTTAATCAAATAATCTTATATAGAATCATTCCTTCTCACATTATTTACCTAATTCTGTACATGAGAGACACCTTTCTCACTGGGGTGATAGAAGTACAAACTTGAATTAGGCAGTATTTATTTTTATGATTTATTCTTTGGTTTTCTTCACATATATGGTCATTTTTCTGGTCTAGACCATATTACGACACTTAGCGGTGGAGCTCCTATTTGTTATAGTTTATTGAACATAGCTTGTAGCTTATGATACTCATACCTACCAAGAATTAATTTATAAAATAGGGCAGCGCCATCTGTATTCCCAAAGTATCTATTAGAATCCTGAATGTGACTCCCCTTCCTCGCTCTTTTGTATGGAAGTCGAAGGGGAGGAACCTGCGATTCGGTCAGGCTTCGACTTGTCCCAGGCTTCTCCTGGCTGACACTTAGCCCTGCCTCCTCCTGGCTGCAACTTAGCCCCGCCTCCTTCTGGCTGCCACATTCCACAGCCTCCTCCTGGCTGAGGTCTTCCTGCGTATGAAAAAGGGACATAGTTTTAGTTTTTTAGTCATCATTCACACACAATTGTCACCTCCTGACTGTTGCAAATTGAATGTTAACAAATATAACAGACTATCATTCTGAGCCCAGCATTTTTCATTTTTGTCCCAATTTTGGGTGCTCACTACTGTCTATTGATATGTAAAACACTTTTTTCAATCAGCAATTAGTGATCAATAATAACATCTAGTAAAGATCATTTCTTTATTGACAAGAAATCTGTAGAAGAATGCTATACCTGACTCCAGCTGGGCTCCTCCACTTCTTCCTGGCTGGAAGGCCCAGGTTGGACATCGGAAGCCTCAGCTGGGGTGGAAGGAAGAGTGGAAGGAAGAGTAGAGAGGGATTCCCTGACTCCAGTGTGGTCTGACAGAAATCGCACTCTCTCATAGTACCACAGCCTGGGGACATAAACGTCATCTGCTGCAGCTCCAGAGCTCTGGGAATTTGTGACCTTCTTGCGCTCCCTAAGATAAGTGCTCCTCAGGCCACCAATTTTGGCTTTTAAATAGGGGATGGTTGCTGTGGGGACCACTGGCTTCACCAACTCCAGCAGTTTCTCCAGCGCTGCCTGTCTCTTTTGTTTATTGTTATAATGAGGATGTCTCACCTGCCACAGACAGGGCAGCTCCCTGTATTTGTCTATGAACAGGGGGAGGAAGTTGTGGTCATTGAAGCCATCCATTTTCTCTGCAAGACACAACACAAGACAAACCCTAAGGTCAGGCCAAACTCTCCTAATCTTGTTACAATATAGGCTTCAATTTCGAAACTGTATAGGCCCAAGTTTAGATCTTTCTTTCGTTAGCATGATCGGCGCCTCAAATGCTCCTTCCTCCGCTCACAGATCGTACGTAATACGCACGCGTGTTGCGCTTTATACACACTGCGCATGCGTGTAACTCCGCCCGCCCCTGACGTTCTTTCTAGTCTATTCCCCGCCCCTTTTTGTTCTGCGCAGTGGGGGAAGAGCACATGGCGGGTACACAGCAGGTGCGTGCTAATTACAGGAACGAGGAGGAGCAGGAGGAAAGCCCGGAGACGTCCCGATCCAGAAGGAGATTTAAGGCCTCAAATATGTCCTTTGGGGAGATGTTGGAGATGGTGGACATCCTGAAGAAGGCCGACTATGATGGAAAGTATGGGCCTTACCCCAACCCCAACGTCAGAAAGGCCAAGACCATGGCGAAAGTGGTCAAAAGTCTGCACCGGCATTTTGGATGACGTCGATCGAAAGATCAGCTCAGGAAGCGGTGGTCGGACCTCAAATTACGAGAACATGAGCAGTACAGAAAGATCCAGAGAGTACTGCAAAAAAGAAAGTAGTTGTGCTGTGTTTCTATTCTTTTTGTGTTTATTACGTTCGTGCTGCTCCATGTGCTTTTCTTACAAGTGTACATTTTAAAATGGCAACTTTCATGTTCATGGGCACATTATTCGTTCGTATCAAACATTTTTCTTTCGGCCTATACAACACCATTATTTTAGCCATATGCATTTGGCCACATTTTTTACGCCCTACTTGTATGAAACTAATTTGGTTGTGTAGATGGCTTTGTTACTAGAATGAAATGCAAACTAGATTCTGTGTAAGGAGAGGACACTCAGCAGCTGTTTTCACATCTGGACACTGGAGCACTAGTGTGGGACCCCAGAACACCATTTTTATTAGGGGGGCCACACAGGTGCTCCAGTGTATACTATAGGGGTGACTCCATCTGTGAAGCTTGTACCAAACAGGTAAAGTATTGCAGCTTGACAAAGGACACTGAAAGTGCTACATTTTGGAACTCTGCCAAAATAGACAATTGTACTCCACTTCCAAGCAATGTTTCCTATTTATAGTTCTGCCATCAAATATCTGTGTGCTAAGTATACCATTTTTGTTTTACATAGGGGAGAAAAGACTCGGAGGACACCCCTCATCCGAGGAGACCACAGACCCCCCACCTCTGGAAGAGAGGGAAATACCCCCAACCCAAGAAGAGCAGGAGGAGGAAGACGTGGTGGAAATTGTCACCACAACAGGTGAGTGTCTGCGACCACAGGCTCAGGTAAGAGATGGATGCCGGCATATTTTTGATACCTGTTTTTTTTTGGTTTCTCTCTTTTTAGGTGATCGTGATGCTGTGGATCGGGGAGATCATGGGGTGTAGTTTACAATTGGAAAACCTCAAAAAAAACATCAATGATGTTATTCAAAAAAATAAAAACATCATTGATGTTTTGGGGTGAGTTTAAAACCCCTCCAAATCCCTTTGTTTTTTTGTGTGCTACAATGTTAAAAATGTTTTAGCGATTTTTAGAAAAGCCAAATTTGGAGGATGCACACAGTGTGTCAACATGTGCTATCTGCCATCACGGGAGATCAATGGACGCGTTTTGGGGGGTGCAACCCCTTCCTCAATAATAAAGTAGCTGAGAGGAAGGGGTTTCTCCCCCAAAACACGTCCCTTGATCCCCCGTGATGGCAGCTAGCACATGTTGACATTGGCAAATTGGTGTGCATCTTCCAAATTTGGCTTTTCCTGGGGTGACTTCACCCCATCTGAACGCAATATCAAACACAGTTCCTAAATACTCATGTCTGATATTGCCTTCAAGTTCTACCAAATGTGAACTTTGTAAGTTCAAGATTGGTGTCTTTCTTGTTGGTTTTACACATGCTTGTTTTATCTTAAATGGACATTTCATTTTTTTATAATGCCACCCCAAAAATTGTTATACAACAAACATGTAGGTTTGTTTTAAAAACCTTTTCTAAATGCACATGTGATTGTGCAGGTATTAAAAAGATTGTTAATCAAGAATGTGTGGATTATTGTCTCAATGCTACAACACTTTTGTGGTGATGTAATTGCTGCTTTCTGTGAAAATGGGGGTTATTTCCTAAGGGCAAATCCTCTTTGCACTACAAGTGCAGTTTCAGTGCAGTTTCAAGTTCACTTGTAGTGCAAAGTGTCTTTGCCTTTAGTAAATAACACCCAACAGTGCTTTGTATAAGGTTACACAATCACGCCATTTTGAGGATTCCCCACATTTCTGTCAGGGTCAGCTAAAACAAACACAAGCATTAAATGTCACCAAAGTTTTGTTTTTTTTTTGTTTTTATTTGATAAAGGCTTCACAAATTGTCTGGCATATTGATGGCCCTCCTACCCGCAAAGAACTCAAGGTATCTTAACCGGACATCATGGGCACTCAGGGAGGGCAAGCCAGGACGGCCACTTTCAAGCGCCGTCAGGGTTGTTTCATTTAGAATTCCGGCCTCAGGCCCAACCGAGCCAGCATAGTTGGCAGAATGTTGGCGTAAAAAGTTATGTAGAACACAGCACGCCAGGATTATATGATTAAGTTTATACTCCGCCATATGGATGGGTGTCAGAAATAGGCAGAACCGGCTGGCCATGATTCCAAATGTGTTCTCCACCACTCTTCTGGCTCTGGCCAGCCGGTAATTAAAAACCCTCTGTTCCGGGGTGAGGGTCCTCATCGGGAATGGGCGCTTAAGATGGTCCTCCAGCGCAAATGCTTCATCTGCAATGAAGACGAATGGGAGTCCTTCCACACTCTCTTCTGGAGGTGGCAAGTCCAAGCTGCCATTCTGGAGATGCAAAACTCCGTCTGGGCAATGACTCCACCATCAGACATCCGGCCATTCTTCCCCACGTCCACATACAGGAAGTCGTAATTAGCCGACACCACCGCCAACATCACAATACTATTGAACCCCTTGTAATTATAATAGTACGACCCCGAGTTGGGTGGTGGGACGATGTGGACGTGTTTCCCATCAATTGCCCCTCCGCAGTTAGGAAAGTCCCACCGCTGGGCAAAGTGGGAGGCCACAGTCTGCCATTCCTGTGGCGTGGAAGGAAACTGTTGAGGAAAACAAAAAAACTGAGTATTTTTGCACATAAATATGGAAAGCAGATTAGACACAAACATTCTTGGCCAACATCCAGATAACATTTATTAAGGGGAATTTTACAACACCAACGTATAAGGTACACCTATCAGATTCCCCCCCCCCCTCTCATGGGCAATTTCTAACATTATTGGGGGGGGGGAATCTTGGACAGGTAACTCTCTTCACTTCATTGAGAGATGAATGCCTAAATACAGGGTATTACTTGGAACAGTCCCTCCTTAGTTACACTATTGGCAGCCCACTGGACAGGTAAGAAGTGTCATAATACAAAGAGATAAATACACACTGTACACATTTGAGCACATTTGGACATTCTGCTATTACCTATCAAGATAATAATAGGATACAAAAACTTGAAACAGTGCCATTTGAAAGTATACAGGCAGGCCCTTGCACTACATGCTTTGGGGAATTCATCCATACATCTGACCACAAAAGAGGTGGGTATAGTGTGTATGGGTTTGGCAAAGTCAGCAGATAGATGATTGAGGATAGATAGAGAATTGGGATCAGCTGTTTTAGCAGTTGGGGGGAGGGAGGGTTCCAAATGATTTGGGAACCCCCAAAAAAAGCCTCTGGCACTCTGCCTGAATCTAAAGCACAAATCACATTTCTAAACATTTTAGGGGGTGTTTGGGGTAAAACACTACCATGAAGCTGATAAAATACATTGTTAAGTGACTACATGAGGTGAATATAGGGCCAGGAGAACATGCTGGGGAGGTAAGTTAAGGCAAATATGTATGAAGGACAACAAAAATAATTACATAAAAATCCAGCATGCATGAGAACAAAGGGGACATTCACAGGATATTACAATCATGGTAATTAGGGAATGAGAAAAGAAATACAATATATTAGCAAACATTCAATACAATAAAATGTGATATTAAAGGATAAAAATCTTACCTTTATATACTCCTTCTGCAGGACCTGGATGATGGCAGAACAGGTCTCTGGGATAATGATCCCCAGAGCCTGGGGGGAGATGCCTGTCGAGAACTTCAAGTCCTGCAGGCATCTCCCTGTCACCAAGTACCGCAGGGTTGCGATGAACCTCTGCTCCGGAGTGATGGCTTGCATCATGCAGGTATCCTGCCTGTGGATATAGGGGGTGAGCAAAGCCAACAAACGGTGAAATACGGGGTCCATCATCCTGAGAAAGTTCCTGAAATCATCAGGATTATTCTCACAGATCTCACGGAGCAAAGGCATATGAGAGAACTGGTCACGCTGAAGCAACCAATTCTTGGTCCATGAACTCCTCCCCACCCTGTTCATGGACTGGACTTGTGTCAAGGTCAGGACCCCAACACCAAGCCCCCGCACAGCACGAACTCTACGAGGAGTACGTATACGCAACATGGCTAGAAAACGGTCGGCTGCTCAGAACGAAGTAACAGAACGCACTGAAGAACAGCAAGGCCTGTGAAGAGCGACCTGAAAAACAGCAACGAGCGGGCAAGATCGCACAGAAAACTCCGATACGAACTGACTGCACGCACTGAAGAGCAGATTCAAACCCACAAGCACAAACTGAACGGCAGAAAACGATCTGAAAGCCACAAGTCTAAAAAAGCGTGAATCGTCTCTCACCAAACTTTTACTAACATGGGGTTACACGGGATAAAAGGAGCCCAAAGGGTGCCACGCTTGGTTCTGAACTGACCTTTTCTAGTCTCGACGTACGTGATGTACTTGGCCGCATTGTTGGCGATCGGAAATTCCGACAACTTTGTGCGACCGTGTGTACGCAAAACAAGTTTGAGCCAACATCCGTCTGAAAAAATCTGAGGATTTTGTTGTCAGAATATCCGATCAATGTCCGACTGTGTGTACGGGGCATAAGTGTTCAACTAATCATAAAAAATATATATATAAAAAATATATATACATATATTACGTGTAATGGGAATAAGTGTTGCGTGCCAAAAAATATATATATGTATATATGGACACAAAAAAATATATAACCACATATAAATGTGAACTCAAATGAGCATTAAAAAACAAAGATGTATAAAAACACAGTACTAGTCTGCACAAAAAATATATATAATAATGAGTGATAAAGTGACAGGTGCCAATCCAAAATAGTAAGTCCCAAATATGATAAAAAATGTGTATATGTATACGTTACAAGAAAACAGTCTGTGAAAAGTGATCCATGCAAAGGAGGGGTGGTAAACAATTAGGTGAATCTTCAGTGATCCCCACTTTCATCTGTGTCACCCTATTGTGCTTGCACTCACCGGAGCGCCCCAACCCTACAGGGGTTGCAGGCGTAGTGGATGTATTCCAACGGTGTTGTCCCCCTCTAGCACGCCTCAGATGACGTCCGTATGGACTCTTAATGCCGCTTCTGGAGAGGTGGAATACAGCAGCACGGATTCGAGGGGACACCTCATGCTAGTGGGGGACAACACTGTTGGAATACATCCACTATGCCTGTTACCCCTTTAGGGTTGGGGCGCTCTGGTGAGTGCAAGCACAATAGGGTGACACAGATGAAAGTGGGGATCACTGAAAATTCAGCTAATTGCTTACCACTCCTCCTTTGCATGGATCACTTTTCACAGACTGTTTTCTTGTAGTGTATATATATATATATATATATATATATATATATATATATATATATACACATTTTTTTATCATATTTGGGACTTACTATTTTGGATTGGCACCTGTCACTTTATCACTCATTATTGTATATATTTTTTGTGCAGACTAGCACTGTGTTTTTATACATCTTTGTTTTTTAATGCTCATCTGAGTTCACATTTATATGTGGTTATATATTTTTTGTGTCCATATATACATATATATTTTTTTTTTAATTTTTTTTTTTGGCACACAACACTTATTCCCATTACACGTAATATATATGTATATATATTTTATATATATATATTTTTATGATTAGTTGAACACTTATAGTTGTTTTTTATGTCCACACAATATACTTTTATCTTTTAAGATATTGTGTTTAGTTGCACCTAACACATATTAATATTATTTGATGAAATGTATTTACATTATATGCAATTTTTTTACTTAATCTGTGTGCATACACATTTTTTATTTTAATTTATTTTATTTAAATTATATATATATATATATATATATATATATTTTTTTTTTTTTTTTTTTTTTTTGTTTTTGGGTGTTTGGGTGTAGAGGTTCACATATACCTTTCACACTGTTCCTCTTTATACGTTGAGCTGGTAACATTTATTTTAGTGGATTGGATTTATTCTTAGTTTATATTTATTATGTGAACAGCGCCATCCCCCTGAATAGAGTTTTTTAGTTTTTTAGGACCCCACCTAGGTGGCGTCACAATTAGGGGGGCTGCAGTTCTCCTATCCCTCAGCGCAGATTTTTTGCATTTCCATAAATAATCAGAATAAGAACACACGACAAGTACTTACTTTTTTGAAGCACTTTTTTTATTCTTCTGTACTGATCTGACTCCCTCAGTTTAAGGTTGGACCAGCATTTTCTTAATTGGTCTTTGGAGCGGTGACTCAAATTCGGCTGGGTGTACGGACCATGCTTTCCATCATAATCGCTCCTCCACAAGATGTCCACCATCTACACCATTTCCTCAAAGGCCATATTAGAGACTTTAAATCTCTTCTTCCCGGATCCGGATGTTTCTAGCTCTGGGCTTTCCGCGCTACTGGAGCAATTAACACACACCTGCTGTGTCTCCGCCATGTTGCTTCTAACTATGCACCATAGAGAGAAGGGGCAGGGAATATTCGTGAAAAAGAACATCAGGGGCAGGCGACGCAGGAGGAGTTTCACACATGCGCAGTGTATATAAGGCTAACTTGAATGTGCCGTACGTACGTTCTGTGCGTAGAGAAGGGGGCGGGGAATATTAGTGAAAAAAGAAAGTCAGGGGCGGGCAATGTAGGCGGAGTTTCACGCTTGCGCAGTGTATATAAAGCTAACACGAATGTGTCGTACGTACGTTTTGTGCGCAGAGGAAAGAGGAACTGAAGTTGCGAGCTTCCGAAACGAAGGTAAATTTTATTACATTTGGAACATCAGTGGCCTATACTGCTTAATGATTGAGGCCTATGTTGGGAAAGATTATGAGAGTTTAGGCTAACATTAGTGTTTTTGTCTTGTGTATTGTCTTACAGCAAAAATGAATAATAAGTTTAAGGACCCTGAATCCATGTCCTAATTTATTGACAAGTATAGGGAGATGAGGAATCTGTGGGAGGTCAAACACAGTGCATATTACAATAAACCAGTAAGGAAGGAAACGCTGGAGAGACTTCTGGCATTCGTGCAGACTTTGATCCCAGAAGCAACCATGAAGATTTTGGAACGTAAAATTGGGATCTTGAGGAATATGTATAGGAGGGAGCCTAACAATTTCCAGGCTTCCCTGAGATCAGGAGCATCAGCAGATGATGTGTATGTACCCAGGCTGTGGTACATCGAAAAACTGTGTTTTCTTGACAACCAGACTGAAGCAAGGGAATCTCTTCCGACCCTTCCCTCCACCCTTCCCTGCAGCCTTCCCTCCACCCTTGCCTCCACCCCAGCAGAGTCTGACGAGGAACAACCTGGACATTCCATGCTGGAAGAACCGGATGCGTCCAGCTGGAGCCAGGTATATTATTATAGTGTCCCAATATTAATGATGTTAACTAGATGTTATAATTGATTGATTGATTGATTAAGGATTTTATCCAAAATATGATGTATACATATCAATTGATAGTAGTGGCCAGAAATGTTTGTCACCAGCTGGGGTCAGAATGATACACTTTTATATGTATTAACATTGAATTTGCAAGTCATGAACTGAAAATTGTGTGTGATTGATGAACGAAAAACTAAAACTATGTCCCTTTTTTATACACAGGATGAGCTCAGCCAGGAGGAAGTTCTGGAAAGTGGCAGGCAGATGGAGGCCGGGCCCAGTGATAGCCAGGAGGTGGCCGTGCCCAGTGACAGCCAGGAGGTGGGCGGGCCCAGTGTCAGCCAGGAGGTGGGCGGGCCAAGTGTCAGCAAGAAGGTGGCCGGACCCAGTAGGAGCCTCACCCAATCGCAGGTGCCTCCCCTCCGCCTTTATACAAAAAGGCCAAAGAAGGGGACGGTGACAGAGGAGGCATCACTGCACCTCATTAGAGAAGCTACGAATGTCCTCACGAGCCCCCCGATGCTGAAGAGGCCTATGGCTGCTATATAGCAAGCAGGTTGGTTAAATTGGAGAAGGGCCAATGCCTCCTCTGTGAAAGAATTATTTTTGATGCCCTTCACAAGGGGCTGAGGGGCGAGTTAACTGCCAACAGCCAAATATATGAGCAAATCCATCCTCCTCCTCCTCCTCCTGCCACGAGTCCACCACCAGAGCAACAGCCTCCAAGGAAGGCTGCAGGGAAGGGTGCAGGGAAGGCTGCAGAGCAGCATGGAGGGAAGGCTGCAACGAAGAGAAGAAAGTGATGACCTGGGTTCAGTCTGGTCTGACAGAAGACGTAGGCTGGTGTAGTACCACAGCCTGGGGACATATATGTCATCTGCTGCTGGTCTTGATCTCTGGGATTCCTCTGGGATTGTGCTCCTTATTTTATGGACTCCTCAAGATCCCAATTTTCTTTTCCACAGACTTGATGTGTGCCCTGGGGCCAAAAGGCTTCACAAATTCCAAAAGTTTCTCCAGCGTTGCCTTTATCTTTATTTTGTTAACCAGAATAAATGGATATTTTATTTTTTGAAAATACTTGCCTATGTGTTTTTATTCAAATACATTTCTAAAAGACAATGTCAAATTAACAAGGGACACCAACCTCCTTGAGGTTAAAAAAATACAAAAAAGATAATGTTATTGTGTTAACTTGAAACACAAAAAAAAAAACATTAGTAATGTTATTGTGCTAACTTGACACACAAAAAATAAAACATTATTAATGTTATCGTGGTAATTTGACACACAAAAAAAAATATGGAGATCACTAGAAAATCATTTTTAAATAATCATAAAAAAAAAGATCTTGATGAAATAAAAAATAATAAAAGATGACTCAAAAATAAATTTGTAAACATTATTATGGAGATTGGGCTTTTAAAAATACAATATCATTCATGAGATCAAGAGAAATAATCCAGAAATCTGTTTGTGAGAACTCTGTGTGAATATGAGCAGCAAAACAACTTCGTTCTTCTAGCATTATAAAGAAGATAATAATGCGCTTCATTAAACGATCACAGAATTTGCAGCATGAGGAATGTGCTAGCTCCAATATGAACACTAGTTTTACCAGACCGAGCGCTTCCATCTCTTACTTGCTTCAGAGCATGCGTCGTTTTTTCTCCGTCGGACCAGCATACAGACGAGTGGATTTCTCGATAGGAACTGGGTCCGGCGGAGTTCCGTTGGAAAGATTTGAAACATGTTCCAAATCTAAAGTCCGTCTGATTTTTGACAGAAAAAGTCCACTGAAGGTCCTATGAAGCCCACACACGGTCGGATTGTCTGACTGATTTGTTCCGTCGGACCAGTCTGGTCGAAAAGTCAGCTCGTGTGTACACGGCATTAGTGGCAGTCAACAACTCAGGTTGCAGACAGTACTGGAGCTGGTGCATCAAGTTATACAGCTGAACATGGAGAGGTTTGACTTTGTTGAACTGCCAGGCACAGACACAGCTCATCCTTATGGTAAGATTAACTTCCAGTCTGGCTAATGCTTTTTTTGTTTAGAAAAATATAAACCCATGAGCCTGGCTGAAATGTCAGCTCCACATCCCTAATGTACCTGCAAAAAACAAAATATAGAAAGGTAGGACTTTATAGGTGCTGCAATACCTCCTCTCAGAAAAAATACCAATACATATATAAAGATACAAAGATTTTATTACAAAATAGGATAAAAATAGACAAAATAGGGGTTTGTTATCCCGTTAAAAACATGAATTATCTCCACACATTATGCCCCAACCAAGACACCCCTGAAGATGGAGGTCCTTCCCTATGTTAATGCCGAACATACACATATTATTAACGTATATATCATATGATATTGTTGCGAAAATACACATTTCAAAATAGAAAAGGATGACTCATACCGGTGTGTTTCACCTGGTTGGCTCATTCAAGGGCTCAGGAATGTGCGTGGTTAGAAAGACTAGAAAAATAGAGTTCTGTCAACTGACTTTTATCAGTGTGAAAACAGATTATCTCAGGAGTATCCAGGAGGTGCACACATATTACCCTCCAACACACCCAGGCAAACTGATTTTGTATAGATATGGATGGACAGATGGATCAGAGAGCCCCACCCTTGGGCTGTGAAATCAACCCCAGATGTGGGGAGAATATGGAGACAAGTGATTGGTTGCTACGTTTATCAAAATCACAAGAAAAAGGTGGCATTAGCAAAAAAGAAAAAAGGAAAAGCATATTTATGTCTGTTTGTTTCTAAATGTATGTCATAAAAATACATATGGTAGAGAGGAGGAAGTAGCCAGAGCAACATACAAACAAAGCATCTATCCAGCATAAACATAGCAACCAATCGCTTGTCTCCATCTACTCCCCACATCTGTGGTTGGTCTCGCAGGACAAAGGTGGGGCTCTCTGATCCATCTGTCCATCCATATCTGTACATATCTGTGTTGGAGGGGAATATGTGTGCACCTCCTAGATACTGATCGTAAGTCAGTTGACAGTTCATAGAACTCTAACTAAGATAATGTCAGAAAAAAATGTAAATATTTACTTTGTATTGGCTGTATGTATATATATATATATATATATATATATATATATATATATATATATTTTTTTTTTTTTTCTAGTTTTTCTAACCACGCACCCCCTGAGCCCTTGAAGAAGCCGACTAAGCGAAATGCATCAGTATGAGTTATCCTTTCTTATTTTGAAATGTGTATTTTTGCTACAATATGATATGATATATACATTACAAATATATGTATGTACGGCATACACATAGGGAAGGACCTCGATCTTCAGGGGTGTCTTGGTAGGAGCATAATGTGTGGAGATAATTCATGTTTTTAACGGGATAACATCCCCTATTTTGTCTATTTTTATCCTATGTTGTAATAAAATCTTGTTATCTTTATATATGTATTGGTATTTATACTGAGAGGAGATTTTGCAGCACCTATAAAGTCTCACCTTTCTATATTTGTTTTTTTGTTTAATATACTGTATGTTTATTGACGAAATTTTATGTTCCATCTTGTTTATTGAAAAAAAAATTGTCACTACAAAATATTACATAGAACATGAGTTGTAAGGACGACAAGGACATTAGGCATATCAACAAGACATAAAGTAAACAAGTCATAAACATATATACTGTCGACTACAAAGTAGTTTTAAAAATAATAACAAGTACATAACATAAAGATAAGAGAGCAATACAACGGTAACTACAACCAGGATGGGTTCCAGTGGCAAATTGTGTATTGAGTGAGGCAATTGGAATCTGTGAGTAGTTAGTCTTGTTGGGACTAACAGCTTGGGCATGAAAAACTGTTATTGAAGAGGGCACCAAGGGGGTTCTAATTTAATGTAGCAATCATAGTGGAAAAGGATGATGGGCAGAATGGTACCAACATAGCCAGGATTGCCATAGAGAGAGTGACTTTCCATAGGAACCCCTGCTGGAGGCAAGCATGAGTTTGTATGTACAATACTTGTGGATTAAATCTAAGATTTCAGGCACGATAGAGGGTTGAGCGTTTTTCCATACTCTAGTTATGCTAAGCCTAGCTGCCAGGAGAATATGTATAGATGAGTGTCTCAATGGTGGGGCAAGATTTTCTATTGTCAAGTTTAGTAGAGCCAAGTCGGGGAAGAAATAATTTGGGTATGGGTTACCATAGAAAGAATCCGGAAGATTTCCCGCCAGTAGGCGTTGAGGACTGGGCATGCCCATAGGATGTGTAGAATATCGCCTGCTTTAGCACAGATTCTCCAACATAGAGGGGAGGTTTGCTTGTGAAATTTAGCAATCCTGAATGGGGTTAAATACCATCTGAGTGAAATTTTTAAGGGGAAGTTTCTACCTTTCACACCTGTGCTTAATAAGCATGGCTAAATGGGAAAGTATCTGCCATTCAAAATTAACAGCTTCTTATCCCTGTGGATCAAAAAAAAAAAAAACCTACGCTAATTGTTTATTTCTTTATAAAACATTATATATATATATATATATATATATATATATATATATATATATATATATATATATATAATATAAAATATTTTGCAAGATACAAAATTATTGTCACAAATACAGTACAGTGTATCACTGTATACATTTTGTAAATCCGTAAAGACCATAGTAAGGTTTACACTACAAAACTGCAGAAAGACAAACAATGTTTCTTGACTTACAGAACATGCCCTGCATCAAACATCACATAAAGTCTTTCAGCAATGCAGTTTTACAGGAACATTGAAACTGACCTTTGCTTTGTGTGAAGGACCTAAATCACATAAACCAGATATTGCTTAAATCTGAGAACAAGTTAATTTAATTCTATTCCCTCCACTGTGATATATAGAAGTATTCATGTCAAGGAACTGAAGAAGGATAAAAATGAAGGCACTTGCTAGCAGAGGCATGTGCACTTTTATTAAATTAGGAGTGATAAAAAAGCTACTAAAATACAGAAGAAAATACAATAATGTTGAAGACATCAGCAGGGTAAAAGTGAAAATAGAACTCATCACTTTGCAGTGAGCCTTTTATGGACTCAGGTTAAAATATTTTTACAAACCAACTGCAATAGATCAAATTTTTTTAATTCAATGTGATATAGATATGTGATTTATAATAAATCTCTACCTTGCAAATAATACACATGCATTTGAACTGAACTTAGTTAGACAATCTCAGCACAAAGGGGTTTCCCTGTTTAATTCATTTTGACTAAAACAATAAAAAAATAAAAATAAATACTACATCATTTTGTTTTAGTAAAGCCACCAAAAATTGCCAGTCTTTAACACATCGCTCTTTTGATTAGTTGTTCTGCTAAATATTTCTGTGCAATAAAAATGTAATGAATCAATGTAATAAAATGATTGAAAAATACATAAAATACATAAAACCTGCTATATTTATCCAACTTCAAACCTTTTGTAATGCCTACCTCTAGCAGAGGTGGTCAGGCACGATAGCTGACACTGTATTCAGTTTAGCTAGATCAGTTCTTGTTATTCTCTTCCTACTGACAGGCAGGCAGGTGTTGTTACAGTATTTACAGCTACCTGAATAAAATTGCTGGTGTTTTTCTGATCCTATTAGTACCACAGTCAGGCAGCTACAATATTTACAGTTAGTGTAGTGCGTCCTCTGCAAAGTGTTCAGCTAAAGCTACCTGTAGAAGATTGGTGGTGTTTTTCTGATCCTATCACTACCGCAGGCAGCTACATTATTTACAAGTTAGTGTAGTGCGACCTCTGCACAGTGTTCAGCTAACGCTACAAGTTAGTGTAGTGCGACCTCTGCACAGTGGTCAGCTAAAGCTACAAGTTAGTGTAGTGCGACCTCTGCACAGTGTTCAGCTAAAGCTACCTGTAGAAGATTGGTGGTGTTTTTCTGATCCTATCACTACCGCAGGCAGCTACATTATTTACACGTTAGTGTAGTGTGAACTCTGCACAGTGTTCAGCTAAAGCTACCTGTAGAAGGTTGGTGGTGTTTTCCTGATCCTATCACTACTGCAGGCAGCTACATTATTTAAACATTAGTGTAGTGCGTCCTCTGCACAGTGTCCAGCTAAAGCTACCTGTAGAAGGTTGGTGGTGTTTTCCTGATCCTATCACTACTGCAGGCAGCTACATTATTTAAACGTTAGTGTAGTTGTATCCTCTGCACAGTGTTAAGCTAAAGCTACGAGTTAGTGTAGTGCGACCTCTGCACAGTGTTCAGCTAAAGCTACAAGTTAGTGTAGTGCGACCTCTGCACAGTGTTCAGCTAAAGCTACAAGTTAGTGTAGTGCGACCTCTGCACAGTGTTCAGCTAAAGCTACCTGTAGAAGATTGGTGGTGTTTTTCTGATCCTATCACTACCGCAGGCAGCTACATTATTTACACGTTAGTGTAGTGCGACCTCTGCACAGTGTTCAGCTAAAGCTACCTGTAGAAGGTTGGTGGTGTTTTCCTGATCCTATCACTACCGCAGGCAGCTACATTATTTACAAGTTAGTGTAGTGCAACCTCTGCACAGTGTTCAGCTAAAGCTACAAGTTAGTGTAGTGCGACCTCTGCACAGTGTTCAGCTAAAGTTACCTGTAGAAGATTGTTGGTGTTTTTCTGATCCTATCACTACCGCAGGCAGCTACATTATTTACACGTTAGTGCAGTGCAAACTCTGCACAGTGTTCAGCTAAAGCTACCTGTAGAAGGTTGGTGGTGTTTTCCTGATCCTATCACTACCGCAGGCAGCTACATTATTTAAATGTTAGTGTAGTGCGTCCTCTGCACAGTGTTCAGCTAAAGCTACCTGTAGAAGGTTGGGGGTGTTTTCCTGATCCTATCACTACCGCAGGCAGCTACATTATTTAAACATTAGTGTAGTGCATCCTCTGCACAGTGTTCAGCTAAAGCTACCTGTAGAAGGTTGGTGGTGTTTTCCTGATCCTATCACTACCACAAGCAGCTACATTATTTAAACATTAGTGTAGTGCGTCCTCTGCACAGCGTTTAGCTAAAGCTACCTGTGGCAGGTACCCAAATGCCACTTTTTCTCACGGAAGGCGATACCGGCTCTCTACCGGCATGTGGAAGGCAATGTCCATGCCTTGCTGGACAGGGCGGTCAGCGGTAAGGTGCATATTACAGCTGACTCATGGTCCAGCAGGCATGGACAGGGATGATACCTACGTTTCACACCGCATTGGGAGACTCTTCTGACAGCTGGGAAGGATGCAGGACAAGGTGCAGTAGTGTTGGAGGTTGTTCCACCACCACGCCTCCAAAATGCTAATACTGGAGATTCTGACACACCTCTCTCCTTCACCCCCTCCTCTTCTTCTTCCTCCATGGCCTCTTCCTGTGCTTTGTCCTTGGAACCAGCGGTGCTCTGTAGGCGTTCAAGGGGCTACGCAACTAGGCAGGCCAAAAGATGCCATGCGGTGCTTGAGCTGGTGTGCTTTGGGGACAGGAGCCACACTGGGGCAGAGGTTCTGTCAGCTCTGTAGGGGCAGGTTCAGAGGTGGTTGATGCCATGCCAACTTAAGGCAGGAATGGTGGTTTGCGACAGTGGCACCAACCTCCTCTCTGCTCTCTGACAGGGACAAATGACCCATGTGCCCTGTTTGGCTCACGTCCTTAACTTGGTGGTGCAGCGGTACTTGGGCAGGTACCTGGGCTTACAGGATGTCATGAGGCAGGCCAGGAAAGTCTGTGTGCATTTCCGCCGGTCATATAATGCCAGTGCTCAGCTGGCTGACCTCCAAAAGGAATTTAACCTGCCCAAGAACTGCCTAATCTGTGACATGCCCACCAGGTGGAACTCAACGTTGGTCATGCTGCAGTGGCTGCACACGCAGCAGAGGGCCATCAATGAGTACCTGTGCGACTATGGCACCAGGACAGGGTCAGGAGAGCTTTTTTTTCCACACACCAGTGGGCCATGATCAGAGATGCATGCACTGTCCTGTCACCATTTGAGGAGGCCACGAGGATGGTGAGCAGTGACAGTGCATGTATCAGTGACACTGTCCCCCTTGTCCACCTGTTGGAGCACACACTGCATGGAATAATGGACAGGGCACTTGAGGCAGAACAGAGGCAGGAAGAGGAGGACTTCCTTAGCTCTCAAGGCCCCCTTTATCCAGACAGTGTTCCTGCGTGCCCGCTGATCACACAGGAAGAGGACAAGGAGGAGGAAGAGGAGGATTGTGTCAGCATGGAGGTGGAGCCTGGCACTCAGCATCAGCAGCAGTCTTTAAAGGATCATTTACAGTCCCAAGAAACCCATGGACTTGTACGTGGCTGGGAGGAGGTGGCTGCGGATCATGTCATCCTTAGTGACCCAGATCACTGCTCCCGAAAAAAACTGCCATTTTTAAAACTTTTTTTGCATTGATACATGTCCCCTGGGGCAGGACCTGGGTCTCCAAACCCTTTTTAGGACAATACCATGCAAATTAACCTTTAAAATTAGCACTTTCAAATGTTCGAGTCCCATAGACTTCAATGGGGTTCTAAAGCTTGCGCAAATTTTTGGTCCGTGCGCAGTTTCTGGTGCGAACCGAACCGGGGGGTGTTCGGCACATCCCTAATCACAAGTAAGACACTGAAGGCTTGATTGGCTTAAAGTGGAGTTCCACCCAAAAGTGGAACTTCTGCTTATCTGATTCTTCCCCTCTCTGGTGCCACATTTGGCACCTTTCGCAAGGGGGGGTACCTTTTTTTGACAGGCATGTCCCTACTTCTGTTGGACCTTACCATGGCAAAGTATGTCAGAAGTTCGGCCCCCTCCTCCTCCCTCCTCCTTCCCTTGCTGCTGGAAAAGTAAGAGAGCGCAGCATGCTCATGTCTCCCCCCCCACCTACAAAATATCACCCCTCCAACTCTGGCAGTATTTTTCATTTCAATGTTTGTTTGTTTTTTTGTAGAATTGATTGTAAGACAAACTAAATACAGAGCACAATAGTGGCAACAACTGACTCATTACATAGATTAAAGCATTTTAACAGAGCAAAACTCTTTTACATAGGATACATAATCTATGAAACAAGAAAAGAGAAAGAGAAAAGAGGAACCATTGTTTGTCATAAATCATACTAAAGGGAAAAGACAAACTAGGTGAGAACTGGACGGATTAATATGGTGGTTTGGGGGGAAGAGTGAAGGATGGGAGTGGGGTGGGAAAGAGGGGGGGTGGAAGGGCCAAGGGAAGAAGGGGTGGGGAGGTAGGTTGTAGAGAAATTAGATGACTATAGGGATGGATGACTTAGCTTGCTGTTAAATTATACCATAAAGCATTAAAGTGCCATGGAAATGAGAACAATGACAATCATACTGGTGATATTGAAAGTGGTGATACTGAAAATGGATAAAGCATAGGGTAAGAGCAAATCACCTAAATAGTCACACGTGAAGTATGTGGCCAAAAAGAAGAGTCCATAAATACAACCACTGGGATGAGATTGAGAAAACATGAACCCCTGAGACCAAAGGGAGAGTCATTCAAGAGGCATCATTTATGTTGTAGAGTTAATTGAGTCCATGAGTAGTTGAAGGATCTGGCGAGGGAGTCACAATCCTTGGCGGACAAGGTAGCTGACATGAAGGCTTTCCATTTCTGAAGGAAGCATGTCTTATTGGAGGCTCAGCAAATGTCCCTGAGAGTTTTCTCTTGGTACATGAGCATTAGAAGTTCTCGTTTGAGAATAGTAATAATTTTCAAAAGTCTTTAGCCCAGTTCACAGCAGAGGAGGAATGAAAAGAGGGAGTTTGTTTACTGATCAGAGGTCTTTAGGTGTTCGAAATGGAATTGGAACCTTGTGTTAGTATATGGTCCAGTAAAAAAGGTGGGAATCTCTTGCCTTTGTCTCCACATTCTGTAGTGATGACACTTATACTTTGCCAGTAGTGAAATATATGAATAGCTGGCAGAGAGTATTGCTTAGCAACATCCGTGAACGCAAGTTGTGCACCAGATTCTAAATTAAATAGCGATGAAAATGTTGTTAGTCTTCGGAGTCTCCAAGTAGAGAAGGCACGATATGTGTGCCCAGTGGAAAGCTTGGATTGCCTTGAATAGTGAGGTACCTTGAAATATAAGGGGAAAGACCCAGTTTCTTACAGATTTACTTCCAAGCCATGGCAGTATCCCTAAGAAGTGTGTTGTGTTGCAGGGCTGGTTGTAAAGTCTTATGCCCCGTACACACGGTTGGATTTTCCGATGGACATTGTCCGATCGGAGCGTGTTGTCGGAAATTCCGACCGTGTGTGGGCGCCATCGGACATTTTCCATCGGATTTTCCGACACACAAAGTTGGACAGCAGGAGATAAAATTTTCCGACAACAAAATCCGATCGCGTCAATTCCGACCGTGTGTGGCCTGTTCCGACGCACAAAGTGCCACGCATGCTCAGAAGAAATTCCGACACGGGACAGCTCGTTCTGGTAAACTTAGCATTCGCAATGGATACAGAACTTTCGTCACGCTGCAATGTAAAAAATGGTTTAATACAGCGCACTCTCTTCTTCTTTATAATGTGACAAGAATTAAGTAGTTTTGCTGCTCATATTCACACACACTTCTCACAAAGTTTTATTTGTGTTTTTTTAGTGGGATTCCCTCAATATATTGTTATTAGTTGTCACATCTGACAGTTTTATATTTTTTATTTTTTTTTTTTTGTTTTTAAGCCTTTTTTTTTCTTTAATGTTTGGATTTTTTCCAAGGCTGATCTTTGTTCAATGTTATTTTTATTTTTACTCCAGAATATTTTTGTGTGTGTTTTGTGTGGCAAGTTACCCCAACACCATTGATATCTTTTATTATTTAATCTCCATGAGATTTTTTGTTGTTGGTGTCCCTTGTTCATTTCACATTGTATATTAGAAATGTACCTGAATCCTCACAAACAAACCATCATTTTTGAAGTAAAACACATAGGAGAGTATAATTCAAAACAAAAATCCTTTATTAAGGGCTCAGAACCAAACAAAGAGGAAGGCAACACTGGATCAACAGGAGAAATTAGTGAAGCCTGGGACCCCCACGGCAGACATCAATTCTTAAACCTCAAAATTGGTGGCCTGAGGAGTCCATATGTAAGGGAGGGCAGTCTGGTCCGGGATTCACAGAGATCCGGATAGCAGCAGATGACATCAGTGTCCCCAGGCTGTGGTACCACAAGAGGCTGCATCTTTTTGCCGACCAGACTGGATCCAGGGCAATCACTCTCTGGTCTTCCTTTCACACTTCCTTCCGGGCTGTGGCTGTGCAGTTGGAGATGTGGCAGGAGGAGGAGTAGGACCTGGAGGAGGAGTAGGACCTGCAGGAGGAGGAGGAGGACCATCCCAAAGCTGTGTGTGAGGTGTAATTTGGCCCCTCATACCTTTCGCCAGAGCCTCTGATATGAGGGCCTCACACATGGCTTTTTGGCCCTCCTCCATCCTCTGCATTTTATAGGCTATGAATGCAGCAATGTTCTCCTGCCTGGTGTGGGGTGCTCCCAGGACCTCTGTAGCCCTACAAAAAAATCTGATAGCCGCCTCCTCTAGGGTACTCCTCCTACTGCCACTTTCTGTTTCCAGGGGGGGTGGAGGGACCTGCAGATCAGCCAGCCGGCTCGGCCCGGCCACCTCCTGGCTGAGACTTCCCTGTGTATGAAAAAGGGACATGGTTTTAGTTTTTGCATCATCAATCACAATCATAAATTAGTACTCCCAACTAACATCTAGTTAACATCATTGATTGGACAAGCAGAAATATTTAGAGGAATGCTATACCTGGCTCAATCTGGGCTCCTCCACATGTGGCCTGGAAGGCCCAGGTTGGGCGTCAGAAGCCTCAGCCGGGGGGGAAGGAAGCGTGGAAGGAAGACTGGAGAGTGATGACCTGGGTTCAGTCTGGCCTGCCAGAAAGTGCAGCCTGTCGTAGTACAACATCCTGGGGACATAGATGTCATCTGCTGCTCCGGATCTCTGTGAATCCAGGACTTTCTTGCGCTCCCTCAGATATGTGCTCCTCAGGCCACCAATGAAAACCTTTAAATAAGTGATGTCTGCCGTGGGGATCACCTGCTTCACAATTTCACACAATTGCTCCAGTGCTGCCTTCCTCTTTGCTTGGTTCTTGTAATGGGGGTGTTTAATCTCCCACAGACAGGGCAGCTCCCTTAGCATCTCTATGAAGACTGAAATGAAGTCCTGATCTTTCAGTACCATATCCATGTTCACTGCAAGACACAACACAAGACAAAGCCTAATGTCACACCAAACTCTCCTAATCCTGTTACAATATAGGCCTCAATCTATAGAAGCAGTATAGGCCCAAGTTTGTCTCTTACCTTCGTTCTTACGATCGCCGCGTTCAATGCTCCTTCCTCCGCTCACAGATCAAACGTAATACGCACGCGTGTTATGCTTTATATACACTGCGCATGCGTGTAACTCCGCCCGCCCCTGACGTTCTTTCTAGTGTATTCCCTGCCCCTTTTCGTTCGGCGCAGTGGGGGAAGAGCATGATGGTGGACATACAGCAGGTGCGGGCTAATTGTAGCAACGAGGAGGAGGAAAGGGCGGATCCAGGCACGTCCCGATCCAGAAGGAGACGTTTTAAGGCCACAAATATGTCGTTTGGGGAGATGTTGGAGATGGTCGACATCATGAGGAAGTCCGACTATGACGGAAAATATGGGCCTTACCCCCACCCCAACATCCGAAAGGCCAAAATCATTGGTAAAGTGGTCCGGAGTCTAGAGTGGAATTTCGGGGTACGAAGGTCTAAAGATCAGCTCAGGAAGCGGTGGTCGGACCTGAAGTTGAGAGAGCCAGAGCAGTACCGAAAGATCCGGAGAGTGCTGCAAAAAAGTAAGTTGTTGTGCTGTGTTCCTATTCTTTCTGTCTTTATTACGTTCGTTCTGCTCCATATGCTTTGATTAGTTGTAACGTTTCCAAAGGTCAACTTTAATGTTCATGGGCACATTATTCGTTCGTATCAAACATTTTTCTTTCGGCCTCTAGAACACCATTGTTTAGGCCATATGCATTTTCACACATTTTTGGGGGCCTACTTGGATGCCAAATATTTGTTTGTGTAGATGGGTTTGTTACTAGAATGAAATGCAAACTAGATTGTGTGTAAGGAGAGGACACTGAGCAGCTGTTTTCACATCTGGACACTGGAGCACTAGTGTGGGACACAAGAACACCATTTTTATTAGGGGGGCCACACAGGTGCTCCAGTGTATACTATAGGGGGGGTCTCCATCTGTGAAGCTTGTACCAAACAGGTAAAGTATTGCAGCTTGACAAAGGGAAATAAAAAATATACATCTTGGAACTCGGCTAAAATAGACAATTGTACCCCACTTCCAAGCAATGTTTCCTATTTCTATAGTTCTGCCATCAAATATCTGTGTGCTAAGTATACCATTTTTGTTTTACATAGGGGAGAAAAGACTCGGACACCCCTCATCCCAGGAGACCAGAGACCCCCCCTCTCTGGAAGAAGGGGAAATACCAACCCAAGAAGCTGAGCAGGAGGAAGAAGAAGACGTGGTGGAGATTGGCACCACAACAGGTGAGTGTCTGCGACCACAGACTCAGGTAAAAGAGATGGCTGGTGGCAGATTTTTGAGACCTTTTTTTTTGTTCTTTATCTCTTTTTAGGTGATCGTGATGTGAGGGATCCAGAACGCTTTACATCTGAAAGTGCCCAGATACTGATAGGGGAGATCATGGGGTGTAATGCCGAACTGCAAAACATCCAGCAAAAAATCAATGATGTTATTAAAAAAAATAATAACATCATTGATGTTTTGGGGCGAATTTAAACCCCACAAAATCACCTGTTTTATCGTACCAAACTTTTTTCAATGTTTAGAAAAGCCAAATTTGGAGGATGCACACAGTGTGCCAACATGTGCTATCTGCCATCACGGGAGATCAATGGACGCGTTTTGGGGGGGCAACCCCTTCCTCAATTATAAAGTAGCGTTGAGGAAGGGCTTGCTCCCCCCAAACACGTCCCTTGATCCCCCATGATGGCAGATAGCACATGTGGACATTTGTAAATTGGTGTGCATCTTCCAAATTTGGCTTTTCCAGGGGTGATTTCCCCCCATCTGAACGCTATATCAAACCCAGTTCCTAAATACTGATGTCTGATATAGCCTTCAGGTTTTACCTAATGTGAACTTTGTAAGTTCAAGTTTTTTGGCTTTCTTGTTGGTTTTACACAGGCCTGTTTTATCTGAAATGGATATTTTGATTTTTCATAATGCTACTGCAAACATTGTTATACAACAAACATGTTGGTTTGTTTTAAAAACCTTTGGTAAATGCGCATGTGATTGTGCAGGTATAAAAAAGTGCCTTACTCAAGAATGTGTGGATTATTGTCTCAACACTACAACACTTTTGGGGTGATGTAATTGTTGTTTTATGCACAAATGGGGGTTATTTCCTAAGGGCAAATCCTCTTTGCACTTGTAGTGAAATGTGTTTTTGCATTTAGGAAGTACCAGCCAACACTGTTTTTTATAAGGTTACCCAAGCACGACATTTTCTGCACTCAACACATTTCTGTCAGGGTCAGCTAAAACAAACACAAGCAGTAAATGTCCACCAAGAATTTCTTTTGGTTGTTTTTTATTTGAAAAAGGTGTCACATATTGTCTGGCATATTGATAGCCCCCCTACCCGCAAAGAACTCCAGGTATCGTAACCGCACATCACGGGCATTCAGGGAGGGCAAGCCAGGACGGCCGCTTTCAAGTGCCGTCATTGTTGATGTATTTGGGATTCCGGCCTCAGGCCCAACTGAGCCAGCATAGTTGGCTGAATGTTTTCGTAGAAAATTATGGAGAACACAGCAGGCAAGTATTATATGGTTCAGTTTATACTCCGCCATATGGATGGGTGTCATAAATAATCGGAACCAGCTGGCCAGGATTCCAAATGTGTTCTCCACCACTCTTCGGGCTCTGGCCAGCCGGTAATTAAAAACCCTCTGTTCCGGGGTGAGGGTCATCATCGGGAATGGCCGCATCAGGTGGTCCCCCAGCGCAAATGCTTCATCAGCAACGAACACAAATGGGAGACCTTCAACATTGTCCTCAGGAGGTGGCAAGTCCAAGCTGCCATTCTGGAGACACCTGTAGAAATCCGTCTGGGCGATCACTCCACCATCGGACATCCGGCCATTCTTCCCCACGTCCACATACAAGAAGTCGTAATTAGCCGACACCACCGCCAACATCACTATACTATTAAACCCCTTGTAATTATAATAGTACGACCCCGAGTTGGGTGGTGGGACGATGTGGACGTGTTTCCCATCAATTGCCCCTCCGCAGTTAGGAAAGTCCCACCGCTGGGCAAAGTGGGAGGCCACAGTCTGCCATTCCTGTGGCGTGGAAGGAAACTGTTGAGGAAAAAACAATAAACATTACTATTTTTTCACAGAAACCTGGCAAGCAGATTAGACACAAACATTATGGGTCAACCTCCAGATAGCATTTATTAAGGGGAATTTAACAACAACAAAGTATAAGGTACACCTATCATATTCCCCCCCCCTCTCATGGGCCATTTCTAACATTATGTGGGGGGGAAACTCTTGGACAGGTAACCCTCTTCACTTCATTGAGAGATGAATGCCTAAATACAGGGTATTACTTGGAACAGCCCCTCCTTAGTTACACTATTGGCAGACCACTGGACAGGTAAGAAGTGTCATAATACAAAGATATAAATACACACTGTACACATTTGAGCACATTTGGACATTCTGCTATTACCTATCAAGATCATAATAGGATACAAGAACTTTAAACAGTACCATTGGAAAGTATACAGGCAGGCCCTTTCACTACATGCTTTGGGGAATTCATCCATAAATCTGAGCACTAAAGAGGTGGGTATAGTGTGTATGGGTTTGGCAAAGTCAGCAGATAGATGATTGAGGATAGAGAATTGGGATCAGCTGACTTAGCAGTTGGGGGAGGGAGGGTTACAAAAAATTTGGGGACACCACAAAAAAAAGCCTCTGGCCCTCTGCCTGAATTTAAATCAAAAATAACATTTCAAAACATTTTAGGGGGTGTTTGGGGTAAAGCACTACTATGGAGCTGATAAAATACATTGTTAAGTAACTACATTAGGTGAATATAGGGCAGGAGACACCATGCTGGGGAGGTTATTGAAGGGCAAATATGTATGAAGGACATAAAATAATAATTACATAAAAATCCAGCATGCATGAGGACAAAGGGGACATTCACAGCATAATACAATCATGGTAATTAGGGAATGAAGAAAGAAATACAATATATTATCAAACATTCAATACAATAAAATGTGATATAAAAGGATAAAAATCTTACCTTCATATACTCCTTCTGTAGGACCTGGATGATGGCAGAACAGGTCTCTGGGATAATGATCCCCAGAGCCTGGGGGGAGATGCCTGTCGAGAACTTGAGGTCCTGCAGGCTTCTCCCTGTGGCCAAATACCGCAAGGTAGCGACCAACCTCTGCTCCGGAGTGATGGCTTGCCTCATGCAGGTATCCTGCCTGCTGATATAGGGGGTCAGTGAAGCCAACAAACGGTGAAATACGGGGTCCGTCATCCTGAGAAAGTTCCTGAAATCATCAGGATTATTCTCACGGATCTCACGGAGCAAAGGCATATGACAGAACTGGTCACGCTGAAGCAACCAATTCTTGGTCCATGAACTCCTCCCCACCCTGTTCATGGACTGGACTTGTGTCAAGGTCAGGACCCCAACACCAAGCCCCCGCACAGAACGAACTCTACGAGGAGTACGCATACGCAACATGGCTAGAAAACGGTCGGCTGCTCAGAACGAAGTAACAGAACGCACTGAAGAACAGCAAGGCCTGTGAAGAGCGACCTGAAAAACAGCAACGAGCGGACAAGATCGCACAGAAAACTCCAATACGAACTGACTGCACGCACTGAAGAGCAGATACAAACCCACAAGCACAAACTGAACGTCAGAAAACGATCTGAAAGCCACGAGTCTGAAAAAGCGCGAATCGTCTCTCACCAAACTTTTACTAACACGAGATTAGCAAAAGGAGCCCAAAGGGTGCCTCGCTTGGTTCTGAACTGGCCTTTTCTAGTCTTGTCGTACGTGCTTGACGTCACCGCGTTCTTGGCGATCGGAAATTCCGACAACTTTGTGCGACCGTGTGTAGGCAAAACAAGTTTGAGCCAACATCCGTCTGAAAAAATCAGAGGATTTTGTTGTCGGAATGTCCGAACAAAGTCCGACCGTGTGTACGGGGCATTACACTTACAGTGTAATAAGGCTCTCAAATGAGAGAGGTGGACCATCTTTAATTCAAGAGTCCAGTTTGAGTAGCGGGAGGTCTTTGAAATCCAGTCTAGGCCTATGCGTATTAAACAAGCTAGATTATAAACCCTGACATTAGGAAGGTTGGCACCCCCTTCGCTTTGGGGAAGAAATAATTTAGAAAGTGCTATACGAGAGCGTTTTGTATTGCAAATAAATTTGGTGATAATTTTCTCAAATAGCTGTATATTTTTATGTTTTATTAATAATGGAATGGTTTGAAGAGGGTATAACAGATGGACAAAACTGACCATTTTAAAAAGGTGACTTCTTCCCAGAAGCGATGAGGGCAGAACCATCCAGTTCTCCAATTCCTGTACCAGTTTCTGTATTAGAAGAGGATAATTAAGAGTATACAGAGAGGAAGAGGTATCCCAGATTTTAATAACTAGATATGTGATGTAGGATTTTGCTATGGAGAAGGGGGAAGAGAAGATCCATAATGCCGCGTACACACGGTCGGACTTTTCAGCTACAAAAGTCCAACGGACGCTGACGGACTAAAGCTGGCTGGTAATCCGATCGTGTGTGGGCTTCTCCGGACTTTCAACGTACTTTTTTAGCCTCAAATCTGACGTACCGTATTTATCGGCGTATAACACGCACAGGCGTATAACACGCACATTCATTTTAAGAGGGAAGTTTCAGGAAAAAAACTTAAATTTTAAATAAGGAACTTTGAAGCAAAATAAGGGTCAGTGCCCATCTGCAGCCTCACTATTGCCATCAATGCAGCCTGATCAATGCCCATCTGCAGCCTCACAAGTGCCATCAATGCAGCCTCATTAGTCCACATCAATGCAGCCTCACCATTGCCATCAATGCAGCAGCCTCACCATTGCCATCAGTGCAGCTTGATCGATGCCTATCTGCAGCCTAGAGGGGACAGGGAGGGGGGCGAACAAGCGCCGACAGATTATACACAGTGAGAATCTCCTATGATAGTAAGAACAGTGGTCCAATGGTGGCCCAGGAGACGGGACTTCCTATTACAGAGGCCGCCAAGTAAACAGGAGATTCTCACTGTATGTAATCTGACGGCGCTCGTCCCGCCCCCCTCCCTGTCCCCTCCGAGGCAGCTAAAATTGAAGTATTGGTGTATAACACGCACGCACTATTTGCACCCAATTTTCATGGTAAAAATGTGAGTGTTATACGCCAATACATAGAGTACTTTAGATTTGAAACATGCTTCAAATCTTTACGTCGTAACTACGAAGTCCGCTCGTCTGTATGCTAGTCCTACGGACAAAAACCCACGCTAGGGCAGCTATTGGCTACTGGCTATCAACTTCCTTATTTTAGTCTGATGTACGTCATCACGTACGAATCCGTCGGACTTTTGTGTGGTCGTGTGTAGGCAAGTCTGTTCGTTAGAAAGTCTGCCGCAAGTGCGCCGCAAGTCCGCCGAAAGTCTGTCGGACAGGCTGTCGGACTTTTGTAGATGAAAAGTCCGACCGTGTGTACGCGGCATAAGGGGTTGGACACTGAACCAAGAGGCAGTATCTCACTTTTACTATAATTGATGCATCGGCCAGAACATACCCTGAATTCATCAAAGACATTTTTAATGGTGGCCATATGGGAGGAAGGCTTTGCAGAGAAGATGAGAACATCATCCGTAAAAAGAGCATAGCAAGGTTCTGAATCACCAGTGCGAATCCCCTGTAGTGGGGCTATTTTGGGATGGTATCTAAAAAGGGGTTCAAGGGCTAGATTTAAAAGTAAAGGGGAAAGAGGACACCCCTGCCTAGTGCCTTCAAACAGGCAAAAACTTTCTTTTAGGAGACCCGCCACCACCAGTCTAGCCGAAGCGTACATAATATCAACAAGATGGCTGAATGGACCGGAGAAGCCTAATCTGGAGAGAACAGCAATAGCCATTCAAAGCTAACATTAGCAAAAACTTTCTCTGCATCCTGAGTGATCATGGTGAAGTCTGACAGCGAAATTTGGCTGCACAAAGCACACAGCCAAATCTCCTGTTTCTAATAATAATAACAATTTCGTCTAATGATATAAATGCATCTCATCTTTTGATCATATGTCTTTCCTTCTGCCGTAGCCCATCCTCTGGTGGGTGCCCCATCCCCACAAACACACACAACACATCCTTACATCTTCAGCTCCAGCCTTTCTCTGCCAGCCAGCCCCCCCTCAGCTGTGAGTGAGCCACTTTATTAGCATATCAACAGGAAGTCCCAAAACTCGAGGGTTGGGCTTCCAACAGCCAAACACCTCTTACAAAGCTTGTGACCTCACAGGAAATGAACACAGGATGTGAATGACCATATAAGGATTTAACAACACAACAAAATACATACAACCAAATGATGATGAATAGAGTTCCTCATGGATGGGAGATTATCTGCAGGTGTACGTCATGGCACCCCAAACATGTTGATCAGGCATACCAGGGGTGACAAGAGCAAACAACCGCTAAACCAATAATGTCTTTGCAGAGCGAACACACCCCCACCAGACGATCGTTCTGTGCATTCCACAGGGGCCCTTGCTGGCGGACATGTCCCCTCTCTGCAAACACCTCTCTCCAAACACCAGGAAGTTTTCCACTACCTAACAGGTCTCAACCAGCATCAGTCTGCCCCAGTCAGCTCTTCAGAGCGGGCTGCGAGAGAGCAGACACTGGGAAACTCTTATGACAATACATTAACATAAAATTTTCTACAACAGTCCCTCCTCTTGTCATATGATCCCATGTGTCCCTCGATGAATCCTGATCTTCTTCTTAGTCCATAAAAAGTAAAACCTGGCTTGACATGTAAACTCTGTTGGAGATGAAAAACGAGGAGCAACCGGTTGGGACTTTATATGAGAACGCAAGGCTACCACCGCCAGGCGCCTCCATCCCTGTTAGTTTAATAAAGAGAAAGGAAGGTGGGACTTTATATGAAGAATGCACCCCTGGAGAATTCACGATATATATGAAAATGGGTAGTACTAAGTATAACAACACTATGGGCATGGATGACAACATTGCGATACAATTGGCAGCCAATAGTTTATTGATATAAAAAATAATAACAATAATAGTAATAGTAGCATAATAAAATAATGACATAGTAAGTTCATAATTTAGAACATTGTATAAAACCAAGTACATTAGATAAATTGATATAACAATGATAGTGACACCAACAATAAAAGCATAGTAAGTTAATATCATGCACATCATAGAAAGCCATTTTCATAGAAGCGTGTCTCCCTGATAAAGAATTGTATCATAATTCATTGGTACGATCCAATTGGTAAATATGGTAGTGTTGGTGAAGTACAGTATGAGCAAAAAGGCATCTATTGGCTCTATGCATTTCGTGGCGACTGCCACTCTTCAGGAGCAAGTATGAGAAGGATGTCTATATATATTGAAACACATAATTATTTTATAGAATAAAGTATAATGATATGATCATAGTTGTAAAGAAGAAAAGGAGAGGGGAAAAGACCTCAATTTACCACAACTACTTACAGATATGTCAATGAGACTAGGTGGAGGCGTGAAGGGCCGGAAGGTCGACCGGGAGCAGACACCAGTCCCGGGAGCTGAGGTGGACAAACCCAGGCGTAGATGGATCACCCGAGGGAGATAATGCTCCCCAGGGAAGGGCCCCCATGGATGGGGAAGGAGAAAAAGTAGTGTGCCATAGGAGTGTGACTATCTCTGAAAAAGAATTTTTAGGGTGAAATAAGTAAGGGTATGACAATAAATATGGTACAAAGAGTGACTGGTAATAAATGTTAGAAATACCTATAGTGCAAGGTATGGGGGTAAAATACAACCCCCCATTAGGAATAACAAGGTGAAAAGGAAAGGTGTAGATAGCTAGTTAACCCCAAGACTGGGGTAGTTAATACCCAAGATAAAGAAATATGAGAGCTAATAACGTGAAGGTAAGGGGTAGGAGGTGAGAAGATGGGTACCAGAAGGTTACCTGATGAGCAGTGAAGTAAGTGGATTCCAGAATACACCATGACCATGGGGGTGACAGACCCTGAAGGGAGCATAAATCCACTATGAGGAGTATATAAACACTCCAGTAAAGTGGGGAGTGTCCACCAACGTCACGCTCGGCCAATGAGAGGAGAGGGCGCCAAAACGACGAGCGGCATACGCCGCTCCCGTCCGGCGCCAATCACCTCGTGGAGGACGTAGAGTGGAGACACAGCGTCGCTGCATCAACGTCACTGGTGTGCGACGTTGCGCAGACGGCGTCTGTTGGAGATGACGTGGTGAGCTGTAGTAGTCGCCAGTCGTTCTGGGATCCTCTGTGTCTTGTACGTGGGTCGGGCTTCGGGGCATCTCATCAGGGAAGATGTGGTCATCTGCTCAGGCTCTGGTCACGCATCCAATCAGGCAACAGGAGCACCTCATCTTGGCATATAGAAGGAATAGAAACAAAAACAACATGAGTATATATACCCCTACTTCCTTCACTATGATCCACTGCAAAAATAAAATAATTAAATCCCCAATGATTCCCAAACCCTTAAAAAGGATTCCAACCTTCACTAGCTATAGCTCTGGCTTTGCCTTGTAGGGATTTAAACCTTATCCATATGGGCCTGAACTTTGTCACTACTATCCCTGATCCAGATATAACAATCTTTACTTATGAATTCCCAGAAACCCCCTTGGACTGTGGGAACTTCCTTGTAGCTTTAACAGTTACATGCACGTGTTTCATAAGCTCAAGCCCCCACTGTGTACAAGCAATTCCCTTCCAGATGTCCCTGTCATTTTTACCTTCTCTCGCGCCATCAGATCCTCATGATCGGCTGCGACATAAGATGCTGGGAAGAGTTTTACCAGCACACATGAACCTTTTGCATTAGGGTAATTACCTTATAAGCTGTAGATCCTCATTAGTACCAAACTACAGTTGAAGCACACTTGTGGGCTACATAGTTATCCCGATAACAAAGCTGGCAAGAACCAGAGTTATTGTTAAAATTATAATTAATTTTACCCTCTAGAAATGTTTTGTTACGTTCCTTTGACAGGTGTCTGTTTGGATTTTACTAGTCTGTCAAAACTCCTCACACCAATATGAACGTCACATATAGCATGTACCGCCGTCATCGCTGGGGCACTAATACCCAACCATGTGTCCTGTTCTCTTTCTTAGCTAGTTGGGATGCTTTTCATCGTTACCCTTGCCAAAATGTATTAAACAAAAAATATAAATTAATGAAGATACTTCTCTACTCTTTGTGGTTGACCTGCTTCTTGCAGTGGCTGGCGTGGTCTCATCCCTCAAGCTTCTTTACAATGACCCAGTCACCTGGTTGAAAAGAATGTAAACTGGTTATTGTGTCAGGGTCCAGGATGGACTTGTGAACCCTGTGGTGGACCTTTTGAAGTTCATGTTACAGTGATTGCACCTACCCCATCAGCTGAGAATGTAGGTGACAGCTAATGAGGAAAGTACAATTCTGTTTTTAGTTGACCTCCATACAAACCTCTAATGACAATAACCCAGACATCGGGACTGTGGTCACTGCATAACTTGTGCGTGGCTTACCATCTGGGGTGTAATACCTGGAACCAGTGACAAAAAGGTTCTTAGCATCTGGGATGGGAGCCTACTTCACCAGACTGCTGCTTGCTGATTCAAGTTCTATCAAAGAAAGACAGTCTTGGCACAAACTTGGTTAGAATTACAAAGGTTAGTATTATTGGTTTGAAATATTGTCATTCTTACCACTATCATCCCCCCTTTTCTTCCTCCTCATTACAAACTGGAGGAAGACATGCAGGGTTTAGAATGGTGCAGAATAAAACAGTGAAATAGCCTATGATACTTTTACCTTCTTATACACCTGTACACATACTTTCAGAAACTCTTTGGACCTGAAAAGATACTTATAAACAAAGGTGATTAACTCTATCCTTCAAAGAATGGTAAACAATACAACATTTGTGTACATTGGTAAATTGTCACTGACATTCCACAAAACCGATAATAACGAAACCCTCTGTAAATCTTACTTTCATGTTTTTACTAAAATACAACAACCGCGACATGCAAGAGGGCTGTCGCGGTAGGTTCAAACATCTTGTTACCACATACAAACATTGAAAAGAGAAAACATTTAGATACAAATGTGGGGGAGATATTTCATAGTTCCCAAAAACGAAAATGAAAAAAATTAAAACGACCAGATGGAATGCTGCCTTCACTCTTTTAGCTATAAAAAAAGTATACAATTTGAAAAGCATGAGAGCATTTTGAAATCTTTGCATGGACCAGCCACACAAAGTTCAAAAACAGGCCTGTGTATTTTTAATCACACAAATGTGTACTACGCATCCATCAACTCACTCAACATTACAGATTTCTGAAGCCACAGCTGAACTACTTCCAAGGTATTTTTATTCTGGGGTCTCGTACCTCCAGACATCAAAAGTACCTTCCAAAGGAATACACCTTACTGTACCCTCTGACCATATCTGCCAATCTTTAAGGGGTCTCATGTCCGGAGCCCCAAACCCAGATCTCATGTGAGGTGCAGCTGTCTGACTGGTGTGGAGCCTCATTTTTTCCTCCAACACATGGACGGCACATTACCCATGACGATTCAAATCGCTTTTTTGGTGAGCTCTGCGTCCAGAGAACCCTGTGCTTTATTTTCAGAGTGATTATGGTTTGCGCCTTTATCACCATAATCGACCCCCGCATTCCGATTATCATACGCGGCCTGAGCGGGGCTGTTAGCGTACTACTCCTCACATTTACATTCTCTACAACTGGTTATCGGCAGCCCTATAAAAGTGTTGTCAGACAAACCACAAAGCACCATGAAATCCTCCACTATTCAAAAAAATATTATGGCTTCTATCTGTACCTCGTGATTACAACAATAACTTGGATGCCTCCTGTTTGCTCTCTACCCAAAACTGTATTACAGTATAAACCTTAATTTATTTTAAAAATTATTTTGTCCTTCCAAACACAAGTCAAAGATCCCAAGCCCCTCCCACCAACTTCCTGTTGCACACCTGAGTAGAAAGAAGGAGGGGGAGGGGAAGCCTTGAATAGCTTCATATTTTGTCTATCAAGACATTAGAAAAATCTATGGCTAACATCAACAAATAAAAACTTTTGTCCAGGAGTGAGTGGAATAAACCCCCATATTGCAAATAGGAGGGAATCCCCCTTGACTCACATATCCCCTGGTAAGTCAAACCACAAGTTTTGAGACAGAAATACCACACAACAGTGTAACAAAAGCCAAAAACTGAAACTGAAGGAGTTCAACCAAAGTCTTTTCCCTTCCACTGCAAGCCACAAACAAAATGGCGCCATTAACACATGATATTTAGTTGTTGATCCCACCAAAATCGAGATTTCTTAATAAAAACCTAAATGATTCTACTGGAAATGGAATTCAGTACAAAACCAAAGATATTTCGCTCAAGACTAAAATCAGCAGAAACAAAAAGGCAGTTGCAGCGAAAATCGAAAATTGGTCCACGGCAAAATGGTGAATGAAACCCAGGCTACAATACAATAGGGTGTAAACAGCTCCTATTGTGATGTCCCAACAATGCATGGGCACTTGGATATGCGACAGGCATTTCAACTTAAAACCAATATTCAATACAGAAAACGCAATAGTTTCATTTAAAAGTATGTAAACAGTACAAAAATAGAATTTACTTAAAAAGAGAGAGAGGGTGGCGGCCCAGACTGCATGGCTACACACACACAAAGGAACTTGGAGCAGCTTCCCCTGTAGGAAGGCCCACAGGTCTTCAAAATGGCTGCCGATGCACATGGTGACCACAACAAAAGCCAGACCCCAACAAAATGGCGCATTTTCCCGCCTAAACTGAAATTCAATACCAAGATGGATAAATATTTCAAAGTTCACACACAAAGGAATAGAAAATGGCTGACCGGAGTCACATGGCAGACAACAAAAGGAAATAGCAGACATAAACCATTTTCCTGCCAAAACCGAAAATTTCTCCCCAAAAATTACACATTTGAGATACTAAATGAACGCTTAGACAGACATTTAAAAGTGTTAAAGTTACGAAAAAGCACAACTTAGGAACACATGGTAGATAAAATCTGGACCACAGCAAGATGGTCGATGATAAAAAGACCACATTAAAAACACAAACACATGGCTGAGACATACCCTCTCCTCTCAAACTCAGTTCACATCAGCTTTCACAGGAACAAGACATTGAGAGGTACAAACAGTGATGCTTCCCTGTTCTTTTCATCTCAAAACAAAACCTTTCTATTGTCAACAGGGAGTAGACAGCTTTCACCATTGTAAAATGCTTGGCCGCCCCTCCCCCAGGCAGCATGCTCACTTAAAAAATGCAGCAGCCATCTTCAAACTAAAAGCTTTCCTATACAACAAAAAACAAAATCCACTAACCATCTGTTTCTTGAGACAATTAAACACTCTAGAAAACTCATGTATCTACTTGTCCCATACATAAGTAATAATTACAATTCATCCATTTCTCACATGCATTACAAACTTGTTATACAGCATACAATTACTTACACATACACACAGTCTCCTTACACAAAGATTCGAGATACAAATCACACACACACAGGCACACACACACACGCAGGCACACACACACACGCAGGCACACACACACACACCAGACATACGATCAAACTTCCAGCATTATCTTAAAAGACGACAAATTTGTTCTTTTCGCGAAGCAGAACCTCCCCAACACATCTTAATGATCTGATTCTGAAGGAGATTCTGTTCACTCCTATGTTCTGACTCGCCAAGCTGACAGCGAATTTTGGCTGCACACAGAGCACACAGCCAAATCTCCTGTTTCTAATATAAATGCATCTCACCTTTTGATCATATGTCTTTCCTTCTGCCATAGCCCATCCTCTGGTGTGTGTCCCATACCCACAATCATACACAACACATCCTTACGTCTTCAGCTCCAGCCTTGCTCTGCTAGCCAGCCCCCCCTCAGCTGCGAGTGAGCCACTTTATTAGCATATCAACAGGAAGTCACAAAACCCGAGGGTTGGGCTTCCAACAGCCAAACACCTCTTACAAAGCTTGTGACCTCACAGGAAATGAACACAGGATGTGAATGACCATATAAGGATTTAACAACACAACAAAATACATACAACCAAATGACAATGACTAGAGTTCCTCATGGATGGGAGATTATCTGCTGGTGTACGTCATGGCACCCCCAAACATGTTGATCAGGCATACCAGGGGTGACAAGAGCAAACAACCGCTAAACCGATAATGTCTTTGCAGAGCAAACACACCCCCACCAGACGATCGTTCTGTGCATTCCAAAGGGGCTCTTTGCTGGCAGACATGTCCTCTCTCCGCAAACACCTCTCTACAAACACCAGGAAGTTTTCCACTACCTAACAGGTCTCAACCAGTGTCAGTCTGCCCCAGTCAGCTCTTCAGAGTGGGCTGCGAGAGAGCAGACACTGGGAGACTCTTATGACAATACATTAACATAACATTTTCCACAATAAGTCTTTCCCCGGGTTGACTGTAGCATGTTCCAGATGGATGGATGGATATACAAAGTATGTCTATTAAATAATGAGGCTGTGATTCCATCTAGTAAACAAAGCAGTCAGAACGGGTTATAACTGCATGAATGGTGACCTTAAACATGTTTGAACCTGCATGACAAGCATCAACACTCTATGATGTTCAGTTGATTATGAGTCACCATTTAGTTTGGTTGTGTTTTCTGTAGTGTGCTGAAAAAAATGCTAAGTTTAAAAGTTGAACAATGTGTCAATTCGAAATTTTTAGTAAAATTGCACAAAACACCAACAGAATGTTTTCAAATGCTTACTACAGCTTATGGCAATGACGTGTGTTTGAGTGGCACAACAGATTCAGCAAGGGACGTGAGAATTTCGAAGATGATGAAAGCCCTGGACGACCTTGCACTTCAAGAACCAGAAAAAATTTAGAAAAAATCTGTCAGATTGTTTGAAAAGACCGCCGACTCAGTGTTTGAATGATAACTGAATCCATGAACATTGACAAAGGCACCGCATGGAAAATTTTGCGCGAGGATCTTAACGTGATGAACGGATGTGCAAAGATGGTCCCAAGGGTTCTCACAGCAGAGCAAAAAGACCAGCCACAACTGTGGGAAAATGGTTTCATTCTTCATCAGGACATTGCGCCTGCTCACACAGCACTTTCTGTGAAGCAGTTTTTGACCAACAAGCACATTACTACACTTGAAAATCCTCCATATTCACCTGATTTAGCACTAGGCGACTTTTATCTTTTCTAAAAAATTTAATAAATGATTAAAGGGACACATCTTGAGTCAGTTGATGCTGAAAATAAGAAATTGGCGGGTGTGTTGAAACAAGACTGCAAAAATGTATTAGTGCAAATGGGAAATATATTGAAGGGAGCAAGCATTACATTTGTAATACATATAAATAAAAGGGAGTTATTTAATCAGTCTTGTTATTTAATAGACACACCTCATATATCTGCAAGCCTGGTTGCTACAATTTTGGATAGGATTTTTATGCCCAAATTTAGTAGGGAGATGGGCCTATAAGAACCTGGTTCGGGGGCGTGGCTTGGATGGCTTCCCGAGCGGACGTGTTTCACTGAGGCTCCCGCTCCGGCCTGCCTGCATAGAGCTGGGACCTGCACCTTACCGCCACTAAACATGGGCAAACCGCGCAAAAACAAGGAAACGGACCCCAGAGGACACACCACCCGTTCTTCCTCGGTCCCCCCGCCACTCATTACTGAGTACTTCGGGCAAGGAGCTACGGCCGGACACCACGAGGCCAAGATGGCGCCGGCGCCACATACAGCAACCTCACCATCCTCCTCCCTCCGAGCTTCGGCGGACCGCAGAAGCGACAGGTACGGATCCGAGGGTGACTTACCCTCTACCCACCCTCCGACCCCCCCTGCTGAACTTTCGATCGCCCCCTCCTCTGGAGGCCACATGCTGGGCAGTCTATCGCAGACTTTTCCCCCATGCCTCATAGGGCCTGCGCCCTCTATGTCATCCGGCCAATCATCCCCCCCTTGGGACTCATATGCTCCAGAATGGGACCCCCGCTCCCTGCCACAACGCTCCCAGCCACACAGGGACAGAGCCCCTTCTCTCTCCCCTCTCCAGAGGGACACAGTCCAGGCTCCGGCACCATCCCAGGCCCTGAAGCCACCAGGATCGCAGGGGGCTCATCCACACACGGGGACTTCACAAGGCCCATTGCTAGCCAAACACTCCAGCATTACTACCCCATCACCACCACCTCAGAGGGGACCCCCCACGCCAGCTTCCTACTCTGCGGTAGTGCAGGGCTCTCATGCCCACGCTGCACCAGACCTTGACCCTGACCCTGAAACATGTACATCTTGGCGAGACTACGTCCGCTGCATGCCCACAAAACAGGACTTCCGAATGCTAATTCAAGAAGTGCGTGACACATGTAGAACAGAGATTAATATGCTTCGCACTGATCTTCATCAGCTGTCCACTAAAGTCGCATCCTTAGAAGAAGAAACAAATGACACGAAAATTTAACTCTCACAAATACACGACCGCTTAGCTTCACAAGCTGCCACCCTCAGGGACTTCCAACGCCACCTTGAGGACCTCGACAACAGAGGCAGACGTAACAATATTAGGGTTAGGGGTCTACCAGAGGCGACACAAGAGGAAGACCTAAATGTGACTCTACAAGCCATTTTCAATAGCATTCTAGGTCGCCCAGAACACCAGCGGGTTAAACTGGACCGTGCACACCGAGCTCTGCGTCCCCGTGGGCCAGGATCTCGTCCACGAGACGTGATCTGCAGAGTCCACAACTATACCCTCAAGGAGGACATTATGAGAAAGGCGCGAAATATGCATGCTATTGATTTTGACGGGGCTTCCCTGCAACTTTTTCCAGACCTCTCATGGATCACCCTCCAACAGAGAAGATCTTTGCAACCACTCCTCACCCTGCTCAGAGAGCACGACTTCCGCTATCATTGGGGTTTCCCCTTCAGCCTCACGGCAAAAAAAGACGGAAAGTCCACAACCCTTCGTTACCCGGAGGATCTTCAATTTTTCTGCAGAGAACTGGACATACCGGTACCACCTACCCCTGGATGGGAACCGTTGCCACCTCCCCCACCTCGCCCAGACCCTTGGATCCAGGTTACAGGTCGGAAACGCACAAGACCACGATCCGCGGGTCCGTCTCCTCCACCTCGTCAGCGCTGAACTGTTGCTCATCTGAACTCTCATCTTGCCCAGATGTATCACTTCAGTTTCGTATGGTTTGTCCTTTTCTGTTTTTTTTTACCTGAGAACCCGGAGACATATCCTGTTCACCCTACTCATATATAGTATGGACTTACTCAGCAAACGGATTCTCTCTTGACTTAGCAACGCATGTTTGAATGTGATTATAAAGTTTAGATAGGACTTACGTAACTAGTTGGGTTGTGCCATCTCCCCCCCCCATGTTCCCCCTCTCTCTCCCACACCCTCTTCTTCTCTACCCTCTCCCCCTCCTCCCCCCTCTTTTTTCCTCTCCCCCCCCCTCCCTCTCTCCTTCTCCCTTCTCCTACATCCATCTGCACCTACTCCCCACTCTCACTCTCTCCTCTCTTTCTCACTGTTTGTCTGTTTCAGGGGAGGGACATGGCACCCCCTCTCCGTTTTGCCTCCCCCCTTGTTGGAGGTTAAACTATAGGAGAATACTATTACATAGAGGAAATTTCATATACGTATACCTCTATACCATCATTTTTGAACCCATAGAAGTTATCTTACTTTTGCTTCATCTTCCACGAATCAAAAGCCTCATGGGTTTATTCTTTCATTCAGATCAGTGACATAAGTATAGACATGTCGGTTGCCATTTTTATGCATGCAGGTTCCCTGTTTTTTTTTTTCTGTTACTTAAGTTTTCATAAAATTTTTCTTAGATGCAGGCAGGCCCGGAAGGAGGTTCTCCTCTCCCCTTTGGGTCCATCCTTTCCTCCCCCCCGGGACTCTCCGAATGGCTCCCTTTTTTATTTTCTCTGACGCTGGTATTTTTGGCCCCAGCGTCGGAGGGGGCCCTTCGGAGTCTCCCATCCCATCACTCTGTGTAGGTGGGTTATATTGTGAACGGTTGAATAACCTTAATGTTGCACTAACCTTTGTGTTCTTTTTCTCTTTTTTGCACCTTTTCTTATGTTTCTCTCCCACTGCTATTCCTATTTCTCACTCCCTTCCCAACTCCCTGGCCGTCGCCCGTCTCCGGGACCAGGTTCATGTTCAGGGGGCCATAGGCTTTCATACCGCAACCACCATGGAGACCCACTATAGGGACTTCCTATACTCCAAGGCTCTGCTGCACCTGCTAGGTAAGCTACTGTACCTTTCCACTAAACACCCACCATGATTAATATATTTTCACTAAATGTAAAGGGCCTTAACTCAAACGTTAAGAGAAGCCTAGCGCTACGAGAGTTCAAACGGTCTAAAGCGGACATTATTTTCATTCAAGAGACCCACCTTGATAAAACAGGCACCATGACATTCGCACGACGGCAATACCCTCATATATATCAGACCTCTGGCCCACATAAACGGGCAGGGGTGGCAATCCTTCTTAAGCAAGGCTCCCCCTTCCAGTTGCAATCCCAATACTCTGACCCTCGGGGACACTACCTCATCCTCCGAGGCCTTTGGAGAGGAGTGAGTATCACTCTATGCAATATCTATGCCCCAAACACGAATCAAATCCCTTTTTTGTCTAGGGTCTTTGACCGCCTGTTTAAGGCCCCCCATCAATACCTGGTGATCGGAGGAGACTTTAATCTTGTCCATTCTCCAGGTCTTGATAAACACTCAATGGGCCGGGGGAAATCTCAGGCAAACACCAACAGAACAGCCACCCAGTTTCGCCAACTTACTAGGAAATATGCCCTGTTTGACACCTGGCGCACCACATATCCATCAGCTAAACAATTCACTTTTTATTCCCATCCCCATATGTCCCACTCACGACTAGACTATTTCTTTGTTAATGCCCCGACGCTGCGAACATGCACGAAACCAGACATTCAGGCCATCTCCTGGTCGGACCATGCACCGATTACATTATCTCTGACACTCTCCCCGAGCTCCCTTCGCAAATGCCACTGGCGCCTAAACGACTTCCTACTTAAACATGACCCATCCAGACTGGAACTAGAACAAACTTTGAAGAAATACTTTGTGGAAAATTGCTCCTCCGAGATCTCCGCCCCATCTTTGTGGGAGGCCCATAAGGCGGTCTTACGAGGCCAATGTATCTCACTTTCCACGGCCTTAAAAAGAAACGCTAATGCTACACGCAGCGCTCTTCTGGACAAACTCAAGCATCTAGAAATGTGCCTGCTCAAGTCCCCATCACTGACAACCCTTAGAGAACTCACTAGTGTAAGGGCTGGACTGAGAGATATCGAAATAGGGAAGATAGAAAAGGCGCTAGTCAGGCTTAGACAGACTTACTACGACAAAGCCAACAAACCACACACACTCTTGGCGAAACAGCTTCGCGATCAGGCAGCAACCGCTACAATTACACAATTTAGGGAGGCAAATGGCGTCCTCCACTCCCACCCTGACAAAATAGCACAACTTTTTCACGATTTTTATTCCGCATTGTATAACGACCCGAATGTCCCGCACAACCCACCTCCTCCTGACCTAACCCAGGCTATCTACACCTATTTAGCAGAAGCAGACACTCCCAAGCTCACTCCCTCTGCCCTGGAGACTCTTAACGCCTCCATCACAGAGGAGGAGATAACAGAAACAATTAAACTGCTACCAAATAATAAGGCCCCTGGGCCTGACGGACTACCGTACCTCTATTATAAGACGTTTCTAACACACTTACTCCCCCATATGACAAACCTCTTTAATTCATTTCTTTCTAACGCACCCATCCCCAGAGATATGCAAAACTCCTACCTGACACTAATCCCAAAGCTAGGGAAAGACCACACCCTCCCATCCAATTACAGGCCGATAGCACTTCTAAATACTGACTTAAAAATCTTTACGAAAATATTGGCCAATAGATTAAACAACTTTATGCCGTCTCTGATCCATAGAGACCAGGTAGGCTTTATTCCTTGTCGACAGGCTGGGGATAACACCCGGAGGGTCATTGACCTGGTTGAGGTCGCGAACAGGAACAAATTAGAGGCAATACTGCTCAGTTTGGACGCCGAAAAAGCCTTTGATAGGCTGGGCTGGCCCTTCCTGTTCGCGACTCTCAACCGGGCTGGTATTGAGGGCCCGTTCCTTCGAGCTATCACCCACCTATACTCGGCCCCAACAGCCCAGGTTCGCACTAATTTTGCAACTTCCCCTACTTTTTTAATTTCTAATGGGACCCGCCAAGGCTGCCCACTCTCCCCTCTTTTATATGCCCTATGCATTGAACCACTGGCAGCACATATCAGAAACAACCCAAATGTACACGGTATACCAGTCCGTACTAGAGATTTCAAAATCTCCTTATTTGCAGATGATGTCCTCCTCACTCTCACCCAACCCCGCATATCTCTTCCGAATTTACAAGCAGAGCTGGAGAGATATAGCACCCTCTCGGGTTATAAAATTAATAGCTCCAAGACAGAGGTTCTCCCTCTTAATTTAACACCCCAGACATTCTCAACGCTTTCACAAACTTTTCCATACTCTTGGCGGACCTCTTCCTTAAAATATCTAGGGGTGCATATCACTCCCACATACGACACTCTATACAAGGCCAACTTCCCCCAAATATTCGCTTCTATTAGAACCTCCTTAAATAAATGGAGATCCCTGAAATTGTCCCTTTTTGGTAGACTTGCAACCTTGAAGATGACGATACTACCTAGACTTCTATATTTGTTCGAGACGCTCCCTATCCCCATCCCGAGTTCACACCTAAAAAAACTTCAGGGTGACCTAATAAACTTCTTTTGGAATTATAAAAGACACCGTGTTGCTAGATCAGTTCTATACGCCCCACGTACCCAAGGAGGACTGGCGTTCCCCAATATAGCTAAGTACTATCTAGCAGCCCAACTAAGACCTATAGCCTCCTGGTGTACCCTACACGCTTACAATAGGTGGACACAGATAGAAAAGTTATGGCTAGCCCCTATACACCCAAATTCCATGCTTTGGAGCTCTGATATACCTCCAAACAGCGTACAATTGCTAGGACCAATGGCTCTTCTACGTACACTATGGCGACGGGCCAAACTGAAATATCCACTCACCACAATGATGTCCCCAGTCACCTCATTTCTATTCACACCCAATATCCCTGACAGCTTAACCTCACAGATGTCCCATTTCTGGATGGACAAGGCTATATTTGGGTATGGACAACTAATTGACCCTAAAACTAGAATGCTACGATCCTTCCAAGAACTACAAAAAATTTTTGATCTTCCCAAACAGGCTTTTTTCAGTTACCTACAAATACGCCATTATGCACAATCGCTGAGGTCGAATTTAAGATTCTCTCCCCTGACAGACTTCGAAAAACTATGTTTAGAGGGCTCGTCCCCTAAAGGCATGATTTCACGCTCCTACCAAATACTGGTCACTGATTTCTCACCAGATGGGCCACGACACCCATATATGGCTAAGTGGGAGCAGGCTTTGGGCTCAGATCTATCCCTTAAGACCTGGCAATTTATATGGAACCAGGCTACTAAAAGCTCCATATGCACGCTTTATAAAGAAAATCAATACAAAATACTATTCCATTGGTATCAGACCCCTGACCTGCTCCACTCTATATATCCCACAGCCGACTCTCGCTGTTGGAGATGCTATAAGGATAGGGGAACACTATTTCATGTCTATTGGACCTGCCCTCTAATCAGCCCTTGCTGGAGTATGGTACAATCCCTGCTCCAGTCTATCTTTGATACTGGAGTGCTTCTAGATCCGAAGATCTTTCTCTTAGGCCTTCCGCCTACCACCTTCTCAAAAACCTCCAAAAAACTTTTAGCGCATGTGCTTACTGCAGCACGCTGCCTGGTGGCTCTAAAATGGAAAAAAAGAGAGACTCCTTCACTGACTGAGCTGCACTCCAGGATTAGAGATGTTAAAAGAATGGAATATCTTACGGCCTCATTAAATGATACTCTTGAGAAACATAACCGTATTTGGGAACCCTGGGTTCTGTTTGAGACCCCTGTGACTTAATGATATAGGTCATTCATGTACCTATAACCCGTCCCCCACAGACGTGCCCCGGGTTTGGTGATGGGTGGCGACCTTCCCCCCCCCCTCTTCTCTCCCCCCTCTATCTACTCTCTTTCTTCTCTCTTTTCTACTGTTTTAAATTTTTTTTTTTCTTTTTTTTTTCCTTTTTGTGAAGCTATATACATATGTAAAGGGTACTAATGGATACAAAGTATGAAACGTTTAACTGTCTAGTCAACCTACTCTGTTTCATTACTAACTGTTTATATTACCAGGCTTAACCGTCCAATGTTTGGATGACTATGTGCCAAATTGAAATGTGACACTATGACTTCTTTTTATTCCTGTACCCAATACTATAGTGCTGTAATTGTTAATTTTTCTTCTGTTGAAAAATAATAAAAATTGTCAATTATAAAAAAAAAGAACCTGGTTCAAGTGGGTCTTTACCCTTTTTTGCTAGAAGTTTGATGAAGGCTTGATAGCCGTTAGGTAGATAGGATCCTCCAGCCCATATCCCATTGTAAACCTCTGATAATGTTGGTTCAATAGTACCTTGAAGTGACCTTCTCCCGTAAAGCCATTAGGACTAGATGGTAAATAGTGTTGGATAATTCCAACAAGGAAATGGGCGAATTCAAATGTTCAAGTTTGGAAGGAGAGATAGTGGATTGATGTATTGTGTAGAAAACTCTGTGCTAGATTATTATTATTACTACATTATAATTATGTTCAATAGGGTCGTGGGCATACAAGGAGTTGTAAAATTGGAGCATAACTCTACTAGCTTTTTGTGGAAGAGATTTATTATTACCCGAGAAATCAGGAAGAGAGGTGACAAAGGTGGGTCTATGGGGGTCCCTACACAGTCTGGTCAATAGTTTACCCAATTTGTTCCCAAATTTGTGAAAAGTAGCTTCCATATATGCATATTTCATCAATTCTAGTTTCTCGGCCCAGGTGTCAAAGGGTTGCTTTCATTCCATTTGGATCTATGTCCAGGGGTACTATTGGATGCTAGAGAGTACTGGGCTAAATTTAGACAGGAGCTGGCTTTGCGATATTGTGTCAAGGTTCATTTCCTGAATGAGACAGTATAGGAAATTACCTGGCCTCTGAGAAAGGCTTTGCCAACCTCCCAATAAAAGGTTAGGGTCATCTTTGTGAGCAAAGTTAGTGGATGAGAATTCCTCCCTCTCTGTCTTTATAAAGGTTTGACAATTGGCATTATTTGAGAGGTAGGAAAGGAAACGCCATTTTTGGAAACGGGGTCTTCTATTGAAAATGAGACCGGCGCATAATCTGAAACTGCAATGTCAGGAATCTCTGTGTCTGTGATTTGAGGGATGAGACTGTCATTACTGAATATATAATCCATTCTGGAGAGTGTATTATGTGGGGGAGAAAAAAAGTGAACTCTCTATCTGCCAGATGTAAAAGTCACCAAACATCAATCATGTTCAGAGAGTCTAGAGTAGATACAAAAAGGCAAGGGGTCTGCATTTCTTCTAATGGGGTTTTTAGAGGTGGACCTGTCATCAATGGGGTGCATGAGTGTGTTAAAATCCCTCTGATGATATGTGAGATATGGGGGACTGTCCAAAATTTGGTCGACAACTCACAAAAGAAGGATGGAACTTAACTATTGGAAGCGTAGACATTGTAAATCTGTAAATCTTTATTTCCGATACTTATCAGCCGTAATAAAACGCCATTGGTTATCTGTGTCTACAGAGGTTACCTCGCACAAGAGGTTTTTGTGTATTAATATTAGTACCCATAGTTTTTTCACGCGTATGAAATCAGAGGTTTTAAGATGTGTTTCTTGTACTAGTGCAATGTTAGTTTTAAACCTCTTGAGATGGCGAAGATCTTTTAATAGGGGATCTGATCCCCTTCACATTCCAGGAGGTGACTCTCATAGGGGTTGTTTAGAGTGAATGCATGAAGAAGCTGGTGTAGTTGCAAGAAAGGCTGCAGCTAGGTATAAAAGTAAAGGGGGTAGAAGACCACATATTCCATCCATGGGGTAAGGAGTGTACAAGTGGTGGCTGAGGAGTATATAATACTATGGGGATCAGCAACAAAACAGGAGGTGAGGAACATGGGTAGGGTAAGAATAAATCAGTTTAATATACCAAGGGTTGACTTTTTTCCTCATGGTAGCACTGAAATGAACCATCTCACAAGAGTCCGTCCAAAGTTGGGATTAAGTGTAGGTGCCTGCCTGAATAAAGCCAGCTGTCAGCCTGTCTGCTGGCCTGAGCAAAGAATGCGTCCCAGGAGAAGGGGTCAGTGACATCCATGGGAAAAAGCAGAAAGCGAGATCCTGCGGAGAGCAAAGCAAGTAAATAAAAACAATGCATAAAAATCTTACAATAATAATACCAAAGTAGCCCAAGACTACAAACTTTTACCCATTTACCAAAAAAATGCTATAGATTAGGGCGGTATAGTCATCAGAATCTGGGACGGTTGTTGGAGCCAGATGATTTAAGACGCTTTGGAGGGTTTTTCCTGGGGCTCCGTTAGTCCAGAGGACGGGATATAGATGGTGCCCTAGGAGGGAGGTTGGAGTGTGCTTCTGGATTGATCGAGCGGAGGAAAGATTTAGCCTCAGTAGGATCCTGAAAAGTGAGCTGCTAGCCGCTCGGGGAGTGTACTTGTAGTACTGCCAGGTAGGCCAGAGTAAATTTGATTTGGTGCTGGAAGAGGGCAGAACAGATGTACTGTAACTCCTTTCTTATTTTGGATACCTCTATGGAATAATCTGCAAAAATTAGGATTTTAATGCCATCAATTTGCAATGACTGAGTTTGATGGTTATTCTGTAGAATCGGTGCTTTGTCTGCATAGTTAAGATATTTGGTGGTAATCGGGCAAGGGAATTGGCAGTCAGCAGATTGTGATTCAAGGAGGTGAGCCCATTCAGCAATGCATGTAGAGGTGAGGCCCAGATCTTCGGGTATCTGCGAGGAGCAAAATTCCATGAGGGAGGAAGGGTGAAGAGCTTCTGGCACTCCGACAAATCTTAAGTTGTTACGTATCAATATATTTTCTAAGTCCTCCAGTTTTTTTTTTTGTTTTGTTTTTTTTCAAAATGTGTTTATTGAAAATTTTATATAGTTCAAACATAAAATGGTATACATAACTGGTTGTATGTTTCAGCAATAATTGCATAACATTTCTTATGGTAACACAGCCATGTTTGAGTCTGGATATGTAGTTACAGGATTAGAACTTTATAACTGCCATTATAAGTAGCAACATAAACTTAGAATAGATATGCATTACCATTAATCTTAAGTGGGTGGAGGGAGGGAAGGTAGTAGAAGGTAGTAGAAGGGTGGTTGAGTGGGATGCGAGGAGGATAAGAGGGGAGGGAGGGAGTGGGAAGGGGGGAGGAGAGAAGGATAGGTGAAGAGAGAGGGGAGATAGACAGAAAGAGGTAAAAGGTTGAAAACAAAAAGCTGCGCTTAGGGCACTAAATAGGTATGCTGCCTCCCTAGAAGAGCTTCCTGAAAGGATACTCTATAAACTAATATATGTATAAAAAGGGGTAATGGCTCTTCCTATGGGGTACTGAATGGGGGGGGGGGGGTTCCCTCAAAGAGCCCCAGTGCAATTACCTGGTAGCTACCAGGAACAAATTATGTTATCGTACGGGTATGTGTGTCTATGATTAGATATAGGCACATACAACCATAAACACCCGCCTATAACAGCAAAAAAGGTTAATATAATACTAATAATTAAACTTCTGAAGATGGTTCTTCCAGACCTATAAAAGAGGTATAGCCTGGTTCATTTAGACCTAATTACAAGGGGTATGGGTTAGGGCCCCTGTGGTTGTGATAATATACCACCAGTGAGTAATCATTTGTGTGTAGCCTTATAAGTGAAAAGATAATCCAAAATAATCCAAAAATACATAAATAAACATGCTTAAAAAATGTGCGTTACCCAAGCATTACATATATTAATCAAGTAAACGTAAATGTGATCCAATTGAGTGCAAGAGGAACCAGTAGTTGGTGTTAATAGTCCTTAAAGTAGAATAAATAAATAAAGAAATTTGTTCAAGTCCAGTATTCCAAAAAAATTCCGTGACTTAGGTGCTCTTGGGTGATTTCTGTGACTTTAGTGCTCCCCCTTCAGGTCCCCACTCACCAGATACGACAACCCCGTGAAGGGGCAACCAGCATAAGATGTCTCTTTCACGATCCCTTTTCCACACTGATCTGGCGGACTTTGCAGGATGGTTCCCGTTGGTTATCCCATTGGGTTCCCAGATTCGGGGATGCAGATGGCTTTCTAATAGGAGGATGTTAACAATGGCTCCCTCATGGAAAGGAAAAATAGGAAGCTTCCATGGTGTAGTATGTAAAGGCTTTATTTAAAAAACTCCATAGACAAGCAGCGGAGTATTTAGGCAACATACATAACCATAAACCATAAAAGCATAAAATAAAATTAAAAATATAGGCTACTCAGACCGAAGCCTGAGAACAGACCCGTAGCACGGTGGACAGCGTGTACCGCTGAAAAGGCTGTGTGCGCTCCGCTTGCGTACCAGCTAGTATCCGGAAGCGGTATGCGTTCCACCTGCGTGTCAGCTAAGGTCCGTAACCGGAAGTGACGTAGCGTGCGTGGCGTCGTTGTACGCGTTTCGTCATAGACGTCTTCAGCAACGATGCCAGCACGCCACGCGCTACGTCCATTTAAGGAGCCGTCAATTACGATCCGCCCCTTACTATCTACCACATCCAATCCTAGTATTCCAAGGCGGGGTGACACTCCAACTCAAGCTGGAGTGTCAGCAGGGATGGTCGTACGCTAGTTTCCGTAATTGCAACTACAACTACTGGGCTAGAATCTACCCTCCTATATATTAAATAATACCAGATGGTGGAAATATACCGTATACTGAAATTAGGATTTAAGAATTAAAACTAAATTTAAAATGAAGTTAGGTATAATTAAAATCAGATATATAAATATATACCCAGATTAATATAGTGAATATGAAAAAACCATAAGGTTTAATGTGGACCAGGTGTGTGATGGAAAATTATTTTACTCTCAGACACCAGAGGTCAGGGAAGGAATATGAGGATATTATTACAAGTCAAAACCCCCGTTATTAATTATGGTGAAATTTTATAAATTTATAAAATTATACAAAATTATATATTAAATACATATATGTGTGTAATCCAAATGTTAGGGGGTACTTCCCTTTTGGGCCAAAGAATTTAGATTTGGGGTCACCCCCCTAATTCTGTGTGCAAGTTCCTAAAAACTAAATATGCATACCCTTACACCTTATATGCTTAGAGGGAGGCCATAGGGGTTCACAGGTATGAATAATCTGACCCTATTTTTTACGGATTGGCCAGAAAACAATTTAAGTCGATATCCAGGTTGAGGCCCCTCGGAGCAAGGGACCTCAACCTGTATATCCATGCGGTCTCGTTTTGTGATATGAGTGTGGTTTTATTGCCCCCTCGCCAATGGTCCCTCACACAGTCAATCCCATAAAAGATCATCCCTGTGGGGTCCCGGTTATGTACTGTGTCGAAGTGGCGGGAAAGGTGGTGTTTTGGGAACCCTTTTTTGATGTTTTTGATGTGTTCCCGTATTCTCACATATAGGGGTCGGGTGGTTCTGCCCACATATTGCATTTGGCAAGGGCACTCAATAACATAGGTCACGTGTGTACTCTGACAGGTGATGAGTTCCCTGATCTGATATTGTTTGTGATCTGATCTTGACTTAAAAGTTTCCCTCTTACGAGGTTGTTTCTTGGTGACCCTACATGGTAGACATTTTTGGCACCTGTAGAACCCTTTCATGTCTGGAAAAATTCGAGTAGTTTTGGGGGGGTTTATAACATTATGTACCAAAAGGTGTCGTAGATTAGGCGCCTTTCGGTATACTATCTTTGGTTTATTGGGTAATATCCCTGCTAGTGTTCTATCTTCCTTTAGGATAGGCCAATACTTCTTCAGGATCTGCTCAAAATCTTTGTATTGAGAGTTAAAGAACTGACGTTCATTACAGGTTTTAACTCTCAATACAAAGATTTTGAGCAGATCCTGAAGAAGTATTGGCCTATCCTAAAGGAAGATAGAACACTAGCAGGGATATTACCCAATAAACCAAAGATAGTATACCGAAAGGCGCCTAATCTACGACACCTTTTGGTACATAATGTTATAAACCCCCCCAAAACTACTCGAATTTTTCCAGACATGAAAGGGTTCTACAGGTGCCAAAAATGTCTACCATGTAGGGTCACCAAGAAACAACCTCGTAAGAGGGAAACTTTTAAGTCAAGATCAGATCACAAACAATATCAGATCAGGGAACTCATCACCTGTCAGAGTACACACGTGACCTATGTTATTGAGTGCCCTTGCCAAATGCAATATGTGGGCAGAACCACCCGACCCCTATATGTGAGAATACGGGAACACATCAAAAACATCAAAAAAGGGTTCCCAAAACACCACCTTTCCCGCCACTTCGACACAGTACATAACCGGGACCCCACAGGGATGATCTTTTATGGGATTGACTGTGTGAGGGACCATTGGCGAGGGGGCAATAAAACCACACTCATATCACAAAACGAGACCGCATGGATATACAGGTTGAGGTCCCTTGCTCCGAGGGGCCTCAACCTGGATATCGACTTAAATTGTTTTCTGGCCAATCCGTAAAAAATAGGGTCAGATTATTCATACCTGTGAACCCCTATGGCCTCCCTCTAAGCATATAAGGTGTAAGGGTATGCATATTTAGTTTTTAGGAACTTGCACACAGAATTAGGGGGGTGACCCCAAATCTAAATTCTTTGGCCCAAAAGGGAAGTACCCCCTAACATTTGGATTACACACATATATGTATTTAATATATAATTTTGTATAATTTTATAAATTTATAAAATTTCACCATAATTAATAACGGGGGTTTTGACTTGTAATAATATCCTCATATTCCTTCCCTGACCTCTGGTGTCTGAGAGTAAAATAATTTTCCATCACACACCTGGTCCACATTAAACCTTATGGTTTTTTCATATTCACTATATTAATCTGGGTATATATTTATATATCTGATTTTAATTATACCTAACTTCATTTTAAATTTAGTTTTAATTCTTAAATCCTAATTTCAGTATACGGTATATTTCCACCATCTGGTATTATTTAATATATAGGAGGGTAGATTCTAGCCCAGTAGTTGTAGTTGCAATTACGGAAACTAGCGTACGACCATCCCTGCTGACACTCCAGCTTGAGTTGGAGTGTCACCCCGCCTTGGAATACTAGGATTGGATGTGGTAGATAGTAAGGGGCGGATCGTAATTGACGGCTCCTTAAATGGACGTAGCGCGTGGCGTGCTGGCATCGTTGCTGAAGACGTCTATGACGAAACGCGTACAACGACGCCACGCACGCTACGTCACTTCCGGTTACGGACCTTAGCTGACACGCAGGTGGAACGCATACCGCTTCCGGATACTAGCTGGTACGCAAGCGGAGCGCACACAGCCTTTTCAGCGGTACACGCTGTCCACCGTGCTACGGGTCTGTTCTCAGGCTTCGGTCTGAGTAGCCTATATTTTTAATTTTATTTTATGCTTTTATGGTTTATGGTTATGTATGTTGCCTAAATACTCCGCTGCTTGTCTATGGAGTTTTTTGAATAAAGCCTTTACATACTACACCATGGAAGCTTCCTATTTTTCCTTTCCATGAGGGAGCCATTGTGAACATCCTCCTATTAGAAAGCCATCTGCATCCCCGAATCTGGGAACCCAATGGGATAACCAACGGGAACCACCCTGCAAAGTCCGCCAGATCAGTGTGGAAAAGGGATCGTGAAAGAGACATCTTATGCTGGTTGCCCCTTCACGGGGTTGTCGTATCTGGTGAGTGGGGACCTGAAGGGGGAGCACTAAAGTCACAGAAATCACCCAAGAGCACCTAAGTCACGGAATTTTTTTGGAATACTGGACTTGAACAAATTTCTTTATTTATTTATTCTACTTTAAGGACTATTAACACCAACTACTGGTTCCTCTTGCACTCAATTGGATCACATTTACGTTTACTTGATTAATATATGTAATGCTTGGGTAACGCACATTTTTTAAGCATGTTTATTTATGTATTTTTGGATTATTTTGGATTATCTTTTCACTTATAAGGCTACACACAAATGATTACTCACTGGTGGTATATTATCACAACCACAGGGGCCCTAACCCATACCCCTTGTAATTAGGTCTAAATGAACCAGGCTATACCTCTTTTATAGGTCTGGAAGAACCATCTTCAGAAGTTTAATTATTAGTATTATATTAACCTTTTTTGCTGTTATAGGCGGGTGTTTATGGTTGTATGTGCCTATATCTAATCATAGACACACATACCCGTACGATAACATAATTTGTTCCTGGTAGCTACCAGGTAATTGCACTGGGGCTCTTTGAGGGAACCCCCCCCCCCCCCATTCAGTACCCCATAGGAAGCGCCATTACCCCTTTTTATACATATATTAGAAAGAGGTAAAAGAGAGCAAAGGAGAGCAACAGAGCTCTGAGATTAACATTGTAAAATATCTGTTCACTGACTTCGATATTTCTCGTACCATTGCGCCCAGGGGAGCCATAATTCGTGTGTCTTATGCCGCGTACACACGGTCGGGCTTTCTGTCCTACTTGGTCCGGCACAGTCCTACTTGTCACAGTCCCTGGGCATGCTGGGACTGTGACGTTTTAGGGGGCGTAGTCACCGGGTGATGTTGACCACGCCCCCTAAAATGTCACAGTCCCAGCATGCCCAGGGACTGTGACATCATAAGGGGGCGGGGTCTCCGCCTATATAAGTCACAACGCAGCCCTCAGAGAGCAGTCCAGCCGGAGAGAGCGTCGTGTCAACATCTGGAGAAGAGAAGAGAAGACAAGAAGCCCAGAAGACCAGACCTCTGCTGGCAAGAGAGCTACCTGAAGACAGCGGAGAAGCCGGCCGAAGAACTGGAACACCGGGAGAAGAGAGCGGAGAATAACCAACCGGACGCCGGGAGAAGATGAACCGGAGGGACCCCTGAAGCCGGAAGAAGACCCCCGAAGTCGGAGGAAGATCCCCCCCGGAGCTGTTTAATAAAATATTTAAAAAACCTGTGTAGTGTTTTATTATTTACACTTTTTCCCTAGGTGAATGGGTAGGGGTACCATGTACCCCATACTCATTTACATAGGGTGGGGGGCCGGGATCTGGGGGCCCTCTTTTTATAGGGGGCTCCTGGATTCCGATAAGCCCCCCGCCCACAGACCCCGACAACCAACGGCCAGGGTTGTCGGGAAGAGGCCCTTGTCCTCATCAACATGGGGACAAGGTACTTTGGGGTGGGGCGCCCCCCTCCCCCAAAGCACCCACCCCCCATGTTGAGGGCATGCGGCCTGGTACGGTTCAGGAGGGGGGGCGCTCGCTCGTCCCCACCCCCTTTCCTAACCGGCCAGGCTGCGTGCTCAGATCGGGGTCTGGTATGGATTTTAGGGGGGACCCCACGCCGTTTTATCGGCGTAGAGGGGTTCCCCTTTATAATCCATATCAGACCTAAGGGCCTGGTATGCCCCGCGCTCGCCGCAATAGGAAAATTTGTTTTTCCTATTGCAGCGAGCGCGAAATGCAATACCCTGCCCTCGCGTCATATCTGGTCCGTTGGACCAGCATACATACGAGCGGGCTTTCCGTCGGACTAGCACACAGACGAGCAGACTTTCCGCCCGAAACTGAGTCCCACGGAAAGATTTAAAACATGTTTCAAATCTAGGTCCGGCGGGCTTTTGGGAAAAAGTCCGCCGAAAAAGTCCGCCGGCGCCTACACACGGGCGGATTGTCCGGCACACTCTGGTCCGCCGGACCAAGTATGCCGGAAAGTCCGACCGTGTGTACGCGGCATTAGAGTATGAGGGTTTACCACGTGAAAGTACTGACTCGAAAATGTAGTGATTATGTACTAACGCTATAACTTCTGCACTGGATGGGATTTATGTTGATTTCCATCTTCTGGTAATGGTTATAGATGGACCACATAATGTGTAGTAGAGTACCTGTGCTAGTACATTCTCTCCAACAATCAGGAGATGAAAGTGGTTGGAATTTTGCCATCAGTTGAGGTGTCAAATACCATCTCACCATTGTTTTTTTGTGTCAATTCCCAGAAGGAAGTACAGTTAGTAGCTTTGTAAACTGTTTTTATGGCTGTTCGCCATTGTAGGTCAGTAAACTGAGTCTGTAAATCATGTTCCCAGTCGTTAATGGGTTTGGATTTGCAAAATACCGCCTTTTCTTGTAGCGTAGAGTATAATAGGGAAGTCCGTTTGGAATGTGTGTTGTCTGTGAAAAGGAAGTTCCATATTTAATAGGAAGTGCCTTTTCCAGAGAGGGATGTGCTGCTAGACATTTTTGAATCCTACAGAAGGTAAAGTAGTCATTTGCGGGTGCATCATATTCCTTCTGCATTTGGGAGAAGGGTTTGTCTAATATTTTGGTTCTAAGCATCGCTATGTGAGTAGTTTGAGCCAATAGCCACGTGGGTACATTCAGGTCCGGGGATAGGAGCGAAAGGACAGTAAAGGGTATTTGGATGGTCTTGGTCGGTAGGTGTGTCCATGTGATGTTGTGGAGGGTTCTCCATGCTTTAATGGAGGCTCTAATGGTTAGGGAATAGTGGTTAAAATGTGCTTGGTTAGAGAGAGTGCTGAACAACCAATCTCTAAGATTCTTACCTGGCATCAGGTTGTTTTCTATGTCACCCCAGAGTGTGGTGGGTTCGATGGATAACCAGTCTTTTAGTTGGGAGATTAACGTAGCTAGATAATAATGTTTGAGATCGATGTATCCCATTCCCCGGGTGGATCTATGCTTGATGAGTTTGACGTGATTACTCCTGGGTTTCTTCCCCTGCCATACATAGTGGCTTATTATGGATTGGAGAGAGTGTATGTAGGCATGAGAAAGTGGTAATGGTATTGTTCTAAATATGTAGGACTTGTATTTTAAATGCTGCGAGACGTCCTGACCAGGAGAATTCATGTTTGGATAAATTGGTTGTTTCTCTTAGAAGCATTTGTCTGGCTTCTACATAGTTAGCAGCGAATAGACCTTTTGTGGATTTAGTAAGAGTAATACCCAAATATGTGATTCCTCTTTCCACCCAGGGAGAGGTAAAGTTGTTTCTAAGTAAGGTGCTAGTTACTGCATCTAGTCCTAGATCTAGTATATAGGATTTGTTTTCGTTCACCTTATAGTATGATATGGAACCAAATCTGTGCAACAATTGGTGTACCGAAGCCAGGGAAAATAGGGGATTAGTGATCATAACTATCACATCGTCAGGGAATAGGTTGATTTTGTGTTCAATAGATCTTATTTTGAAGCCAGCAATAGATGGGTTTGTTCTTATATGTTCCGCGAGAGGTTCTATCATAAGATTAAAGATAAGTGGCGAAAGTGGGTGTAACGAGCCCCTGCTCGCTCGGTTCCACTCTCCCGACACTCCTTGGCAGCTATAGAATCAGATTGCAGATCACAACATCTGATAGTTCGGTCATCCGATGCTCTGGGACTAGAGCTACAGCTATGTGCCATTCTAATCCAGTTGTGTAGCTCAGAACAAACACCAGGCAGGCTGTATGTAAGTTCAACCAGGAATCTCTTTTATTGAAAAAAATACAGGCTCTTTTATACAGTAAAAGAGGAGGTGTATACCTCCTGCTCATATTACTCTGAACATATACCTGTGACCAGAAACCTAATTAACATGGGCTAATTAACTAATCCCTTTAGACAGCCTAGATGACTCAGACATGACCTTTAGGCCAGACTGGCCATCTTGTAGCTCAGAAAACCCCATCAACATTATCACAATACCAGAGTTAATTAACACAAACAACAATGGGGATCTAATGACTCTTAGATCCCATACTAGAGACTTATTTACAATACACATTCTAGCAGGCAACAGACAGACAGGTGGCTGGAATTGACATCAGCATCTCCTAACTAGGGATGAGCCGAACACCCCCCAGTTTGGTTCGCACCAGAACCTGTGAAGGGACCGAAAATTCGCACAAACGTTAGAACCCCATTGACGTCTATGGGACTCGAACGTTCAAAATCAAAAGTGCTCATTTTAAAGGCTAATTTTCTTGGTATTGTCCTAAAAAGGGTTTGGAGACCCGGGTCCTGCCCCAGGGGACATGCTGTGAAATATTAGATCAAGAATTGTACTGGTGGTGGTGGTGATGCTGGGGCCACAACACTGTAAGTCCTCACTCGCTCTTGATGGGCGCAGAAACGGGCCCTGCTGTGAAATATTAGATCAAGAATTGTAATTACATGCCCCTGTTGAACAAGGGCAGAAAAATTGGGCCTTAGGCACTGGTGCTACAACACTGCAACCCCTCACAGATACTCTAGTTGGAACGCAGGAACGATCTTTGCTGCAAAGTATTGCCTCAAAAATTGTAATTACACGCCCCTGTTAAACAGGGGCTGAAAAATTGGGCCTTAGGCACTGGTGCTGGTGCCACAACACTGAAACCCCTCACAGATACTCTAGTTGGATCGCAGGAACGAGCCCTGCTGCAAAGTATTGCATCAAAAATTGTAATTACACGCCCCTGTTAAACAGGGGCTGAAAAATTGGGCCTTAGGCACTGGTGCTGGTGCCACAACACTGAAACCCCTCACAGATACTCTAGTTGGAACGCAGGAACGAGCTCTGCTGCAAAGTATTGCATCAAAAATTGTAATTACACGCCCCTGTTAAACAGGGGCTGAAAAATTGGGCCTTAGGCACTGGTGCTGGTGCCACAACAATGCAACCCCTCACAGATTAGTTGGAACGCAGGAACGAGCTCTGCTGCAAAGTATTGCATCAAAAATTGTAATTACACGCCCCTGTTAAATAGGGGCAGAAAAATTGGGCCTTAGGCACTGGTGCTGGTGCCACAACACTGCAACCCCTCACAGGTACTCTAGTTGGAACGTAGAAACGAGCCCTGCTGCAAAGTATTGCATCAAAAATTGTAATTACACGCCCCTGTTAAACAGGGGCAGAAAAATTGGGCCTTAGGCACTGGTGCTGGTGCCACAACACTGCCACCCCTCACAGATACTCTAGTTGGAACGCAGGAACGAGCCCTGCTGCAAAGTATTGCCTCAAAAATTGTAATTACACGCCCCTGTTAAATAGGGGCTGAAAAATTGGGCCTTAGACACTGGTGGCGGCGTCCAGAACCAAAAATGTTCTTACATGCTATCAGCGTGATCATTGAGGAGGAAGAGGATAATTACTCAGGATAGTCACTCAGCATCAGCATAGGCAGTCTTTGAAGGGATCTGAGATTTCCAAAAAAAAATATTCGGTTACATCAGCATCAGGTGCTTGGTAGCTGGTGGTGATCCAAGACTGATTCATTTTTATGAAGGTCAGTCGATCGACCGAGTCGGTGGACAGACGCACCCTGTGATCGGTTACAAAGCCTCCAGCAGCACTGAATGTGCGTTCCAAAAGAACGCTTGATGCAGGACAGGCCAGTAGCTCAATTGTATACTGTGCAAGCTCTGGCCAGTGATCCATTCTCAAGACCCAGTAACCCAGAGGATTTTCCGTGGGAAAGGTGTCCAAGTCAGATCTTGCTCCTAGGTATTCCTGCACCATGTAAAACAGATGCTGGCGATGGTTGCTGGAACCAATCATACCTTAGGGCTGCGGACTAAAAAATTGTCTGAACGCATCAGTCAGACGGCCACCTTCTCCACTGCTCCTTTTTTGACTGACCAAAGCCTCAGCAACACTTTGTCCAGAAACAGGTGTTTGTAACCTCCCAGTCTCTGGGAATGCGTTGCACAGACCTTTCTGCAAGGCCTCCCGAAGATGTTTCATCCTCTGCTCCCTCTGCGACGGCAAGATAAGGTCCGCAACCTTACCCTTGTAACGTGGATCAAGGAGGGTTGCCAGCCAGTATTGGTCCTTCTCCTTGATACCACGAATACGAGGATCCTTACTCAGGCTTTGCAGGATCAAGGAGGCCATGCAGCGTAGGCTTTCTGAGGCATTTGGTCCGGAGTCCTCTGGGTCACTAAGGACAACATGGTCCACAGCCACCTCCTCCCAGCCACGTACAAGTCCATGTGTTTCTTGCGATTGATCCCTTAAAGACTGCTGCTGATGCTGAGTGCCAGGCTCCACCTCCATACTGACACAATCCTCCTCCTCCTCCTCGTCCTCTTCCTGTGTGATCGGCGGGCACGCAGGAACACTGTCTGGATAAAGGGGGCCTTGAGAGCTAAGGAAGTCCTCCTCTTCCTGCCTCTGTTCTGCCTCAAGTGCCCTGTCCATTATTCCACGCAGCGTGTGCTCCAACAGGTGGACAAGGGGGACAGTGTCACTGATGCATGCACTGTCACTGCTCACCATCCTCGTGGCCTCCTCAAATGGTGACAGGACAGTGCATGCATCCCTGATCATGGCCCACTGGCGTGGGGAAAAAAAACAAGCTCCCCTGACCCTGTCCTGGTGCCATAGTCGCACAGGTACTCATTGATGGCCCTCTGCTGCGTGTGCAGCCGATGCAGCATGGCCAACGTTGAGTTCCACCTGGTGGGCATGTCACAGATTAGGCGGTTCTTGGACAGGTTAAACTCCTTTTGGAGGTCCGTCAGCCGAGCACTGGCATTATATGACCGGCGGAAATGCACACAGACTTTCCTGGCCTGCCTCAGGACATCCTGTAAGCCCGGGTACCTGCCCAAGAACCGCTGCACCACCAAGTTAAGGATGTGAGCCAAACAGGGCACATGGGTCATTTGTCCCTGTCGGAGGGCGGAGAGGAGGTTGGTGCCATTGTCGCAAACCACCATTCCTGCTTTAAGTTGGCGTGGCGTCAACCACCTCTGAACCTGCCCCTGCAGAGCTGACAGAACCTCTGCCCCAGTGTGGCTCCTGTACCCCAAGCACACCAGCTCAAGCACCGCATGGCATCTTTTGGCCTGCATACTTGCGTAGCCCCTTGAACGGCTACGGAGCACCGCTGGTTCTGAGGACAAAGCACAGGAAAAGGCCGTGGAGAAAGAAGAAGAAGTGGAGGGGTGGAGGAGAGAGGTGTGTCACAATCATTAGTAGTGGCGTTTTGGAGGCGTGGTGGTGGAACAACCTCCAACACTACTGCACCTTGTCCTGCATCCTTCCCAGCTGCCAGCAGAGTCACCCAATGCACGGTGAAACTTAGGTAGCGTCCCTGTCCATGCCTGCTGGACCATGAGTCAGCGGTAATATGCACCTTACCGCTGACCACCTTGTCCAGGCCAAGACATTGCCTTCCACATGCCGGTAGAGAGCCGATATTGCCTTCCGTGAGAAAAAGTGGCGCTTGGATACCTGCCACTGAGGAACCACACATTCCACAAACTCACGGAAGGGGGCAAAGTCTACCAACTGAAAAGGCAGCAGTTGAAGTGCTAGCAATTTTGCCAAGCTAGAATTCAACTGCTGGGCATGTGGATGGCTGGGAGCGAACTTCTTTTGGCGGTGCAGCAGCTGGGGCAGGGAAATTTGCCTGGTTCAATCTGACGTCGGTGTACCGAAAGCAGATTGCCCACAAGTACTTGGCTGTGACACACCTAATTCTACACCTTCATTCCTCTCAGTGCAGGTCTCAGAGAGGACTGAAGGTATAGTGGGGTTGGAGATCTCAGCTGATGAGGAGCAAGGAGAGGTCCTTTTTGTTCTTTGGTGTGGGTCTTTTAGATACGCTTGCCAATGAACTGTATGGCAGGTCAACAAATGTCTGGTCAAGCCTGTGGTGCCCAAGCGGGAGATGTTTTGGCCACGCGAGATACGCTTGAGACATATGTTGCAAATAGCAGCGGTGCGATCTGATGCACTTGTCTCAAAAAAGGCCCACACCAAAGAACTTTTGGAATAACGCACAGAGACAGCAGTGCCCTGCACATGCGGAGCTCTGGGGTGTGATGCAGTTAGTGTGCTGCCCTTAGGCTGGCCCCTGGAGGGCATCCTGCCTCGTTGGTGATGTGCCCCCTCCTCCTCCTCCTCTCTGCTATCAGGCACCCACGTTGAGTCAGTGACCTCATCATCATCTCCCTCCTCATCACTGGAGCAAACCTGGCAGTATGCTGCAGCAGGGGGAGCATGACTGCCAGATTGCTGTCCTTCTTGGGCATCCCTCTGTCCATGCTCACGTTACTGCCTTCATCTAGCTCAGTATCATCATCAGAGCCTTATAAAACACTGAGCATCCTCCTGGAGCATGTACCCAACGCTGTGGTCAAACAGTTCGAGGGACTCCTCAGGAGGACATGGTGGGGCTAGGGAAGGAGTCACTGATGCCATTGAGCTGAGGGAAGAGGCCGTGTTGGCAGCTGCTTTGCCAGACAAAGTACCCTGAGCATGGGTGAGAGAGGATGAGGAGGATGAGGACGGCTTGGTCATCCACTCGACCAAGTCTTCCGCCATATATATATACTGATACTGCAGCTAGCAAAATCAACTGCCTGCCTGTAGTATGAGGACACCACCAACCTTCTACAGGTAGCTTTAGGTGAACACTGTGCAAAGCTCGCAAAAACTAACTTGTAGCTTATTTAGCTGCCTGCGGTAGTGATAGGATCAGGAAAACACAACCAACCTTCTACAGGTAGCTTTAGGTGAACACTGTGCAGAGCTCGCAAAAAACGAACTTGTAGCTTATTTAGCTGCCTGCGGTAGTGATAGGATCAGGAAAACACCACCAACCTTCTACAGGTAGCTTTAGCTGAACACTGTGCAGAGGTCGCACTACACTAACTCGTAGTTTTAGCTGAACACTGTGAGGAGGACGTACTACATTAACTTGTAGCTTTAGCTGAACACTGTTCAGAGGACACACTACACAAACTTGTAGCTTTAGCTGAACACTGTGCAGAGGTCGCACTACACTAACTTGTAGTTTTAGCTGAACACTGTCAGGAGGATGCACTACACTAACTTGTAGCTTTAGCTGAACACTGTGAAGAGGACGCACTACCCTAACTTGTAGCTTTAGCTGAACACTGTGCAGAGGTCACACTAAACTAACTTGTAGCTTTAGCTGAACACTGTGAGGAGGATGCACTACCCTAACTTGTAGCTTTAGCTGAACACTGTGCAGAGGTCACACTAAACTAACTTGTAGCTTTAGCTGAACACTGTGAGGAGGACGCACTACACTAACTTGTAGTTTTAGCTGAACACTGTGCAGAGGTCACACTAAACTAACTTATAGCTTTAACTGAACACTGTGAGGAGGACGTACTACACTAACTGTAAATAGTCTAGCTGCCTGACTGTGGTACTAATAGGATCAAAAGAACACCAGCAATTTTCTTCAGGTAGCTGTAAATACTGTAACAAGACAAGCCTGCCTTTCAGTAGGAAGATAACAGGAACGGATCTAGCTAAAACGAATACAGTATATATATATATATATATATATATATATATATATATATATATATATATATATATACAACACCTGGGATGCATATATATACACAATACACTGTAAGTGCAGCTAACTCACTGACTGTCCTGCCTAATCTAGCTAACTCAAATGAAATGACACTGTCTCTCTCTCTCTCTAAGCACGCCGGAACACACTACACAGGGCCGCCGTGTAGGCGGCCTTATATAGTGTGGGACGTGTTCTAAACCCCCTGAGCCATAATTGGCCAAAGCCACCATGGTTTTGGCCAATTACAGCTCTCTCTACTGACGGCGCTGTGATTGGCCAAGCATGCGGGTCATAGTGCATGCTTGGCTAATCATTAGCCAGCAATGCACTGCGATGCCGCAGTAAATCATGGGCCGTGACGCGCCACACAAATTTTGCGCGAACGGCCCATATCATTCGCAATTCGGTGAACGATCGAACAGACGATGTTTGAGACGAACATGGGTTCGACTCGAACGCGAAGCTCATCCCTACTCCTAACAGTATTTGTCCCAGCATTATGAATCAGCCACTATTTCTAATATGGCAAATCCAGGGTCCACAGAGTCTGTGTGTCCTGGGGGACCAGGACCCGAATCCACAGTAATACCACCTCAAGGGTCCCCAGGCATACAGCTCACAAAGAGCACCAATACCCCAAATGCCAGGGCCCACGATCGATCGACAAGAGGCTAGCATTCAGTCCCCTCCAAAAGTCTCTCTCCCAGCTAGGTCTGTCACATTTCTCCCCTTTCGGCAGGAGACTAACACAGGAGGAGACCCCAGACGGGTTGACTCTGAAGTTAGTCAGTAGTTCCAGTCCTCTAATGCCTGTACCCACACAGTACTCCAAACACATTGTTCCAAACAAAGCATTACTCACCCAGCCAACCTCTGCCTCTCTCAGAGAACATATCTGCCTCTGGGGAGAGGCCTGGACTGGCCCTTCTCCCTGGAGTCCTTTCTGCCACTGGAGAGAAGACAGGATGTCTGGGCTCACTCCGTCCTACTGTTGGGGATCTGGGCCGACTGCCCAGCATCCCTGGGGTATACAGGTGGAGACTGAAGTCCCATACACCTTCACAGGAAATCCATCCTCTGTTAGTTGAGGGCAGAGTCCAGCAGTACTCGACCCTGTTGCCAGCCCTTTTGCTGGAAACCCCACACCATCTGCTCCGGCTAACTGTTGGGGAGGGAGGCTGACTGCCCTGCCTCCCTGGAACTCTGTAGTTGTTGCCGGTGCTGGGCAGAGGTTGGTAGCACTCTGCCCTGTTGCCAGTACTTCTGCTGGGGACTCCGCATCATCTGCTCCAGCTAACTGTTGGGGCAGGAGGCTGGCTTCCTCCACTCCCAAACTGTGTAGTTGCCATTGGGGAGGTGAGCTGGCTGCTTTCCTTTTCCATTCCCTCATCTGGATGTTGGGACGATATGTCTGTGGTACTGTCTCCCAGGTGCACGGATCTTTGCTGGGGAGGAAAGACCACTTCCTCCATCCTGGCCAACTGTTGGGGAGGGACGATGAACACCTCCTCTCCCTTCTCCCCCTGTATCCTGATCTGCTGCTGGGAAGTGACCACCTCCTTCTCACCCTGAGCCTCCGGAACCGCTGCAGGTGTAGGGCAGAGATCTTGGACCCTCTGTCCGGTTGCCAGCACTTCAGCTGGGGAAGTTCCTTGTACCTTCACAGATACTTCTGTTGTTGCTGGGCAGAGCACAGTGAAGTTTGGCCCTAATAACAGCTCTTCTTCTGCTGGAGGCTCACCATGTTGTTCTTCCTCAGCAAAAAAGTCTATCAAATCCCCTGTCTCTGCAACTGGTGTCTGGGGATAAAGGTTCACCATCTCCTCTCCTTGGCACCCAGAAGATGCTATTAGTGCTGGGCAGAGGTTAGCAGAGCTCTGCCCTGTTGTCAGCACTTCAGGTTTGGGGATGGCAATCTTCAGATTTTCCACTGCCGATTCTCTGGCATGCTGCTGGACCGGCACATTCCTCTATCCAAGATCATCCAATGCAGAAACAGGTTCATCAAGGTCAGTCAGCATTTGCTGCATCCGCCATAAGACCTCCGCCTCCATAGCTGCGGGGGCAGGTTGGCAAAGCATACTGTTACTCTGCCACATTGTCAACTCTTCAGCCAGGATTTCAGAGTTGTCAACTGGTATTTCCTGATAGTCCCAGGCAAAGGGAGCCCCACCCTGCTACTGAGCAGTGTCTAGCAGCTGTCTGTAGGCCATCTCAAGCTCCCATTCCTGAACGGCCAGAAACTCCATATCTTCCTGTACCCAGTGCACTTCCGAGACATTCAGTCTTCGATCTCTGTGCTCCATTATTTCCTCCAAATGCCACTCCCGATCACTCCCAAAGTCAGGGTCCCTGGACAGCCTCCAGTACAAAAATCCCAGGCCATTGTAGTCAAAGCCTTTTGTGGGGCTGGCATCTGCTGTCCACGGGCACACTTGGGCTACATACCACTGGAGGGCTCTTTAGCTCTCGTCCAACCGCATTTCTGCCCGGATCAGCCTGCTTAACTCAGCTGTCCACTACTGGTTCGGTTGTTCCCCCAATAACAGCATTCACACTTCATACTGCAACCAGTACCTTACATAGATGGAGGGGAGAACTTTTCCCTGGTTTCGCTGCTCACGGGCTAGCGCTTCCTTCCAGAGTTAGCAGCGGAGAGAATCAAACCATCCTAGTAGGACCTGCTCTGATACTGGTCCTCTGTGCTGTATCTGCATCTCTCGAAACCTCATTCTGAATTCTTCTTCCATAGTGGCTGGTATCTGTACCTCTCCTCTCCTGCTATCTGGACCTTGGATCCAGGTGATGGTTTGGATGTGTTCACGGCAAGGAAGCACAATCCCACCGGTCCCTCCCGACTCTCAAGTAAATCTTTCAGAGTGGCTCTCCTGCAGGCTGGTTTGGAGTGTCCCAGTAACTGGAGAGCAAATCCCACAGCTGCCAACCAATGTAACGAGCCCCTGCTCGCTCGGTTCCACTCTCCCGACACTCCACTGCAGCTATAGAATCAGATTGCAGATCGCAACATCTGATGGTTCGGTCATCCGATGCTCCGGGACTAGAACTACAGCTATGTGCCGTTCTAATCCAGTTGTGTAGCTCAGAACAAACACCAGGCAGGCTGTATGTAAGTTCAACCAGGAATCTCTTTTATTGAAAAATACAGGCTCTTTTACACAGTAAAAGAGGAGGTGTATACCTCCTGCTCATATTACTCTGAACATACACCTGTGACCAGAAACCTAATTAACATGGGCTAATTAACTAATCCCTTTAGACAGCCTAGATGACTCAGACATGACCTTTAGGCCAGACTGGCCATCTTGTAGCTCAGAAAACCCCATCAACATTATCATAATAACAGAGTTAATTAACACAAACAACAATGGGGATCTAATGACTCTTAGATCCCATACTAGAGACTTATTTACAATACACATTCTAGCAGGCAACAGACAGACAGGTGGCTGGAATTGACATCAGCATCTCCTAACAGTATTTGTCCCAGCATTATGAATCAGCCACTATTTCTAATATGGCAAATCCAGGGTCCCAGAAGTCTGTGTGTCCTGGGGGACCAGGACCCGAATCCACTGTAATACCACCTCAAGGGTCCCCAGGCATACAGCTCACAAAGAGCACCATTCCCCCAACTGCCAGGGCCCACGATCAATTGGCAAGAGGCTAGCAGTCCCCTCCAAAAGTCTCTCTCCCGGCTAGGTCTGTCGCAGTGGGCATCCTTGTCGGGTACCATTGGTGATTCTGAATGGTTTGGACAACATTTCAGAATTGTATACTTGGGCAGTAGGGGTTAAGTATAAGGCCAGAATGGATGACAGAAAAGGTCCTTGAAAACCAAACTTGCATAGGGTCATCCTGAGATATGACCAGTGGACCCCGTTGAACGCCTTCTCTGCATCCAAGGAGAGGAGCAGACAAGGCTTTCGAGACATCTCAGCTGTGTGGATCAAGTCTATAATTCTATGTGTGGCATCGAAGGTTTGTCTTCCTACAGTGAAATCTGATTGATCTCTATTGATCAGCATGGGCATTAAATGTAATAATCTTGTGGCTATAAGTTTTGCATATATTTTGGTATCAAGGTTGAGGAGTGATATGGGCCGAAAATTTTGTGGGGAAGTGGGGTCTCTTCCTGGCTTCGGTAGTGCGATAATCAATGCATTTAACATTTCTTGTCGGAGAGAGGAGGAAGAGGCAGCTTCATTGCACACTTTGTATAAGAAGGGTGATAGTACATTACTAAATCGTTTGTAATACTCGCCCGTGAGGCCATCTGGGCCAGGTGATTTGTTTGCCGGAAGGGCAGCTATGATTTTTGAGATTTCTTGTGGTGTGAAGGGAGCATTAAGTGTATCGAGTTGTTCTTGTGTTAATTTGGGAAGGTCAATTTCTTCTAAGAATGCTTCTATTTTGTGTCTGGAAGGCTGTTTGTTAGTAGCACCATCTTTCAGGTTGTACAATGTACTATAACATAGGCTGAACGCATCAGCAATAGTCGTTCTAGCAGTTTTTTCTGTGTAATAGGATGATAAAGATGTGAGATTTTGGATTTGGTATAATGACCTTTTAATCTGTTGGCCATGGCTTTTCCAGCCTTGTTGCCCATGGATAGGGATGAGCCGAACACCCCCCTGTTCGGTTCGCACCAGAACATGCGAACAGGAAAAAAGTTTGTTCGAACACGCGAGCACTGTTAAAGTCTATGGGTCTATGGGAAACATAGAAGTTCATTGATAAAAACGGCATGGGAATTCCCCGCAGGGGAACCCCGAACCAAAATTTAAAAAAAAGTTATGTGGGGGCCCCCTAAATTCCATACCAGGCCCTTCAGGTCTGGTGTGGATATTAAGGGGAACCCCGGCCAAAATTTTTAAAAAAATGACGTGGGGGTCCCCCTAAATTCCATTCCAGTCCCTTCAGGTCTAGTACAGATTTTAAGGGGAGCCCCGTGCCAAAAAAAAAAAAAACGGCGTGGGGTCCCCCCAAAAATCCATACCAGACCCTTATCCGAGCACACAACCTGGCAGGCCGCAGGAAAAGTGGGAGGACGAGAGAGCGCCCCCCCCTCCTGAACCGTACCAGGCCACATGCCCTCAACATTGGGAGGGTGCTTTGGGGTAGCCCCCCAAAACACCTTGTCCCCATGTTGATGAGGACAAGGGCCTCATCCCCACAACCCTGGCCGGTGATTGTGGGGGTCTGCGGGTGGGGGGCTTATCGGAATCTGGAAGCCCCCTTTAACAAGGGGACCCCCAGCTCCTGCCCCCCCGTGTGAAATGGTAAGGGGGTACTGTACCCCTACCATTTCACTAAAAAACTGTCAAAAATGTTAAAAATGACAAGAGAGTTTTTGACAATTCCTTTATTTAAATGCTTCTTCTTTCTTCTATCTTCCTTCATCTTCTTCTTCTGGTTTTTCTGGCTCTTCTGGTTCTTCCTCCGGCGTTCTCGTCCAGCATCTCCTCCGCGGCGGATTTTGGTATTGGCTCTCCAGGTCAGTGGGCGAGATTTGGTTGGTGTGTCCTCCGTTGTTATGGTGACTGGGGCGTGATCCGACCACGTTATAGTGGAGATATGTGAGTCAGATATTTTGGGTAAGAGCCATTTGTCAACCAAAAAAAGTCAATCCATGTGTACGAGTTGTGTCGATGGGAGAAAAAGGAATATTCCCGCTCGGTGGTGTGGTGACATCTCCAAACATCATATATGTAGTTTGTCCTTGTGAATGTACCCATGGGTGACAAGAGTCTGCTGCTGCGTGAGGAGGTATCTATGGTGTTGTCCGGCACCATGTTGAAATCTCCACACAAAATGAGATGTTCATTTCTGAAGATATTAATCTTTTTCATCAGTTTCTTTAGGAATCTGATCTGGTTAGAATTGGGAGCGTAGATATTTACTACTGTGTATCTGGTATTGTTTAGGGTGCAGTCAAGTGCTAGGTACCTTCCCTCTTCATCTGCCATGCTATCGTGCAGGGTAAATGTGACAGAGTTTTTTAGGGCTATCAAAACTCAGTTTTTCTTTGAAGGACCAGAGGCTTTAAATACGTGGGTAAAATGGGTATTGGTACATATTGGTTCTGCTTTCTGCTCAAAATGGGTCTCCTGGATGCATAGCACTTCACTGTGAGAATCCAGTGCAGTACGCCACATCAACTTTCTTTTGGCCGGGTAATTCAACCCTTTGGCATTAAGTGATAAGAATTTTGGCATCCTGTTGCGTGAGTGTGGACGTTATGTGTGTTGTTCTGTACTCACAGTTAGTTGAATGGGATATCCCGTTCAAGGAAATTGAGGTGGTGTCTTCTGGTCATTAGTCCAGCTTGAAGAGAAGTCTCTGTAGCAGGTCTGTTATCTGAACTGTCTCCTGTGCTCTCAGAGAGAAAAGAAGGTGAGAGGGGAGGTATAGGGTATGCGGGTAAACAGTAGTAGCAATAGAGGTGGGGGAAAACAGGGATCAGCAGAAACACTGGAACTGCTGATGCTTGTGAGAGTGAAAGTTCGTGTACTATCTGCTACGAGCAGGCACCGAGACGAAATGCAGTATTTGTGCATCTTGCAGATGTGTGGTAGCACCACTAACCTGGTACTGAATTTGCAGGAGTTGTAGGATGGCTGTTATCGGAGGTGAGGTCCTTTTCATGTTGTTTCTGGCTGGATTGTGACACCCCTTCTGGAATGATTCCCCAAGTGCGTAGGAGTTGGATTTCTCCCTCAACAGTAGTAATATTATGTTTCACCCCATTTTTGTTCACAATGAGCTTGGTGGGGAATCCCCATTGGTAGGGAATCTTGTGGTTGTTTAGAGGTTTGGTGACAGTATTCAATTGTCGCCTCTGTTAGTGAGTAAATTGAGAGATATCTGCATACAATTGTAGTTTCGTGTATGGCACTGGAAGTTGCCCCAGATGTCTTGTTTTGGTCAGGAGCATGTCTTCCGCGTGGTAAAAGTGGATTTGCATCAAGACATCCCTAGGGACACTGGCGGGAAGATGTGGGGGTTTAGGAAGGCGATGAATGCGGTCGATGATAGTTTCCATCGGGGACAGATCAGGCAGAAGTGTAGCTATCAACTTCCTGTCGTAGGGGTTTAGATCAGGTGGTAAAATTGACTCAGATATACCCCTTATTTTGACATTGTTACGTCTTGACCTGTGCTCGAGGTCCGCCATCTTGGCTTTGACCCAGTGTTGTTCATCTTGAGTGTGGTCGTGCGCATCGACCAGGTCGTTAACCGTTTCTGTCATGACATTCATATGCTGTTCAATGTGATCAACTTTCTGGTCCATAAAGGACATTTCATCTTTAAATTTTTTGAACATGGTGGAAATGTCACTGTGTAGTGAGCTATGTAATGACATGAGCATCTCCTTCATGGTTGTGTCAAGGACTGGCATGTTGGATGTGGGGAATGCTGCTATAGGGGAAGTCTGGGCCTGCTGTATGAGGAGAGTGTCCAGAGCAGGGCTTACCTCATGGACATGCTGTCTGGAATCCAAGCGCATCCGCGCTTTAGCAGGGCTGTTGCTCGCTGAGGATGATTGTGGAGTCTTAGGGGATGTTGGATTATCTTCTGGGGGGTATATTGCCTCCTCATCTGCATCAGGGAGGTCTGTGTATGCAGCGGTGCTGTGTGCTGAGGAGTCACGGGCGCCATCTTGGATTCATCCACCGGGCGGCACTGTGAAGAAATCAGTCAATTTCTTCAGCTGCCTGTACTCCTTTCCTTTCTGGTGCCCTGATGTGTGAGGGTTGCTTGTAGCCATCCTGTGATCGCGGATTAGCGGTGGTAGTGGTCGGTATTCTGCTCGGTGCTGGAGCTGTCTGTTCAGGTGTCCATACTGCTCGGCGGTAGCCATGCCCCTCCTAAGTCCTCCAGTTTTTGAAGAATGAGCTGATTATTTTTTTCCTGGGCTTGTTCTGTGGTCTGTTTCTGATACAGCTCATCTTCCACATAGAACAGCCTCATCTCTAGTTCAGTGTTACGCGAGGCATTGTCAGACAGTTCTTTCCTGAAATGTTCCATGCCTGACTGCAAAGGCTGAGGTAGTGGGGGCAAGGAGCACTGCAACTGCCTGTACAATCCACTCTGTTTGTTGGCCGGCTGACTGGGGAGAGATATGAGAGGGGCATTCACTGAATTCCATACACGGAGCCTCCGTCATTTTGGAGAGGGGGGCCGGGGCCACGGGATCGTGTAGGTGTATTGGAGCCTGGGAGCAGGAGCCGCTATTGTTTAAGAATTGGTCCATCTGAACAGGGAAAATCTTGCAGAGTGTCAGTGGGCCAGTCCAAGGGTCCGGGCGGGTGTGGTAAGCCGAATTTGTGTCAGTACAGCGGGAGCTGAGGAAGGAAGCAGCTACTCCATAAAGCACGGGAACCTGAAGTAATTTCAGTTTCACTTCTCAGATGTTTTCAGGCTAGTACATGATACCTCACAGTCAGTCATCTTCCTTTTCAACTATTCTCTAAGCTGGACAGTCTACATTGATGCAAAGAGCAGTAATGATGTCAGCACTACTCTTTGCAACAGTATACTGTGAAAAAGCACTCTGTATTCACAGTATGTACTCAGTCTTATCATGGGATGAAGAAGAGTTACGGTGGGCCAGAGCTCCGGATTGAAGCTGAATATTGTAGCTAGATAAACATTTAGCCTGGAGTTAGGTTTTAATAATACCATACTGATTATAAATGAACACACAGGCTAAGTCTGATCAGAATTTGAGCTAACTGTACACATCATTTTTTTTTATAAATAGAATTGTTTTCACCAGTATATTGCAAATAAAAGGACACATATTCACCAGTATATTGCAAATAAAAGGACACATACTGGAGATATTGGAATTGACTCACACTGCTTCATATACACTCATGGCCTGTGAAAAAGCAAATTGTTGGAAAAAAAAAAAAAGTTTACCTTTGTCATTAATGATCAAACCAAAGTGAACATTCCTTATTGCATGGGTTTGCTCTGGGTATTTCGGTTTGTTCCTAAAAGCCATAAAAATTATAGCAACTTAATCTGCTTTAATCTAATGTGGTGTGTATGTGTATGGCATTAGGTTTTAATCTCTATTTTTTAAAGTGTTTTATACAGTAGGTGCTCATAAAAAAATAAAGTGCTGACAAAAATAAAAGTTATTAGGCGGTGCTGAATATAGCTACAGATAGTGGTGAATCTAACTTGTAAATTTTTGTTTGGCAGCATTGCATACAGATTGTAAACAGTTTTAGTCTTTGCAGTTTTCAATTACAGTGTTTTGTTCTTTTACTGTATAAAAATATCTATTTATTCCAGTATAATTATCTAGCACTCAATTTTAGTGTGCAATAGTGCTGATTGTTCACGAAAATACATTTTTTTAAGGACTCACAATTGTGTTGTTTAATATATTTTCGCCATTAGGGGCAGTCTACCAAATAATAGATTTTTGCATAAAGAAGTTACTGTATATTTTCTGTATTTTCATTCTGGCAATTGTTAAACATTTTTATGCTGAGAAATGGGGTCACTTATAATGTAGCAAATTGCTAGCTGGTTTAATCTTACATTCTGGGGTCAGTAGCTGATCATACTTTATGTTCCTGGCACTGACATTATCTGATATGCAATCCAAAGGCAAAAGCCAGATAAAGAACAAGATCCCAATAAAGTCAACTGACTTCCTTTGTTGTTAGATGTAACCAGTAAGGTGAAACTTTGCCTTCACACTGGAGTAGAAATCTACTTTTTGGGATTTTTAATGACAAGGTTTTCTAGACAACAGTCCTAAGGGTCAACTCTTATGGAAAGAAAACCGCAAATATAAAAAAATATAAATACAATAGACACACAGATAATATTGAATGCTATGCAATAATGCAACCTGGAGCTGTTCTATACATCATTGATGTATGGAACAGCCCCAGAAATGTAATTTCCTGCTTGTGTGATAGGCTCACTGATTTTCCTAAAAGTCTGCACTAAAATATGTCAGGTATAGGCATCCTCCACAATAAAACTTTTGTTTTGACAAGATACTGCCAAAAGGTTAATCACTTCTCCATACCCTGCATTTTACACTGCAAGTGCATCAGTTGATTACTAAAGAAAAATTCACGCCCATTCAGATTTATTCCACAGACAACAAACAGTATTTTTTTTTCAGAGCAGAAACAGGCAGAACTCTGAACCAAAGTTTATGACAATGTTTGCAATGTACATTGATCATCCAGAAGTGGAGTTGCTCATTAAAGAAAGATCATGCTTATTGGTTGATCTTGATAGGTTGATGAACAAAAATAAAAGATCTTTCCATTTTTTTTTTTGAGTAATAAGAGTTATAATGCACCTCTAACTCATTTATATAAGGGAGGAGGGCTGTAAATTAGTCCCCTTTTCAGACACTCACATCTGCAGAGCCCAGAATGTGCCTAAAGAAAACAAAAAGCAAAAGAACTTGTAAGGTACCCCCCTAAACCCATATCAAATCCTAATCTGTTATAGGGGTCTGGTATAGATTTTGAGTGAAACCCCAGACAAAAAACAGACAAACAAAAGAAATGACATGGGGTTTCCTTTAAATTCCATACCAAGTCTATATCCAGGCATGTAGTCTGGCTGTTCAGAAAAGTCGGAATAGTGAGTTTGCAGTTTCCCCCTCCTAAATCATACCAGCCCAAATGTCCTCACCGTAGAGAGAGTACTTTGCAGGGGATGCAATGCTTTCCCCCCAACATGGTACATTATCTACATTTTAATGGGGACAAGGGCCTCATTCCCACATCCCTGGCCCCGGGGTTGTGAGAGTATATGAGGAGGTTTTAGCAAAATATGGAAGCCCCCTTCACAATAAGGGTGCCCCAGGATATCTGGCCACCTCTCCACATCTAGATCCATTGTCAAATAAGATTAATGATGCCATTATGACATCCTGCTACTCACACTGCTTTTCCTTCCTCTTTTCTCATTTCAAATGATAGTTCCTTAGCAGGTAAAAACTCAGATGTTACATAGTTACATGGTTAGTAAGGTTGAATAAAGACACCAGTCCATCCAGTTCAACCTGAGTGAGTGTCTACAATTGTCCCTATCCCTGTACATTGTGTCTCATTAAGATGCTCATCTATTATATCATTATTTTTTATTTAAGGTACCCATATAGCGCCGTCAATTTACGCAGCACTCAACACATACATTGCATACTCACATCGGTCCCTACCCTCAAGGAGCCCACAATCTAAGGTCCCCAACTTGTGGTGTAGAGAAAGAATGTCTGCTTCATTCTTGTTGAAGAAAAAAAAAACATGCACCAACTAAAGGAGTGCTAGACCAAATGATAAAAAAGTCCAAGTTATTTTTTTGGTTTACACTAGCATAAACCAATAAGTTAATTTGGATTATTTTATCTTCTAGCAGCCTTTTCAAATTGCTCTAATAAAAGAAGCCTGGGTTTGGATCTGAGTTTTGTAAGCTTTACATTTAAATCAGAGGATGGATGTGATTTATTCTGCAATTTAAGACTTCTGATTTTAGATGTGGTTTGTTTTATATGCTGCTACCTCCTTCTCTTTACCCCAGTGCCCAACTTAATGAAAACTCCACGAATAAAGGCTTTGTGGGCATTTCACAATGAGAAAGAATCTGGTACCAATCCTTTGTTCAATTTAACATACTCATCCAAATGCTTCTCCAGTATTGCTCTAGTATCAGTAGATTGCAGCAGGAATTGGTTGGTTCTACATGAATGAATGAATGAATACATGGTTCTACATAAGAAGGTTGACAAGGACAAAATTAAATCTTGGACGGTAAGATTGAAGCATGATCAGATCAGGTAATGTCATTCATGGAAGAGTCAGAAACCTTTTGTAGTAGCCATTTATCTACTAAAAATAGATCTATTCTGGAATATGTGTTATGACTGTTAGAGAAGAAAGTAAAATCTTTCCCAGTGGCATGAAGACAGCACCGTATATCATAAAGGTCATGAGAATGTAGGAACTGGCCAGTAATAGTTTAGGTGAAGCTAAAGAGTTGACAGTGATATCCAGAGCAAGATTAAAGTCCCCACAAAGTATTAGGGATCCTTATTTTATTTTATTAACTTATCTTGCACATATGTTTAGGAAGAGTAGCCAATGATTATTAGGGGCATATGCATTCGCTAAGGTATATCTAGTGTAATTTAAGCTGCAAACCAGGATAATAAAAAAAAACAGCTGGGTCAATCATTTGCTCCTGTAATTGAAAGGAGATTGCATCCTTGATGGCCACTAGCTGGGATAATGGCAGTTAAAATGTTTTGAAAATTTGAACATGTGAACATTTGGGAGGCATTTTAAATTATGTACTTCTTTCCATAGGGACAAGTACTTACCTGGATGCTTAAATTCTTTCACATTAACAGAGAGAAACTTAAAGGACATACAGTAGTTGGATGGGGAGATAGCGGGTAACACAATATGCTCACAAATATCCATTTCAGTAGTAATTCAGTAGCAAAATAAGGGTCAGTGCCCATCTGCAGCCTCACCATTGCTATCAATGCAGCAGCCTCACCATTGCCATCAATGTAGAAGCCTCACCATCGCCATCAATGCAGCAGCCTTACCATTGCCATCAATGCAGCAGCCTCACCATTACCATCAATGGAGCAGCCTCACCATTGCCATCAGTGCAGTCTGATCGAAGCCCATCTGCAGCCTAGAGGGGAGCGAGCGCCTACAGATTACATAAAGTGAGAATCTCCTATGATAGACAGAACAGTGGTCCAATGGCAGCCCAGGAGACCGGACTTCCTATTACAGAGGCCGCCAAGTAAACGGGAGATGCTCACTGTATGTAATCTGTAGGCGTTCGTCCCCCGCTCCCCTCTAGGCTGCATAAAGTGAGAATCTCCTATGATAGACAGAACAGTGGTCCAATGGCAGCCCAGGAGACCGGACTTCCTATTACAGAGGCCGCCAAGTAAACAGGAGATGCTCACTGTATGTAATCTGGTGGCGTTCGTCCCGCCCCCCTCCATGTCCCCTCCGAGGCAACTAAAATTGAAGTATTGGCGTATAACACGCACACGGTATTTGCACCCAATTTTCATGGTGAAAAAGTGAGTGTTATACGCCAAAAAATACAGTGGTTACACATTGATGTCCTGCTTGATGCCTTCTCAACACAGAGTGGGGGTCATTTACTAAAGCGCTGCAGCGCTAATTACCGCTAATCGCGCTAGTTACCACTAAAACGATATTTACTATAGCACTGGTAAAAAAATACTCCCAAAATCAAATTTTCTATAGTTCCCTGGAAACAAATAGCACCCAAAACCTTACTCTGCTAAAACCTGGAGTAGTGCACATGGAAATAATGTTTAGAGCATGATATAATTTCCTAAATGGTACTGAAATATGTGGTATATTGTTTAACTAGCTGCCGACCGCCGCACGCCGATGTATGTCAGCAGAATTGCACGGGCAGGCATATGGGTGTACCTGTACGTCCCTGCCTCCCCCCGGAGCCTGCAGCAGTCAGAATCATTACAGGAGTAACCCGTGCTGAGGGGGAGGCCACCGATTCATGGCAACCCCTTAGCGATCACTCCTGATGAATGAAAAGCTTCCTCTGCTTATGTAATGTAAACAGAAGCAGAGGAAGTGATGACATCTCTCCTCGTGTTGGTCTTTTCGTTCTGGCGCTGAGGAGAGAAGACATCAAGTAAGTGTGCACCAACACTACACTAACAGTAGAACATGTAGGCACACAAATCACCTCCCAATCACCCACCCCCCTTGCAGCCCCTGTCACAGTGACACCAATAGCAGTTTTTTTTTTTTTTACTGATTACTGCATTGGTGTCATTTGTGACTGTTATAAGTGTTAGGGCTGTTAGTGGTAGGTCCCTTTAGGTCTAGGGTACCCCCCTAATCCCCCCTAATAAAGGTTTAACCCCTTGATCATCCCCCGCTAACCCCTTCTTCGCTTGTTGCCAGTGTCACTAAGCAATCTTTTTTCTGATCGCCATATTAGTGTCACAGGTGACGCTAGTAGCCAGGTAAGTATTTAGGTTTACCGCCAGCTTTTTATAGCGTCAGGTACCCCCATATACTACCTAATAAAGGTTTTAACCCCTGATTGCCCCCTAGTTAACCCTTTTACCAGTGATCACCATATAAGTGTTATGGGTGACGCTGGTTAGCTAGTTTGTTATTTAGGTTCACTGTCACCTTTTTATAGTGTCAGGTACTGTATACTGTTACGGGTGATGCTGGTTAGTTCATTTGTTTTTTATTACCGAATAAAGGTTTAACTCCCTGATCGCCCGGCAGGTGATAAAAGTTAGGTTTTAGTGTCAGATAGGGTCTGCGCCACCCCAGGCAGCGTCAGATTAGTGCCAGTACCGCTAACACCCACACACGCAGCATACACCTCCCTTAGTGGTATAGTATCTGAATGGATCGATATCTGATCTGATCAGATCTATACTAGCGTCCCCAGCAGTTTAGGGTTCCCAAAAACATAGTGTTAGCGGGATCATCCCAGATACCTGCTAGCACCTGCATTTTGCCCCTCCGCCCAGCCCAGTCCAGCCCAGCCCACCCAAGTGCAGTATTGATCGATCGCTGTCACTTACAAAACACTAAACACACATAACTGCAGCGTTCGCAGAGTCAGGCCTGATCCCTGCAATCGCTAACAGTTTTTTTGGAAGTGTTTGTTACATTTGCTGACAGTCAGGAGCTTTTTTACCTTGAGTCTCACTACTGTACCAGTAAATTTAGAGCCCAAAATGGCAAATTGAAGGTACAGTAGTGAAGAGGCCTACACTTTTCTGAGTATGACAGATAGTGAAGAGGAAGTCACTCATCTGTCAGATTCAGGCTCAGAATATGATCCTGTAGACGACAGCGGCTCCATGACAGATAGCTCTGACGATGGAATTGTGGTCCCTGCCAAAGTCAGGCTGTTGAGGTGCAAGAACTGCAGGGCTCTCGTATGGAGCAGAGAACTACAGAGTACTAGCACCGCTATTCCTTCTGGTGAACTGGCAAGCACCAGAGTTCTAGTACACCCTAGTCATACATCCAGCACTGCATTCACACGTGGTGACGTGGCGAGTCACATAAGTGCAGTTCAAGCTGGTGAGGTGGCAAGCACAAGTAGTGTCCCGCTGCCACCAAGAAGACAAAGACAGGCCCGTCTAGGCCCTTAGTGTCCTTCCTGCAGAATTTGCCAGTCCTAATTGGGAGGCCACCACTTCTGCAGCACCCGTACTTCCCCCATTCACTGGCCAACCCGGCATTCAGGTGGAAACAGTTGATTTTATGTCACTTGATTTATATTCAATGTTTTTTACCGAAGATCTCTATAGATCTATCGTGGACCAAATCAATTTGTATGCTGATCAATACATCGCCACTAATCCCTAGTCCTCCTTTGCCAGAGATTGAAAACCAATTACGGTTTCCGAATTTAAGACATTTCTGGGCCTATCCCTTGACATGGCCATAACTAAAAAGAGTGAGTTGCAGTCATATTGGTCCACTGACTCAATTCACCATATGCCTGTGTTCTATGATATGATATGAGCAGATTTTGCGGTTCATGCACTTCAACAACAATGAACTATGTAATCCTCGTGGAGATCCTGGATACGGCTCTACAAAATTTGGCCCCTCGTAAACCACTTCAACCAACATTTTGCAGAGTTTTTTACTCTCCATCAAGTTGTCTGTGTTGATGAGTCCCTGATTAAGTTTTCTGGCTGCTTATCATTCATACAGTATCTTCCCAGCAAGCGTGCCAGACACAGGGTCAAGATGTGTAAGCTCTGTGACAGGGAAACAGGCTATACATGTAGTTTTATGGTTTACGAGGGAAGAGATAGTCACGTAGAGCCGACAAACTGCCCTGACTACATAGGAAGCGCTGGCAAGATTGTGTGGGACTTGGTGTTACCCTTATTCGAAAAGGGGTACCATTTGTATGTGGACAATTATTACATGAGCTTGCCACTTTTTAGTCACTTGTTTGCTTTCCCCAGCGGCTTGTAGATTCCCATCTTAGGCTGGGGGAGAGAGCCTGCTTGAAGTGTAATAACTTGCTATCTATGAAGTGGAGGGATAATAAGAATGTTTTCGTTCTTACCTCTCTTCATGCAGACACGACAGTCCAAATTACTACGGTGACTGGTGTTGTGGAGAAACCCCTCTGTGTCCACGAATATAACCAAAATATGGGAGGGGTGGACCTCAATGACCAGTTGTTGGCCCCGTAACTAGTTGCCCGTAAGGCCAGACGCTGGTATAAAAAAGTGTCTGTATACTTATTTCAATTGGCTTTGCTGAACGCTCATGTGCTATACAGAGCTTCAGGACAGACTGGATCCTTCCTTAAATTCTAGGAAGAGATCGTCAGAGGCCTTCGGTTTCCAAACGGTGCCCTACCTCACCTTCCCAATACAAATGCAGTAAGCCAGCTGCATGAGAGGCATTTTCCTTATGTCCTCCCGAGTACCCCTACCCAACGAGCCCCCCAAAGAAAATGTGTCTATAGAAAGCACGGATATAAATGTGACACCCGCTATTTTTGTCTCTCATGTCCTGACAATCCTGGTCTTTACATTGGTGAATGTTTTGAACGCTACCATACCCTAGTTGAGTATTAGCGTAGGGTACAGCATTGCACAGACTAGGCACACTTTCACAGGGTCTCCCAAGATGCCATGGCATTTTGAGAGAGCCGAACCTGGAACTGAACCTTTACAATTATGCCCCGTAAACACGGTCGGATTTTGTTCGGACATTCCGACAACAAAATCCTCGGATTTTTTCCGACGGATGTTGGCTCAAACTTGTTTTGCCTACACACGGTCGCACAAAGTTTTCGGAATTTCCGATCGCCAAGAACGCGGTGACGTCAAGCACGTACGACGAGACTAGAAAAGGCCAGTTCAGAACCAAGCGAGGCACCCTTTGGGCTCCTTTTGCTAATCTCGTGTTAGTAAAAGTTTGGTGAGAGACGATTCGCGCTTTTTCAGACTCGTGGCTTTCAGATCGTTTTCTGACGTTCAGTTTGTGCTTGTGGGTTTGTATCTGCTCTTCAGTGCGTGCAGTCAGTTCGTATTGGAGTTTTCTGTGCGATCTTGTCCGCTCATTGCTGTTTTTCAGGTCGCTCTTCACAGGCCTTGCTGTTCTTCAGTGCGTTCTGTTACTTCGTTCTGAGCAGCCGACCGTTTTCTAGCCATGTTGCGTATGCGTACTCCTCGTAGAGTTCGTGCTGTGCGGGGGCTTGGTGTTGGGGTCCTGACCTTGACACAAGTCCAGTCCATGAACAGGGTGGGGAGGAGTTCATGGACCAAGAATTGGTTGCTTCAGCGTGACCAGTTCTGTCATATGCCTTTGCTCCGTGAGATAAGTGAGAATAATCCTGATGATTTCAGGAACTTTCTCAGGATGACGGACCCCGTGTTTCACCGTTTGTTGGCTTCGCTGACCCCTTACATTAGCAGGCAGGATACCTGCATGAGGCAAGCCATCACTCCGGAGCAGAGGTTGGTCGCTACCTTGCGGTATTTGGCCACAGGGAGAAGCCTGCAGGACCTCAAGTTCTCGACAGGCATCTCCCCCCAGGCTCTGGGGATCATTATCCCAGAGACCTGTTCTGCCATCATCCAGGTCCTGCAGAAGGAGTATATGAAGGTAAGATTTTTATCCTTTTATATCACATTTTATTGTATTGAATGTTTGATAATATATTGTATTTCTTTCCTCATTCCCTAATTACCATGATTGTAATATGCTGTGAATGTCCCCTTTGTCCTCATGCATGCTGGATTTTTATGTAATTATTATTTTATGTCCTTCATACATATTTGCCCTTCAATAACCTCCCCAGCATGGTGTCTCCTGCCCTATATTCACCTCATGTAGTTACTTAACAATGTATTTTATCAGCTCCATAGTAGTGCTTTACCCCAAACACCCCCAAAAATGTTTTGAAATGTTATTTTTGATTTAAATTCAGGCAGAGGGCCAGAGGCTTTTTTTGTGGTGTCCCCAAATTTTTTGTAACCCTCCCTCCCCCAACTGCTAAGTCAGCTGATCCCAATTCTCTATCCTCAATCATCTATCTGCTGACTTTGCCAAACCCATACACACTATACCCATCTCTTTACTGGTCAGATTTATGGATGAATCCCCCAAAGCATGTAGTGCAAGGGCCTGCCTGTATACTTTCCAATGGTACTGTTTAAAGTTCTTGTATCCTATTATGATCTTGATAGGTAATAGCAGAATGTCCAAATGTGCTCAAATGTGTACAGTGTGTATTTATATCTTTGTATTATGACACTTCTTACCTGTCCAGTGGTCTGCCAATAGTGTAACTAAGGAGGGGCTGTTCCAAGTAATACCCTGTATTTAGGCATTCATCTCTCAATGAAGTGAAGAGGGTTACCTGTCCAAGAGTTCCCCCCCTATAATGTTAGAAATGGCCCATGAGAGGGGGGGGGGGGAATATGATAGGTGTACCTTATACTTTGTTGTTGTTAAATTCCCCTTAATAAATGCTATCTGGAGGTTGACCCATAATGTTTGTGTCTAATCTGCTTGCCAGGTTTCTGTGAAAAAATAGTAATGTTTATTGTTTTTTCCTCAACAGTTTCCTTCCACGCCACAGGAATGGCAGACTGTGGCCTCCCACTTTGCCCAGCGGTGGGACTTTCCTAACTGCGGAGGGGCAATTGATGGGAAACACGTCCACATCGTCCCACCACCCAACTCGGGGTCGTACTATTATAATTACAAGGGGTTTAATAGTATAGTGATGTTGGCGGTGGTGTCGGCTAATTACGACTTCTTGTATGTGGACGTGGGGAAGAATGGCCGGATGTCCGATGGTGGAGTGATCACCCAGATGGAGTTCTACAGGCGTCTCCAGAATGGCAGCTTGGACTTGCCACCTCCAGAGGACAATGTTGAAGGTCTCCCATTTGTGTTCGTTGCTGATGAAGCATTTGCGCTGGGGGACCACCTGATGCGGCCATTCCCGATGAGGACCCTCACCCCGGAACAGAGAGTTTTTAATTACCGGCTGGCCAGAGCCCGAAGAGTGGTGGAGAACACATTTGGAATCCTGGCCAGCCGGTTCCGATTATTTATGACACCCATCCATATGGCGGAGTATAAACTGAACCATATAATACTTGCCTGCTGTGTTCTCCATAATTTTCTACGAAAACATTCAGCCAACTATGCTGGCTCAGTTGGGCCTGAGGCCGGAATCCCAAATACTTCAACAATGACGGCACTTGAAAGCGGCCGTCCTGGCTTGCCCTCCCTGAATGCCCGTGATGTCCGGTTACGATACCTGGAGTTCTTTGCGGGTAGGGGGGCTATCAATATGCCAGACAATATGTGACACCTTTTTCAAATAAAAAACAACCAAAAGAAATTCTTGGTGGACATTTACTGCTTGTGTTTGTTTTAGCTGACCCTGACAGAAATGTGTTGAGTGCAGAAAATGTCGTGATTGGGTAACCTTATAAAAAACAGTGTTGGCTGGTACTTCCTAAATGCAAAAACACATTTCACTACAAGTGCACTTGCAACTGCACTGAACCTGCACTTGTAGTGCAAAGAGGATTTGCCCTTAGGAAATAACCCCCATTTGTGCATAAAACAACAATTACATCACCCCAAAAGTGTTGTAGTGTTGAGACAATAATCCACACATTCTTGAGTAAGGCACTTTTTTATACCTGCACAATCACATGCGCATTTACCAAAGGTTTTTAAAACAAACCAACATGTTTGTTGTATAACAATGTTTGCAGTAGCATTATGAAAAATCAAAATATCAATTTCAGATAAAACAGGCCTGTGTAAAACCAACAAGAAAGCCAAAAAACTAGAACTTACAAAGTTCACATTAGGTAAAACCTGAAGGCTATATCAGACATCAGTATTTAGGAACTGGGTTTGATATAGCGTTCAGATGGGGGGAAATCACCCATGGAAAAGCCAAATTTGGAAGATGCACACCAATTTACAAATGTCCACATGTGCTATCTGCCATCAGGGGGGATCAAGGGACGTGTTTTGGGGGAGCAAGCCCTTCCTCAACGCTACTTTATAATTGAGGAAGGGGTTGCCCCCCCAAAACGCGTCCATTGATCTCCCGTGATGGCAGATAGCACATGTTGGCACACTGTGTGCATCCTCCAAATTTGGCTTTTCTAAACATTGAAAAAAGTTTGGTACCATAAAACAGGTGATTTTGTGGGGTTTAAATTCGCCCCAAAACATCAATGATGTTATTATTTTTTTTAATAACATCACTGATTTGTTGCTGGATGTTATGCAATTGGAGATTACACCCCATGATCTCCCCTATCAGTATCTGGGCACTTTCAGATGTAAATCGTTCTGGATCCCTCACATCACGATCACCTAAAAAGAGATAAAGAACAAAAAAAAAGGTCTCAAAAATCTGCCACCAGCCATCTCTTTTACCTGAGTCTGTGGTCGCAGACACTCACCTGTTGTGGTGCCAATCTCCACCACGTCTTCTTCTTCCTCCTGCTCTTCTTCTTGTGTTGGTATTTTTCCTTCTTCCAGAGGGGGGGGTCTCTGGTCTCCTGGGATGAGGGGTGTCCGAGTCTTTTCTCCCCTATGTAAAACAAAAATGGTATACTTAGCACACAGATATTTGATGGCAGAACTATAGAAATAGGAAACATTGCTTGGAAGTGGGGTACAATTGTCTATTTTAGCCGAGTTCCAAGATGTATATTTTTTATTGCCCTTTGTCAAGCTGCAATACTTTACCTGTTTGGTACAAGCTTCACAGATGGAGACCCCCCTATAGTATACACTGGAGCACCTGTGTGGCCCCCTAATAAAAATGGTGTTCTTGTGTCCCACACTAGTGCTCCAGTGTCCAGATGTGAAAACAGCTGCTCAGTGTCCTCTCCTTACACACAATCTAGTTTGCATTTCATTCTAGTAACAAACCCATCTACACAAACAAATATTTGGCATCCAAGTAGGCCCCCAAAAATGTGTGAAAATGCATATGGCCTAAACAATGGTGTTCTAGAGGCCGAAAGAAAAATGTTTGATACGAACGAATAATGTGCCCATGAACATTAAAGTTGACCTTTGGAAACGTTACAACTAATCAAAGCATATGGAGCAGAACGAACGTAATAAAGACAGAAAGAATAGGAACACAGCACAACTACTTACTTTTTTGCAGCACTCTCCGGATCTTTTGGTACTGCTCTGGCTCTCTCAACTTCAGGCTTCCTGAGCTGATCTTTAGACCTTCGTACCCCGAAATTCCGCTCTAGACTCCGGACCACTTTACCAATGATTTTGGCCTTTCGGATGTTGGGTTGGGGGTAAGGCCCATATTTTCCGTCATAGTCGGACTTCCTCATGATATCTACCATCTCCAACATCTCCCCAAACGACATATTTGTGGCCTTAAAACGTCTCCTTCTGGATCGGGACGTGCCTGGATCCGCCCTTTCCTCCTCCTCCTCGTTGCTACAATTAGCCCGCACCTGCTGTATGTCCGCCATCATGCTCTTCCCCCACTGCGCCGAACGAAAAGGGGCGGGGAATACACTAGAAAGAACGTCAGGGGCGGGCGGAGTTACACGCATGCGCAGTGTATATAAAGCGTAACACGCGTGCGTATTACGTTTGATCTGTGAGCGGAGGAAGGAGCATTGAACGCGGCGATCGTAAGAACGAAGGTAAGAGACAAACTTGGGCCTATACTGCTTCTATAGATTGAGGCCTATATTGTAACAAGATTAGGAGAGTTTGGTGTGACATTAGGCTTTGTCTTGTGTTGTGTCTTGCAGTGAACATGGATATGGTACTGGAAGATCAGGACTTCATTTCAGTCTTCATAGAGATGCTAAGGGAGCTGCCCTGTCTGTGGGAGATTAAACACCCCCATTACAAGAACCAAGCAAAGAGGAAGGCAGCACTGGAGCAATTGTGTGAAATTGTGAAGCAGGTGATCCCCACTGCAGACATCACTTTTTTAAAGATTTTCATTGGTGGCCTGAGGAGCACATATCTGAGGGAGCGCACTAAAGTCCTGGATTCACAGAGATCCGGAGCAGCAGGTGACATCTATGTCCCCAGGATGTTGTACTACGACAGGCTGCACTTTCTGGCAGGCCAGACTGAACCCAGGCCATCCCTCTCCAGTCTTCCTTCCACGTTTCCTTCCCCCCTGGCTGAGGCTTCTGACGCCCAACCTGGGCCTTCCAGGCCACATGTGGAGGAGCCCAGATTGAGCCAGGTATAGCATTCCTCTAAATATTTCTGCTTGTCCAATCAATGATGTTAACTAGATGTTAGTTGGGAGTACTAATGTATGATTGTGATTGATGATGCAAAAACTAAAACCATGTCCCTTTTTCATACACAGGGAAGTCTCAGCCAGGAGGTGGCCGGGCCGAGCCGGCTGGCTGATCTGCAGGTCCCACCACCCCCCCTGAAAAGAGAAAGTGGCAGTAGGAGGAGTGCCCTAGAGGAGGCGGCTATCAGATTTTTTTGTAGGGCTACAGAGGTCCTGGGAGCACCACACACCAGGCAGGAGAACCTTGCCTCATTTATAGCATATAAAATGCAGAGGATGGAGGAGGGCCAAAAAGCCATGTGTGAGGCCCTCATATCAGAGGCTCTGGCGAAAGGTGTGAGGGGCCAACTTACACCTCACACACAGCTTTGGGATGGTCCTCCTCCTCCTCCTGCAGGTCCTACTCCTCCTCCAGGTCCTACTCCTCCTCCTGCCACATCTCCAACTGCACAGCCACAGCCCGGAAGGAAGTGTGAAAGGAAGACCAGACAGTGAGGACCTTGGATCCAGTCTGGTCGGCCAAAAGATGCAGCCTCTTGTGGTACCACAGCCTGGGGACACTGATGTCATCTGCTGCTATCCGGATCTCTGTGAATCCCGGACCAGACTGCCCTCCCTTACATATGGACTCCTCAGGCCACCAATTTTGAGGTTTAAGAATTGATGTCTGCCGTGGGGGTCCCAGGCTTCACTAATTTCTCCTGTTGATCCAGTGTTGCCTTCCTCTTTGTTTGGTTCTGAGCCCTTAATAAAGGATTTTTGTTTTGAATTCTACTCTCCTATGTGTTTTACTTCAAAAATGATGGTTTGTTTGTGAGGGTTCAGGTACATTTCTAATATACAATGTGAAATGAACAAGGGACACCAACAACAAAAAATCTCATGGAGATTAAATAATAAAAGATATCAATGGTGTTGGGGTAACTTGCCATACAAAACACACACAAAAATATTCTGGAGTAAAAATAAAAATAACATTGAACAAAGATCAGCCTTGGAAAAAATCCAAACATTAAAGAAAAAAAAGGGTTAAAAACAAAAAAGAAAAAACATAAAAAATATAAAACTGTCAGATGTGACAACTAATAACAATATATTGAGGGAATCCCACTAAAAAAACACAAATAAAACTTTGTGAGAAGTGTGTGTGAATATGAGCAGCAAAACTACTTAATTCTTGTCACATTATAAAGAAGAAGAGAGTGCGCTGTATTAAACCATTTTTTACATTGCAGCGTGACGAAAGTGCTGTATCCATTGCGAACGCTAAGTTTACCAGAACGAGCTGTCCCGTGTCGGAATTTCTTCTGAGCATGCGTGGCACTTTGTGCGTCGGAACAGGCCACACACGGTCGGAATTGACGCAATCGGATTTTGTTGTCGGAAAATTTTATCTCCTGCTGTCCAACTTTGTGTGTCGGAAAATCCGATGGAAAATGTCCGATGGAGCCCACACACGGTCGGAATTTCCGACAACACGCTCCAATCGGACATTTTCCATTGGAAAATCCGACCGTGTGTACGGGGCATATCAGTTTCAGTTACAAAATAAAAGTGTAAAAAAAAAAAGTAAAAAAAAAAAAAAAAAAATATAAAATGAAAAAAACTAAAATAGTTATCGTTTTATTGTTCTCTCTCTCTCTATTCTCTCTCTATTCTCTCTCTATTTACTGTATTCTATTCTGCAATGTTTTATTGTGTTTTATTGTTAACCTTTTTTTGTTTTTAGGTACACCATTCAGCTGCAGCGCGGATTTATTTATCTTGACAGCAACAGCATTTGCTCCCACGATACATAAAGCCATGACTCCAGCGCTGTCGGAGGTGATTTCAACACCACTGTTAAAAATAGAGCATATATTCCGAAGCATGGGGGCAGCAGGGGTAGAGGAGCAATTTGCTCCTAACTTTTGGGGCGGATTCCCCCATGCTTCGGCATATATATATTTTAGGCACAGGTTGCGTTAAAAAAATGTTTTATTTTTTACTATGTTTTTTTTGTATTTGCCTTGCAGGTATGGTAAGTCTTATGCCCCGTACACATGGTCAGACATTGATCGGACATTCCGACAACAAAATCCTAGGATTTTTTCCGACGGATGTTGGCTCAAACTTGTTTTGCGTACACACGGTCGCACAAAGTTTCGGAATTTCCGATTGCCAAGAACGCGGTCACGTACACCACGTACGACGAGACTAGAAAAAACCAGTTCAGAACCAAGCGTGGCACCCTTTGGGCTCCTTTTGCTAATCTTGTGTTAGTAAAAGTTTGGTGAGAGACGATTCGCGCTTTTTCAGACTCGTGGTTTTCAGATCGTTTTCTGCTGTTCAGTTTGTGCTTGTGGGTTTGTTTCTGCTCTTCAGTGCATGCAGCAAGCTACGCGTGACTTGTCATTGTGTTCTTGTTCATTCGTTACTGTTTTTCAGGTCGCTCTTCACAGGCCTTGCTGTTCTTCAGTGCGTTCTGTTACTTCGTTCTGAGCAGCCGACCGTTTTCTAGCCATTTTGCGTATACTTACTCCTCGTAGAGTTCGTGCTGTGTGGGGGCTTGGTGTTGGGGTCCTGACCTTGACACAAGTCCAGTCCATGAACAGTGTGGGGAGGAGTTCATGGACCAAGAATTGGTTGCTTCAGCGTGACCAGTTCTGTCACATGCCTTTACTCCGTGAGATCCATGAGAATAATCCTGATGATTTCAGGAACTTTCTACGGATGACGTTCCCCGTAATTCACCATTTGTTGGCTTTGCTGACCCCCTATATCAGCAGGTAGGATACCTGCATGAGGCAAGCCATCACCCCGGAGCAGAGACTGGTCACCACCCTGCGGTGGTTCTTGGCGACGGGGAGAAGCCTGCAGGACTTGAAGTTTTCAGCAGGCATCTCCCCCCAGGCTCTGGGGATCATTATCCCAGAGACCTGTTCTGCCATCATCCAGGTCCTGCAGAAGGAGTATATTAAGGTAAGATTTTTATCCTTTAACATCACATGTTATTGTAAATAATGTTTGATAATATATTGTATTTCTTTCCTCATTCCCTAATTACCATGATTGTAATATGCTGTGAATGTCCCCTTTGTATTCATGCATGCTGGATTTGTATGTAATTATTTTTTTGTCCTTCATACATATTTGCCTTCACTTACCTCCCCAGCATGCTCTCCTGGCCCTATATTCACCTCTTGTAGTCACTTAACAATGTATTTTGTCAGCTCCATAGTAGTGTTTTACCCCAAACACCCCCTAAAATGTTTTTGAAATGTGATTTGTGCTTTAAATTCAGGCACAGTGCCAGAGGCTTTTTTGGGGGGGTCCCCAAATCATTTGGAACCCTCCCTCCCCCCAACTTCTAAGTCAGCTGATACCAATTCTCTATCTATCCTCAATCATCTGTCTGCTGACTTTGCCAAACCCATACAAACTATACCCATCTCTTTAGTGGTCAGATTTATGGATGAATTTCCCAAAGCATGTAGTGCAAGGGCCTGCCTGTATTCTTTCAAATGGTACTGTTTAAGGTTTTTGCATTCTATTATTATCTAGATAGGTAATAGCAGAATGTCCAAATGTGCTAAAATGTGTACAATGTGTATTTATATCTTTGTATTATGACACTTCTTACCTATCCAGTGGGCTGCCAATAGTGTAACTAAGGAGGGGCTGGCCAAAGTCTTACCCATTATTTAGGCATTTATCTCTCAATGATATCAAGAGGGTTACTTGTCCAAGAGTTCCACCCCCCTATAATGTTATAAATGGCCCATGATAGGTGTACCTTATACTTTGGTCTTTAAAAAATACCTACAAAAAATGTTATCTTGATGCTGGCCAAGAATGTTTGTGTCTAATCTGCTTTCCCTGTTTATGTGCAAAATGACTAATTTGTGATTTTGTTTTGACTCCACAGTTTCCTTCCATGCCACAGGAATGGCAGACTGTGGCCTCCCACTTTGCCCAGCGGTGGGAATTTCCTAACTGTGGAGGGGCAATTGATGGGAAACACGTCCACATTGTCCCACCACCCAACTGGGGGTCGTACTATTACAACAACAAGGGGTTCGATAGTATTGTGTTGTTGGCGGTGGTGTCCGCTACTTACGAGTTCCTATATGTGGACTTGGGGAAGAATGGCCAGATGTCCGATGGTGGAGTCATCGCCCAGATGGAGTTTTACAGGCATCTCCAGAATGGAGAAGCTTGGACTTGCCACCTCCAGAAGACAATGTGGAAGGACTCCCATTTGTCTTTGTTGCGGATGAAGCCTTTGCACTGGGGGACCATCTTATGTGGCCATTCCTGATGAGGACCCTCACCCCGGACCAGAGAGTTTTTAATTACCGGCTGGCCAGAGCCAGAAGAGTGGTGGAGGACACGTTTGGAATCATGGCCAGCCGGTTCCGCCTATTTCTTACACCCATACACATGGCGGAGTACAAACTGAATCACATTATCATGGCGTGCTGTGTTCTACACAACTTTTTACAGAAACATTCTGCCAACTATGCTGGCTCAGTTGGGCCTGAGGCCGGAATTCTAAATGAACCAACCCTGACGGCGCTTGAAAGTGGCCGTCCTGGCTTGCCCCCCCTGAGTGCCCGTGATGTCCAGCTAAGATACCTTAAATTCTTTGCAGGTAGGGGGGCCATCAATATGCCAGACAATGTCTAAAACATTTTTAAAATAAAAAACTTAAAAAAAAAAAGCTTTGGTGACATTTAATGCTTGTGTTTGTTTTAGCTGACCCTGACACAAATAGTAGTGAGTTCTGAAAATGGCGTGATTGTGTAACATTACAAAGCACTGTTGGGTGTTATTTGCTAAAGGGAAAGACACTTTGCACTACAAGTGCACTTGAAACTGCACTGAAACTGCACTTGAAGTACAAAGTGGATTTTCCCTTAGGAAATAACATCCATTGTCACAGAAAACACAAATTAGAGCACCACAAAAGTGTTGGAGCGTTGAAACAATAATCCACACATTCTTGATTATCAATCTTTTTAATACCAGCACAATCACATGTGCATTTAGAAAAGGTTTTTTAAAACAAACCAACATGTTTGTTGTATAACAATTTTTGGGGTCACATTAGAAAAAGTAGAAATGTACATTTCAGATAAAACAGGCATGTTTAAAAGCAACAAGAAAGACACAAATCTTGAACTTACAAAGTTCACATTTGGTATAACTTGAAGGCAATATCAGACATGAGTATTTACAGACTGTGTTTGATATTGCGTTCAGATGGGGTGAAGTCACCCCCGGAAAAGCCAAATTTTGAAGATGCACACAAATTTACGAATGTCAACATGTGCTACCTGCCATCACGGGGGATCAAGGGACGTGTTTTGGGGGTGCAACCCATTCCTCACAGCTACTTTATTATTGAGGAAGGGGTTGCACCCCCAAAACGCGTCCATTGATCTCCCGTGATGGCAGATAGCACATGTTGACACACTGTGTGCCTCTTCAAAATTTGGCTTTTCTAATATTTGTCAAAAAATGGTCAAAAATTGTAGCACACCAAACATCATTGATGTTTTTCTTGATGTTTTCCAAGTCCCTTTTACACCCCATGATCTCCCCGATCAGGATCTGGGCACTTTCCGAGGTGAAAAGGATCTGGATCGACAACATCACGATCACCTAAAAAGAGAGAAACAAAAAAAAAACAGGTATTATAAATATGCCGGCATCCATCTCTTACCTGAGCCAGTGGTCGCAGACACTCACCTGTTGTGGTGACAATTTCCACCACGTCTACCTCCCCCTGCTCTGCTTGGCTTTGGGGGATTTCCCCTTCTTCCAGAGGTGGAGCGTCTCTGGTCTCCTCGAATGAGGGGTGTCCTCCGAGTCTTTTATCCCCTATGTAAAAATAAATAGGTATACTTAGCACACAGATATTTGATAGCAGAACTATAAATATAAAACTTTGCTTGGAAGTGGGGTACAATTGTCTGTTTTGGCAGAGTTCCAAGATGTAGCATTTTTATTGTCCTTTGTCAAGCTTCAATACTTTACCTGTCTTGCACAAGCTTCACAGATGGAGACACCCCTATAGTATACCCTGGAGCACCTGTGTGGGCCCCCTAATAAAAAGGGTGTTCTGGGGTCCCACACTAGTGCTCCAGCATCCAGATGTGTAAACTGCTGCTGAGTGTCCTCTCCTTACACACAATCTAGTTTGCATTTCATTCTAGTAACAAACCCATCTACACAAACAAATATTTGGCATCCAAGTAGGCCCCCAAAAATGTGTGAAAATGCATATGGCCTAAACAATGGTGTTCTAGAGGCCGAAAGAAAAATGTTTGACACAGAATCTAGTTGGCATTTAATTCTAGTTACAAACACATCTACACCACCCAATTCTTTTCACACAAGTAGGCCCCAAAAAATGATGGCCGTTGCATATGGCCAAACCAACTATGTTTGATACGAACGAATAATGTGCCCATGAACATGAAAGTTGCCATTTTAAAAATGGATAACAGTAAAGAAAAGCACATGTAGCACCACAAATGTAATAAACATAAAAAGAATAGGAACACAGCACAACTACTTACTTTTTTGCAGCACTCTCCGGATCTTTCTGTACTGCTCGTGCTCTCTTAATTTGAGGTCCGACCACCGCTTCCTGAGCTGATCCTTGGATCGTCATACCCCGAAATTTCGGTGCAGTCTTTTGACTACTTTTGCCATGATTTTGGCCTTTCTGACATTGGGGTTGGGGTAAGGTCCATACTTCCCATCATAGTCGGCCTTCTTCAGGATGTCCACCATCTCCAACATTTACCCTAAGGACATATTTGATGCCTTAAATCGTCTCTTCCGGGATCGGGACGTTTCTGCCTCCGGCTTTCCTCCTCCTCCTCCTCGTTGCTGTAATTATCTGACACCTGCTGTGTCTCCACCATGTGCTCTTCCCCACTGCGCCGAACAAGAAGGGGCAGGGAATAGACTAGAAAGAACGTCAGGGGCGGGCGGAGTTTCACGCATGCGCAGTGTCTATAAAGCGTAACACGCGTGCGTAGTACATACGATCTGTGAGCGGAGGAAGGAGTAACGGAGGCGCTGATCGTGATAGCGAAGGTAAGATTTTACATTGGGCCTATACTACTTCTAGATTGAGGCCTGTATTTGCACAAGTTTAGTAGACTTTAGGCTGACATTAGGGTTTGTCTTGTGTTGTGTCTTGCAGTGAGAATGAATATCTTTAGAGAGGATGAATTTATGGCCATATTCATTGATATGTTCAGGGAGCTGCCTTGTCTGTGGCAGATAAACCACCCACATTATAAGAACCAAACAAAGAGGAAGGCAGCGCTGGATAGTTTGTTGGAATTTGTAAAGACGGTGATCCCCACGGCAGACATCACCTATTTGAAGATCCTAATTGGTGGCCTGAGGAGCACATATCTAAGGGAGCGCAAGAAGGTCCAGGATTCCCAGAGATCCGGAGTAGCAGATGTCATCTCTGTCCCCAGGCTCTAGTACTATGACAGGCTGCATATTCTGGCAGGTGAGACTGAACCCAGGCCAGCACTCTCCACTCTTCCTTCTACGCTTCCTTCCCCCCCAGCTGAGGCTTCTGATGCCCAACCTGGGCCTTCCAGGCAGCAACATGTGGAGGAGCCCAACTTGAGCCAGGTATAGCATTCTTCTAAATATTTCAAGTTGTCCAATCAATGATGTTAACTAGATGTTAGTTTGGAGTACTAATAATTTATGATTTTGATTGATGATGCAAAAACTAAAACCATGTCCCTTTTTCATACACAGGGAAGTCTCAGCCAAAATGATGCGGATCGAGGAGGTCCAACAAGTACTGTGTGAGTTCCTAATTTTGGAAGCTCTCAATAAGGGGTTGAGGGGCGAAATAACAACTGCTACCCACATTTGTGACCTCACACATGGTCCTCCTCCTCCTCCTCCTCCAGGTCCTCCTCCTCCTCCAGGTCCCACTCCTCCTCCTGGCACATCTCCAACACCAGAGCCACAGCGTGGAAGGAAGCGTCTAAGGAAGACCAGAGAGTGATGGTCCTGGGTTCAGTCTGGTCTGACAAACAATGCAGCCTCTTGTAGTACCACAGCCTGGGGACATAGATGTCATCTGCTGCTTTCAGGATCTCTGGGACTTCTGGACCAGACTGCACTCCCTTAGATAAGGACTCCTCAGGCCACCAATTTTGATGTAAAAGAATTGAAAGTGTGCCCTGGGGGTCAAAGGCTTCACAAATTTCAACTGTTTATCCAGCGTTGCCTCCCTCTTTGTTTGGTTCTGAGCCCTTAATAAAGGAATTTTTGTTTTCAATTATACTCGCCTATGTTTGTTTTCCTTCAAAAAGGACAGTTTGTTTGTGAGGAAGCAGATACATTTCTACAAAACAATGTGAAATTAACAAAATAGAGAGTGACTGGCTCTCCTAGGTTTTAAAGGGGGGCCGTGCCACATCCGATAATATGTATACAAAAAGAGAGAGTTCCCCTAAGTGGATTTTACCGGCACTTGCACAAAAATTATATATAGTGGAGGAGTACAAACTCATATGAAGAATAAAAAAGTATTTTTATTTATTTAAAGATTCTCATATATTAAAAACATTGTGGACATAATGAACAACTAGACAATAACGTTACACAATGGAACTCTTTTCAAGCCCTTTTGGGGATATTTACATTCCCTGAGATAACAATTAAAATGATAAAATGATAAAAAATATAACTGAAAGGAACGGTTTAAAAATAAAAATAAAAAAGCAAAGTAAATAATAAAAAAAAAAAAAGCACCCCTGTCCCCCCCTGCTCTCGCGCAAAGGCGAACGCAAGCGTCAATCTGGCGTCATATGTAAACAGCAATTGCACCATGCATGTAAGGTATCACTGCGAAGATCAGATAAAGGGCAGTAATTTTAGCAATAGACCTCCTCTGTAAATCTAAAGTGGTAACCTGTAAAGGTGTTTAAAGACTTTTAAAAATATATGTAGTTTGTCCCTGCTGCACGTTTGTGAGCAATATTAAAGCATGTTGTGTTTGGTATCCATGTACTCAGCCTAAGATAATCTTTTTTATCTCATCAAACATTTGGGCAATATAGTGTGTTTAATGCATTAAAATTAAAAAAAGTGTGTTTTTTCCAAAAAAAAATGCGTTTGAAAAATCTCTGCGCAAATACTGAATGAAAAATCAAAAGGAAACATACATTATTTTAATCTGTAGGGCCTTTGCTTTAAAAAAAATATATAATGTTTGGGGGTTTAAAGCAATTTTCTTGCAAAAAAAAATATTTTTTCATGTAAACAAAAAGTGTCAGAAAGGGTTTTGTCTTCAAGTGGTTAGAAGAGTGGGTGATGTGTGACATAAGCTTCTAAATGTTGTGCATAAAAAGAATGACCCCCTCATTTTGGAAAAGTAGACACCCTAAGCTATTTGCTGAGAGGCATGTTAAGTCCATGGAATATTTTATATTTTGACACAAGTTGCGGGAAAAAGACATTTTTTTTTGCACAGTTGTCACTAAATAATATAATGCTCAAACATGCCATGGGCATATGTGGAATTACACCCTAAAATACATTCTGTTGCTCCTCCTGAGTACGGGCATACCACATGCGTGAGACTTTTTGGGAGCCTAGCCGCGTACGGGACCCCAAAAACTAAACACCGCCTTCAGGCTTTCTAAGGGTGTAAATTTTTTATTTCACTCCTCACTGCCTATCACAGTTTCGGAGGCCATGGAATGCCCAGGTGGCACAACCCCCCCAAATGACCCTATTTTGGAAAGTATCCACCCCAAGCTATTTGCTGAGAGGTATGGTGAGTGTTTTGCAGATCTCGCTTTTTGTCACAAAGTTTTGAAAATTGAAAAAAGAAAAAAAACATTTTTTTCTTTTCTATCTTCATTTTCAAAAACAAATGCTCACAGAAAATAGCTTGGGGTGTCTACGTTCCAAAATGGGGTTATTTGGGGGGGTTTGTGCTATCTTGGCATTTTATGACCTTCAAAACTGTGATAGGTAGTGAGGAGTGAAATCAAAAATTTACACCCTTAGAAATCCTGAAGGTGGTGCTTGATTTTCAGGCTCCGTACGTGGCTAGGCTCCCAAAAAATCCCACACATGTGGTATCATCATACTCAGGAGAAGCAGCAGAATGTATTTTGGGGTGTAATTCCACATATGCCCATGGCATGTTTGAGCAATATATCATTTAGTGACAACTTTGTGCAAAAAAAGTTTAGCATTTTCCTGCAACTTGTGGCAAAATATAAAATATTCCATGGACTCAACATGCCTCTCAGCAAATAGCTTGGGGTGTCTACTTTCCAAAATGGGGTAATTTGGGGGGGTTGTTCCATCTTAGCATATTATGGCCTTCAAAACTGTGATAGGTAGTGAGGAGTGAAATCAAAAATTTATGCCCTTAGAAATCCTGAAGGCAGTGATTGGTTTTCGGGGCTCCGTACGCAGCTAGGCTCCCAAAAAGTGCCACACATGTGGTATCCCCGTACTCAGGAGAAGCAGCAAAATTTATTTTGGGGTGTAATTCCACATATACCCATGGCATGTATGAGCAATATATCATTTAATGACAACTTTGTGCAGGAAAAAAAAAAGTTTGTCATTTTCCCGCAACTTGTGGCAAAATATAGGAAATAAAAATACCCCCAAAAGTCAATGGGACTTCAACGGCAATGTTGAGAATTTTGTAAAAACAAATTTATTGATATAAAAAAAACTATACAAAAACAGCAATATATATAGAAGACAAAAAATTATACAAAATTTTAGACCTTTAAAAACAATGGTATGAAATGGTAGTGCTTGTAAAGTCTTCAACATGGCCCTATGCGTTTGAGGACTTGGTAAGGCATCCCTTCATCAGGGGCAGTTTGTGGAGAAGAATCACACTGTATAATGAAGTCAAATTGAAAAAAATGAATATATCAATAACTCTTACATAAATAGTATTATACAGTTGCTATTGCATTACAGAGCAAGCGGCATAGTAATCACATAGAGGGAACACATACCCAAACATATCAAAATTGGAGTCCCACTGCCGGAATCGTGGCGACAACTACGCCAGGAAAAACATCACCCCAATGTCCAAACGAAGACTGAGGTGGACAACTGGTCCCACCTTAACCATATTGGTCCACCCAAATAGCACTGAACAAGAAGCCTCCCCGAGGTAGTCACACCCCCAAATATAGATCACATATAGATCTAGGAAATGATAGAAAAGTAGCACATAGTTAGGCAAAGCCTTTATGTATTCCCATAAATAGTACCCCAAGAGTTTCAGTGTATAAATCAAAACACCTAAAAACATCAAATACACCCCATAACTTCCTTCCTCAAAGGGGTTAAAGCCAAAAGAGGCGATCGAGCCGAAGGTGCAAGATATAGGGTGTAGGGTGTGTAGAAAAGCTGTTCCTGACTGTTGTACTGCCAACAAAGCTTTCCACATGGATAGATTCTGTAAACAAAGATAGAATAAACATGTCTAAGACAACGGGCTTACTCAACAGTATAATCCTGCAGGAAACCTGGAATGTAACTCACTATCGCTGGGAGTCAATCTAAATCATCGAACCATCCCATCATACGCCATCCCGTGCAGTGACAAGATCCTACATCGCATCAGGCTTTAAGATGGCTGGAGGCGGTGTCATGTGACGTGGCGTCACTCAACGTGCGGCGTCATCACGTCACCACGTCACCGCCCTAGAACGAAAAGGTACCGCCGACAGCACCCACGGCAGTTGTGATGTGGCGCCAATATGCCTGCGGCGTCCTCACATAGCAGGGAAAGGACAAGACGTGCAGCCTGGGAACGGGGAAACCACAACCAGACATGCGCAGACTGACGGCCAAACGTCAAGCCCAAATACAGAAAAACCCGGAAGTAAGTGGTGACAGCTAGCCAGGAAATTATAAAAATAAAATTGTAAAATATAAATTTCCAAAAATAAAAAAAAACTTTCTTTTGAAAAGCAAGTCAATGGGATATCTGATAAATCCTAGGGGAGAGGAACAATATCACGTCCTCTATCCCCAAGGAGGGGGCTACAACATGAATTCACAAAGAGGGGAGGCCCTGAGCCCTCCCTGCACGTCGCCCACCACAGCACAAGGAAAAACCCTGTAGGGAACGTCATGCAGCGGGGTCCCACCGACGCAGGAAAGTGCAAGCCACCCAGCACAATAACCACCCATAGCAGGCTGCCAAAAAATAAGGCCCCCCTGGGATAGGAGAATCCTGAGGGGCCCACCTGCGCCTTGCGGGACCAGGGGGACCAGTATAGATGTTACACCGGACGCCAGCCGCCAACCACGACCGCAGCAAGGAGAACTCCAAAACCAGGGAACAAAAAAGACAGGTGGAATACAAATCACGGAGAATTGAAATCAACAAATCAGGGCATATAGGTGGCAGAGCGGTATTGCACAAAGAGAAACATACATATTGGCTAGATAATAAATGCTGCGTAATAAGGGTAAAAGGCAGACATCATAAATAGGATAGCAAGCAAAACCAACATGTATCAAAAACCAAAGACAGAGAGAGGGTGAAGAAAGAGAAAGGAAAGCTACTACTACTTCTCACATCCTCCTGATGAGAACCCCTCCAAAAAGGGTCTGTAGCAAAACTGCTCATTGAGTCCGGAGGGTGAGGCCGCACCAAGGTCCGCAATCCAGCAGGTCTCCCGCTGTAAAAAAACCTTGTTCCAATCCCCAACCCGCGGACTAGGATAAATCCTGTCTAGGATCAAAAACTCAATCTCTGGGAATTTACCATGATGCTTATTAGCAACATGCATCCCAAGAGGGAGATCTGGATTGGCTTTCTTCATAGACGTAATATGTCTCGAAGCCCATAGATGAAATTTCAACTTGGTCTTGCCGACATAAAATTGTTGACACTGACAGGTAAGGAGGTATACCACCCCCTCAGTTTTGCAATTATAAAAGTGGTGGGGTCTATATGGTCGTCCATTAGGAAGAATGATATCCAGTCTAGTATTCATATACCGACATATAGAGCATCCACCGCAAGTAAACGTTCCCCTTCTCTCACAAGGATCACCTCGAAATTCACCCATAAATTCACTTTTGTGGCAAAATATACGCCCTTAGAAATCCTGAAGGCGGTGCTTGGTTTTTGAAGCCCCGTACGCGGCTAGGCTCCCAAAAAGTCCCACACATGTGGTATCCCCGTACTCAGGAGAAACAGCTAAATGTATTTTGGGGTGCAATTCCACATATAGCCATGGCATGTGTGAACAATATATCATTTAGTGACAACTTTATGTAAAAAAAATTTTTTTTGTCATTATTCAATCACTTGGGACAAAAAAATAAAATATTCAATGGGCTCAACATGCCTCTTAGCAATTTCCTTAGGGTGTCTACTTTCCAAAATAGGGTCATTTTGGGGGTTTTGTACTGCCCTGCCATTTTAGCACCTCAAGAAATTAGATAGGCAGTCATAAACTAAAAGCTGCGTAAATTCCAGAAAATGTACCCTAGTTTGTAGACGCTATAACTTTTGTGCAATAAATGTACAGTTGTTGACATTTTTTTTTACTAAAGACATGTGGCTGAATACATTTTGGCCTAAATGTATGACTAAATTTGAGTTTATTGGATTTTTCTTATAACAAAAAGGAGAAAATATCATTATTTTTCAAAATTTTTGGTCTTTTTCTTTTTATATTGCAAAAAATAAAAATTGCAAAGGCAATCAAATGCCATCAAAAGAAAGCTCTATTTGTGGGAAAAAAGGACGCAAATTTTGTTTGAGCACAACATTGCATGACTGCGCAATTACCAGTTAAAGCAGCGTAGTGCCAAATTGTAAAAAGTTCTCTGGTCTTTGACCAGCCAAATGGTCCGGGCTGAAGTGGTTAAAGATAACCTGCTTTTAAACTGTGGGAAAAAGTAATTTCTACACTGAAATATCTTTAAAAGTCTGAGAAGAGATAAATTCCCCGTCTCTGCACAACTAGGTGCCAGCACAACTGAGCATGCTCAGACCTGCAAATCACTCTCATTTTAGCTCCAATGTCTTTTTCACAGGGCGCTATAGTAAATACCAAAATGAGCGCTGTGTTAAAGAGCATTTTTTGGGAGTGAAAATCAGCACTATTATAGTCCAATGCAAGTTTTAGCCATTGATTCTAATGCTACAATTGTAACTTCCCCAAATAAATCCTTTTAATGTTGAGATGAAATGTATCGTTCTCTAAAATAAATTTTTCTTTGCAACATTGTTGCTTCAACTTCAACTATTTTGTTTTTAGGAATGCTAAAATGTGGAATGTTTTGATGTTTTGGTAAAATATATTTTTCTCCATGACTTTCACTTGTTACTCTCCATCTCACAACAATGTTTACCCAAAATGACACAGGTGTCTTTACAAACCACAAACAATACCATTGCTAATGCAAATTTAAAATGAGTCAATATTTTTTGTGCTTTTTATTATTTCCAAATAATCATAATTTGAGCCCAAAAATGTGATACGTGTACCAACATCAGAAACCAAAATGTAATTCCCCAAAATTTGAGGGTAATATCACTATTCTCCAGTCACTCACAAAGAACCACCAAATATCACAGAATAAATCCAGAAGAATAACTCTTGAGTAATGTAATTCCATCAGCTGTATGTCCAAAGAAATGCAGTATTTATGTGTATTTATGTGTAGAAGGTGTTCACATGTGGCAGCTCTGGGGCTTAGAGGTTAGAACTTCTGCTAAGGCATCTGGGTTCAAATCCCAAACATGCTGCTTCATGTAGAGAAGTTGTCTCATCTCCCAGGTCCTAAAGCTATGTCTAAATGTAATATTTATGTGTAGGAGGGTTCCACCACCATTATAAATCCTGCCAGATACAGTATCTAGCCAAAAGTATTGGGACACCTGCCTTTACACACACATGTATATTAATGGCAGCCCAGTCTTAAGCCGCATACACACGATCGGATTTTCTGACGGGAATTGTGTGATGACAGGCTGTTGTCAGAAAATCCGACAATTTGCATGCTCTATTGGACAATTGTTGGATGGCAGGCTTTAAAATTTTCCTTGGACAAATGTCTGTTGTTGGATTTTCCGAGCGTGTGTACACAAGTCTATCAGACAAAAGTCCAAAGTACAAACACGCATGCTCGGAAGCAAGGCCAAGCTGGAAGCACTGGAAGCGGTTGGTCTTGTAAACTAGCGTTCGGAATGGTGAATTAACATTCGTGATGCGGCAAATTATGAAATCTCGAAATGCAGCGCATATTCTCTTCTTCTTTAATGTGATAATAATGAAGCTGCTTTGCTGGTGATACTGATGGAGTTATGGCAAATTAATTTGCAAAGTCTTTTTGTTTTCTAGTGATATCAAAAATAATATTATTATGCTTTTTTTTTTTTTAGGTGCAAGTTACCACAACATCATTATCCCGTAGTTTTTAAGATCAAAGATACAACTATGTTGGTGTCCCTTTAATTTTACATTGTATTTTTTTAAATGTAACTGCCTACTCCCAAACTGTCATTTGAAGTAAAACACATAGCCAAGTATTATTGTCCACATTTTTTTTATTGTGCATTAAAAAAAGAAAACAAATAAAATTAGACATGCCATCTGCCAATAGAACTTAACCAAAAAGTGCATTCTATGCATCCAAAAATATAGAAAATATAACTAATCAAATCCTTATTTTTCAACCAAAAAATAAAATAAAAGCCTCCTGCATGTGTCCTGCTTCTTAATATAGGGGGTCAACAATGCCAAGAGTTGGAGGAAGCAGGGGTCCATCATCAGGAGATAATTCCTAAATTCATCCGGATTATTCTCCTGGAGCTCCCGCAGCAAAGGCATGTGACATAATTGGTCACGATTAATAAAGCAACCAATTTTTAGTCCAAGAAATCCTCCTTCCCCTGTTCCTGGACTGGACTTGGGTCAAAACAATAACTCCAAAGCCAATAATAAATAACACGTTATCTCCTCCGATTCCGCAACATGGCTGGTTGATGAACAGCCATTCAGAAACACACTTAAAAAGTGCAAAATGAAAAGTGCGAAATGAAAAGCGTGAATCAATACTTACCAAATTTTTACTAACACGAAATTAGCAAAAGGAGCATAAAGGGTGGTGCCTGACAATTAAACTTCCTCTTTTTCAGCTCGTAGTACGTCTAGTATGTCACTACGTTCATGTTTATTGGCCTACAATTGTGTACCGTTTGTATGCAAGACAAAATCCAGGCACAAGCTTTCGGACAAAAGTCCAAGGTTGTGTCTACTGAAAATCCGATTGTGTGTACGAGGCAATAGTCCGTAGGGTTAAAAATTGATTTGGCCCACCCTTTGCAGCTAGAACAGCTTCTGGGAAGGCTAGGAAGGCTGTTTACAAGGTTTAGTGTCTATGGGAATGTTTGACCATTCTTCCAGAAGTGTATTTGTGGGACCAGGCACTGATGTTGGATGAGAAGGCCTGGCTCACAGTCTCTGCTCTAATTCAACCAAAAGGTGTTCTATCGGGTTGAGGTCAGGAATCTGTGCAGGCCAGTCAAGTTCCTCCACCCCAAACTCACTCATCCATGTCTTTATGGACCTTGCTTTGTGCACTGGTGTGCAGTCATGTTGGAACAGGAAGGGGCTATCCCCAAACTGTTCCCACAAAGTTGGGAGCATGAAATTGTCCAAAATGCCTTGGTATGCTGATGCCTTAAGAGTTCCCGTCACTGGATCTAAGAGGCCAAGCCCAACCCCTGAAAAACAACTCCACATCATAATCCCTACTCCACCAAATGATTTGGACCAGTGCACAAAGCAAGGTCCATAAAGACATGGATGAGTGTGTTTGGGGTGGAGGAACTTGACTGGCCTGCACAGAGTCCTAACCTCAACACAACAGAACACCTTGGGGATGAATTAGAGTGGAGACTGTAAGCCAGGCCTTCTCGACAAACATCAGTGCCTGACCTCACAAATGCACTTATGAAAGAATGGTCAAACATTCCCATAGACAGACTCCTAAACCTTGTGGACAGCCTTCCCAGAAGAGTTGAAGCTGTTATAGCTGCAAAGGGTGGGCCCAATGAATTGTGAACCCTACAGACTAAGACTGGGATTCCATTACAGTTCATGTCCGTATAAAGGCAGGCATCACAATACTTCAGATAATATATTGTATATTGCTTGTGACAGTGAGCATGGCTATGGACTTAGGGCTTTTCACACCACAGAGATGCAGATGGCATGTGTAAGGCTGCCCACTGGCTAAATGGGTAGCAATTCCATCTAGCATCACTGGGGTTGCTGGTTCAATTCCACAACAGCCCAATGCTTGTGTTGACGTTTATATGTTCTCCCTGTGTGGGTTTCTCACCACAATCCAAATAAATGCATGGTATTTTATTTGTCTTCTGTTGAAATAGTCTCTAATGTAGGAAAGTTAGTTTTGGACTTTAGATTGGAAGCTCATTGCAGACAGGGACTGATGTTAATGTTTGTTAACACTAATCATGCCCAGGGACTTACACTGCACAGGTACATATGCTATAGAAAACTGTTGCTTTGTTTACAGTATGTGCATGCAAGTTGGAGATTTGATGCATGTAGCCAAGGGCTAATACAGCTGCAAATAGTATTATGTATCTTATATAAAGGGCTGCAGTAGCTGTGATTTGTTGGGGAGAAGGAATGATATTGTGCATATTGACAAATGCCCAACTAGGGCTGTTTGTTTGCTGAAATTCTTGTGCATTTTTTTCATCAAAAGTGGGTTTATGCGGCCATGCTGTCAATGTTGTGTGTGTATTGTTCCTGTCTGACCATGCAAACATGGTTTGGGAGCATTTGCTGACCTTCTACTCTTTGATCTCATTGCTTAATCATTTACACAGAAATGCAGCTTCCAGCAGAACATGGTCACCTATGTATCTGTGGGGATTGTGAGGTGGTGGTGGGTGTTATATTTTGAATATGTGCCTTTTTTAATATTATGTTAGAACGCTTTGTAAGAATAATGACTGTTAAAGGGGTTGTAAAGGTTCGTGTTTTTTCACGTTAATGCATCTGCATTGTTTTTATGTGAGTACATCTACTTAAAGATTTTTAATAAAGCATTACCTGGTTAATACATACTTCACTATCAAGTACCTTTGTCCTGCATATTCCTGTACATACATACCTGTGATGTGGAGGCTGAGCTAGGATCCGCGCTGGTCCAGGACCCCTGATAGGACCATAGCCACTTGTAATCAGCTGCCATTAGCCATAACCCAACACCGGCAAGCGTGGATATAGGGGCACGATTGAGGCTCAGGACCTGGCGTTTTAGCTACAATTCATGCGGTTGACCTAGCACTGCTAGGTAAGGGGCCACTGCTTACATTAGTGTTTTATGCACAAAGAGGACGCTGAGTGAATTGCATCCCAGACACCCCACTGTTGTTTTGTTGAATACACCAGAACTTGCTTTTGCACCTTCAATGACTTTTACACTGGCACTTTAAGTTTGCTGCACTTACTGGCATGTCATTGGTCATTTGTTTCGCAGGCCAGCACAATATATTTTATATCACTATTATTGGGACATTTATTTATATTATTTATTATCCATATTGCGTTGGATTGATGTGTTTTATTTGCGATATCTAGATCACCTTTAACCACTTGCCGACCGCCTCACGCCTATATACGTGAGCAGAGCGGCACGGGCAGGCAAAATCACGTACCTGAAACGTGATTGCCTTCCCGCGGGTGGGGGGTCCGATCGGACCCCCCCCGGTGCCAGCTGCGGTCGGCATTTGGTTGGGAGCGATGAGAGACGAGGGGGAGACCATCCGATCGTGGCCCCCCCCTCGCGATCGCTCCCAGCCACTGACAAACATCCCCTGCCTCTGTATAGTACACAGAGGCAGAGGATGTGATGTCATCTCTCCTCGGCTGTCAGTTTCCGTTCCAGCGCCGAGGAGAGATGACATGTAAGTAAGTGCACAACACAAACACACACAGTAGAACATGCCAGGCATACATTACACCCCCGATCCCCCCCCGATCGCCCCCCGATCCCCCCCCAATCACCCCCCCCTGTCACAAACTGACACCAAGCAGGTTTTTTTTTTTTTTTTTTTTTTTTTTCCTGATTACTGCATAGTGTCAGTTTGTGACAGTTAGCAGTGTTAGGACAGTTACTGTAACCCCCCTGTAGGTCTAGGGTACCCCCCTTACCCCCCCTAATAGGGATGAGCTTCGTGTTCGAGTCGAACCCATGTTCGACTCGAACATCGGCTGTTCGACCGTCCGTCGAATTGCGAACGATATGGGCCGTTCGCGCCAAATTCGTGTGGCGCGTCACGGCCCATAATTCACTGCGGCATCGCAGTGCATTGCTGGCTGATGATTGGCCAAGCATGCACTATGACCCGCATGCTTGGCCAATCACAGCGCCGTCAGTAGAGAGAGCTGTAATTGGCCAAAGCCAGGGTGGCTTTGGCCAATTATGGCTCAGGGGATTTAGTACACACCCCACACTATATAAGGCCGCCTGCACGGCGGCCCTGTGTAGTGTGTGTTCCGGTGTGCTGAGCGATAGAGAGAGAGAGAGACAGTGTCATTTGATTTGAGTTAGATAGATTAGGCAGAACAGTCAGTCAGTTAGCTGCACTTACAGTGTATTGTGTATATATATGCATCCCAGGTGTTGCATATATATATATACACTGTATTCAGTTTAGCTAGATCCGTTCCTGTTATCTTCTATCTAGACTATTTACATTCAGTGCAGTGTGTCCTGCTCACAGTGTTCAGCTAGATCCGTTCCTGCTATTTACATTCAGTACAGTGCTTCCTGCTCACAGTGTTCAGCTAGATCCGTTCCTGCTATTTACATTCAGTGCAGTGCGTGCTGCTCACAGTGTTCAGCTAGATCCGTTCCTGCTATTTACATTCAGTGCAGTGCGTCCTGCTCACAGTGTTCAGCTAGATCCGTTCCTGCTATTTACATTCAGTGCAGTGCGTGCTGCTCACAGTGTTCAGCTAGATCCGTTCCTGCTATTTACATTCAGTGCAGTGCGTGCTGCTCACAGTGTTTAGCTACATCCGTTCCTGCTGTTTACATTCAGTGCAGTGCGTCCTGCTCACAGTGTTCAGCTAGATCCGTTCCTGCTATTTACATTCAGTGCAGTGCGTCCTGCTCACAGTGTTCAGCTAGATCCGTTCCTGCTATTTACATTCAGTGCAGTGCGTCCTGCTCACAGTGTTCAGCTAGATCCGTTCCTGCTATATACATTTAGTGCAGTACGTCCTGCTCACAGTGTTCAGCTAGATCCGTTCCTGTTATCTTCCTACTGACAGGCAGGCTTGTCTGGTTACAGTATATAAAGCTACCTGAAGAAAATTACAGGTGTTCTTTTTGATCCTATTAGTACCACGGTCAGGCAGCTAGACTATTTACATTTAGTACAGTGTGTCCTGCTCACAGTGTTCAGCTAGATCCGTTCCTGTTATTTACATTCAGTGCAGTGCGTCCTGCTCACAGTGTTCAGCTAGATCCGTTCCTGCTATTTACATTCAGTGCAGTGCGTCCTGCTCACAGTGTTCAGCTAGATCCGTTCCTGCTATTTACATTCAGTGCAGTGCGTCCTGCTCACAGTGTTCAGCTAGATCCGTTCCTGCTATTTACATTCAGTGCAGTGCGTCCTGCTCACAGTGTTCAGCTAGATCCGTTCCTGCTATATACATTTAGTGCAGTGCGTCCTGCTCACAGTGTTCAGCTAGATCCGTTCCTGCTATATACATTTAGTGCAGTACGTCCTGCTCACAGTGTTCAGCTAGATCCGTTCCTGTTATCTTCCTACTGACAGGCAGGCTTGTCTGGTTACAGTATATAAAGCTACCTGAAGAAAATTACAGGTGTTCTTTTTGATCCTATTAGTACCACGGTCAGGCAGCTAGACTATTTACATTTAGTACAGTGTGTCCTGCTCACAGTGTTCAGCTAGATCCGTTCCTGTTATTTACATTCAGTGCAGTGCGTCCTGCTCACAGTGTTCAGCTAGATCCGTTCCTGCTATTTACATTCAGTGCAGTGCGTCCTGCTCACAGTGTTCAGCTAGATCCGTTCCTGCTATTTACATTCAGTGCAGTGCGTCCTGCTCACAGTGTTCAGCTAGATCCGTTCCTGCTATATACATTCAGTGCAGTGCGTGCTGCTCACAGTGTTCAGCTAGATCCGTTCCTGCTATTTACATTCAGTGCAGTGCGTCCTGCTCACAGTGTTCAGCTAGATCCGTTCCTGTTATCTTCCTACTGACAGGCAGGCTTGTCTGGTTACAGTATATAAAGCTACCTGAAGAAAATTACAGGTGTTCTTTTTGATCCTATTAGTACCACGGTCAGGCAGCTAGACTATTTACATTTAGTACAGTGTGTCCTGCTCACAGTGTTTAGCTAGATCCGTTCCTGCTATTTACATTCAGTGCAGTGCGTCCTGCTCACAGTGTTCAGCTAGATCCGTTCCTGCTATTTACATTCAGTGCAGTGCGTCCTGCTCACAGTGTTCAGCTAGATCCGTTCCTGCTATATACATTTAGTGCAGTACGTCCTGCTCACAGTGTTCAGCTAGATCCGTTCCTGTTATCTTCCTACTGACAGGCAGGCTTGTCTGGTTACAGTATATAAAGCTACCTGAAGAAAATTACAGGTGTTCTTTTTGATCCTATTAGTACCACGGTCAGGCAGCTAGACTATTTACATTTAGTACAGTGTGTCCTGCTCACAGTGTTCAGCTAGATCCGTTCCTGTTATTTACATTCAGTGCAGTGCGTCCTGCTCACAGTGTTCAGCTAGATCCGTTCCTGCTATTTACATTCAGTGCAGTGCGTCCTGCTCACAGTGTTCAGCTAGATCCGTTCCTGCTATTTACATTCAGTGCAGTGCGTCCTGCTCACAGTGTTCAGCTAGATCCGTTCCTGCTATATACATTTAGTGCAGTACGTCCTGCTCACAGTGTTCAGCTAGATCCGTTCCTGTTATCTTCCTACTGACAGGCAGGCTTGTCTGGTTACAGTATATAAAGCTACCTGAAGAAAATTACAGGTGTTCTTTTTGATCCTATTAGTACCACGGTCAGGCAGCTAGACTATTTACATTTAGTACAGTGTGTCCTGCTCACAGTGTTCAGCTAGATCCGTTCCTGTTATTTACATTCAGTGCAGTGCGTCCTGCTCACAGTGTTCAGCTAGATCCGTTCCTGCTATATACATTTAGTGCAGTACGTCCTGCTCACAGTGTTCAGCTAGATCCGTTCCTGTTATCTTCCTACTGACAGGCAGGCTTGTCTGGTTACAGTATATAAAGCTACCTGAAGAAAATTACAGGTGTTCTATCCCAGCTTAGTGCAGCTACAGGCCATTAGTATGTCTGGAAGGCCAAGAAGGAGAGGCAGACAGTCACAAGCCAATAAGAGAGGGCAAGCAGGCTCTGTGTCTAGTGCTGGTCGTGGAGACGGTGCATCCTCATCAGCACGTGGCCATGGGACACGCTTGGCCTTTTTTTCGGCAGCTGGCCGTGTTGAGCCGCAACATGCGGAAGACTTGGTCGAGTGGATGACCAAGCCGTCCTCATCCTCCTCATCCTCTCTCACCCATGCCCAGGGTGCTTTGTCTGGCAAAGCAGCGGCCTCTTCCCTCAGCTCAATGTCATCAGTGACTCCTTCCCTAGCCCCACCATGTCCTCCTGAGGATTCCCTCGAACTGTTTGACCACAGTGTTGGGTACATGCTCCAGGAGGATGCCCAGCGTTTGGAAGGCTCTGATGATGATACTGAGCTCAATGAAGGCAGTAACATGAGCACGGACAGAGGGGGTGCCCAAGAAGGACAGCAATCTGGCAGTCATGCTCCCCCTGCTGCAGCATACTGCCAGGTTTGCTCCAGTGATGAGGAGGGAGGGGATGATGAGGTCACTGACTCAACGTGGGTGCCTGATAGGAGAGAGGAGGAGGAGGAGGAGGAGGAGGAGGTGGCACATCACCAACTAGGCAGGATGCCCTCCAGGGGCCAGCCTAAGGGCAGCACATTGACTGCATCACACCCCAAAGCTCCACATGTGCAGGGCGCTGCAGTCTCTGCGCGTTATTCAAAAAGTTCTTTGGTGTGGGCCTTTTTTGAGACGAGTGCATCAGATCGCACCGCTGCTATTTGCAATATATGTCTCAAGCGTATCTCGCGTGGCCAAAACATCTCCCGCTTGGGTACCACATGCTTGACCAGACATATGTTGACCTGCCATGCAGTTCGTTGGCAAGCGTATCTAAAAGACCCACACCAAAGAACAAAGACGATCTCTCCTTGCTCCTCATCAGCTGAGATTTCCAACCCCACTAGACCTTCAGTCCTCTCTGCGACCTGCAGTGAGAGGAATGAAGGTGTAGAATTAGGTGTGTCACAGCCAAGTACTTATGGGCAATCTGCTTTGGGTACACCGACGTCAGATTGTACCAGGCAAATTTCCCTGCCCCAGCTGCTGCACCGCCGAAAGAAGTTTGCTCCCAGCCATCCACATGCCCAGCGGTTGAATGCTAGCTTGGCAAAATTGCTAGCACTTCAACTGCTGCCTTTTCAGTTGGTAGACTCTGCCCCCTTCCGTGAGTTTGTGGAATGTGCGGTTCCTCAGTGGCAGGTACCCAAACGCCACTTTTTCTCACGGAAGGCGATTCCGGCTCTCTACCGGCATGTGGAAGGCAATGTCCATGCCTCGCTGGACAGGGCGGTCAGCGGTAAGGTGCATATTACCGCTGACTCATGGTCCAGCAGGCATGGACAGGGACGTTACTTAAGTTTCACGGCGCATTGGGTGACTCTGCTGGCAGCTGGGAAGGATGCAGGACAAGGTGCAGTAGTGTTGGAGGTTGTTCCGCCACCACGCCTCCAAAATGCTGATTGTGACACACCTCTCTCCTCCACCCCCTCCTCTTCTTCTTCCTCCATGGCCTCTTCCTCGGAACCAGCGGTGCTCCGTAGGCGTTCAAGGGGCTACGCAAGTACGCAGGCCAAAAGATGCCATGCGGTGCTTGAGCTGGTGTGCTTGGGGGACAGGAGCCACACTGGGGCAGAGGTTCTGTCAGCTCTGCAGGGGCAGGTTCAGAGGTGGTTGACGCCACGCCAACTTAAGGCAGGAATGGTGGTTTGCGACAATGGCACCAACCTCCTCTCTGCCCTCCGACAGGGACAACTGACCCATGTGCCCTGTTTGGCTCACGTCCTTAACTTGGTGGTGCAGCGGTTCTTGGGCAGGTACCCGGGCTTACAGGATGTCCTGAGGCAGGCCAGGAAAGTCTCTGTGCATTTCCGCCGGTCATATAATGCCAGTGCTCGGCTGACGGACCTCCAAAAGGAGTTTAACCTGCCCAAGAACCGCCTAATCTGTGACATGCCCACCAGGTGGAACTCGACGTTGGCCATGCTGCAGCGGCTGCACACGCAGCAGAGGGCCATCAATGAGTACCTGTGCGACTATGGCACCAGGACAGGGTCAGGGGACCTTGGTTTTTTTTCCCCACGCCAGTGGGCCATGATCAGGGATGCATGCACTGTCCTGTCACCATTCGAGGAGGCCACGAGGATGGTGAGCACTGACAGTGCATGCATCAGTGACACTGTCCCCCTTGTCCACCTGTTGGAGCACACGCTGCGTGGGATAATGGACAGGGCACTTGAGGCAGAACAGAGGCAGGAAGAGGAGGACTTCCTTAGCTCTCAAGGCCCCCTTTATCCAGACAGTGTTCCTGCGTGCCCGCCGATCACACAGGAAGAGGACGAGGAGGAGGAGGAGGAGGAGGAGGAGGAGGAAGATTGTGTCAGTATGGAGGTGGAGCCTGGCACTCAGCATCAGCAGTCTTTAAGGGATCAGTCCCAAGGAACACATGGACTTGTACGTGGCTGGGAGGAGGTGGCTGCGGACGTTGTTGTCCTTAGTGACCCAGAGGACTCCGGACCGAATGCCTCAGCAAACCTACGCTGCATGGCCTCCCTGATCCTGCAAAGCCTGCGTAAGGATCCTCGTATTCGTGGTATCAAGGAGAAGGACCAATACTGGCTGGCAACCCTCCTTGATCCACGTTACAAGGGTAAGGTTGCGGACCTTATCTTGCCATCGCAGAGGGAGCAGAGGATGAAACATCTTCGGGAGGCCTTGCAGAAAGGTCTGTGCAACGCGTTCCCAGAGACTGGGAGGTTACAAACTCCTGTTTCTGGACAACGTGTTGCTGAGGCTTCGGTCAGTCAAAGAAGGAGCGGTGGAGAAGGTGGCCGTCTGACCGATGCGTTCAGACAATTTTTTGGTCCGCAGCCCCAAGGTATGATCGGTTCCAGCAACCATCGCCAGCGTCTGTTTTACATGGTGCAGGAATACCTAGGGGCAAGATCAGACTTGGACACCTTTCCCACCGAAAATCCTCTGGGTTACTGGGTCTTGAGGATGGATCACTGGCCAGAGCTTGCACAGTATGCAATTGAGCTACTGGCCTGTCCTGCATCCAGCGTTCTTTCGGAACGCACATTCAGTGCTGCTGGAGGCGTGGTAACCGATCACAGGGTGCGTCTGTCCACCGACTCGGTCGATCGGCTGACCTTCATAAAAATGAATCAGTCTTGGATCACCACCAGCTACCAAGCACCTGATGCAGATGTAACCGAATAATTTTTTTTGAAATCTCAGATCCCTTCAAAGACTGCCTATGCTGATGCTGAGTGACTATCCCTGAGTAATTATCCTCTTCCTCCTCAATCATCACGCTGATAGCTTGTAAGAACATTTTTGGTTCTGGGCGCCACCACCAGTGCCTAAGGCACAATTTTTCAGCCCCTGTTTAACAGGGGCGTGTAATTACAATTTTTGATGTAATACTTTGCAGCAGGGCTCGTTCCTGCATTCCAACTAGAGTGTCTGTGAGGGGTTGCAGTGTTGTGGCACCAGCACCAGTGCCTAAGACCCAATTTTTCAGCCCCTGTCTAACAGGGGCGTGTAATTACAATTTTTGATGCAATACTTTGCAGCAGGGCTCATTCCTGCATTCCAACTAGAGTGTCTGTGAGGGGTTGCAGTGTTGTGGCACCAGCACCAGTGCCTAAGACCCAATTTTTCAGCCCCTGTCTAACAGGGGCGTGTAATTACAATTTTTGATGCAATACTTTGCAGCAGGGCTTGTTCCTGCATTCCAACTAGAGTGTCTGTGAGGGGTTGCAGTGTTGTGGCACCAGCACCAGTGCCTAAGACCCAATTTTTCTGCCCCTGTCTAACAGGGGCGTGTAATTACAATTTTTGATGCAATACTTTGCAGCAGGGCTTGTTCCTGCATTCCAACTAGAGTGTCTGTGAGGGGTTGCAGTGTTGTGGCACCAGCACCAGTGCCTAAGACCCAATTTTTCTGCCCCTGTCTAACAGGGGCGTGTAATTACAATTTTTGATGCAATACTTTGCAGCAGGGCTCGTTCCTGCGTTCCAACTAGAGTGTCTGTGAGGGGTTGCAGTGTTGTGGCACCAGCACCAGTGCCTAAGGCCTAATTTTTCAGCTCCTGTTCAACAGGGGCATGTAATTACAATTCTTGATCTAATATTTCACATCAGGGCCCTGTGAGGGCTTACAGTGTTTTGGCCACAGCAACACCTAAGGCCCAAATTTCTGCTGAGTATATAGGGTAGGACCCTACTTTCAAACATCTAACTTACAAACGACTCCTACTTGCAAACGGAAGGAGACAACAGGAAGTGAGATGAAATCTACCCCTAAGGAAGGGAAATTCTCTCCTGTAAGAGTTAATATGGGAAAACAATTTTTCCTTTCCACTGATGCTTTCCAATCCTTGTTCCACAAAAAAACACAAATTTTCAAAAAACATTTTTCATTGGGACAAAAAAGTGAGGTGAAATCTTCTGAAGAGGAGGAAAGACGCAAAACAAATGTCACAGGGGTGATAACCCTTCCCTATGTTTTCCAAAAAGCTTAGAAAAGATTTTTTGGCTGGAGCTAAACACATTAAAAATGTTCAAAATTACAAACAGATTCTACTTAACAACAAACCTACAGTCCCTGTCTTGTTTGCACCGCCTGTATACTGCTGTTCAGAGTATATAGGGACCTTTCCTTATTTTAATTTGGGTGCGGGGTTCCCCTTAATATCCATACAAGACCCAAAGGGCCTGGTAATGGACTGGGGGGTACCCATGCCGTTTGTCTCACTGATTTTCATCCATATTGCCATGACCCGACATGACATTAAACCCGCAAGCAGTTTTAAATGAGATTTTTTCCTTTAAAAATGACATTTGGTGCAGGGACTGTTCTAAACATGGGAAACACGCGTCACTTTACAGGCATACTATAGACACCCCCCAGGTACGATATTTAAAGGAATATTTCACTTTTTTTTTTTTACTTTAAGCATCATTAAAATCACTGCTCCCGAAAAAACGGCCGTTTTTAAAAGTTTTTTTTGCATTGATACATGTCCCCTGGGGTAGGACCCGGGTCCCCAAACCCTTTTTAGGACAATACCATGCAAATTAGCCTTTAAAATGAGCACTTTTGATTTCGAACGTTCGAGTCCCATAGACGTCAATGGGGTTCTAACGTTCGTGCGAACTTGCGGTCCGTTCGCGGGTTCTGGTGCGAACCGAACCGGGGGGTGTTCGGCTCATCCCTACCCCCTAATAAAGTTTTAACCCCTTGATCACCCCCCCTCACCAGTGTCGCTAAGCGATCATTTTTCTGATCGCTGTATTAGTGTCGCTGGTGACGGTAGTTAGGGACGTAAATATTTAGGTTTGCCGTCAGTGTTTTATAGCGACAGGGACCCCCATATACTATCTAATAAATGTTTTAACCCCTTGATTGCCCCCTAGTTAACCCTTTCACCACTGATCACCGTATAACCGTTACGGGTGACGCTGGTTAGTTCGTTTATTTTTTATAGTGTCAGGGCACCCGCCGTTTATTACCGAATAAAGGTTTAGCCCCCTAATCGCCCGGCGGTGATATGCGTCGCCCCAGGCAGCGTCAGATTAGCGCCAGTACCCCCCCTAATAAAGTTTTAACCCCTTGATCACCCCCTGTCGCCAGTGTCGCTAAGCGATCATTTTTCTGATCGCTGTATTAGTGTCACTGGTGACGCTAGTTAGGGACGTAAATATTTAGGTTCGCCGTCAGTGTTTTATAGCGACAGGGACCCCCATATACTATCTAATAAATGTTTTAACCCCTTGATTGCCCCCTAGTTAACCCTTTCACCACTGATCACCGTATAACTGTTACGGGTGACGCTGGTTAGTTAGTTTATTTTTTATAGTGTCAGGGCACCCGCCGTTTATTACCGAATAAAGGTTTAGCCCCCTGATCGCCCGGCGGTGATATGCGTTGCCCCAGGCAGCGTCAGATTAGCGCCAGTACCGCGAACACCCACGCACGCACCGTACACGCACCATACACCTCCCTTAGTGGTATAGTATCTGATCGGATCAATATCTGATCCGATCAGATCTATACTAGCGTCCCCAGCAGTTTAGGGTTCCCAAAAACGCAGTGTTAGCGGGATCAGCCCAGATACCTGCTAGCACCTGCGTTTTGCCCCTCCGCCCAGGCGAGCCCAGCCCACCCAAGTGCAGTATCGATCGATCACTGTCACTTACAAAACACTAAACGCATAACTGCAGCGTTCGCAGAGTCAGGCCTGATCCCTGCGATCGCTAACAGTTTTTTTGGTAGCATTTTGGTGAACTGGCAAGCACCAGCCCCAGGCAGCGTCAGATTAGCGCCAGTACCGCTAACACCCACGCACGCAGCATACGCCTCCCTTAGTGGTATAGTATCTGAACAGATCAATATCTGATCCGATCAGATCTATACTAGCGTCCCCAGCAGTTTAGGGTTCCCAAAAACGCAGTGTTAGCGGGATCAGCCCAGATACCTGCTAGCACCTGCGTTTTGCCCCTCCGCCCGGCCCGGCCCAGCCCACCCAAGTGCAGTATCGATCGATCACTGTCACTTACAAAACTCTAAACGCATAACTGCAGCGTTCGCAGAGTCAGGCCTGATCCCTGCGATCGCTAACAGTTTTTTTTGTAGCGTCTTGGTGAACTGGTAAGCACCAGAGGCCTAGTACACCCCGGTTGTAGTCAAACCAGCACTGCAGTAACACTTGGTGACGTGGCGAGTCCCATAAGTGCAGTTCAAGCTGGTGAGGTGGCAAGCACAAGTAGTGTCCCGCTGCCACCAAAAAGACAAACACAGGCCCGTCATGCCCATAGTGCCCTTCCTGCTGCATTCGCCAATCCTAATTGGGAACCCACCGCTTCTGCAGCGCCCGTACTTCCCCCATTCACATCCCCAACCAAATGCAGTCGGCTGCATGAGAGGCATTTTCTTTATGTCCTCCCGAGTACCCCTACCCAGCGAACCCCCCAAAAAATATGTTGTGTCTGCAGCAAGCGCGGATATAGCCGTGACACCCGCTATTATTGTCCCTCCTGTCCTGACAATCCTGGTCTTTGCATTGGTGAATGTTTTGAACGCTACCATGCACTAGTTGAGTATTAGCGTAGGGTACAGCATTGCACAGACTAGGCACACTTTCACAGGGTCTCCCGAGATGCCATCGCATTTTGAGAGACCCGAACCTGGAACCGGTTACAGTTATTATAGTTAGTTACAAAAAAAAGTGTAAAAAAAAAAAAACACAAACAAAAATATAAAATAAAAATAGTTGTCGTTTTATTGTTCTCTCTCTCTCTATTCTCTCTCTATTGTTCTGCTCTTTTTTACTGTATTCTATTCTGCAATGTTTTATTGTTATTATGTTTTATCATGTTTGCTTTTCAGGTATGCAATTTTTTATACCTTACCGTTTACTGTGCTTTATTGTTAACCATTTTTTTGTCTTCAGGTATGCCATTCACGACTTTGAGTGGTTATACCAGAATGATGCCTGCAGGTTTAGGTATCATCTTGGTATCATTCTTTTCAGCCAGCGGTCGGCTTTCATGTAAAAGCAATCCTAGTGGCTATTAGCCTCTAGACTGCTTTTACAAGCAGTGGGAGGGAATGCCCCCCCCCCCAACATCTTCCGTGTTTTTCTCTGGCTCTCCTGTCTCAACAGGGAACCTGAAAATGCAGCTGGTGATGCAGCCAGCTGACCATAGAGCTGATCAGAGACCAGAGTGGCTCCAAACATCTCTATGACCTAAGAAACCGGAAGCTACGAGCATTTTATGACGTAGATTTCGCCGGATGTAAACAGCGCCATTGGGAAATTGGGAAAGCATTTTATCACACCGATCTTGGTGTGATCAGATGCTTTGAGGGCAGAGGAGAAATCTAGGGTCTAATAGACCCCAATTTTTGCAAAAAAGAGTGCCTGTCACTACCTATTGCTATCATAGGGGATATTTACATTCCCTGAGATAACAATAAAAATGATTTAAAAAAAAAAAAAATGAAAGGAACAGTTTAAAAATAAGATAAAAAAATAATAATAATAAAGAAAAAAAAAAAAAAAAAAAAAAAAAAGCACCCCTGTCCCCCCTGCTCTCGCGCTAAGGTGAACGCAAGCGTTGGTCTGGCGTCAAATGTAAACAGCAATTGCACCATGCATGTGAGGTATCGCCGCGAAGGTCAGATCGAGGGCAGTAATTTTAGCAGTAGACCTCCTCTGTAAATCTAAAGTGGTAACCTGTAAAGGCTTTTAAAGGCTTTTAAAAATGTATTAAGTTTGTCGCCACTGCACGTTTGTGCGCAATTTTAAAGCATGTCATGTTTGGTATCTATGTACTCGGCCTAAGATCATCTTTTTTATCTCATCAAACATTTGGGCAATATAGTGTGTTTTAGTGCATTAAAATGTAAAAAAGTGTGTTTTTTCCCCAAAAAATGCGTTTGAAAAATCGCTGCGCAAATACTGTGTGAAAAAAAAAAAATGAAACACCCACCATTTTAATCTGTAGGGCATTTGCTTTAAAAAAAATATATAATGTTTGGGGGTTCAAAGTAATTTTCTTGCAAAAAAAAATTATTTTTTTATGTAAACAATAAGTGTCAGAAAGGGCTTTGTCTTCAAGTGGTTAGAAGAGTGGGTGATGTGTGACATAAGCTTCTAGATGTTGTGCATAAAATGCCAGGACAGTTCAAACCCCCCCCAAATGACCCCATTTTGGAAAGTAGACACCCCAAGCTATTTGCTGAGAGTCATGTTGAGTCCATGGAATAATTTATATTGTGACACAAGTTGCGGGAAAGAGACAATTTTTTATTTTTTTTATTTTTTTTTGCGCAAAGTTGTCACTAAATGATATATTGCTCAAACATGCCATGGGAATATGTGAAATTACACCCCAAAATACATTCTGCTGCTTCTCCTGAGTACGGGGATACCACATGTGTGAGACTTTTTGGGAGCCTAGCCGCGTACGGGACCCCGAAAACCAAGCACCGCCTTCAGGCTTTCTAAGGCCGTAAATTTTTGATTTCACTCTTCACCGCCTATCACAGTTTCGGGGGCCATGGGATGCTCAGGTGGCAAAAAAAACCCCAAATGACCCCATTTTGGAAAGTAGACACCCCAAGCTATTTGATGAGAGGTATAGTGAGTATTTTGCAGACCTCACTTTTTGTCACAAAGTTTTGAAAATTGAAAAAAGAAAAAAAAAATTTTTTTTTCTCGTCTTTCTTTATTTTCAAAAACAAATGAGAGCTGCAAAATACTCACCATGCCTCTCAGCAAATAGCTTGGGGTGTCTACTTTCCAAAATGGGGTCATTTGGGGGGGGTTTGTGCCACCTGGGCATTTCCATGGCCTCCGAAACTGTGATAGGCAGTGAGGAGTAAAATCAAAAATGTACGCCCTTAGAAATCCTGAAGGCGGTGCTTGGTTTTCGGGGTCCCGTACGCGGCTAGGCTCCTAAAAAGTCCCACACATGTGGTATCCCCGTACTCAGGAGAAGCAGCTAAATGTATTTTGGGGTGCAATTCCACATATGCCCATGGCCTGTGTGAGCAATATATCATTTAGTGACAACTTTGTGCAAAAAAAAAAAAAAAAAATTGTCACTTTCCCGCAACTTGTGTCAAAATATAAAACATTCCATGGACTCAACATGCCTCAAAGCAAATAGCTTGGGGTGTCTACTTTCCAAAATGGGGTCATTTGGGGGGGGTTTATGTCATCTGGGCATTTTATGGCCTTCAAAACCGTGATAGGTAGTGAGGAGTAAAATCAAAAATGTACGCCCTTAGAAATCCTGAAGGCGGTGCTTGGTTTTCGGGGCCCCGTACGCGGCTAGGCTCCCAAAAAGTCCCACACATGTGGTATCCCCGTACTCAGGAGAAGCAGCTAAATGTATTTTGGGGTGCAATTCCACATATGCCCATGGCCTGTGTGAGCAATATATCATTTAGTGACAACTTTTTGTAATTTTTTTTTTTTTTTTTGTCATTATTCAATCACTTGGGACAAAAAAAATGAATATTCAATGGGCTCAACATGCCTCTCAGCAAATTCCTTGGGGTGTCTACTTTCCAAAATGGGGTCATTTGTGGGGGTTTTGTACTGCCCTGCCATTTTAGCACCTCAAGAATCGACATAGGCAGTCATAAATTAAAGGCTGTGTAAATTCCAGAAAATGTACCCTAGTTTGTAGACGCTATAACTTTTGCGCAAACCAATAAATATACACTTATTGACATTTTTTTTACCAAAGACATGTGGCCGAATACATTTTGGCCTAAATGTATGACTAAAATTGAGTTTATTGGATTTTTTTTAGAACAAAAAGTAGAAAATATCATTTTTTTTCAAAATTTTCGGTCTTTTTCCGTGTATAGCGCAAAAAATAAAAACGGCAGAGGTGATCAAATACCATCAAAAGAAAGCTCTATTTGTGGGAAGAAAAGGACGCAAATTTCGTTTGGGTACAGCATTGCATGACCGCGCAATTAGCAGTTAAAGCGACGCAGTGCCGAATTGTAAAAAGTGCTCTGGTCAGGAAGGGGGTAAATCCTTCCGGGGCTGAAGTGGTTAAGCACTGGCACTTTGTACGTTTTGCACCATTTATAAGGATATGTTTTTGATGGTTATTTCTGATTTATTCTATGTATTTTTATTTAGAATTATTCACATGATGTAGTGTTTATGTCCCTTTGTGCACCTACACATGATTATCTAGATTTATATGTTTTTAGTGTCAACACCTATTTATGCGATTTAACATGCAATTTTTTTGTCATTTAGTATATACCAATTGAAAAGGATTTTTTATGCACTTTTTTCACATACACATGATGCTGATTATTAAGACTTGAATGTTTTTCAGTGTCAACACTTATTTATGCGATTTATGCGATTTATTATGCGATTTTATGTAATTTTATTAATTGACCACAGACAGAGATTTACAGCTTTCTTCTGGTTAGCGGAGCACCTCCCCCCCTATACCTCAGTTTGATTGTGGGCTTATGTCTGACCCTTGCTTCAGTGCATGCAGCTGTCCAGTCTCATATACGTGCGTTTTTACTATTTTTCTGAGTTCTTGTTTTCTTTTCTTTTTCCAATTGGGTAACGCAGGAATATTCTTATTACATATACCTGCAAGATTACACAGGCATTGGTTGCATAAGTGCAAATGGGGCCTAATTCAAAAGTGTTATCAATGAATCTCTTAGGTTCCTTTCACACTTTTCATACAACTTGAGGTCCATAAGGCCCCTTTTACACTTGTGCGACCTGAAAATCATGCGATTTTGCAGTGAGTTTTGCCGCATATTTGATGTGATTTGAAGCAATGCCAGTGTAATCTTGAGCTCTATGGCTGCAGGAGTTGCAGAAGTGGCACAAGTGTGAAAGGGGCCTTAGGGCCGGTTCACACTGCTGTGCTGTCTGACATTGGATGTGATTTGCCCTGCACTGCAAATCACATGCGATGTCTGTGTGATGCAAACTCAGCTATACAGATTGATTGGACCAAACTCCCACAGGACCCTTTTTTTGGTCCGCAGCAGAATCGGATTGCATGGGTGTTGTCCGAATTTGCAGTTCACTCTGCGATATGCGAACTGATTTGGGGGTGTCATTTGCTTTCTACTGACACTCCCAGCAGTTTGCATATGACAGTGTGAACTGCCTGCGAATTGTAATCGATGCCGGAACTAGCACTGGATTCGCAGGGTTCTCGCATCGCTCCAGTGTGAACTGGTCCTGACCCTAGGTTCATACCTATCCTTTTTTTAGTATGTTTAGCAGTTTGCAGAAACACCCTACAGTCCATCTTACATGGTTTCTTATGGTACTACTTCACATCTATGCGTTTTGTGGCCAGTGCATGTTTGGAAATGGTCGGGGACTTATTTCACGCGATTTGCAGTAAATAGATGTCAATGGAACTGCACCACAAATGCAACTGTTGCATTTTTTAAGCAATTTTTTTTAATGTGTTTTTTATGGTTCTTATTTTAACACTGTATATAACCGGGGGGCTGGGAAGCCAGCCACCGCGTCCTTATTAACCGATGAGTCATCAGCTGTCAGCAGCTTCCCCAATGAAAGTAAGAAAAAAACGCCAAACAAAAAAATCGCAAAAAACAGCATGGGGTCCCCCCAGGTCTATACCAGGCTCTTCGGCTCTAGTATGGATTTGGAGGAGACCCCAATGCCAAAAGTAAAAAAAAATGGCATATGGGTCCCCCAAAATCCATACCAGACCCTTATCTGAGCATGCAACTTGGCAGGCCGCAGGAAAAGAGGAGGTATGAGAGAGAGCCCCCCCTCCTGAACCATATCAAGCCACATACCTTCAACATGGGGAGGGTGCTTTTGGGTCCTCCCCAAAACACCTTGTCCCCATGTTGATGGGGACAAGGGCCTCATCCCCACAACCTTTGCCCAGTGGTTGTGGGGGTCTGCGGGCGGGGGGCTTGTCGGAATCTGAAAGCTCCTTTAACAAGGGGGCCCACAGATCCTGCCCCCCTATGAGAATGGGTATCGGGTACATTGTACCCCTACCCATTCACCCAAAAAAAGCAGTGAAATGTGACAAAAAACAATAGCCATTTTTGACAATTTCTTTATTGTAAAAAGCTCTGAGTGGTCCTCTCCCCTGAGCCATGTCTCCCACCGTCATCTTCTCCTGGCACTGTCTCTCTTGCCGACAGCTTCTGTCGCCGTCTCTCCCGCCACCACCTACTTCTGCCACTGCTTTGTTCTTCCTCGCCACTGTGTTCATACTCGCTGCCATCTTCCTGCGTTGTGTTATCACCCGCTGTCTGGCATCTCTTACACAGCCATGGGGTGTGACCATCCGTTGACGTCACATGGAAAGTCCGCCCCCTTTTCCCCAAAAAATAAAGGGGCGGGCTCTCCATGTGATGTCAACGGATGGTCATGCCCCATGGCTGTGTTAGAGATGCCAGACAGCGGGTGACAATACAATGGAGGTGGACAGTGGCAAGGAAAAACACGGCGGCATGGAAGAACACAGCAGTGGGAGAAGTAGGCAGTGGTGGGCGAGACAGCGACAGAAAATGGCGGCAAGAGACACAGCACCAGGAGAAGATGACAGCGGGAGACACGGCTTGGGGGAGAAGACCACTCAGAGCTATTTTACAATATGGGAATTGCCAGAAACCGGCTATTGTTTTTTGTCACATTTCACTGCTTTTTTTTGGTGAATGGGTAAGGGTACAATGTACCTGATACCCATTCACATGGGGGGCGGGATCTGGAGGCCCTCTTGTTGAAGGGGGCTTCCAGATTCCAATAAGCCACCCACCCGCAGAACCCCACAACCACCATGCAAGGGTTGTGTGGATGAGGCCCTTGTCCCCATCAACATGGGGACAAGGTGTTTTGGGGGTACCCCAAAGCACCCTCCTTATGTTGAAGGCATGTGGCCTGGTATGGTTCAGGAGGGTGGGCACTCTCTTATCTTCCCCTCTTTTCCTGAGGCCTGCCAGGTTGCATGCTCAGATAAGGGTCTGGTATGGATTTTGGGGGGACCCCCACTCCATTTTTTTTAAATTTTGGAGCAGGATTCCTCTTAATATCCCTACCAGACCTGAAGGGCCTGGTAAGGATTTTGGGGGGACCCCCACGCAATTTTTTTGTGGTGCGTGGTTCCCCTTAATAATCATACCAGACCCAAAGGGCCTGGTAATGGACTGGGGGCAACTCATGCCATTGATTTCAATGATTTTTATCTATATTGCCAGGATCCGACAATACTTTACAGCCGCGAGCAGTTTTAAAAGACACGTTTTTCCTTTAGAAATGTCATTTTGCTGTGGTACTGTTCTAAACATGGGAGAAATGCACTACTTTACAGGCATACTAAGGACACCCCCAGGCACGATATCTAAAGGAATATTTCATTTTTATTGTTTCACTTTTGTACCCCCTTACCATTTCACACAGGAGAGAGGGCCGGGATCTGGGGGTCCCCTTGTTAAAGAGGGCTTCCAGATTCCGATAAGCACCCCGCCCGCAGACCCCCACAACCACCGGGCAATGGTTGTGGGGATAAGGCCCTTGTCCACATCAACATGGGGACAAGGTAAAAGTATGAAAATGAGATAGTAAGTATAAAATTACAAAAAATACTTTATTTAGCACTATTCAATACATAAAAAAAAGTAAAATCATTGGCTGCAATTAGCGTATATATAGTACATGACCACAATGCAGTGGGGTGGGCCAGGTGGAGGTGGCCTTCAAAGCAAGAGCTCAGTTTCCTTTCCTACATGTTTTGCCAAGACATTGGCTTCCTCAGGGAATGGTAAGAGCTTGTTGCAATATATAAGAATCTATGCATAGAAATATAAAAAACATCAAACAAACATCAAATAAACAAACAGATAAATAAAACAGATAAATACAAAGGCATTGGGATGTAGACTGTTAAAGACAATGATATAAGTTGGGATATATATGGCTGGACTGATTCACAAAGGGGGGTGACCATAAGGAACCCCAGAGTCCCGAACATACCTGGAAACCAGACACCCGGTGGAGGACCGGCGGGGGATACCCAGCTGAGGAGAGACCGGACTGCACCGTATCTATGTTTGCAGGGGGCACATAAAAGACCTAGCAATCAAATGTATTGAAAATTAGGAAATGATAATGGCTATGCAGATTTAAAGTGTGTATGAGACACGCAATTTTTTAGGACATAAATAGGGTCAGAGACCGCACGTAAATTAAATAGGGCATTAAAGCCTCAAAAAGACTTACATTTTAAAAGCAGGTTGGTTGATAAGACAAAAACGCCTGGAGATGGATTGAGAGACAAGCTAGGAGGCTAGTGAAGGTAATGGGTAATAATCTGAAAAAGTGCATAAGATGGAGAGAGATTGAAAATAAGCCATTTATTCTTGTAAATAAAGGTAGTGGCAACACTCCTATAAAAGGGGTAGAGAGATAATGGTGGAAAAAGGCTTACCAAATGGCCTGTTTATATGGCATGTAGTTAAGGAGGATGATTACTCGTATTGCGTGTGAGAGATGGTAATTGGAAATTGGTCAGTAAAAAGGATTAATGCATCCTGAAAGAGGATGAATAAGAGTAACGTTAAGAGTCAGGAGGGAGATTGTTCAAAAATAATGGGGGGTGAAAAGAAGTAGGAAATTACCTGGCCAATGTCAGCTGAGCTTCTACCGGCGTTTGTCATGTCCAGCTGATTAAATGGACAGGCCGGCTTATATGTCCCCCCCACACCTGATCGGATTACGATCAGGTGTGTGGACGCTACAATGAGGCATCTGCGCATGCGCACTGGGTGGCATCCCAGAGCCTACAGGGTCCGAAATGCACCGCGGATGCACGCTTGATGACACTGCCAAAGCCCCATCAGCAGATGGATTGTGGGAGGCTGGGTGGCGTGAGCGGTGCGCAGGCGCCTAGGGCAGACAGAGATTGTACTGCCCTGGGCATTCATACAAACAACAACAATGCGAGCCACGCCCCTCGACGCAGGGAACCAGGCCCAACCCCCCCAGGGGAGAAAGGAAAACAGGCATCAACGGGAATATGGAGATGGGGCCCCCGATTGGGAAACTTGACGTGGGGAGAGGCGCTGGGTGAGGGAAAGGCTCCCCAAACATCCAATCAGCCCCATGGGTCTGTAGGGGCGGAAAGGATGTCCCCGCGCCTCGGCCCACGTGATCCAGCCACATACACCAACGGGTGCATAGAGAATAACAGGGTCCCAGTGGGGACATGAAAAAACAATTGAAACAAAAATGTGTGTAGTGTGTTCTGCCATTGAGAGAGAGATAGATAGACAGAGAGACAGTGTCATTTCATTGAAGTTTTATTTAGAGTAGGCAGGCGAGTCAGTTAGCTGCACTTACAGTGTATTGCTAGATCCATTCCTGTTATTCTCTTCCTACTACTGACAGGCAGGCAGGTGTTTTTACAGTATTTACAGCTACCTGAAGAAAATTGCTGGTGTTCTTCTGATCCTATTAGTCCTATTAGCTACAGTATTTACAGTTACTGTAGTGCGTAGTCTGCACAGTGTGCACCTAAAGCTACCTGAAGAAAATTAGTGGTGTTCTTCTGATCCTATTAGTACAGTACCGCAGGCAGCTGCAGTATTTACAAGTTAGTGTAGTGCGTCCTCTGCACGATGTTCACCTAAAGCTATCTGAAGAAAATTTGTGGTGTTCTTCTGATCCTATTAGTACAGTACCACAGGCAGCTGCACTATTTACAAGTTAGTGTAGTGCGTCCTCTGCACAGTGTGCACCTAAAGCTACCTGAAGAAAATTAGTGGTGTTCTTCTGATCCTATTAGTACAGTACCACAGGCAGCTGCAGTATTTACAAGTTAGTTTAGTGCACCCTCTGCTCAGTGTGCACCTAAAGCTACCTAAACAAAATTAGTGGTGTTCTTCTGATCCTATAAGTACAGTACCGCAGGCAGCTGTAGTATTTACAAGTTAGTGTAGTGGGTCCTCTGCACAGTGTGCACCTAAAGCTACCTGAAGAAAATTTGTGGTGTTCTTCTGATCCTATTAGTACAGTACCGCAGGTAGCTGCAGTATTTACAAGTTAGTGTAGTGCGTCCTCTGCACAGTGTGCACCTAAAGCTACCTGAAGAAAATTAGTGGTATTCTTATGATCCTATTAGTACAGTACCACAGGTAGCTGCAGTATTTACAAGATAGTGTAGTGCGTCCTCTGCACAGTGTGCACCTAAAGCTACCTGGAGACAATTGCTGTTGTTCTGCTCCTATTAATACCACAGGCAGGCAGCTACAGTAATTACTGTTAGCGTACTGTGTCCTCTGCACAGTGTGCACCTAAAGCTACCTGAATAAATTGGTAATGTTCTTCTGATCCTTTTAATACCACAGGCAGGCAGCTACAGTATTTACAGTTAGTGTAGTGCGTCCTCTGCATAGTGTGCACCTAAAGCTACCTGGAGACAATTGCTGTTGTTCTTCTCCTATTAATACCACAGGCAGGCAGCTACATTATTTACAGATAGTGCACTGTGTCCACTGCACAGTGTGCACCTAAAGCTACCTGAAGAAAATGAGTGGTGTTCTTCTGATCCTATTAATACCACAGGCAGGCAGCTACAGTATTTAAAGTTAGTGTAGTACATCCTCTGCACGGTGTGCACCTAAAGCTACCTGGAGACAATTGCTGTTGTTCTGCTACTATTAATACCACAGGCAGGCAGCTACAGTATTTACAGATAGTAAACTGTGTCCTCTGCACAGTGTGCACCTAAAGCTACCTGAAGAAAATTAGTGGTGTTTTTCTGATCCTATTAGTACAGTACTGCAGGCAGCTGCAGTATTTACAAGTTAGTGTAGTGCGTCCCCTGCACAGTGTGCACCTAAAGCTACCTGAAGAAAATTAGTGGTGTTCTTCTGATCCTATTAATACCACAGGCAGGCAGCTACAGTGTTTACAGTGAGTGTAGTGCGTCCTCTGCACAGTGTGCATCTAAAGCTACCTGGAGACAATTGCTGTTGTTCTGATCCTATTAATACCACGGGTAGGCAGCTACAGTATTTACAGTTAGTGCACTGTGTCCACTGCACAGTGTGCACCTAAAGCTACCTGCAGAAAATGAGTGGTGTTCTTCTGATCCTATTAATACCACATGCAGGCAGCTACACTATTTAAAGTTAGTGTAGTGCATCCTCTGCACGGTGTGCACCTAAAGCTACCTGGAGACAATTGCTGTTGTTCTGCTCCTATTAATACCACAGGCAGGCAGCTACAGTATTTACAGTTAGTGTACTGTGTCCTCTGCACAGTGTGCACCTAAAGCTACCTGAATAAAATTGGTGGTGTTCTTCTAAACCTATTAATACCACAGGCAGGCAGCTACAGTATTTACAATTAGTTTACTGCATCCTCTGCACAGTGTGCACCTAAAACTACCTGAATAAAATTGGTGGTGTTCTTCTGATCCTATTAATACCACAGGCAGGCAGCTACAGTATTTACAGTTAGTGTACTGTGTCCTCTGCACAGTGTGCACCTAAAGCTACCTGAATAAAATTGCTGTTGTTCTTCTTCTAATAATACCACAGGCAGGCAGTTACAGTTTTTACAGTTAGTGTATTGCGTCCTCTGCACAGTGTGCACCTAAAGCTACCTGAAGAAAATTTGTGGTGTTCTTCTGATCCTATTAGTACAGTACGGCAGGCAGTTGCAGTATCTACAAGTTAGTGTAGTGCGTCCCCTGCACAGTGTGCACCTAAAGCTACCTGAAGAAAATTAGTGGTGTTCTTCTGATCCTATTAATACCACAGGCAGGCAGCTACAGTATTTACAGTTAGTATAGTGCGTCCTCTGCACTAGGGATGAGCTTCGAACATCGGCTGTTCGGTCGTTCGCCGAATTGCGAACGATATGGGCCGTTCGCGCCAAATTCGTGTGGCGCGTCACAGCCCATAATTCACTGCGGCATCGCAGTGCATTGCTGGCTGATGATTGGCCAAGCATGCACTATGACCCGCATGCTTGGCCAATCACAGCGCAGCCTGAACAGAGAGCCGTAATTGGCCAATTATGGCTCAGGGGATTTAGTACACGCCCCACACTATATAAGGACGCCTGCACGGCGGCCCTGTGCAGTGTGTTCCGGTGTGCTGAGAGATATATAGAGAGAGAGACAGTGTCATTTAATTTAAGTTAGCTAGATTAGGCAGGACAGTCAGTCAGTTAGTTGCACTTACAGTGTATTGTGTATATATGCATCCCAGGTGTTGCATATATATATACACTGTATTCAGTTTAGCTAGATCCGTTCCTGTTATCTTCCTACTGACAGGCAGGCTTGTCTTGTTACAGTATTTACAGCTACCTGAAGAAAATTACTGGTGTTCTTTTGATCCTATTAGTATCACAGTCAGGCAGCTAGACTATTTACAGTTAGTGCAGTGCGACCTGCTCACAGTGTTCAGCTAAAACTACAAGTTAGTGGGGTGCGTCCTGCTCACAGTGTTCAGCTAGATCTGTTCCTGTTATCTTCTTACTGACAGGCAGGCTTGTCTTGTTACAGTAAATACAGCTACCTGAAGAAAATTACTGGTGTTCTTTTGATCCTATTAGTACCACAGTCAGGCAGCTAGACTATTTACAGTTAGTGCAGTGCGTCCTGCTCACAGTGTTCAGCTAGATCCGTTCCTGTTACCTTCTTACTGACAGGCAGGCTTGTCTTGTTACAGTAAATACAGCTACCTGAAGAAAATTGCTGGTGTTCTTTTGATCCTATTAGTACCACAGTCAGGCAGCTAGACTATTTACAGTTAGTGCAGTGCGTCCTGCTCACAGTGTTCAGCTAGATCCGTTCCTGTTATCTTCTTACTGACAGGCAGGCTTGTCTTGTTACAGTATATAAAGCTACCTGAAGAAAATTGCTGGTGTTCTTTTGATCCTATTAGTACCACAGTCAGGCAGCTAGACTATTTACAGTTAGTGCAGTGCATCCTGCTCACAGTGTTCAGCTAGATCCCTTCCTGTTATCTTCTTACTGACAGGCAGGCTTGTCTTGTTACAGTATATAAAGCTACCTGAAGAAAATTACTGGTGTTCTTTTGATCCTATTAGTACCACAGTCAGGCAGCTAGACTATTTACAGTTAGTGCAGTGCATCCTGCTCACAGTGTTCAGCTAAAACTACAAGTTAGTGGGGTGCGTCCTGCTCACAGTGTTCAGCTAAACCTACAAGTTAGTGGGGTGCGTCCACCTCACAGTGTTCAACTAAACCTACAAGCTAGTGGGGTGCGTCCTGCTCACAGTGTTCAGCTAGATCTGTTCCTGTTATCTTCTTACTGACAGCCAGGCTTGTCTTGTTACAGTAAATACAGCTACCTGAAGAAAATTGCTGGTGTTCTTTTGATCCTATTAGTACCACAGTCAGGCAGCTAGACTATTTACAGTTAGTGCAGTGCGTCCTGCTCACAGTGTTCAGCTAGATCTGTTCCTGTTATCTTCTTACTGACAGGCAGGCTTGTCTTGTTACAGTAAATACAGCTACCTGAAGAAAATTACTGGTGTTCTTTTGATCCTATTAGTACCACAGTCAGGCAGCTAGACTATTTACAGTTAGTGCAGTGCGTCCTGCTCACAGTGTTCAGCTAGATCCATTCCTGTTACCTTCTTACTGGCAGGCAGGCTTGTCTTGTTACAGTAAATACAGCTACCTGAAGAAAATTGCTGGTGTTCTTTTGATCCTATTAGTACCACAGTCAGGGAGCTAGACTATTTACAGTTAGTGCAGTGCGTCCTGCTCACAGTGTTCAGCTAGATCCGTTCCTGTTATCTTCTTACTGACAGGCAGGCTTGTCTTGTTACAGTATATAAAGCTACCTGAAGAAAATTGCTGGTGTTCTTTTGATCCTATTAGTACCACAGTCAGGCAGCTAGACTATTTACAGTTAGTGCAGTGCATCCTGCTCACAGTGTTCAGCTAGATCCCTTCCTGTTATATTCTTACTGACAGGCAGGCTTGCCTTGTTACAGTATATAAAGCTACCTGAAAAAAATTACTGGTGTTCTTTTGATCCTATTAGTACCACAGTCAGGCAGCTAGACTATTTACAGTTAGTGCAGTGCGTCCTGCTCACAGTGTTCAGCTAAAACTACAAGTTAGTGGGGTGCGTCCTGCTCACAGTGTTCAGCTAAACCTACAAGTTAGTGGGGTGCATCCACCTCACAGTGTTCAACTAAACCTACAAGCTAGTGGGGTGCGTCCTGCTCACAGTGTTCAGCTAGATCTGTTCCTGTTATCTTCTTACTGACAGCCAGGCTTGTCTTGTTACAGTAAATACAGCTACCTGAAGAAAATTGCTGGTGTTCTTTTGATCCTATTAGTACCACAGTCAGGCAGCTAGACTATTTACAGTTAGTGCAGTGCGTCCTGCTCACAGTGTTCAGCTAAAACTACAAGTTAGTGGGGTGCGTCCTGCTCACAGTGTTCAGCTAAACCTACAAGTTAGTGGGGTGCATCCACCTGACAGTGTTCAGCTAAACCTACAAGTTAGTGGGGTGCATCCACCTCACAGTGTTCAGCTAAACCTACAAGCTAGTGGGGTGCGTCCTGCTCACAGTGTTCTGCTAGATCTGTTCCTGTTATCTTCTTACTGACAGGCAGGCTTGTCTTGTTACAGTAAATACAGCTACCTGAAGAAAATTGCTGGTGTTCTTTTGATCCTATTAGTACCACAGTCAGGCAGCTAGACTATTTACAGTTAGTGCAGTGCGTCCTGCTCACAGTGTTCAGCTAAAACTACAAGTTAGAGGGGTGATTCCTGCTCACAGTGTTCAGCTAAACCTACAAGTTAGTGGGGTGCGTCCACCTCACAGTGTTCAGCTAAACCTACAAGCTAGTGGGGTGCGTCCTGCTCACAGTGTTCAGCTAGATCTGTTCCTGTTATCTTCTTACTGACAGGCAGGCTTGTCTTGTTACAGTAAATACAGCTACCTGAAGAAAATTACTGGTGTTCTTTTGATCCTATTAGTACCACAGTCAGGCAGCTAGACTATTTACAGTTAGTGCAGTGCGTCCTGCTCACAGTGTTCAGCTAGATCCATTCCTGTTACCTTCTTACTGGCAGGCAGGCTTGTCTTGTTACAGTAAATACAGCTACCTGAAGAAAATTGCTGGTGTTCTTTTGATCCTATTAGTACCACAGTCAGGGAGCTAGACTATTTACAGTTAGTGCAGTGCGTCCTGCTCACAGTGTTCAGCTAGATCCGTTCCTGTTATCTTCTTACTGACAGGCAGGCTTGTCTTGTTACAGTATATAAAGCTACCTGAAGAAAATTGCTGGTGTTCTTTTGATCCTATTAGTACCACAGTCAGGCAGCTAGACTATTTACAGTTAGTGCAGTGCATCCTGCTCACAGTGTTCAGCTAGATCCCTTCCTGTTATATTCTTACTGACAGGCAGGCTTGCCTTGTTACAGTATATAAAGCTACCTGAAAAAAATTACTGGTGTTCTTTTGATCCTATTAGTACCACAGTCAGGCAGCTAGACTATTTACAGTTAGTGCAGTGCGTCCTGCTCACAGTGTTCAGCTAAAACTACAAGTTAGTGGGGTGCGTCCTGCTCACAGTGTTCAGCTAAACCTACAAGTTAGTGGGGTGCATCCACCTCACAGTGTTCAACTAAACCTACAAGCTAGTGGGGTGCGTCCTGCTCACAGTGTTCAGCTAGATCTGTTCCTGTTATCTTCTTACTGACAGCCAGGCTTGTCTTGTTACAGTAAATACAGCTACCTGAAGAAAATTGCTGGTGTTCTTTTGATCCTATTAGTACCACAGTCAGGCAGCTAGACTATTTACAGTTAGTGCAGTGCGTCCTGCTCACAGTGTTCAGCTAAAACTACAAGTTAGTGGGGTGCGTCCTGCTCACAGTGTTCAGCTAAACCTACAAGTTAGTGGGGTGCATCCACCTGACAGTGTTCAGCTAAACCTACAAGTTAGTGGGGTGCATCCACCTCACAGTGTTCAGCTAAACCTACAAGCTAGTGGGGTGCGTCCTGCTCACAGTGTTCAGCTAGATCTGTTCCTGTTATCTTCTTACTGACAGGCAGGCTTGTCTTGTTACAGTAAATACAGCTACCTGAAGAAAATTGCTGGTGTTCTTTTGATCCTATTAGTACCACAGTCAGGCAGCTAGACTATTTACAGTTAGTGCAGTGCGTCCTGCTCACAGTGTTCAGCTAAAACTACAAGTTAGAGGGGTGATTCCTGCTCACAGTGTTCAGCTAAACCTACAAGTTAGTGGGGTGCGTCCACCTCACAGTGTTCAGCTAAACCTACAAGCTAGTGGGGTGCGTCCTGCTCACAGTGTTCAGCTAGATCTGTTCCTGTTATCTTCTTACTGACAGGCAGGCTTGTCTTGTTACAGTAAATACAGCTACCTGAAGAAAATTGCTGGTGTTCTTTTGATCCTATTAGTACCACAGTCAGGCAGATAGACTATTTACAGTTAGTGTAGTGCGTCCTGCTCACAGTGTTCAGCTAAAACTACAAGTTAGTGGGGTGCGTCCTGCTCACAGTGTTCAGCTAAACCTACAAGTTAGTGGTGTGCGTCCACCTCACAGTGTTCAGCTAAACCTACAAGCTAGTGGGATGCGTCCTGCTCACAGTGTTCAGCTAGATCTGTTCCTGTTATCTTCTTACTGACAGGCAGGCTTGTCTTGTTATAGTAAATACAGCTACCTGAAGAAAATTGCTGGTGTTCGTTTGACCCTATTAGTACCACAGTCAGGCAGCTAGACTATTTACAGTTAGTGCAGTGCGTCCTGCTAACAGTGTTCAGCTAAAACTACAAGTTAGTGGGGTGCGTCCACCTCACAGTGTTCAGCTATAGCTACTCGTAGAAGGTTGGTGGTGTTCTCATACTACAGGCAGGCAGTTGATTTTGCTAGCTGCAGTATCAGTACATATATATATATATATATATATATATATATATCCCAGCTTAGTGCAGCTACAGGCCATTAGTATGTCTGGAAGGCCAAGAAGGAGAGGCAGACAGTCACAAGCCAATAAGAGAGGGCAAGCAGGCTCTGTGTCTAGTGCTGGTCGTGGAGACGGTGCATCCTCATCAGCACGTGGCCGGGGACACGCTTGGCCTTTTTTTCGGCAGCTGGCCATGTTGAGCCGCAACATGCGGAAGACTTGGTCGAGTGGATGACCAAGCCGTCCTCATCCTCCTCATCCTCTCTCACCCATGCCCAGGGTACTTTGTCTGGCAAAGCAGCGGCCTCTTCCCTCGGCTCAATGTCATCAGTGACTTCTTCCCTAGCCCCACCATGTCCTCCTGAGGAGTCCCTCGAACTGTTTGACCACAGTGTTGGGTACATGCTCCAGGAGGATGCCCAGCGTTTGGAAGGCTCTGATGATGATACTGAGCTTGATGAAGGCAGTAACATGAGCACGGACAGAGGGGGTGCCCAAGAAGGACAGCAATCTGGCAGTCATGCTCCCCCTGCTGCAGCATACTGCCAGGGTTGCTCCAGTGATGAGGAGGGAGGGGATGATGAGGTCACTGACTCAACATGGGTGCCTGATAGGAGAGAGGAGGAGGAGGAGGAGGTGGCACATCACCAACGAGGCAGGATGCCCTCCAGGGGCCAGCCTAAAGGCAGCACATTGACTGCATCACACCCCAAAGCTCCACATGTGCAGGGCGCTGCAGTCTCTGCGCGTTATTCAAAAAGTTCTTTGGTGTGGGCCTTTTTTGAGACGAGTGCATCAGATCGCACCGCTGCTATTTGCAACATATGTCTTAAGCGTATCTCTCGTGGCCAAAACATCTCCCGCTTGGATACCACATGCTCGACCAGACATATGTTGACCTGCCATGCAGTTCGTTGGCAAGCGTATCTAAAAGACCCACACCAAAGAACAAAGAGGACCTCTCCTTGCTCCTCATCAGCTGAGATTTCCAACCCCACTAGACCTTCAGTCCTCTCTGAGACCTGCACTGAGAGGAATGAAGGTGTAGAATTAGGTGTGTCACAGCCAAGTACTTGTGGGCAATCTGCTTTTGGTACACCGACGTCAGATTGTACCAGGCAAATTTCCCTGCCCCAGCTGCTGCACCGCCGAAAGAAGTTTGCTCCCAGCCATCCACATGCCCAGCGGTTGCATACTGGCTTGGCAAAATTGCTAGCACTTCAACTGCTGCCTTTTCAGTTGGTAGACTCTGCCCCCTTCCGTGAGTTTGTGGAATGTGTGGTTCCTCAGTGGCAGGTACCCAAACGCCACTTTTTCTCACGGAAGGTGATTCCGGCTCTCTACCGGCATGTGGATGGCAATGTCCATGCCTCGCTGGACAGGGCAGTCAGTGGTAAGGTGCATATTACCGCTGACTCATGGTCCAGCAGGCATGGACAGGGACATTACCTAAGTTTCACGGCTCATTGGGTGACTCTGCTGGCAGCTGGGAAGGATGCAGGACAAGGTGCAGTAGTGTTGGAGGTTGTTCCGCCACCACGCCTCCAAAATGTTAATGATTGTGACACACCTCTCTCCTCCACCCCCTCCTCTTCTTCTTCCTCCATGGCCTCTTCCTGTGCTTTGTCCTGGGAACCAGCGGTGCTCCGTAGCCGTTCAAGGGGCTACGCAAGTACGCAGGCCAAAAGATGCCATGCGGTGCTTGAGCTGGTGTGCTTGGGGGACAGGAGCCACACTGAGGCAGAGGTACTGTCAGCTCTGCAGGGGCAGGTTCAGAGGTGGTTGACGCCACGCCAACTTAAGGCAGGAATGGTGGTTTGCGACAGTGGCACCAACCTCCTCTCTGCCCTCCGACAGGGACAAATGACCCATGTGCCCTGTTTGGCTCACGTCCTTAACTTGGTGGTGCAGCGGTTCTTGGGCAGGTACCCGGGCTTACAGGATGTCCTGAGGCAGGCCAGGAAAGTCTGTGTGTATTTCCGCCGGTCATATAATGCCAGTGCTCTGCTGACGGACCTCCAAAAGAAGTTTAACCGGCCCAAGAACTGCCTAATCTGTGACATGCCCACCAGGTGGAACTCAACGTTGGCCATGCTGCAGCAGCTTCACACGCAGCAGAGGGCCATCAATGAGTACCTGTGCGACTATGGCACCAGGACAGGGTCAGGGGAGCTTGGTTTTTTTTTCCCACGCCAGTGGGCCATGATCAGGGATGCATGCACTGCCCTGTCACCATTTGAGGAGGCCACGAGGATGGTGAGCAGTGACAGTGCATGCATCAGTGACACTGTCCCCCTTGTGTACCTGTTGGAGCACACGCTGCGTGGAATAATGGACAGGGCACTTGAGGCAGAACAGAGGCAGGAAGAGGAGGGCTTCCTTAGCTCTCAAGGCCCCTTTTATCCAGATAGTGTTCCTGTGTGCCCGCCGATCACACAGGAAGAGGAGGAGGAGGAGGAGGAGGAGGAAGATTGTGTCAGTATGGAGGTGGAGCCTGGCACTCAGCATCAGCAGCAGTCTTTAAGGGATCAGTCCCAAGAAACACATGGACTTGTACGTGGCTGGGAGGAGGTGGCTTCAGACCATGTCGTCCTTAGTGACCCAGAGGACTCCAGACCGAATGCCTCAGCAAACCTACGCTGCATGGCCTCCCTGATCCTGCAAAGCCTGCAGAAGGATCCTCGTATTCGTGGTATCAAGGAGAAGGACCAATACTGGCTGGCAACCCTCCTTGATCCACGTTACAAGGGTAAGGTTGCGGACCTTATCTTGCCATTGCAGAGGGAGCAGAGGATGAAACATCTTCGGGAGGCCTTGCAGAAAGGTCTGTGCAACGCGTTCCCAGAGACTGGGAGGTTACAAACTCCTGTTTCTGGGCAACGTGTTGCTGAGGCTTCGGTCAGTCAAAGAAGGAGCGGTGGAGAAGGTGGCCGTCTGACCGATGCGTTCAGACAATTTTTTGGTCCACAGCCCCAAGGTATGATCGGTTCCAGCAACCATCGCCAGCGTCTGTTTTACATGGTGCAGGAATACCTAGGGGCAAGATCAGACTTGGACACCTTTCCCACTGAAAATCCTCTGGGTTACTGGGTCTTGAGGATGGATCACTGGCTAAAGCTTGCACAGTATGCAATTGAGCTACTGGCCTGTCCTGCATCCAGCGTTCTTTCGGAACGCACATTCAGTGCTGCTGGAGGCGTGGTAACCGATCACAGGGTGCGTCTGTCCACCGACTCGGTCGATCGACTGACCTTCATAAAAATGAATCAGTCTTGGATCACCTCCAGCTACCAAGCACCTGATGCTGATGTAACCGAATAATTTTTTTTGAAATCTCAGATCCCTTCAAAGACTGCCTATGCTGATGCTGAGTGACTATCCCTGAGTAATTATCCTCTTCCTCCTCAATCATCACGCTGATAGCTTGTAAGAACATTTTTGGTTCTGGGCGCCACCACCAGTGCCTAAGGCCCAATTTTTCAGCCCCTGTTTAACAGGGGCGTGTAATTACAATTTTTGATGCAATACTTTGCAGCAGGGCTCGTTCCTGCGTTCCAACTAGAGTGTCTGTGAGGGGTTGCAGTGTTGTGGCACCAGCCCTAGTGCCTAAGGCCCAATTATTCTGCCCCTGTTTAACAGGGGCGTGTAATTACAATTTTTGATGCAATACTTTGCAGCAGGGCTCGTTCCTGCGTTCCAACTAGAGTGTCTGTGAGGGGTTGCAGTGTTGTGGCACCAGCCCTAGTGCCTAAGGCCCAATTTTTCTGCCCCTGTTTAACAGGGGCGTGTAATTACAATTTTTGATGCAATACTTTGCAGCAGGGCTCGTTCCTGCGTTCCAACTAGAGTGTCTGTGAGGGGTTGCAGTGTTGTGGCACCAGCACCACCACCACCACCACCAAAGGCCCAATTTTTCTGCCCTTGTTCAACAGGGGCATGTAATTACAATTCTTGATCTAATATTTCACAGCAGGGCCCATTTCTGCACCCACCAAGAGCAAGTGAGGACTTACAGTGTTGTGGCACCAGCACCACCACCACCACCAAAGGCCCAGTTTTTCTGCCCTTGTTCAACAGGGGCATGTAATTACAATTCTTGATCTAATATTTTCACAGCAGGGCCCTGTGAGGGCTTACAGTGTTGTGGCCACAACAACAACTAAGGCCCAAATTTCTGCTGAGTATATAGGGCAGGCCCCTACTTTCAAACATCTAACTTACAAACGACTCCTACTTGCAAACGGAAGGAGACAACAGGAAGTGAGATGAAATCTACCCCTAGGAAGGGAAACTCTCCTGTAAGAGTTAATATGGGAAAGACATTTCTCCTTTCCACTGATGCTTTCCAATCCTTGTTCCACAAAAAAACCCCAAATTCTCAAAAAGCATTTGTCATTGGGACAAAAAGTGAGGTGAAATCTTCTAAAGAGGAGGAAAGACAGCAAAACAAATGTCACAGGGGTGATAACCCTTCCCTGTGTTTTCCAAAAAGCTTAAAAAAGATTTTTTGGCTGAAGCTAAACACGTTAAAAATGTACCCATTCAAAATGACAAACAGATTCTACTTAACAACAAACCTACAGTCCCTGTCTTGTTTGCACCGCCTGTATACTACTGTTCAGAGTATATAGAGCCTGGTGGCCCCACACCTTTCCTTATTTTAATTTGGGTGCGGGGTTCCCTTTAATATCCATAACAAGACCCAAAAGGCCTGGTAATGGACTGGGGGGTACCCATGGTGTTTGTCTCACTGATTTTCATCCATATTGCCAGGACCGGACATTACATTAAACCCGCAAGCAGTTTTAAATGAGATTTTTTCCTTAAAAAATGACATTTGGTGCAGGGACTGTTCTAAACACGGGAAACACTGCTTTACAGGCATACTATAGACACCCCCCAGGTACGATATTTAAAGGAATATTTCACTTTTTTTTTTTTTACTTTAAGCGTCATTAAAATCACTGCTCCCGAAAAAATGGCCGTTTCTAAAAGTTTTTTTTGCATTGATACATGTCCCCTGGGGTAGGACCCGGGTCCCCAAACCCTTTTTAGGACAATACCATGCAAATTAGCCTTTAAAATGAGCACTTTTGATTTTGAACGTTCGAGTCCCATAGACGTCAATGGGGTTCTAACGTTCGTGCAAACTTTCGGTTCGTTCGCAGGTTCTGGTGCGAACCGAACCGGGGGGTGTTCGGCTCATCCCTACTCTGCACAGTGTGCTCCTAAAGCTACCTGGAGATGATTGCTGTTGTTCTGCTCCTATTAATACCACAGGCGGGCAGCTATAGTATTTACAGTTAGTGTACTGTGTCCTCTGCACAGTGTGCACCTAAAGCTACCTGAATAAAATTGGCGATGTTCTTCTGATCCTTTTAATACCACAGGCAGGCAGCTACAGTATTTACAGTTAGTGTACTGCGTCCTCTGCACAGTGTGCACCTAAAGCTATCTGAAGACAATTGCTGGTGTTCTCATACTAATAATACTACAGACAGGCAGTTGATTCTGCTAGCTGCAGTATCAGTATATATATATATACATCCCAGCTTTGTGCAGCTACATCTCACTGCAGGCCATTAGTATGTCTGGAAGGCCAACAAGGAGAGGCAGACAGTCACAAGCCAATAAAAGAGGGCAAGCAGTCTCTGTGTCTAGAGGCAGCAGTGCTGGTCGTGGAGACGGTGCATCCTCATCAGCACGTGGCCATGGGGCATGCTTGTACTTTTTTTCGGCAGCTGGCCCTCTTGAGCCACAACATGCAGAAGACTTGGTAGAGTGGATGACAAAGCCGTCCTCATCCGCCTCATCCTCTCTCACCCAAGCTCAGGGTACTTTGTCTGGCAAAGCTGCTGCCAGCGCGTCCTCTTCCCTTGGCTCAATGGCATCAGTCACTCCTTCCCTAGCCCCACAATGTCCTCCTGGGGAGTCCCCGAAACTGTTTGCCCACAGTGTTGGGTACATGCTCCAGAAGGATGCCCAACGTTTTGAAGGCTCCGATGATGGTACCCAGCTAGAGGAAGGCAGTAACGTGAGCCCAGAGAGAGGGGGTGCCCAAGAAGGACAGCAATCTGGCTGTCATGTTCCCCCAGCTGCAGCATACTGCAAGCTTTGCCCAAGTGATGAGGAGGGAGGGGATGATGAGGTCACTGACTCCACGTGGGTGCCTGTTAGGAGAGAGGAGGAGGCACATCACCAACGAGGCAGGATACACTCCAGAGGCCAGCTTAAGGGCAGCACACCGACTGCATCACACCTCAGAGCTCTGCCTGTGCAGGGCACTGATGTCTCTGCGCATTATTCCAAAAGTTCTTTGGTGTGGGCCTTTTTTGAAACAAGTGCATCAGATCCCACCGCTGCTATTTGCAACATATGTCTTAAGCGTATCTCTCGTGGCCAAAACATCTCCCGCTTGGGCACCACATGCTTGACCAGACATATATTGACCTGCAATGCAGTTTGTTGGCAAGCATGCCTAAAAGACCCACACCAAAGAACAAAGAGGACCTCTCCTTGCTCCTCATCAGCTGGGATCTCCAACCCCATTATACCTTCAGTCCTCTCTGAGACATGCACTGAGAAGAATGAAGGTGTAGAATTAGGTGTGTCACAGCCAAGTACTTGGGGGCAATCTGCTATTGGTACACCGACGTCAGTATGTACCAGGCAAATTGCCCTGCCCCAGCTGCTGCACCGCCGAAAGAAGTTCGCTCCCATCCATCCACATGCCCAGTGGTTGAATGCTAGCTTGGCTAAATTGCTAGCACTTCAACTGCTGCCTTTTCAGTTGGTAGACTCTGCGCCCTTCTGTGAGTTTGTGGAATGTGTGGTTCCTCAGTGGCAGGTTCCCAAACACCACTTTTTCTCACGGAAGGCGATTACGGCTCTCTACCAGCATGTGGAAGGCAATGTCTTAGCCTCGCTGGACAGGGCGCTCAGCGGTAAGGTGCATATTACATCTGACTCATGGTCCAGCAGGCATGGACAGGGACGTTACCTATCTTTCACCGCGCACTGGGTGACTCTTCTGGCAGCTGGGAAGGATGCAGGACAAGGTGCAGTAGTGTTGGAGGTTGTTCTGCCACCACGCCTCCAAAATACTACTAGTGGTGATTCTGCCACACCTCTCTCCTCCACCTCCTCCTCTTCTTCTTCCTCCATGGCCTCTTCCTGTGCTGATTTGAGTTGGGAACCAGCTGTGTTCTGTAGGCGTTCAAGGGACTACGCAAGCATGCAGGCCAAAAGATGCCATGCGGTGCTTGAGCTGGTGTTCTTGGGGGACAGGAGCCACACTGGGGCGGAGATTCTGTCAGCTCTGTAGGGGCAGGTTCAGAGGTGGTTGATGCCACACCAGCTTAAGGCAGGTATGGTGGTTTGCGACAATGGCACCAACCTCCTCTCTGCCCTCCGACAGGGACAACTGACCCATGTGCCCTGTTTGGCTCACATCCCTAACTTGGTGGTGCAGCATTTCTTGGGCAGGTACGCGGGCTTACAAGATGTCCTGAGGCAGGCCAGGAAAGTCTGTGTGCATTTCCGCAGGTCATATAATGCCAGCGCTCGGCTGGCTGACCTCCAAAAGGAATTTAACCTGCCCAAGAACCGCCTAATCTGTGACATGCCCACCAGGTGGAACTCAATGTTGGCCATGCTGCAGTGGCTGCACACACAGCAGAGGGCCATCAATGAGTACCTGTGCAACTATGGCACCAGGACAGGGTCAGGGGAGCTTGTTTTTTTTTCCACGCCAGTAGGCCATGCTCAGGGATGCATGCACTGTCCTGTCACCATTTGAGGAGGCCACGAGGATGGTGAGCAGTGACAGTGCATGCATCAGTGACACTGTCCCCCTTGTCCACCTGTTGGAGCACAGGCTGCATGGAATAATGGACAGGGCACTTGAGGCAGAACAGAGGCAGGAAGAGGACTTCCTTAGCTCTCAAGGCCCCCTTTATCCAGACAGTGTTCCTGCGTGCCCGCTGATCACACAGGAAGAGGAGGAGGAGGAGGAAAAAGAAGAGGAGGATTGTGTCTGCATGGAGGTGGAGCCTGGCACTCAGCATCAGCAGCAGTCTTTAAGGGATGATTTACAGTCCCAAGAAACCCATGGACTTGTACGTGGCTGGGAGGAGGTGGCTGCAGATCATGTCATCTTTATTGACCCAGAGGACTCCGGACCGAATGCCTCAGCAAACCTATGCTGCATGGCCTCCCTGATCCTGCAAAGCCTGCATAAGGATCCTCGTATTCGTGGTATCAAGGAAAGGGATCAATACTGGCTGGCAACCCTCCTTGATCCACGTTAAAAGGGTAAGGTTGCGGATCTTATCTTGCCGTCGCAGAGGGAGCAGAGGATGAAACATCTTCGGGACGCCTTGCAGAAAGGTCTGTGCAACGCGTTCCCAGAGACTGGGAGGTTACAAACTCCTGATCCTGGACAACATGTTGCTGAGGCTTTGGTCAGTCAAAGAAGAAGCGGTGGAGAAGGTGGCTGTCTGACCGATGCGTTCAGACAATTTTTTATTCCGCAGCCCCAAGGTATGATCGGTTCCAGCAACCATCGCCAGCGTCTGTTTTACATGGTGCAGGAATACCTAGGGGCAAGATCTGACTTGGACACCTTTCCCACCATAAATCTTCTGGGTTACTGGGTCTTGAGGATGGATCACTGGCCAGAGCTTGCACAGTATGCAATTGGGCTACTGGCCTGTCCTGCATCCAGAATTCTTTCAGAACGTACATTCAGTGCTGCTGGAGGTTTTGTAACCGATCACAGGCTGCGCCTGTCCACCGACTCGGTCGATCGACTGACCTTCATAAAAATGAATCAGTCTTGGTTTACCACCAGCTATCAAGCACCTGATGCTGATGTAAATATTTTTTTTGAAATGTCAGCTCCCTTCAAGACTGCCTATGCTGATGCTGAGTGACTATCCTGTTATGCTGAGTGACTATCCTCTTCCTCCTCAATGATCATGCTGATAGCTTGTAAGAATATTTTTGGTTCTGGGCACCGCCACCAGTGGCTAAGGCCCAATTTTTAAGCCCCTGTTTAACAGGGGCGTGTAATTACAATTTTTGATGCAATACCTTGCAGCAGGGCTTGTTCCTGTACTCCAAATAGAGTATCTGTGAGGGGTTGCAGTGTTGTGGCACCAGTACCTAAGGCCCAATTTTTCAGCCCCTGTTTAACAGGGGTGTGTAATTACAATTTTTGATGCAATACTTTGCAGCAGGGCTCGTTCCTGCACTCCAACTAGAGTATCTGTGAGGGGTTGCAGTGTTGTGGCACCAGTGCCTAAGTCCCAATTTTTCAGCCCCTGTTTAACAGGGGCGTGTAATTACAATTTGTGATGCAATATTTTACAGGAGGGCTCATTCCTGCGCTCCAGCTAGAGCATCTGTGAGGGGTTGCAGTGTTGTGGCACCAGTGCCTAAGGCCCAATTTTTCTGCCCCTGTTCAATAGGGACAAGTAATTACAATTCTTGATCTAATATTTCACAGCAGGGCCCGTTTCTGCACCCACCAAGAGTAACTGTGAGGACTTACAGTGTTGTGGCACCAGCACCACCACCACCAAAGGCCCAATTTTTCTGCCCCTGTTCAACAGGTGCATGTAATTACAATTCTTGATCTAATATTTCACAGCAGGGCCCATTCCAGCTCCCACCAAGAGTATCTGTGAGGACTTACAATGTTGTGGCAACATCAACACCTAAGGCCGCAATTTCTGCAGAGTATATAGGGCAGGCCCCTACTTTCAAACATCCAACTTACAAACGACTCCTACTTGCAAACGGAAGGAGACAACAGGAAGTGAGACGAAATCTACCCCTAGGAAGGGAAATTCTCTCCTGTAAGAGTTAATATGGGAAAAACGTGTCTCCTCTCCACTGATGCTTTATCACCAATCCTTGTTTCACTAAAAACCCCAAATTGTCAAAAAACATTCGCCATTGGGACAGAAAGTGAGGTAAAATCTTCTGAAGAAGTGCACAGACAGCAAAACAAATGTCACAGTCCTTTTTTTAATTTGGGTGCGGGGTTCCCCTTAATATCCATACAAGACCCAAAGGGCCTGGTAATGGACTGGGGGGTACCCATGCCATTTGTCTCACTGATTTTCATCCATATTACCCTGACCAGACATTACATTAAAGCCGTAATCAGTTTTAAATTACTTTTATTACTTTAAGTATGTCATTTTGTGCAGGGACTGTTCTAAGCATGGGAAACATGCGCCACTTTGCAGGCATACTATAGACACCCCCCAGGTACGATATTTAAAGTAATATTTCACTTTTTTTGTTTCACTTTAAGCATCATTAAAATTACTGCTCCCGAAAAAATGTCTGATTTTAAAACTTTTTTGCATTGATACATGTCCCCTGGGGCATGACCCAGGTCCCCAAACCCTTTTTAGGACAATACCATGCTAATTAGCCTTTGAAATTAGCACTTTTGATTTCGAACGTTCGAGTTCTATAGACTTTAATGGGGTTCAATGGGGTTCTAACGTTCGTGCAAATTTTCAGTCCGTTCGCAGGTTCTGGTGCGAACCGAACCGGGGGGTTCATCCCTACTAGGCAGTCGCCTCCCTGTGTATTGAGCTCTAGTACCTATGTAGGCGGACCTGTTTCTACATTCGGCTCCAGTAGGCTCCTTCTGTTGGATCTGGCCCCGGTTAGCAACTCTGTCAGTGCCTGCAGTGATCCGGGAGTCGCCGAGACCATAGCTGTCACTGTGAACACAGAAATTCCTGTGTTTACAAATGATGGCAGGAAGAGCGGGTGAGAGCCATAGTTGGCTGCCAGGGGCCTCTCCGGGACACCTAACAAGGCCCGGTGGGCTGGATTTGGCATGCGGGCCTTGTGTTTGACACCTGTGACCTAAAGTAAGGCTATGCATTTGTACTCACACAGGGTCATCGAAGAGTATTCAAAGCTTTTGAGGGCACCTGATGCTATTCAGGGGCAATTTTAGTAGTGGTCCAAGCTGCCTTGTCAGAAGAAGGTGGATCCACAATGATGTGCCATGATTGTAACAACCGTAACTCCTTATCCTGATGAATCACATGTGTATCAGCATTTTTGTATACAAAGAGCTTGGTTGGATAACCCCATCTGTAAATAATTTTGTGATTTCACAGGGCTTTGGGTATGGTATTGAGTTTTATCTGAGATGCAAGGTGTATTGTGAAAGTCAGCAAAAAACTGTAAGTTGGTATAGGGAGTTGGCAAGGGGTCTGCACTGTGGCTTGTCATAAGCTTATTCTTTACGTGAATAAAATGGATGCGCATTAGCACATCTCTAGGTGCTTGTTCAGGTATGAAAGGTAGCCTGGGCGACCAACTCGGATCGGTTAATTCAGGCAACAATACACTATGGAGATCGCAATCGTATTTGTGCAAATAAGATTGTTGCACCTTTTCAGATTTAGCATTGTTCCACCTGAACTTGTCTTCTAAGTCAGTTAGTTTAGCTTTAAACCAGTTGTGTTTATCTCCATTGTCATCAAGGGCATTGACAAAATCATTTATGATGCTTGAAAATGCAATACTTTTATTTTGAATTTGATCGTCGCTGTACCCCAGTGCCTACACCTATTGTTTAAATTTCTGTGTAAGATGCAGTATGTCCACATGCAGTGTACCCCTGATGTAAATCTGAATGTCCTTTAGTGTAGTACCAAGGACCAGTTAGTTAGATGTAGGAAAGACACAAATGGATTCTGGTATTTCTCCAGTAACCTCCGGGGTCATGGTTAAAGGCTCACCCTGCCACATGAATTGTATTGCTCATCCAACATGAGCCTAGATTTAGCATGGCTGCCTGTGAGTGGAGTAGAGGCCGAAGAAGACCATAATCCCTGCAGGGGACTTCTGTAAGAAAAGCCTCCAGAGTGCACAGCAGATGGTGCCTGTCTGCAGCCTCGTGGAGATGAAGTAGAGCCGGTGCCATCTTGATTATGTCCCCTGGCTGGCTGTGAGAAGAAAGCTGTCAGCTTTCTCGGGCTGAATTCCTCCTTGCACTTGACAGTCATGCTGCTGCCATGCCTGGGAATGAAATTGTCCTATTTGCACCTAGTAATCATGCCCTGGTGAGTTGCTGGGGGCAGTTGCCACTGCTGGGAACCAGGGTTTTGATTATAAGCTGCCATTATGCTGGTGTGTTGGCCACGCCCCCCCCCCCATTTGGACTCTTTTATCATTTGGTCTGTCCATTAGTGCAGCCCAACCTGAGCTGGTAAGTTCTCAGAATGTTTACTTTGTATGAACTCACATTAAAGTTGCATCTCCTATTATACTTAAAATGTAGGAATAATATTAAGGGTCTGTCTATTAGATAGTGTTACTGCATGCTCCACCACCCCCCATCCTTATTCCTGGCCAGCCAGGCTGAATGCTTGGCTTAAGGTTCTGGTATGGATTTCCTGGAGGACCTCACAATTATTTTTTTTTTTTTTAGGTACCCCCTTAAAATCCATGCCAGACTCAAAGGGTCTGGGATGCATTGGGGGGGGGGGGCTACACAATTTTCTTTTAATTCTTGCTGTAGAATGTACTGCAGCAAAAAATATACTTATAAAGAAAAAAAGGTACAGTTTAATTTGCCTAAAGTTAAAGAAGTACCCTCCCTCCCTCATGCAATTTTTTTACACCCCCTTCACTTTTAGCACAGAAAATTAGATTTTTTTGTTTGGTTCCCATTGATTCTAATAGGGTTGGAATGTGATATCCAAACTTCTTTCAAGTTCTCAGAACGCTGTTCAAACCAAACCCAGGTGTGTTCAGCTCATCGGTAATGTTTAGCAATTTATAATAAACAGTACTATCAGATCAAATACTTTTTTAGACTAACGTGTATTGGACCAAATAATCTAATTATTGATATGTTACTCTGTAATATGACATAATCTTACTTTTTCACCCTCAAAGATATGCAAAGTCTATCTTTTTTATCCGTGGAAGCAGCAGTATGAAAAATGGACAGGAGGGTAGGTGCAATATTGGGCCTTGGATATTGGCCCTTAACCATCTAGATTAAATGTCCTCTGTTTATAAGCTTTTGTAATGTTTTACTTATTTGGCACATGTAGCGCTGATAACTTTTGTTTTTAGCCATATGTGTGTTATACAGGACATAAGTTGTCATAGTGCCATCTTGTGGACAATTGAAAAGGTACAACACTTTTATGTTTCATGCTTAAGAGAAGTGACATGGAAGTGATTGATTGTTTACTTCTGAACATTAACTATGACCTACCTGCAATGCTCCTGGACAAGAGAAGAACTGAACTGCATTGTGGGAGGATATAAAAGGGCTGGGAGCAGCCATCTTAGGTCTCTTGTTCCTGGGACGCGTGGGCTGCCTGCCGAGCTCTGTGGGTGTGTGTGTCCCACAGGGTTGCGGCCTACTTTGTGAGGGAGCGGAGCAGCAGTAGGGATCCTGTCATCATATCACAGTGTGCTGGAGGAACCGAGGACTCCTGGTCGTTATTGAACGGAGCAGTGTGACGGTGTGGCGGTGGTTCCGTACGGACTGAGAACTGTTGAAACAGAGGCATCCATCTGCCCGGATCCTGTGTGGTGAGAGGGCTAACACCCAGAGGTTTGTTTAAATACTACACACACTTAGAACTGTTACAGAGTGTCGCTGGGACTGATAGTCCCACAGAACAAGTTAAGTTGGAGAACATTACATCTGCATAGACTTCAGTATTCAAGAGTTAATATTAGATGTTTATCTCCTTAGTATAAGAACACTTAACCAGTCTTTTGGATTATAACTGCTTTAGTGTATTACATTACACTGCGCAACACCCAAGAGGAACCCCTTTTTGTGGATTACAATTACCAATTCATTAACTAGCGAAGACTGAAGACGTCAAGACTCTTTTACTGCAGGGCCCTGCACTTAGTTACAGAGGATAGTGACTTTACAGTCTAGAGCAGAGGGAGCTCCCTGGTATAAATATAGATGTATACATATACTTAAGTATCTTTGTGTATGTTACTCAGACTGTTATAACTGTTTACTATACTGTGGCACTATGTTGGTGTGATAGTGTAGTTATTGTAATAACCTTTTTATATAAATATACAATTTACTCAAAGAAAGAAGCTATTTTTGGTTATTACTGAAGTTTGTGTGCAGTGTTGTTATTTCTCCTGCAGGTGGAGCTACAGACACCCAGGTAGAGGTAAATATAAACATAAGTGTATATTGTGGGTTAAAGTCAATACTCATATCATTACAACACTGCACTACAGTTGTGTCAAGGGGATTGAACAATTTAAAAGGGGTAAAGAGATAAGAGGACAGGGCCGCTTTAAACCAGCAGCTCCACCGAGAGTTATTGCTACATGTGGGGGCTCGTCCAGGATAACTGTCACTCCAAAGTCAAGCACCCCCTTAAGAACCATAGAATGGATCCCCCCACTGTGGCACAGTGGTGTGAGGCGGAAGGCACCCACTCAGAAGCGAGCATGGCCATGGAACTCTGGAGAGATATCTGGGAGAAAGAACACATTAACCGAGTGGTAAAAACACTATCCCCAGAACAAAGAGCCAAGGTGGTCGCAGCAAGACCCAATCATGAGACATTCCATACTTATGCATTATTGGAGTGGAGGAAGGGAGTTCCGGAAAATTTCAGGGGTGCAAATGTTGAACTCGCTGACAAGACCAAATTTTATCTGACCCACCCAAGGGAAGAAGGGGAGAATCTTGCCACCTCCCCCCAGATGAGTTCAGCAGAAACCAATTTTCCATCACAGTCAGCACCGGCTGCAATTGAGCCAGAAATGGGAGATTTGGTGTCCCAATGTCAAAAAGGGAACTCAACATATTCAGGAATTGGGTACCAAAAACTGGGCATTTTCTCAGGCCAACGGCCTGTACCCAAAGGAGAAGACACCTTTGAAGAGTGGTTGGAACAGGCCATGCAAGTGTTGGATGAGTGGGACATCCCTGAAACGCAAAAAAACAGCGGATTACTGAAAGTCTGAAAGGGCCTGCTTCTGAGGCTATTTGAAATCTGAAGCTTAGCAAACAAAACTGTGTAGCCCAAGACTACTTAGATATCCTGCAAGATGTGTTCTGACGTACCAAGAAGGTTTCTGATCTAATTTATCAATTAGAACACACCTATCAAGAAACAGGAGAGAAGCTGTCAGAATATATGAAACGGTTAGACAAGGTCAATCACCAAATATTGTTAAAGAAGTGTGTGTTTTGGAAAAATCTGGACAGCCGCACTCCGGATTGGAAAAGTGAAAAATAAAATCCTCTTTATTGAAAAAGTAATAACATGATTAAAATCCGTACATGGCTTTGTTGGGATAATGCAGCATAACCGGTTATGCTGCATTATCCCAACAAAGCCATGTACGGATTTTAATCATGTTATTACTTTTTCAATAAAGAGGATTTTATTTTTCACTTTTCCAATCCGGAGTGCGGCTGTCCAGATTTTTCCAAAACACACACATACCATTGGAATAGCAATTGCCGGCACCTGGGGCTCTCACAATCATCCACACAGCGGAGGACGGGAAGCTTGAACCCGGTCACCTAGAGCGGTGGTAACTATCTTGTTCATCTCAAATATCTGGACTATTGTTAAAGAAGTGATTAGGTCCTAGTAAGGTGGATGAAGTTCGAGCCAAACAAGTTTTAAGAGGTGCCCAGCCTTTGGATCCCATCACCCTCCAGTTAAGAACTCGTCAAGATGGAGGCATATTTAAGTACCCAGATCTAATTCGGATTGTACGGGAGTAAGAAGCTATCCTAGAAAGGAAGAAGGAAAAAAATTCAAGAACCAAAACACACTGTTGGAGTCAGGACAGTTAGTATGATGGAAGAGGATCCTCAGATTGCGCTCCTTAAGACTCAGGTGGCCCAGTTAACGGAGATGATGGCTCTGCTGACCACAAGATCCTCTGACCTGCCCAATGGAGGAACCAAAGAAAAAAAAAAAAATCTGACTTCACATTTAGAAGGGAATCTGGACTTTGTTTCAACTGTTGAGGAGCTGGTCATGTTGGGAGAGTGTGCCCAAGCCCAAGGGCAGCAGCACAATGTCAAAAGACGGCGGAAAACTTTAAAGGGCCCCAATGAAGGAGTCAACTGGTTGCCCTGTAACAGTCATCAACTCCAACGAAACCCAGGTTCACAAAGTTTTGAGAGTAAGAGGAGGAATGAAGCTGAATGAGCGTCCATGGAAACGAGGAGTCAAGATGCGCACTAACAAGCAGAAGAAGCCGAACACTCATAGTGAATTTCCCCGCAACTTAGTGGGACCCTCTCCAATCATCCCCATCCAGGTAGAAGGAATATATGCCAAAGCCCTGCTGGATACCGGAGCCCAAGTGACCTTATTATATAAAGATTTCTATATGAAGCATCTCAAACATCTCCCTCTGCAAAAGTTGGAAGAGTTGGAGATATGGGGCCTAGGTTCCCAGAACTTCCCTTATGAGGGGTATATCCCTATCAAACTTACCTTTGACCTGAGTGTGGCTGGAAAGGCGGAGACTTTCGACACCTTGGTGGTTGTGTTTCCTCGGCCCCCTGGGGCTCATAAAAGTTCCCTTATCATGGGAACAAATACTGATCTGGTCAGAAGACTCCTGACACCGCTTGTACAGAGGGAAAGTGCCCCGGCCATGAAGGTACACCCTATGCTAACCCAAGTGTACAAGAATATAGTACACGGACAGGTGGCTCCACCAGATGGGGTGAGAAAGGTTTGGCGTTTAGACCGAGGTGAAGAACTGCTACAACCGGGTGAAGTGGTATGCATGAGGGCCTCTGTCAAGTTGAGTTGGAGACAACCTGGTCCTTTCGTTGTCTTGGAGACGAACACTCAGGAAGATGATGTGGGTCTGGAAATACTCCCAAAAGTGTTATCTACTAAGGCGCCTAAGAGAAGCAGGGGGAGAGTTTCCATCAGTGTTCGGAACACGACAGCCCTGCAGGTGAAGATACCAGCAAGAATGCTGCTGGGGCAGGTGAATCAAGCAACCCCGGTCTCACCAAGTGATGTCAAAAGAGGACCCGAAGTGGAGATTCCCATAGAGAACTTTTCCCCCGAAGAACACCTCCCTTACGCCTGTTTGGATGGAGAGGGCCAAAGCTCAGCTCATAAAATGGAAAGAGGTTTTCTCGAAGAGTGAGTTTGATGTGGGGTATGCCAAGAGTGCAGAGCACAAGATCCGGCTGGAGGAAGACAAACCTTTCCGAGAAATGGTCAGGAGGATCCCACTGGGAGATCTTGAGGACCTTCGAGAACAGCTGGCTGAGCTGAAAAGGACTGGGATTATCAGAGAGTCCAGGAGTCCATACGCCTCCCCGATAGTAGTAGTGAGGAAGAAAAATGGGTCACTGCGGCTGTGTATCGACTATAGGACCCTGAACCGACGGACCATTCCTGATCAATACACTACCCCTTGTATAGAAGATGCCCTACAAAGCCTGTCAGGGGCGAAGTGGTTCAGTGTATTAGATTTGAAGAGTGGTTATTATCAGATCCCCATGAGTCCTGAGGACAAGGAGAAGACTGCTTTCATTACCCCCGTGGGATTCTATGAATTTAACCGGATGCCACAAGGTTTGTCTGGGGCCAGAGCAACTTTCCAGCGGCGTATGGAGAAGACAGTAGGTGACATGAACTTGAGTGAGGTCTTAGTATACTTAGACGATATCATAGTCTTTGGCCGAACTCTTGAAGAGCATGAAGAGCGACTGGAAAAGGTTCTGAGAAGATTACATGATGAGGGCTTGAAACTCTCCATGGAGAAATGTCAGTTCTATCAATCTGCAGTGAACTATTTGGGGCACATTGTGTCAGAAGAAGGGATAGCCACTGACCCTGAGAAGTTGGAAACTGTTACTTCTTGGCCCAAGCCCACGAATGTGACTGAACTCAGATCATTCCTAGGATTCTGCTCCTACTATCGGAGGTTTGCGGAGGGGGTTTGCCTGGGTTAGCTCGCCCACTCACAGAGCTACTGAAGAATCAGGAAGGAGATGATGTGGATTCGGAGGAACCTGGGAGGCGAAAGGAAGAGCCTCGGAAGAAAAAGGAGTCCATCCTGGATCAGTGGACTCTGCAATGTAAGGAGACATTCAGATAATTGAAGTGGAGCCTGTCTCCCGCTGAGAAGAACTACCCCACTCGTAAACTTGAGTTTCTGGCCTTGAAGTGGGTCATGGTAGACAAGTTGAGAGATTACCTGTATGGTGCAGAGTTTGTAGTCAGAACGGATAACAACCCCCTCACATACTTGCTTACCACTGCGAAGTTGGATGCCACAGGCCATAGGTGGTTGGCTGCTCTTTCAACATTCTCCTTCAGCTTGAAATACAGACCAGGAGTGGGCAACAGAGATGCAGATGCGCTGTCAAGAAGACCCCACAGTCCCCTGAGCTCCCAAGAGGATTGGACTCAGCTTGCCCCCGAAGGGGTAAGAGCCCTTTGTGAAGGAGCAGAAAAGCAGGAGAAAGGTGGAGCCAGAGCTGAAGAGGTTGGAGTGACTACAGCAGGAGTACCCAGGTATTACTGTAATGTCTCCTAGATTGCCACAGAGGGTCTACCTAAGTTATCGAGAAAAGACCTTAGGAGAGACCAGCAGGAAGATCCACTCTGCAGCTTGGTATTGGAAGCTCTGGAGAGTCAGCACCCTGATTTACTTTTGAAGAGTGCTCGGAAAGAAGCTCTGTTGTTACATAAAGAGTGGAGTCGGTTGCAGTTACAACAAGGGGTGGTCTACCGAAGGGGCCCCTCTGCAGATCTGGAGGAGAAGTGGCAACTGTTTCTATCAGAGAAGCACAGGGAGACAGTGTTAATCGCTCTGCATGATTGTTATGGACCTCTGGGGGCAGAAAGAACTCTTCAATTGATAAGGGATAGATTCTATTGGCCTTACATGAGGAAAGAGGTGGAGAGTTACTGTCATTCCTGCCATAGGTGTATCCAGAGAAAGACTTTGCCACAACTGGCAGCCCTGATGGGACATTTATCAAGCCAAGGCCCCATGGATCTAGTTTGCATAGATTTCCTGTGTCTAGAATCTGACTTGAGTGGGCAAGGAAATATTCTGGTAGTCACAGACCATTTTACCAGATATACTTAAGCTTTCTCCACGAAAGATCAGAAGGTAGTCACAGTGGCAAAGACACTAGTGGATAAGTTCTTTGTCCATTATGGCTTACCACAGAGGATTCACTCAGACCAGGGAAGATACTTCGAGAGTACGCTCATCAGGATATTATTGGATCTGTTGGGAATTCAGAAGTCTAGAACTACACCTTAATATCCGCAAGGAGACCCTCAGCCGGAGAGGTTTAATAGAACTCTTCTTAATATGTTGGGGACACTAACCTCTGAACAAAAGCCCAACTGGAGTAAGCATATTGCCACTTTAGTACATGCATATAACAGCACGAAGAGTGATGTCACAGGATATTCACCTTATCGGCTTATGTTTGGGCGAGAGGCTAGATTACCAGTAGACTTGGCTTTTGGAACTTCTCTGGATCACACCTCAGAGGCTTCTCATCGAGGATATACAAATAGGCTGAGGAAGAGTCTGAAGATTGCTTACGAGAAGGCTCGGACTATGTCAGACAGCAGAGGGAGCAGAAATAAGAGGAATTTTGATCTCAAAGTAAGGATTCAAGATCTGAAACCTGGTGACCGAGTCCTATTGAGGAATTTGGGCATTCCTGGGAAACACAAGCTAGCAAATCACTGGAGGTCACAGCCATACATTGTATGTAAACAGCTCCCAGGACTTTCAGTCTTCAAAATCAGACCAGGAGGAAGTGCTGGACCAATTAAGACTTGGCATCAGAATCACCTTTTGCCCCTTACCGATGCAGTCAGAATAATCCCTGAGGGGGAGTTATCATCTACATTAGAAGTTGCACAACGGCCTGTAACTAGGTCCCAGTCCGAGTCTTTGACAACTGAAGACAGTGAGGAGAGAGAGATGGACATTAGCTGGTTGTGGTCATCTAATATACCTGAAGCTGAAGCGAGTGTTTCATCACCAACAACCAAAGAGGGTAGTGAGGCCCTTAGGCCAGAAGCTTCAGAGTTTGTACCATTGTCCGAAAGAGCTGAGAAGTGTTTATCTCCCACTGAAGTAGAAGAGAATAGTGTCCATCCAGAAATAGAGGACACACCAAAAGAACAAAGGGGGAAAAGGAACATTCGCCTACCTAAGAGACTAACCTATGATACTTTGGGTGAGTGTTCTGAGACAACAAATGTTACCAGCAAAAGGAATGTCGATGAGCCTAGTTCCTCCTCAGTCAATCTGGAAAATGAGAGCCCTGTTTCACCCCTTGGCACATCTGTATCTGATACTAAGGTGACAGTTGTGGGTACACAGAATAGCTTTCCAACACCTGAGAATTGGTGGGAGGCTCATCTATCGGTCCTGTGCACTCGTTTAAAAGGCTAAGATGTGTAACAGGAACAAGGTATTACATATCTTTGGGGACCAAAGATTTAAAGCAGGGGGAGTATGTAGCGCTGATAACTTTTGTTTTTAGCCATATGTGTGTTATACAGGGTATAAGTTGTCATAGTGCCATCTTGTGGACAATTGAAAAGGTACAACACTTTTATGTTTCATGCTTAAGAGAAGTGACATGGAAGTGATTGATTGTTTACTTCTGAACATTCACTATGACCTACCCACAATGCTCCTGGACAAGAGAAGAACTGAACTGCATTGTGGGAGGATATAAAAATGCTGGGAGCAGCCATCTTAGGTCTCTTGTTCCTGGGACGTGTGGGCTGCCTGCAGAGCTCTGTGGGTGTGTGTTTCCCAGAGGGTTGCGGCCTACTTTGTGAGGGAGCAGCAGCAGGGATCCTGTCATCATATCACAGTGTGCTGGAGGAGCAGAAGTGATTGTTCCGGAGACCCATTGAGGAGGTAACCGAGGACTCCTGGTCGTTACTGAATGGAGCAGTGTGACGGTGTGGTGGTGGTTCTGTACGGACTGAGAACTGTTGAAACAGAGGCATCCATCTGCCCGGATCCTGTGTGGTGAGAGAGTTCACACCCAGAAGTTTGTTTAAATACTACACACACTTAGAACTGTTACAGTGTCGCTGGGACTGATAGTCCCACGGAACAAGTTAAGTTGGAGAACATTACATCTGCATAGACTTCAGTATGCAAGAGTTGATATTAGATGTTTATCTCCTTCGTATAAGAACACTTAACCAGTCTTTTGGATTATAACTGCTTTAGTGTATTACCTTACACTGCGCAACACCCAAGAGGAACCCCTTTTTGTGGATTACAATTACAAATTCATAAGCTAGCGAAGACTAAAGACGTCAAGACTATCTCTTTTACTGCAGGGCCCTGCACTTAGTTACAGAGGATAGTGACTTTACAGTCTAGAGCAGGGGGAGCTCCCTGGTATAAATTTAGATGTATACATATACTTAAGTATATTTGTGTATGTTACTCAGACTGTTATAACTGTTTACTATACTGTGGCACTATGTTGGTGTGATAGTGTAGTTATTGTAATAACCTTTTATATAAATATACTATTTACTCAAAGAAATAAGTTATTTTTAGTTATTACTGAAGTTTGTGCGCAGTGTTTTTATTTCTCCTGCAGGTGGCGCTACAGACACCCAGGTAGAGGTAAATATAAACATAAGTGTATATTGTGTTTTAAAGTCAATACTCATATCATTACAATACTACACTACAGTTGTGTCAAGGGGATTGAACAATTTAAGAGACAAGAGGACAGGCCCGCTTTAAACCAGCAGCTCCACCGAGAGTTATTGCTACACACAAATCAAAAGTAAACATTACAGTGAGAAGGGATAAAAAGTCCCCACTCCCCAACAGAACCAATGCAAAGCACAGTAGAGCCTTTTAGAACAGAAGGCATTCACACATATCACACATTCCATCCTATATGTAAAAAAAGCAGAATATTTCACAATGTAATGGTGGGTCCACACAGTATATGCAAATCATTCCTTATTTGCCTCAATGGCAACATTCAAGTCCAAAACCTTTGGTGTATGGAGTAGGCTCAATTAAACAGTATAACCTATAACATAGAAGGTTATGATGAAAAAGGAAAGCATGAAATAAAAACAAAATTAAAATGTAGCCAAAAGCCAACTAAAGATTGTCTGACCTTGTAGACAGCACTGCCTTTTTATGAATCATCACTGAGCAGTGCAATTGTGTAAATATATAGTAGTTCCTGACTGTAATGTTAGATTATCCCCACCTGACATCCCATACAGAAAGATGACAACCACCCCAAATTATAACTAGCCTTTGTGGTAAGGTGCACATGGCAACGCACATCACAAGCAAACAAAAATTTCCTAGCACAATTACCAGCTAGCCTGCAAACAAACCAAATTGACCCTGTCTAACAATTCACATTAAAGAGGAAGTACATTTCCTTTACTGACATTTACCTATAGGTAAGCCTATAATAAAGCTTACCTATAGTTAGTGCAAATATCTCCTAAACGTGCACCGTTTAGGAGATATTTACATTACACGCAGCCAGTGATATTACTGGTACAGGCGTTCTGAAGGAATGGCCTCCTGTGCTGTTCCTTCCGAGCCCTGTTTTGTGAACAGCGGCTCCTGCATGCATGCGCAGGAGTGACATCATTGCGGCACCAGCCAGTCACACAGCCGGAGCCCGCAAACCTGGAAGCAAGACAGGTGAAGATGGAAGCAGCTGCAGCGCTGACATCATGGCACTGGAACAGTTTTGTTCTAAGGTAAGTTTCACATAATGTGCTAGTATGCAATGCATACTAGCACATTATGACTTTACCTTGCCTGGGAATAAAAAAAAAAAATATCCAGTGGTATACAACCACTTTAAATACAGGGGGTTTTGTTGCACGCATTTGCAAGTACAGTATATGTGGAAGCCGCAGTGCTTAGTTTATAGTTTTCAGAGTCTTAAAGTTGGATAATATACAGTATAGCAGTGGATAAATTAATGGCAGGTTTTCTTGGAGGGAGCCCACTCCTCCTTAAAGGCACAGGGACACATTGGACTCCTAGCAATAGCACAATGGCAGTTGAAGGCATTCAATGTGCCCCCACACCAAATTAGTGAACAAGCTATACAAAAAGATGGCAACTACCCCAATTTATAACCAGCCTTTGCAGTAAGGTGTACATGGAAGGGCAACACACATCACAAACAAACTAAAATTTCCCAGCACACTTACCAGCTAGCCTGCAAACAAACCAAATTGACCCTGTCTAACAGTTTAAGATAAAACAGAGGGTTTCGTTGAACACATTTGAAAACATATTTGAAAGCCACAGTGCCAACGTCAAGGCTCCTCTCTATCCTGCAGTCCTAACTCTATAGATTTGAGAGTCTCCAAGTTGGAGCTTATATAGCAGTGGAAAAATTAAGAGCAGGTTTGCTTGGAGGGAGCCCACTCCTCCTTAATGGCACACCATATGCTCAAAGGGTGCATGCATGTCCTGCGACAAAGGCAGACGTGTAGTCCCTTAGCTCCACTGCGCCTCAGTTTTCACAACTCCCATATCAAACTTTAGCAAGAAGACACCGCCACCTGACAACCTGCTACTGCGAGCACTATATGGGCCTCGATAGATTGACAGAAGTTCTCCCCACCTCCGGACTGGTAGCTTTCCATGCTTGACCCTTTCTTACTTAGCCTGCATCCCCGGCCTCAAGAACACAGAACTGCCATTCTGATCCACTGGACCCACTCACAGCAATGGAGGGCAAAGAGGGAGCCACACAAGTACTTCAGTAACATTCAGCAGCTCCATGTTTAATAGTTCCAATACTAGATGAAAAATGACAGATACTTTTGTACAATATACTGTAACTCATAATATATCCCTGGAAGTAAGGCAGAGCGCCTACCATTAAATAGTTAAATTACCAAATATAAAGTACCATCATCCCAATAATCTACAACAAAAGAAGGTAAGGAGTAGGGGAAGCCGCAGTTCGCTGCTTCTGTCGGCAAATATCCTAACCCCCCACACATAGGGGAAACCACAGGGGACTATTTCGGTACTGGAGGTAGTAAGGTATTGGTACAAAAAGGTGAAAGAAAAATAGTAGAATAAAAACTAGGTTTTTAATAGAAAGCCATTTTAAAAAAGATAAATTTATCTCGAAAGTACAATAACATATACAGTTGTAATACAGAACAAAGCAGTACATACAACCACATGAATTGCATCCAATAATAACAGAGATTGCAACAGTGACTTGAATTCTCGACCGGTTTCGCGGTATTCACCGCTTCCTCAGGAGAGTAAAGTCTATAATGTGGCATAAGGACAGATAATAAATATACAGAGATTCACAAATGCATAACATTTTTGTAATGGTGGCAGCGAGATCATTAAATAATACATTGAACCATAATATACAAATTGAGTATAAGAAAGGACAGGCTCACCCGTTCAGAATTTCTCTGTGGATATGTGGGGCCCCATACAGTTCTCCCTGCGACGAACACAGGGGAAAACAGAACAGCCTCTGGTGGGTAAAATATTTAAATGGTTGATTTGTGTGTGGGTCACTGAACCACAAAGCCCCTATACCCTACCACATTCTACCTTGCTTTGTGGTTCAGTGACCCACACACAAATCAACCATTTAAATATTTTACCCACCAGAGGCTGTTCTGTTTTCCCCTGTGTTCGTCGCAGGGAGAACTGTATGGGGCCCCACATATCCACAGAGAAATTCTGAACGGGTGAGCCTGTCCTTTCTTATACTCAATTTGTATATTATGGTTCAATGTATTATTTAATGATCTCGCTGCCACCATTACAAAAATGTTATGCATTTGTGAATCTCTGTATATTTATTATCTGTCCTTATGCCACATTATAGACTTTACTCTCCTGAGGAAGCGGTGAATACCGCAAAACCGGTCGAGAATTCAAGTCACTGTTGCAATCTCTGTTATTATTGGATGCAATTCATGTGGTTGTATGTACTGCTTTGTTCTGTATTACAACTGTATATGTTATTGTACTTTCGAGATAAATTTATCTTTTTTAAAATGGCTTTCTATTAAAAACCTAGTTTTTATTCTACTATTTTTCTTTCACCTTTTTGTACCAATACCTTACTACCTCCAGTACCGAAATAGTCCCCTGTGGTTTCCCCTATGTGTGGGGGGTTAGGATATTTGCCGACAGAAGCAGCGAACTGCGGCTTCCCCTACTCCCTACCTTCTTTTGTTATATCCCTGGAAGTGGACAAATTGGCTTAAGAGCTCAAGGGACAAGATAAATATGCTGGAAGAATGTACAAACCATTTAGAATCCAAATTTGATGATCTAGTCTAATATGTGAATGTTCTGTGAGTGTCAGGGCTGGGCTCAGCCCTTCCTTCTCTGAGCTGGCCGCTGAGCTGTCAGCTAATTGCCAGCTCCTATCTCTCCACAGTGACTCACCTGTCGATGATATCCTGCTCCTCAGTCCTGCCTACTTAAGCCATCCATTCAATCTCTGCCTTCGCCTTGGTCACATCTCTAGAGACGCACGCCTGTGTTCCTGTTAAATACTTGCTGACATTCCTTCTGGCTCCAGATCCTGCTTGATGTTCTACTATGCTCATCTCTGGCTCCTTGATGTTTTGGCTTGTCTGACTATCCATTCCGGTTCCTGAACTCTGGCTATGTTTTCACTACGTTTACTCTGTTTACCTTTTTTTATTATTATTATTAAACAAGTGTGATCTAACTGTACTTCTGTCTCAGTCTGATTCATGGTTTCTGACAGTAGGCGAAGGCCATGAATTCAGAAGATGCAGTCAATCCACTTGTTAATAATAATAATAATACCAATAATGGTAATATTTTTTCCAGATTGGATGAGCAGGATCACTGCATGGATCTGTGTGCCATGGCATTACAAACGCTCCTGAGTCACACGGCTCACCTGGAATCTCCCACTGTGGCTGCTCGATACAGTCTGTGTTGCAGGCCATCCCTGCAGCTGCTCCAGTCTCTGCGCAGGCACCCACCTCAAGTATTACCTCTATAAGAGGTATGTCTGGTTCCGCTCGGCTTCTCCAGTGGTTTGGGGGCGTTCCAGTTCAATTCAGAGGGTTTCTCAACCAGAGATATAATTGAGATGCTGCCCCAGGCGTTTCCCACAGACAGAAGCAAAGTAGGTTTTATGATATCTTTGCTTTCTGAGAGAGCCTTGGCCTGGGCAAACCCTCTATGGGAGATGCAAAAATCTGTTGTCTTGAGTTACATTGAGTTTGTGACTTCTTTTAAAAGGGTATTTGATGTTCCACATGCTCCACTTCTGCTGCCAAGTGCCTCATGTCCATCAAACAGAGTATGAGAACTGTTGCTGATTATGCCATTGAATTCCGTACTCTGGCAGCAGAGGTTGCTTGGAACAATGAGGCCCTCATGGCTGCTTTTTCTCATGGTCTCTCAGATACCATCAAGGATGAGATAGCAGCCCAAGATATACCCACTGAGCTAGAGAAGTTGATCACTTTTGCCTTCCTCATTGACTCCAGACTCAGAGAAAGACTCCCTTTTAAGGAGAGTTTGCAGAAGCCTCCTGTATATTTGTCTCCAAACTTTGCAATCCCACCCTTGCCTCTCTCACCTCCCATGCCTCCTGGTACAGAGTCGGTCTGTGAAGATGAACCCATGCACTTGGGCGTCACGCGTCTCTCTGCAGATGATAGAACCCTTAGGAGGAGGGAGAGAGTGTGCCTTTATTGTGGCCAGGCAGGAGACTTTTTGAAGTATTATCCTACCCGTCCAGGGAACGCCCGAACCTTGAGGTCCTGTCCCAGACAGACCTCAGGTGGCATTGTTTTATCCCCAGTTATCCAGAGGGATAAGCCCCTGGTTTTGGTTACCCTTTCTTGGGCTGAGTCGTAGATAGAGATACAGGCCCTAATTGACTCTGGGGCTGCAGGCCTATTCATTGATGCTGCTTTTGTATCGAAGCACTCAATTCCGCTGCAGCTGTGTGACACTCCACTTGCCATTGAGGCTTATGATGGAAGACCTCTACAGCCTGTGACACATGAGACTATTCCATTGATTCCATTGTCCATGGCCGTAGGGGCTATTCACCATGAGATAATCCAATTCCAAGTTATTTCCTCACCTAAGTTTCTGATGGTTATTGGTTATCTCTGGTTACAGAGGCACAATCCCACTTTAGATTGGCTCCATGCTGAGGTTTTCTCCTGGTCACCACAATGCAGTTATACATGCTTCCAGAAGGTAGCCAAGGTCCTGTGCACCTCTTCACTCTCCTCCCTGCTGGAGGAGTACCGCAATTTTAACAATGTCTTTGACAGAGGTCTAAGCCGGTAGTTTGATTCCACACCGGTCGTATGATTGTGCAATGACCTTCAACTTGGTGCCATACCTCCTCGTGGCCGGATTTACCCTTTGTCGGTCTTGGAAGATAAGGCCACGGAGGAGTATGTTGCAGACACACTTTCTCAAGGTTTTATCCGCAAATCCTTGTCTCCTGCTTTGTGAAGAAGAAGAGTGTTGAACTGAGACCTTGTATTGATTATAGGGGTCTCAATCGTTACACGATTAAGAATACCTATGCAATTCCATTGATTACAGAGTTATTTGACCACCTTAAGGGAGCAACGGTTTTCACAAAGCTTGATTTGAGAGGGGCATACAATTTTGTGAGGATTAAGGAGGGTTGCATTTAATACCAGAATTACCTCGGAATGCCTTTTGGCCTTTGTAACGCCCCGGCATTTTACCAGGAATTTATTAACAATTTCCTCCAAGATTTGTTGCAGTTATATGTGCTGGTTTATCTCCACAATATCCTCATGTTTTCTAAGTCCCTGGAGAGCCACCACACAGATGTCTGTCGTGCACTTCAGAAACTAAAAGAGAACAATCTCTGTAAATTGGAGAAATGCGAATTCTATCGTGAACAGGTTAAATTCCTGGATTATGTCATTTCCACTGCTGATTTTTCAATGAACCCAGAGAATTTTTCAACAGCCCTGCAGTGGCCCCGACCCATGGGTTACGTCCAGCGTTGTTTGGCTTTGCCAACTATTATCGGAAGTTTATTCGTAACTTCTTGTCTCTGGTCAAGCCCCTGACTGACATGACCAGAAAGGACGGTAACCCACAGAGTTGGTCTCCGGAGTCCATCAAGGCCTTTGAGAGTTTCAAGGCTGCCTTTGTTTCTGCTCCTGTGTTGGCACATCCTGATCCTACGTTGCCTTTTATCCTTGAGGTTGATGCTTCTGAGACTGGAGTTGGCTCCCTTCTGTCTCAACGTCCTACGTCTGAGAGCGCTATGCATCCTTGTGGCTACTTTTCCAAGAAATTGTCACCTGCGGAGTGCAATTACGAGATGGAAACATCTCCTTGAAGGTACCACTGTGCCGGTTCTCATTATTACTGATCATAAGAATCTCACATTCTTGTCTGAGGCTAAATGCCTTTCTCCCAGAAGAGCACAATGGGCTATTTTCTTGTCTAGTTTCAATTACATTGTTTTATTCTTACCCGGCACTAAGAATGTAAGGGCTGATGCTTTGTCACAACAATTTTCCTCCACTTCCAAGATGGAGTCGGTTCCGTTTCCTGTGATTCCTCCTGATCGTATTCTGGCTACGGTTCTCACCAGTCTCACTTCTCCTTTGGGTGACAAAATTCTTGCTGCTCAGGTCCATACTCATCCTGAGAAACCTTGTGACCGCTGCTTTGTCACAGAGAGTCTCTGTACTGCCGTGCTCCAGACTTACCGTTCTCCCAAGGCTGCTGACCACACTGGGAAGAATCAACTCTTTTAGGCCATTTCCCAACAATTCTGGTGGTCTAGTCTACCTGCTGATGTAACCGCTTTTGTAGCTGCAGCATGTGTGCTCAGAGTAAGACTCCATGATACCTTCCAGTGGGCCTCCTACAACCCATACCCAATGGAGAGAGGCCCTGGACCCACCTGTCTATGGATTTCATTGTGGAGTTACCCAACTCCCAAGGCAGCACAGTTATCCTTATGGTGGTTGACAGATTCTTAAAAATGTCCCATTGTATTCCACTTAAGAAGTTTCCCAATTCTAAGAAACTGGCTTCCATTTTTGCTCGGGAGATCTTTCGCTTACATGGGCTACCCAAGGTGATTGTCTCGGACAGGGCTAGTCAGTTTGTGTCCCGGTTCTGGCGAACCTTTTGTGCACAGTTGGGAATTCAGATTGCTTTCTCCTCTGCGTATCACCCGCAGTCTAATGGGGCCGCAGAACAAGCCAATCAGTCCTTGGAGCAATTCCAACATTGCTATATTTCTGAACATCATACGAAATGGTCAGACCTCTTACCGTGGGTGGAGTTTGCTCACAATAGTGCCTTGAATTCTGCTTCCTGATTGTCCCCGTTTATAGCGAACTACGGTTTCCAACCATCCATGTTGCCTGACTCATTTGTTCAGCAGAGTATTCCTGCATTAGAAGAGCATCTCCGTGGTCTTCGTTCCACTTGGGCACAAGTCCAGGAGGCTTTGCGACATACTAATGATAGGTACAGACTCCATGCTGACCGCAGACACCTGCCTGTGCCTTCCTACCAGGTTGGGGACAGGGTCTGGCTGTCATCTCGCAACCTCCGATTTCGTGTTCCCTCTCTGAAGTTTGCACCTCGGTTTATTGGGCCTTTCCATATTCTTCGCAGAATTAACCCAGTGGCTTACATATTAGACCTTCCTTCTAATATGTGTATCAAATGTATTTCATGTCTCTTTATTAAAACCTTTGGTCTGCAACCGCTTTACCACCTCGGTGCCTTGTCCTCACCCTGTGCAGGTTGAGAACCATGAGGAGTATGACGTACTTGTTGACTCCTGAAAGTTCAGTGGGTGCATACAGTACCTGGTGCATTGGAAAGATTACGGTCCAGAGGAATGCTCTTGGGTCTCATCCTCGGACGTACATGCCCCTGTCTTCCTCCATGACTTCCATAGATGTTTTCCCCTCAAGCCTGGTGGTCCTCCGAGGGGGTGGGGTCATTGAAGGGGGTACTGTCAGGGTTGGGCTCAGCCCTTCTTTCTTTGAGCTGGCCGCTCAACTGTCGGCTAATTTTCATCTCCTATCTCTCCACAGTGACTCACCTGTTGATGATATCCTGCTCATCAGTCCTACCCACTTAAGCTGTCCATCCAGATGATCTCTGCCTTCACCTTAATCACATTTCTAGAGACACTGTCCTGTGTTCCTGTTAAAGACTTTCTTGGCTGACATTCCTTCTGGCTCCAAATCCTGCTTGCTGTTCTACTATGCTCATCTCTGGCTCTCTGATATTTTGGTTTGTCTTACTATCCGTTCCGGTTCCTGAACTCTGGCTATGTTTTGACTACGTTTACTCTGTTTACCTTTTTTTATAATTATTATTAAACAAGTGTGATTTAACTGTACTTCTGTCTCAGTCTGATTCATGGTTGCTTACAGTGAGATTCATTCCTTACCTGTTATTAAGCTCTTCTCTTCTCCTTTATACCCAGATCCCTTTTAGGGATACCTGTGTATTCCCATATGGTACAAATTTGTATTTTACTCTCATAACTTTGTTTTACCAACAACATAGAAGGCTAGGGACAGTTTCCATCATATAAGGGTTGTCACTGTGCTCACTCAATCCCACCCATCTTGGTGTCCCAAGCAGTCCCCCCTGCTCCTGCTATGGTTTTTGTATTCCTCTAGGCCTCATACAGACCAAATCTTTGATTGTACTGTAGCTCTGAAAATTTTGACTTGGTATTACTATATACAGTATATGTATGTTTCTTTCTTTCACTTCCCTCTCTTCCACACCAGTGGGTTCAATTTTTATACTCAGATATGACCAGACCCTATACTATCTTATAACCATGTCTTCACACATAATGTCTTACAATGTCAAAGGTCTATTAGGAAACAATGGTTGACATTAATATAGTTTAAATCTTCAAGGGCAGATGTGATCATGATATCAGAAACTCATTTTCAAAAGAATGGCTCCTTTAAATTTGCACTGAAATGATTTTTCTCTGCCTCTCTTGGCCGATTTATATTGTTAAATTGTAAATATGCTGAAACACCAGTTACTTTTCAGAATGTTTATGTCCTTATTTTGGGCCAGTTTGGTTTCTTTATGTGAGTTTTTGCAAAGCTTTACTCTGCATCTTACTTGTTTATGGTAGTGGATGGAGATTTCAATTTGGTTGTGTCTCCATCTTGGGACAGACAGGTGACTTAATCTTCCAAACAGGTTGAGAAACTAGCAACATCTATTTGTAGGTTAATTAGGGGATATCACCTCTTTAATGCTTGGAGAATAAAACATCCCCTTTATAAACAGTTTACCTGTTACTTCACTCCACACAAAATGTAGCTATGTTAGACAAATGTTTTATTTTGGCACCTTTAACCACCTTAATACCATACCATAGCTAAAATATGGCTACAGCATGGCTCTGTTGTTCTGGGAGGGCGTCCTTCCAGAACATGCCTCCCGCATGCCCCCCGTGGTGCACATTAGGTGGGCTTTGTGAACGCTGTGTCTTTTGGAGATCGCACTAAAGGGTTAATCACCATTTTGTTACACACAGACACAATATAATACCAATTTCTTTGTTAAACTAAAAAAAGATGATGTTATGCTGAGTAAATCGATACCTAACATGTCATGGTTTAGATTTGTGCATGCCCGTGGAAAGGCACCAAACAAGGATACCTAAAAATCTCTATTTGCGATGCTTTAAAAGCCTTTACAGGTTACCAGTTTAGGGTTACAGAGAAGGTCTGGAGTTAAAATTATTGAAGTCACTCTGACATTCGCACCAATACTAATAAGCACAAGGGGAGGGGGTGCTTTACATTTTTTTTAACATTTTAATAACTCATTAACTTTTTTTTTTTATCATATTGTGGAGAGGCAACCCCATTTCACTGTGTACAGTCAGGACCATAAATATTGGAACATCTACACAATTTTAATCTTTTTGGCTATACACACCACCACAATGGATTTGAAATGAAACCAACAAGATGTGCTTTAACTGCAGACTTTCAGCTTTAATTTGAGGGTATATACATCCAAATCAGGTGAATGGTGTAGGAATTACAACAGTTTGTATATGTGCCTCCCACTTTTTAAGGGACCAAAAGTAATGGGGCAGATTAACAATCATCCATCAAACTTTCACTTTTTAATACTTGGTTGCAAATCCTTTGCATTCAATTACAGCCTGAAGTCTGGAATGCATAGACATCACCAGACGCTGGGTTTCATCCCTGGTGATGCTCTGCCAGGCCTCTACTGCAACTGTCTTCAGTTCCTGCTTGTTCTTGGGGCATTTTCCCTTCAGTGTTGTCTTCAGCAAGTAAAAAGCACGCTCAATCGGATTCAGGTTAGGTTATTGACTTGGCCATTGCATAACATTCCACTTATTCCCCTTAACTCTTTGGTTGCTTTCACAGTATGCTTCGGGTCATTGTCCATCTGCACTGTGAAGTGCCGTCCAATGAGTTCTGAAGCATTTTGCTGAATATGAGCAGATAATATTGCCCAAAACACTTCAGAATTCATCCTGCTGTTTTTGTCAGCAGTCACATCATCAATAAATACAAGAGAACCAGACCCGGAAGATCAGGGAAAACAACTGTGGTGGATGACCGAAGAATTCTTTCCCTGGTGAAGAAAACACCCTTCACAACAGTTGGCCAGATCAAGAACACTCTCCAGGAGGTAGGTCTACGTGTGTCAAAGTCAACAATCAAGAGAAGACTTCACCAGAGTGAACACAGAGAGTTCACCACAAGATGTAAACCATTGATGAGCCTCAAAAACAGGCCAGATTAGAGTTTGCCAAACAACATCTAAAAAAGCCTTCACAGTTCTGGAACAACATCCTATGGACAGATGAGACCAAGATCAACTTGTACCAGAGTGATGGGAAGAGAAAAGTATGGAGAAGGAAAGGAACTGCTCATGATCCAAAGCATACCACCTCATCAGTGAAGCATGGTGGTGGTAGTGTCATGGCGTGGGCAGCAGGATGAATTCTAAAGTGTTTTGGGCAATATTATCTGCTCATATTCAGCAAAATGCTTCAGAACTCATTGGACGGTGCTTCACAGTGCTGATGGACAATGACCCGAAGCATACTGCGAAAGCAACCAAAGAGTTTTTTAAGGGAAAGAAGTGGAATGTTAAGCAATGGCCAAGTCAATCACCTGACCTGAATCCGATTGAGCATACATTTCACTTGCTGAAGACAACACTGAAGGAAAAATGCTTTTCACCTGATTTGGATGTAAATACCCTCAAATTATAGCTGAAAGTCTGCAGTTAAAGCACATCTTGTTTGTTTCATTTCAAATCCACTGTGGTGGTTAGGGATGAGCCGAACACCCCCCTGTTCGGTTCGCAACCAGAACATGCGAACAGGCAAAAAATTTGTTCGAACGCGCAAATTTTAAGGGCTTATATGCAAGTTATTGTCATAAAAAGTGTTTGGGGACCTGGGTCCTGCCCCAGGGGACATGGATCAATGCAAAAAAAAGTTTTAAAAACGGCTGTTTTTTCGGGAGCAGTGATTTTAATAATGCTTAAAGTGAAACAATAAAAGTGTAATATTCCTTTAAATTTTGTACCTGGGGGGTGTCTATAGTATGCCTGTAAAGGGGCGCATACCCCAAAGCACCCTCCCAATGTTGAGGGCATGTGGCCTGGTACAGTTAAGGAGTACCCCCCCCTCTTTTCCTGCAGCCTGCCAGGTTGCGTGCTCGGATAAGGGTCTGGTATGGATTTTTGGGGGGACCCCACCCATTTTTTTTTTTAATTTTGGCGCAGGGTTCCCCTTAAAGTCCATACCAGACCTGAAGGGTCTGGTATAGATTTTGAGGGGGACCCCACGCCATTTTTTTTCATTTTGGCCGGGGTTCCCCTTAATATCCATACCAGACCTGAAGGGCCTGGTATGGAATTTAGGGGGCCCCACACCATTTTTTTTTAAATTTTGGTTCGGGGTTCCCCTGTGGGGAAATCCCATGCCATTTTTATCAATTAACTTTTATGTGTATTGTCGGACTGACAATTCATTAATAGACACAAGTACTTTTAAATGACCTTTTTTCCTTTAAAATGTCATTTTGCTATCAGACTGTTCTAAACACGGGAAACATGCACCCCTTTACAGGCATACTATAGACACCCCCCAGGTATGAAATTTAAAGGAATATTACACTTTTATTGTTTTACTTTAAGCATTATTAAAATCACTGCTCCCGTAAAAACAGCCATTTTTAAAACTTTTTTTTGCATTGATCCATGTCCCCTGGGGCAGGACCCAGGTCCCGAAACACTTTTTATGACAATAACTTTCATAAAGCCTTTAAAATTAGCACTTTTAATTTCTCCCATAGAGCTTTAAAGGGTGTTCCGCGTCTTTCGAATTTGCCGCGAACACCCCAAATTGTTCGTTGTTCGGCGAACTGGCGAACAGCCGATGTTCAAGTCGAACATGGAAGTCAAACTGGAAGCTCATCCCTAGTGGTGGTGTATAGAGCAAAAAAGATTAGAATTGTGCTGATGTCCCAATATTTATGGACCTGACTGTGTATATATATATATATATATATATATGTATATACAGTATATATCAAATTCATTTGATCAGTGATTTCACAGTATACTGGTCTCCGCGCTTCTTCAGGACCACAGAAATCATATGCAATATATAGCTGTAAGTATATAAGAAAATAAACAATGTCATAAACACATCATATGTTAATAAATACAAAATTGCATTTTAATGAGAAAAATATTCTTATAAAGATGGTTCGCTCAGACAAAAAAATTTAGAGCAGGACAAAAAAAAGGGGGAAAAAAATTATATTTATTGAAAAGTTGGGGGGAGGATTGTTCAGACCCCCCAGTTGATTCAATAACTAATAAGTACTTTATACATCATACCTATAAGGGTAGACAATGGGAACCATGAATGGTGTAAACCGAATAAGAGATTAGGCAAAAGAAAGATCTCCAGGTGGGAACAGATCTGCTGGGAATGAAGATGGCCAAAAAGTTAGAGGAGTTTTTAAACTAGGCGATGGGGGGTGGTCCAGAGACAGTGATAGCCAGCGCAGAAGATATTCCAGAGGGTAGTATTGGGGGCATTAGTGATAGGTTAACCAAAGCACAAAAACACAAGGTGAGTATAGTAGCAAGTCCTAGTTGCAATCTTGAAACACCCAATATGAGGACAATATGCGACCGGTCTAAACTATGTGGCATGTTCACCAATTCCAGGAGCATGGCGGACAAGATGGGTGAACTAGAGATACTGTTGTACAAGGAGGATTTGGATTTTGTGGGAATTTCAGAGACCTGGTTCAACAGCTCTCATGATTGGCTGGCAAACATTCAAGGGTATACCCCATACCGCAAGGATAGAGAGGGTAAAAAAGGGGGAGGGGTATGCCTATATATCAAGAATAATGTACAAGTGAATGTGAGAGATGACATCACTGAGGGAGCTAGTGAGGAGGTGGAATCCTTATGGGTAGAGCTCCAAAGGGATGAAGCTAAGGGGAAAATAATACTGGGAGTATGCTATAGGCCCCCTAACCTGAGGGAGGAAGTGGAGACGGATCTCCTATCACAAATTGGATTAGCAGCAAGGATGGGAAGTGTTATCATAATGGGGGATTTTAATTATCCAGACATAGACTGGGCGGAGGGAACTGCACATTCAAGGCTCGCCAGTTCCTTAATGTCTTGCAGGACAATTTTATGGGTCAGATGGTAGACGCACCAACTAGAAATAAAACATTACTGGATCTACTGATTACCAACAATACAGACCTGATCACAGATGTGGAAATACGGGGCAATTTAGGTAACAGCGATCACAGGTCAATTAGTTTCAGTATAAATCACACAAATAGGAAACATGAAGGGAACACAAAGACACTGAATTTCAAAAGAGCCAACTTCCCTAAACTACAAACCTTGCTAAAAGGCATAAATTGGGATAAAATATTAGGAACAAAGAATACGGAGGAGAGATGGGTTTGCTTTAAGAGCATATTAAATAAGGACATTAGCCAATGTATCCCATTGGGTAATAAATTTAAAAGAACGAACAAAAATCCTGGATGGCTTAACTCCAATGTAAATGTTATGCCCCTCACTACACGTGACTGAGGTGTATTCGGGCACACTGTTAACTCCTCTCATACCAATGCATTCCAGTAGGCGCAGAATATTTTTGAACTTTTATTGATACAAGATAGAGTAAAACTGTAACAGATACAGACAAAATGCAATTAACAAAGATCATATAATTAGTGCCATCCTATCTATCTAGCTGAAGATACAATTAGTAAACATACCGAAGATGGATCCGGATGGCTAACGTAGAGCTTAGCAGCAGATGTGTATGCTTCCATGGTAGGAAAAGATGAAAATGGTGGAGGAAGCTGATGCAAGGCCTGATGGGATTGAAAGTACGGAGGCTTTGATGTACCAAATCTAGCCAGCTATACTAAATGACTACATGAAATAGATATAGCGCAGTTATGCAAAATGGTCGCTAGATGGCAGCATAGAGCAATCTAATTAAATCAAAAGGGTAAATAGGAAAATCTCAAGCCTTATTAAAGAAGGCATGACACTCCCCGCTTGGTTTCCCACGGATACCACACATCATGGCACTCCGGAGGAGAGTAACAAAATAAGTTCAGAAACAGGTCTAAGGAAAAGTTTAGGCTGGCCTTGCCTAATGACTTTGAGCTCAACTTTTCTGACGTTTCCATCTTCACTGGGAAACACTTGGGTTATCAAACCCAAAGGCCACTCGTTTCTCTTGAATTGAGAGTCTTTCATGAGAACGATGGCACCAGGCTGTAAGTTGGGTTTGCTGTCTTGCCACTTGTTCCTGGTCTGTAGATTAGACAAGTATTGTTTCTTCCACTTGTTCCAAAAGGTGTCAGCTAACACTTGTACTCTTTTCCATTGACATCTGTATACGTCCTTTGTGTCTAGATTGACTGGAGGAGCTGTGATCACCTCAACTTTCTGAGTGAGCAAAGTGGAAGGTGTAAGCAAGAAAGGATCTTCAGGATCATTAGGTATAGATGTCAAAGGTCTGGCATTCATTACAGCTGATACTTCAGCCATGAAGGTTGTCAGAGTCTCATGTGTGAGTTTTGAAGTTCCCAAATGTAGAAACATTGAATCTAGGATTCTTCGAGCAATACCAATCATACGCTCCCAGGCACCTCCCATGTGAGAAGAGTGTGGGGGGTTAAATGTCCATGTACAACCCTGTTCTGAAAGGTATCTCTCTACACGTTCTGTGTCAAGGTTTGAAGTGATATTCAATTCTTTGCAAGCTCCAACAAAGTTGGTCCCTCTATCAGAGCGTATGTGTTTGACAGGGCCTCTAATAGAGATGAAACGTCTCAGGGCATTGATAAAGCTGGATGTGTCTAAGGACTCAGTTACTTCTATGTGTACAGCTCTAATGCACATACAAGTAAACATGACAGCCCAACGTTTGCTGTTGGCACTGCCTCCTCTGGTTTGTCGTGTGATGACAGCCCAAGGCCCAAACACATCAAGGCCGACGTTTGTGAAAGGGGGTTCTGTACTGAGTCGGTCTGCAGGAAGGTTTGCCATTTTCTGGGTTTGAAACATGCCACGAAGCTTGCGACAGGTGATACATTTGAAAATGGTTTTACTCACAAGTCTCTTGGCTCCCACTATCCAGAGTCCAGCTGCACGCAAGGCTCCTTCGGTGAACAAACATCCTTGGTGTTTTATCTGTGTGTGGTAGAATTCCACAAGTAAAGACGCAACATGGTTGTTTGGTATTATGATAGGATTACTTTCACCACTATCAAGTCCTGCATTTGAAATATGTCCTCCAACTCTTAACAGTCCTTCATTGTCTATAAAGGGGTTGAGTTTCCTTAGAGGACAGTTCTTTGGAATGTTCTTGCGATTTTGAAGACATTCTAGTGTTACTGCATAAGTCTCTTGTTGGACACAGCGGATGATTACATTTTTTGCTTCTGTGAGTTCATCTACTGTATATGGTTTGTGGCAGTAATGCCAACCTTTGAAACAACTTGGTCTTGTAGGGGTACGTTTAAAGGATCTGGCTATGTGAACCAAGCAAGCAGTAGCTCTTTGTAAGGACTTCCAAGTGGAGAATTTGAGGAAGCGCTTGGATCCCAACAGTTGGTTAGAAATTGTTGTATGTAGTGTGGAAACCTGAGGACGGATATCTGAGTCAGATTCAGGTTCTAGCAGTACATATGTCTCCCTTACTGGAGTAGTAGGCGCTGACTTGTACAGGAAGGGTGGTCCTGTGAGCCATGTAGTGTCTTTGAGACGGGATGCTGGTACAGACCTTGTAGCATGATCTGCTGGGTTATGATCAGTTGAGACATAATGCCACTGGGTGGGCTGTGTCGACTTCCTGATTCTTAGGACTCTGTTGTGTACATAGACATAGAATCTCCTACTTTCGTTGTAAATGTAACCCAACACTACCTTGCTGTCTGTGTAAAACTCTGTGCCCTCGAGTTCTAGATCCATCTCAGATGTAATAATTTCTGCTAGTTCTACTGCTAGTACAGCAGCACACAGCTCCAATCTTGGAATGGTGGTTTCAGGACATGGTGCTAGCTTGGCTTTGCCCATAACAAACCCAATTTGAACTTGGCCCTCGATGTCTATTGACTTGAGGTCCCAGTTGAGTCCTAGGCTGCGTTGCATAGGAAGGGAGTCTGTAGCTAAGTCCAGATCTTTGAAGTCGCTGGCATAATCTTGGGAAGGGAAGGCCTCCATGACGACCTTGCTGTTTGATGCTATCTTATGCAGTCTGAGATTTGAAGAGGCAAGCGTGCTTTGAGTCCTCTTGAGTAGACTTATTGCAGCTTCAGGTGAAGAAAGTGATTTCAGACCATCATCTACATAAAAGTCTCTTTCAATAAACTGTGTAACGTCTTTCTCACCTTCTTGGGCAGATAGCTTAAGTCCATAGATGGCAACAGCAGGAGATGGACTGTTACCAAAAACGTGCACTTTCATGCGGTATTCTGTAATGTTTTTAGTAGGGTCATTGTCTTTGAACCATAGGAATCTCAAGAAGTTCCTGTGTTCTTCCTTGACTTGGAAGCTGTGGAACATTTGCTGAATGTCTGCAACTATGGCAACTGCTTCTTTGCGGAATCTGATGAGAACACCAAGAAGTGTGTTGTTGAGATCTGGTCCCTTTAGGAGGACATCATTTAATGAGACCCCTTGATGCCGTGAGCTGGAGTCAAACACTACCCGGATTTTACCTGGCTTCTTGGGGTGGTAGACACCGAAGATTGGTAGGTACCAGCACTCTTCATTGTCTTTTAGAGGTGGGGCTATCTCAGCATGGTCATCCTCAAACATCTTACTCATGAATGAGAAGAAATGCCCTTTCATTTCTGTTTTTCTTTGAAAATTGGATCTGAGGGAAGAAAAGCGTTTCAAAGCTTGTTCTCTGTTGTTAGCAAGACGGGGTCTCTGCGCTTTGAAAGGCAGGGGTGCCACCCAGCTGTTTTCGTTGGTTTTGTAGAATCCCTGTCTCATTATCTCCAAGAAGATATGATCTTCAATAGATGGGCCAATTTTGTGATCTTCTTTAGTCCTTTGGAAAACTGAGCACCCTAAATGATCTCTGTCTTCATGACAAAGAAGATTAGCGGTGTAAGGGTTGGAATGAATTACACTGGCAGGCTTCTCTCTTACAAGGAATCTGTTGGTGCAAGGCTGAAATAGGGATGGACGCCCACCTTCTAGTGTCTTTGTAAAGAGAGAGTTCACGCTGGTTGGTTTGTGAACACTCCCTAGGCATACGTTGCCTATGATGACCCATCCTAGATCTAGCTTCTGGGCATAGGGGGAGTTGTGGGGACCATTGATTTGTTTTCTCACCTTGTGAACTCTGATGATGTCTCTCCCAAGGAGAAGCGCTATCTCGGCCTGGGGATCCAGTTCAGGGATGAGATGTGCTATGCCCTTCAAATGTCCATGATGAAGTGCCACCTCTGGTGTAGGGATCTCCTCTCTATCAGTTTGGAACTGATTGCACTCGATTAGAGTTGGCAGAGGCAGGGTTGTCTGACCATCAAAGGATTCGATTTGGTAACCAATGGCTCTTCTCCCAGTTTCTTCACTTACCCCTGTACAAGTCTTAAGTAAGTATGAAGAGCCGGCTTCCTTGATTTTGAAAGTGTCAAAGAAGGCTGAGCTGGCGAGTGATCTGTTGCTTTGATCGTCCAGGATCACGTATAGCTTCACTGCCTTTTCTCTGCGACCCGTGGGGTAAACTGTGACAAGACAAATCTTAGAGCAGGATTTGTTAGACAGACCTTCTCCACAGACTTGGGTGCACCGGGGTGTAACTACAGGAGGTACCGTGTCTTGTTGCTCCCCGCCGTGCTCGTCCACTGTGGGTGAGGGGGTAAGAGTCCATGGCGCTGGCCCTGGATGTAGAGCTGTGTTGTGCTCTGAGCTGTTGCACTCAGAGCAGTTGATGCTCACCTTACAGTCTTTCCCAAGGTGAGAAGTTGATGCGCAGCACCTGTAACAAAGTCTGTTTTCCTTGAGGAAGGTTCTGCGATCTTGGAGAGTCTTTTCTCTAAAACCTCTGCACTTTGACAACGAATGAGGCTTCTTGTGAAGAGGACACTCTCTGCTTGGATCCTGTGTTGGAGATACACTTGTTTTGCGTACCGCAACAGGTGCGTCTTTGAAGTTGCGGGTTAGAGCAGGCTTACTTGACCTAGGGTAAGCAGAGTCAGATGATGAGATGTCAAAACTAGGATCATTTTTAACCTTTGCTTGATAGCGAATGAAGTCCACAAAATAAGAGAATGGTGGGAAGGGGACGTTGTGCTTTTGCTTGTATTTGGAGCCTCGTGAAATCCAGGTTTCTTGAAGGCTGTAAGGTAGCTTTTGCACTATAGAGTTAACGCCACGGGCTGTGTCCAGAAAGGCAAGGCCTGGCAAGTCTCCTTCTGCTTTGGCTATTTGGAGTTCTGTCACTAGGTCACTCAATTCTCTTAGCTTCTGGTAGCCTTTGTTAGGAATCCTGGGAAAGTCATCTATTCTTTTAAAAAGAGAGTTTTCTATAACTTCTGGGGAACCGTAACATTCATCAACCCTTTCCCATATCATGCTCAGCCCTCTGCTTGGGTAATTAATGTTAATGTCTCTGATTCTCCTTGCATGCTCTGACGACTCATTCCCCAGCCAATTGACTAAGAGGTCGGCTTCTTCACTTGCATTTAGCTCAAGGTCTCTAGTTGCATTTCTGAAGGACGAACGCCATGCTCTATAACTTTCAGGGCGATCATTAAACTTTGCAAGTCCTCTTGCTAACAGTTCACGTCGTGCTAAGAACTTGAAGAAATCTGACATACCTTGATTGTTGTGTGAGTAGCCAGGGGGCGCTCTGTTGTGCCAGGAACTTGGTGGGTATTTGCGGTCATCAGAGATACAGTCGCTGTGTCTTTTAACCCGTCGTTCTTCATTTTCGATTTGGTCAACTGTGACGTAGTGTTTTGATAGCCTGGCTGCAGAATGTGCTGAAAACTGACTGAGTGCGGGTTTACTTTCTTGCTTGACGTAAGGCCTGTAAATGGCAGGGGTTGATTCCGCTCTCGGGGCTTTAAGTGGGCAGCTGTCTGGTTCGGTGTGTCGCCGCACATATTCTGAGGTACGCTCTGTACCGTCGTCAGGAACGGATTTTCTTTCAAGTACGTTGCTGAGCCGCTCACTGGTGGGCTTTGCAAGTTCTTCTAAGATGTCTGCCTCAGCCGCAGCAGCCGCTGACTCCTTCTCTGCAGCTAGTTCCTCCAATGCAGTTTCCATACGTAACTTTTCTAATTTAAGTTGCATTTCGGCTGCAGCTTTTATTTCTTTTTCGGCGAATGCAGCTTTTATTTTGGCCTCTTTTGCCGCAAAGTCAGCTTTTACTTTTGCAGATTCCGCCTTTGCGCGGGCAATGGCAATTGTTTCGCTTTTCACTGACCTCCTTGTGCTCGTGGAGTAAACTTCTGACCTTGTTGTGAAGTGCTCTGACTTTGTCTGTGACATGGTGTCCGGCTATATGGAAGCTGATAACACTGCTGTATTACTGGCGTTCTGTATGATAGCCGTGCTTAGAAGCCTTTGCTGCTGTTCTGTATGCCAGCCGTGCTTAGAAGCCTTCGTTTTACTGTTATGCCCCTCACTACACGTGACTGAGGTGTATTCGGGCACACTGTTAACTCCTCTCATACCAATGCATTCCAGTAGGCGCAGAATCCTTTTGAACTTTTATTGATACAAGATAGAGTAAAACTGTAACAGATACAGACAAAATGCAATTAACAAAGATCATATAATTAGTGCCATCCTATCTATCTAGCTGAAGATACAATTAGTAAACATACCGAAGATGGATCCGGATGGCTAACGTAGAGCTTAGCAGCAGATGTGTATGCTTCCATGGTAGGAAAAGATGAAAATGGTGGAGGAAGCTGATGCAAGGCCTGATGGGATTGAAAGTACGGAGGCTTTGATGTACCAAATCTAGCCAGCTATACTAAATGACTACATGAAATAGATATAGCGCAGTTATGCAAAATGGTCGCTAGATGGCAGCATAGAGCAATCTAATTAAATCAAAAGGGTAAATAGGAAAATCTCAAGCCTTATTAAAGAAGGCATGACACTCCCCGCTTGGTTTCCCACGGATACCACACATCATGGCACTCCGGAGGAGAGTAACAAAATAAGTTCAGAAACAGGTCTGAGGAAAAGTTTAGGCTGGCCTTGCCTAATGACTTTGAGCTCAACTTTTCTGACGTTTCCATCTTCACTGGGAAACACTTGGGTTATCAAACCCAAAGGCCACTCGTTTCTCTTGAATTGAGAGTCTTTCATGAGAACGATGGCACCAGGCTGTAAGTTGGGTTTGCTGTCTTGCCACTTGTTCCTGGTCTGTAGATTAGACAAGTATTGTTTCTTCCACTTGTTCCAAAAGGTGTCAGCTAACACTTGTACTCTTTTCCATTGACATCTGTATACGTCCTTTGTGTCTAGATTGACTGGAGGAGCTGTGATCACCTCAACTTTCTGAGTGAGCAAAGTGGAAGGTGTAAGCAAGAAAGGATCTTCAGGATCATTAGGTATAGATGTCAAAGGTCTGGCATTCATTACAGCTGATACTTCAGCCATGAAGGTTGTCAGAGTCTCATGTGTGAGTTTTGAAGTTCCCAAATGTAGAAACATTGAATCTAGGATTCTTCGAGCAATACCAATCATACGCTCCCAGGCACCTCCCATGTGAGAAGAGTGTGGGGGGTTAAATGTCCATGTACAACCCTGTTCTGAAAGGTATCTCTCTACACGTTCTGTGTCAAGGTTTGAAGTGATATTCAATTCTTTGCAAGCTCCAACAAAGTTGGTCCCTCTATCAGAGCGTATGTGTTTGACAGGGCCTCTAATAGAGATGAAACGTCTCAGGGCATTGATAAAGCTGGATGTGTCTAAGGACTCAGTTACTTCTATGTGTACAGCTCTAATGCACATACAAGTAAACATGACAGCCCAACGTTTGCTGTTGGCACTGCCTCCTCTGGTTTGTCGTGTGATGACAGCCCAAGGCCCAAACACATCAAGGCCGACGTTTGTGAAAGGGGGTTCTGTACTGAGTCGGTCTGCAGGAAGGTTTGCCATTTTCTGGGTTTGAAACATGCCACGAAGCTTGCGACAGGTGATACATTTGAAAATGGTTTTACTCACAAGTCTCTTGGCTCCCACTATCCAGAGTCCAGCTGCACGCAAGGCTCCTTCGGTGAACAAACGTCCTTGGTGTTTTATCTGTGTGTGGTAGAATTCCACAAGTAAAGACGCAACATGGTTGTTTGGTATTATGATAGGATTACTTTCACCACTATCAAGTCCTGCATTTGAAATACGTCCTCCAACTCTTAACAGTCCTTCATTGTCTATAAAGGGGTTGAGTTTCCTTAGAGGACAGTTCTTTGGAATGTTCTTGCGATTTTGAAGACATTCTAGTGTTACTGCATAAGTCTCTTGTTGGACACAGCGGATGATTACATTTTTTGCTTCTGTGAGTTCATCTACTGTATATGGTTTGTGGCAGTAATGCCAACCTTTGAAACAACTTGGTCTTGTAGGGGTACGTTTAAAGGATCTGGCTATGTGAACCAAGCAAGCAGTAGCTCTTTGTAAGGACTTCCAAGTGGAGAATTTGAGGAAGCGCTTGGATCCCAACAGTTGGTTAGAAATTGTTGTATGTAGTGTGGAAACCTGAGGACGGATATCTGAGTCAGATTCAGGTTCTAGCAGTACATATGTCTCCCTTACTGGAGTAGTAGGCGCTGACTTGTACAGGAAGGGTGGTCCTGTGAGCCATGTAGTGTCTTTGAGACGGGATGCTGGTACAGACCTTGTAGCATGATCTGCTGGGTTATGATCAGTTGAGACATAATGCCACTGGGTGGGCTGTGTCGACTTCCTGATTCTTAGGACTCTGTTGTGTACATAGACATAGAATCTCCTACTTTCGTTGTAAATGTAACCCAACACTACCTTGCTGTCTGTGTAAAACTCTGTGCCCTCGAGTTCTAGATCCATCTCAGATGTAATAAGTTCTGCTAGTTCTACTGCTAGTACAGCAGCACACAGCTCCAATCTTGGAATGGTGGTTTCAGGACATGGTGCTAGCTTGGCTTTGCCCATAACAAACCCAATTTGAACTTGGCCCTCGATGTCTATTGACTTGAGGTCCCAGTTGAGTCCTAGGCTGCGTTGCATAGGAAGGGAGTCTGTAGCTAAGTCCAGATCTTTGAAGTCGCTGGCATAATCTTGGGAAGGGAAGGCCTCCATGACGACCTTGTTGTTTGATGCTATCTTATGCAGTCTGAGATTTGAAGAGGCAAGCGTGCTTTGAGTCCTCTTGAGTAGACTTATTGCAGCTTCAGGTGAAGAAAGTGATTTCAGACCATCATCTACATAAAAGTCTCTTTCAATAAACTGTGTAACGTCTTTCTCACCTTCTTGGGCAGATAGCTTAAGTCCATAGATGGCAACAGCAGGAGATGGACTGTTACCAAAAACGTGCACTTTCATGCGGTATTCTGTAATGTTTTTAGTAGGGTCATTGTCTTTGAACCATAGGAATCTCAAGAAGTTCCTGTGTTCTTCCTTGACTTGGAAGCTGTGGAACATTTGCTGAATGTCTGCAACTATGGCAACTGCTTCTTTGCGGAATCTGATGAGAACACCAAGAAGTGTGTTGTTGAGATCTGGTCCCTTTAGGAGGACATCATTTAATGAGACCCCTTGATGCCGTGAGCTGGAGTCAAACACTACCCGGATTTTACCTGGCTTCTTGGGGTGGTAGACACCGAAGATTGGTAGGTACCAGCACTCTTCATTGTCTTTTAGAGGTGGGGCTATCTCAGCATGGTCATCCTCAAACATCTTACTCATGAATGAGAAGAAATGCCCTTTCATTTCTGTTTTTCTTTGAAAATTGGATCTGAGGGAAGAAAAGCGTTTCAAAGCTTGTTCTCTGTTGTTAGCAAGACGGGGTCTCTGCGCTTTGAAAGGCAGGGGTGCCACCCAGCTGTTTTCGTTGGTTTTGTAGAATCCCTGTCTCATTATCTCCAAGAAGATATGATCTTCAATAGATGGGCCAATTTTGTGATCTTCTTTAGTCCTTTGGAAAACTGAGCACCCTAAATGATCTCTGTCTTCATGACAAAGAAGATTAGCGGTGTAAGGGTTGGAATGAATTACACTGGCAGGCTTCTCTCTTACAAGGAATCTGTTGGTGCAAGGCTGAAATAGGGATGGACGCCCACCTTCTAGTGTCTTTGTAAAGAGAGAGTTCACGCTGGTTGGTTTGTGAACACTCCCTAGGCATACGTTGCCTATGATGACCCATCCTAGATCTAGCTTCTGGGCATAGGGGGAGTTGTGGGGACCATTGATTTGTTTTCTCACCTTGTGAACTCTGATGATGTCTCTCCCAAGGAGAAGCGCTATCTCGGCCTGGGGATCCAGTTCAGGGATGAGATGTGCTATGCCCTTCAAATGTCCATGATGAAGTGCCACCTCTGGTGTAGGGATCTCCTCTCTATCAGTTGGGAACTGATTGCACTCGATTAGAGTTGGCAGAGGCAGGGTTGTCTGACCATCAAAGGATTCGATTTGGTAACCAATGGCTCTTCTCCCAGTTTCTTCACTTACCCCTGTACAAGTCTTAAGTAAGTATGAAGAGCCGGCTTCCTTGATTTTGAAAGTGTCAAAGAAGGCTGAGCTGGCGAGTGATCTGTTGCTTTGATCGTCCAGGATCACGTATAGCTTCACTGCCTTTTCTCTGCGACCCGTGGGGTAAACTGTGACAAGACAAATCTTAGAGCAGGATTTGTTAGACAGACCTTCTCCACAGACTTGGGTGCACCGGGGTGTAACTACAGGAGGTACCGTGTCTTGTTGCTCCCCGCCGTGCTCGTCCACTGTGGGTGAGGGTGTAAGAGTCCATGGCGCTGGCCCTGGATGTAGAGCTGTGTTGTGCTCTGAGCTGTTGCACTCAGAGCAGTTGATGCTCACCTTACAGTCTTTCCCAAGGTGAGAAGTTGATGCGCAGCACCTGTAACAAAGTCTGTTTTCCTTGAGGAAGGTTCTGCGATCTTGGAGAGTCTTTTCTCTAAAACCTCTGCACTTTGACAACGAATGAGGCTTCTTGTGAAGAGGACACTCTCTGCTTGGATCCTGTGTTGGAGATACACTTGTTTTGCGTACCGCAACAGGTGCGTCTTTGAAGTTGCGGGTTAGAGCAGGCTTACTTGACCTAGGGTAAGCAGAGTCAGATGATGAGATGTCAAAACTAGGATCATTTTTAACCTTTGCTTGATAGCGAATGAAGTCCACAAAATAAGAGAATGGTGGGAAGGGGACGTTGTGCTTTTGCTTGTATTTGGAGCCTCGTGAAATCCAGGTTTCTTGAAGGCTGTAAGGTAGCTTTTGCACTATAGAGTTAACGCCACGGGCTGTGTCCAGAAAGGCAAGGCCTGGCAAGTCTCCTTCTGCTTTGGCTATTTGGAGTTCTGTCACTAGGTCACTCAATTCTCTTAGCTTCTGGTAGCCTTTGTTAGGAATCCTGGGAAAGTCATCTATTCTTTTAAAAAGAGAGTTTTCTATAACTTCTGGGGAACCGTAACATTCATCAACCCTTTCCCATATCATGCTCAGCCCTCTGCTTGGGTAATTAATGTTAATGTCTCTGATTCTCCTTGCATGCTCTGACGACTCATTCCCCAGCCAATTGACTAAGAGGTCGGCTTCTTCACTTGCATTTAGCTCAAGGTCTCTAGTTGCATTTCTGAAGGACGAACGCCATGCTCTATAACTTTCAGGGCGATCATTAAACTTTGCAAGTCCTCTTGCTAACAGTTCACGTCTTGCTAAGAACTTGAAGAAATCTGACATACCTTGATTGTTGTGTGAGTAGCCAGGGGGCGCTCTGTTGTGCCAGGAACTTGGTGGGTATTTGCGGTCATCAGAGATACAGTCGCTGTGTCTTTTAACCCGTCGTTCTTCATTTTCGATTTGGTCAACTGTGACGTAGTGTTTTGATAGCCTGGCTGCAGAATGTGCTGAAAACTGACTGAGTGCGGGTTTACTTTCTTGCTTGACGTAAGGCCTGTAAATGGCAGGGGTTGATTCCGCTCTCGGGGCTTTAAGTGGGCAGCTGTCTGGTTCGGCGTGTCGCCGCACATATTCTGAGGTACGCTCTGTACCGTCGTCAGGAACGGATTTTCTTTCAAGTACGTTGCTGAGCCGCTCACTGGTGGGCTTTGCAAGTTCTTCTAAGATGTCTGCCTCAGCCGCAGCAGCCGCTGACTCCTTCTCTGCAGCTAGTTCCTCCAATGCAGTTTCCATACGTAACTTTTCTAATTTAAGTTGCATTTCGGCTGCAGCTTTTATTTCTTTTTCGGCGAATGCAGCTTTTATTTTGGCCTCTTTTGCCGCAAAGTCAGCTTTTACTTTTGCAGATTCCGCCTTTGCGCGGGCAATGGCAATTGTTTCGCTTTTCACTGACCTCCTTGTGCTCGTGAAGTAAACTTCTGACCTTGTTGTGAAGTGCTCTGACTTTGTCTGTGACATGGTGTCCGGCTATATGGAAGCTGATAACACTGCTGTATTACTGGCGTTCTGTATGATAGCCGTGCTTAGAAGCCTTTGCTGCTGTTCTGTATGCCAGCCGTGCTTAGAAGCCTTCGTTTTACTGTTATGCCCCTCACTACACGTGACTGAGGTGTATTCGGGCACACTGTTAACTCCTCTCATACCAATGCATTCCAGTAGGCGCAGAATCCTTTTGAACTTTTATTGATACAAGATAGAGTAAAACTGTAACAGATACAGACAAAATGCAATTAACAAAGATCATATAATTAGTGCCATCCTATCTATCTAGCTGAAGATACAATTAGTAAACATACCGAAGATGGATCCGGATGGCTAACGTAGAGCTTAGCAGCAGATGTGTATGCTTCCATGGTAGGAAAAGATGAAAATGGTGGAGGAAGCTGATGCAAGGCCTGATGGGATTGAAAGTACGGAGGCTTTGATGTACCAAATCTAGCCAGCTATACTAAATGACTACATGAAATAGATATAGCGCAGTTATGCAAAATGGTCGCTAGATGGCAGCATAGAGCAATTTAATTAAATCAAAAGGGTAAATAGGAAAATCTCAAGCCTTATTAAAGAAGGCATGACAGTAAAAATGCATATAAAAGCAAAGGTGAAGGCCTTCAAAAAATACAAGGTTGAGGGATCATCCTCAGCATTCAGACTTTATAAAGAATGCAATAAGAAATGTAAGGGTGCAATTAGGATGGCTAAGATAGAACATGAAAGACACATAGCGGAGGAGAGCAAAAAAAATCCCAAGAAATTCTTTAAGTATGTAAACAGTAAAAAAGGGAGGACAGACCATATTGGCCCCATAAAGAATGAGGAAGGACATCTGGTTACAAAGGATGGGGAGATTGCAAAGGTATTGAATTTATTCTTCTCCTCAGTATTCACGAGTGAATCGGGGGGCTTCAGTAACCAAAACTGCAGTGTTTATCCTCATGACACAACACAGGAAGCACCTACATGGCTAACAGAGGACGGAATTAAAATTAGACTTGAGAAACTTAACATTAATAAATCACTGGGACCAGATGGCTTGCATCCGAGGGTACTTAGGGAACTCAGTCAGGTGATTGCCAGACCGTTGTTCCTAATTTTTACAGACAGTCTATTGACTGGAATGGTACCAGCTGATTGGAGAAAAGCCAATGTAGCACCAATATTTAAAAAGGGCCCAAAAAACATCCCTGGGTATTACAGACCAGTTAGCCTAACATCAATAGTATTTAAACTCTTGGAGGGGATGATAAGGGACTATATACAAGATTTTAGTAATAAGAATGATATCATTAGCAGTAATCAGCATGGATTCATGAAGAATTGTTCTTGCCAAACCAATCTATTAACCTTCTATAAGGAAGTGAGTTGCCATCTAGATAAAGGAAGGCCCGTAGACGTGGTGTATCTGGATTTTGCAAAAGCAATTTGACACAGTTCCCCATAAACGTTTACTGTACAAAATAAGGTCCGTTGGCATGGACCATAGGGTGAGTACATGGATTGAAAACTGGCTACAAGGGCGTGTTCAGAGGGTGGTGATAAATGGGGAGTACTCAGAATGGAAATCTTGCAAAAAGACCTGAACAAATTAATGGGGTGGGCGACTACATGGCAAATGAGGTTCAATGTAGAAAAATGTAAAATAATGCATTTGGGTGGCAAAAATATGAATTCAATCTATACACTGGGGGGAGAACCTCTGGGGGAATCTAGGATGGAAAAGGACCTGGGGGTCCTAGTAGATGATAGGCTCAGCAATGGCATTCAATGCCAAGCTGCTGCTAATAAAGCAAACAGAATATTGGCATGCATTAAAAGGGGGATCAACTCCAGAGATAGAACGATAATTCTCCCGCTCTACAAGACTCTGGTCCGGCCGCACCTGGAGTATGCTGTCCAGTTCTGGGCACCAGTCCTCAGGAGGGATGTACTGGAAATGGAGCGAGTACAAAGAAGGGCAACAAAGCTAATAAAGGGTCTGGAGGATCTTAGTTATGAGGAAAGGTTGTGAGCACTGAACTTATTCTCTCTGGAGAAGAGACGCTTGAGAGGGGATATGATTTCAATTTACAAATACTGTACTGGTGACCCCACAATAGGGATAAAACTTTTTCACAGAAGAGAGTTTAATAAGACTCGTGGCCACTCATTACAATTAGAAGAAAAGAGGTTTAACCTTAAACTACATAGAAGGTTCTTTACTGTAAGAGCGGCAAGGATGTGGAATTCCCTTCCACAGGCGGTGGTCTCAGCGGGGAGCATTGATAACCTCAAGAAACTATTAGATAATCACCTGAATGACCGCAACATACAGGGATATGTAATGAAATACTGACACATAATCACACACATAGGTTGGACTTGATGGACTTGTGTCTTTTTTTAACCTCACCTACTATGTAACTATGTAACTATGTAACATGTCTACCGCCCCAAATACCCAAAATCTATACAAGGAAAAGAGATAAATTATAAATAATAAAAGACTGCATCTATATGGGGAGTTGTGATACATGTTTGTGCTTCCGCATAGAATTACATAAATAAGACTCTTATCGCTATGGGTGGGTTGATGGATTCAATAATGTGGGTAAGGTACTAAATTAAGTCTCCAATATTGGTGTATATATAGGTTAACTTTATTGCTTTCACAAGGGATGAACAATCGACCGACTGATCCTTCTTGCAATCAACCGATCAATCTTTCCTGTGATTGACCGACCAATCCTCCCTTCGACCAAACCTTCCATTGATTGACCAATCCTTCCTCCCTTCGATCCTTCCTGCAATCGCTCAACCGATCCTTCCTTTGATGGATCAACCCTTCCTTTGATCGATCCTTTAATTATTTTTTCGATTGGCCAATCCTTCCTGCATTCGACTGATCTTTCCTTTGATCGATCCCTTGATCTTTCTTTCTATTGACAGATCCTTCCTGTGATTGATCGACTGGTCCTTCCTTACTTTAATCCTTCCTGTGATCAACTAACCGATCCTTCCTTTGAAAAATCCTTCCTTTTTTCGATTGATCCTTCCTTCGATTGATCCTTCCTTCCTATCTTTGTTCCTTCCTTCATTATTCTTGTGCTAGTAATTTTTTGCAATGCTATATATCTTATTCTATATAGTATAATGCCTGGTTGATCCTGCCTATTCCTGTGTTCCTGTCTCGCTGTAGCATCTGTATGTCCCTTTCTTCCCCTCCCTTCCTGTCATTTCCATGGTCTGTGTGAAGCCAATCCTCTCTTCCCGCTCCCCTCCTAAAACTGAAACTAACAGCAGATAAATTTGAGCCCATCCCACTGGAGTCCCTCTGCTTGGGAGTAAGACCTGAAAAAAATGCACAGAAGCACTGCTGGTAAAAAGATATTTATAGATAGATAGATTATATTGCTAAAAAACAAACACACTGCCATTACTATTGCCCCTTAAGAGAACCTATAATGGGAGTTTATTGCAGATATTTTACAACCACTTTAATGTATACAGCCATGTGAGCAATGGTACCAACCAGAGTTGCTCTTTGCCCCCCTTGTGTTTAACTGTAGAACAAGGAAAGATACCCCCTAAATGGGACTTTGACAGACCACCAACTCTATGATAAAAAATGTCTTTAATGATATAGAATAAAAAGATGTAACAGCATCTACACAATACATAAATGCATTGCATAAAAAACGGAACAAAAAATGTACAAATACAGATCATAATATCATATGTACTCTCCAAGGGGTGGTGTACCCTGGGTATCAGGAAAAGTCCAGGCAGGATAAAAAAGAGGATCTTAAGAAACAATAGGAGTAGAATATGTGAAGATTGAAGGCAATTTACTGATTTAAATATGTCCCAAATGGCAAGAGAATGTTTAGTAACTGGATTAATGAGAGGATCGCAACCATAATCGATTGGATATAGATAATGGATCACAATCTATAGATTCCAGAGCTACCCAGAGAAGTAATTTCATTGGTTGCATGCTATTTAGGTATTTGTGTATATAGATGGATAAATTAGGAAATCCAAGGCAGCCTTTAATTTTTGGAAGGTAGAGGGTATGCTTAGGTAAACAGGGTTTTGAAGAGCCCAAAACAAAAGCTATCATTTTGCACTGCAATATTCATAAAAAGTATTCTGGAACAGAAATGGGCAGATCGTTGTTTTTCTAGTCGAGCTGATGAGCTCTGGTTTGGAGTTTGGTATGCCTATAGTTATATTCAATGCGTTGCTATTTTTTATTTATTGATGAATCTTAGTTCAATATACAGTTTAATACAGAGTGTTGATTGAGAGATCATATTTCCTATTCCTTGTCTACAGAATACTGTAAAGTACAACAAAATAATTCTACTTTGCACCAGAATGTTGATGTTTTTACAAATTTCTTCTCCAAATAAACAGGAAGGACGAAGAATGTTGTTAGGTGTTCTTGTGGGTTAGAGACAAATCCAGGGACACATAAAAATAGACAACCAAGAAATTTAGTGTTTATTAAAAAAAGATACAATAAACAGGTCATGCTGCACATAAAAAGTAAATCAAGACTGGGTGTTCAATGTTCCATAATCATTAACAAAATTACTGTTTGGTATACATTCATCTGATATAAAATAGTAATTAATTGATTAGGTTGAGGCACTATTAAAACTCCAGTCAAACATCCAGTACAGAAAGGACCCACAAAGCTGCTTAGTCACAATTAAAATTAATGGCTCAATCAAAATGCATGAATAAGTAGGTCAAGCAACCCTCCTACCTGTAAGGAATATTCAATGTACTGTACTTAAAATGATAATGATTTGAAAAGAAGGCAGCAGGTGGTGGTGGGGGGGGGGTAATGCATAAAAAAAAACAGTCCTAAAAAAGGTTGTACAGTAATGCCCCTACACACGGTCGGATTTTCAGACGGAAAATGTGTGATTGGACTTTGTTGTTGGAAATTCCGACCGTGTGTGGGCTCCATCGGACATTTTCCATCGGATTTTCCGACACACAAAGTTTGAGAGCAGAATATAAAATTTTCCAACAACAAAATCCGTTGTCGGAAATTCCAATCGTGTGTACACAAATCCGATGGACAAAGTGCCACGCATGCTCAGAATAAATAAATAGATGAAAGCTATTGGCCACTGCCCCATTTATAGTCCCGACGTACGTGCTTTACGTCACCCCGTTTATAACGATCGGATTTTCCGACAACTTTGTGTGACCGTGTGTATGCAAGACAAGTTTGAGCCAACATCCGTCTGAAAAAATCCTAGAATTTTGTTGTCGGAATGTCCGAACAAAGTCCGACCATGTGTACGGGGCATATGAGTGACAAATGCAAAAAGAGTAATCACTGATATAATAAGTGTCTCCAAAAATGTGCAGGATACAGATGCTGCAAATATTGTTGTTTCCGGTGACTAATTATCAGTTGAATTGGTTACTATCTCTAGTAAACAATTTCCCTTGAACCCAATAATAAAATAATAAACAGAAACTCAAGTATGGAAAAGCAAAGCTAATCAGATTCAATCTAGAAACAGGTGCACAAGTGAATGGGATACTTTGAGAATAGCATTTCAATAGAAAAAAGGCTTCAAGAACCAGCTGTAAACCTAATAGATACGGTGTTGAGAAAAATTAAATGTAAAAGGAATTTGCACATTTGCTCATACCCTTAAATTGATAAAAAAAATAAAAAATAACATGCTGGACTCACATCTAATAGGGATGGTATTGCCTGTAGCACAGTGGTCATCAACCCCTGTTCTCAGGGCCCACTAAAAGGCCAGGTTTGCAAGATAACTGAAATACATCACAGGTGATATCATTTGCTGCTCAGTAATCACAGTATTCTAGTCTGCATCTCCCCAAGGTAATACATAAAACCTGGCCTGTTAGTGGGCCCTGAGGACAGGGTTGATGACCACTGCTGTAGGAGACTGCCAAGATGCACACTGAATAAGCAGAATGTTTATTTGACCATTACATATTTGTTAGACATCTTAGAAATAATCTCCCTCTCCCTGCTGCTCTTGCTATCTCTCTTCCTACATATGCTTTCAACCTGCAGCCACCATCACTCAAACTCTCTCTCTTCCTGCAGAACATTGGTTGTTGAGCAACAGGCCCTGCACTGCTAGAAATGCCTTCTCTACTCCCATTGGTTATGGAGGCACTCCCCTCAGGTGGGGTCCTCATTGAAAGGCAGAGGGTCAGCTCTGTCTGCTTGCCACAGCTCTGGACTTGTGAGTTAGCTTCCTGGGTAATGTACCTTGCGCCTTGCATTGTTCCTGGATGTCCCCTGCTACTAACTTTTGTATGGATAACAGATACACTATTGATTGCCACCTGCCCTAAATTTTTGCTTGATTATGGAATTCACTACTGATTACTACCTGCCTTGACCCTTGGCCTTACAATTCTCCTCCTGGTTCATGGTGAATTATAAGCACATGTTTATTGTTTCTGTGCAGTGTAATTTGTGTTGTATCATGAATTTTTAGACTGGGTCTTGCTATTTTGATGGCAGAATATATAAGTACCGTATATACTCGAGTATAAGTCGTCCCGAGTATAAGTCGAGGCCCCTAATTTACCACAAAAAACTGGGTAAAATTTATTGACCCGAGTATAAGACGAGGGTGAGAAATGCAGAGGGTCAACAATGCCCATCTGCAGCTGCATGCCTCCCTGTGTCCTGTGCAGCCTACCTGTACCCTGTGCATGTGTCCTGTACATGTGTGTGTGTCCTGTACATGTGTGTCCTGTACATGTGTGTCCTGTACATGTGTGTCCTGTGTCCTGTACATGTTCTGTGTCCTGTACATGTCCTGTGTGCCTGTGTCTTGTGTGCATGTGCAGCCTACCTGTGTCCTGTGCAGCCTCCCTGTGGCGATCTCCAGCCTCCCTGTGGCGATCTCCATCCTCTCTGTGGCGATCTCCATCCTCAAGCGGCGGCCGGCGTGTGATGATAGTGTTCGGCGGCCATTCCACAGTTCAAAAGCCGTGCCTCCTCCTCGTCTGTGGTAGGCTGACCGCTGACTGCCTATCACGGACATTCTCTCATTCTCATACCACGGACGAGGATGAGAGAATGTCCGTGATAGGCTGTACACTGACAGCTGTTCAGCCTATCACAGACGAGCAGGAGGCGCGGCTTTTGAAAGCTGCAATAGCCGCCGAACACTATCATCACATGCCGGCCGCCGTCTGCCTGCATGACATGCTGATCATGCAGACAGATGGCGGTGACTCGAGTATAAGTCGAAGGGACACTTTCAGCCCAAAAAAATGGGCTGAAAAATTCGACTTATACTCGAGTATATACGGTATACTGTATATTATCACTAGTATACTGGGAATACAATAAGCATAAAGTTTAAAAACCGATAATACTCAAATTACTAGTTGCATATATAAACTACTCAAGACAGTTACTTGTTTACATGGACAACTACTATTAAAATGCATGCCCACTATGTAGAAAATAACAGTTAACTTGGAAAGAAAAATAACTAGCAAAGTGTGTATGCATGTCTAACACCTACAATAAGATTGTATTTATCCTCTTTCTACTGTGATGATGACTTATGTATTGGACTGTTCTATTTTGTAAAAGGTTAACTGGTTTAATGAATCTTCTACCAGTAAAACTGTATAACCAAGCACCCTAGTGCTAGAAGTTCTCTTAGTCATGTAACAATAGGCAGCCATTTGTTTTTGATCTCCTGACAGCCCTCTGGCTTTTTATTATACAACTTCTAGGTTTTTATTGATGTCTGTTACTGAACAAAATTGCACATTATGCTTACTTCATAAAGAGATGTAGACTATAACTTCCCGAAATTCTGATTTAATACTATATTGCGGTGTGTTTAGCTTTTAATAATTATGGATGAATCCCTAATAAGCTAAAAGAGCAGGCACAATTGCTGTTTTCAAAAGACTCTTCAAAATATGGTGCCATGCTAAGAATGACTGCTTAACATAACCAAGAGTTATTTAGAAACACTGCTCTACAAAATGTTGTAAATGAGGCATTATTGTATACCATATATTTGACACATATACTTGCTGTTTAGCATCTGTTTATCTCCCACTCTTTCATTTTTTACATTTAGAACAGACAGGCATTTCAGAAAATTGGTGTTCATAAGTCCAGACATGAGATCTTCGTTTACACCTATGATTCAAATTAGGCCTTTTTATTTACTGTATGTCTGTGTTGCTGATGGGGAATTTACTTAATTTGCTGTCTGGTGAAAAGATTGTACAGGAGATAGTGTGTAACAGAGAAAATCTTTTTAATGGAGTAATTTAACATTTTATAAATTATGGAAATATTTGGGTAAATAGACACAAAATATAGCAGTGCAGCGCTCAATATAACTCAAACATATACACATAAAATGTACATATATAAAATGTATGAGGCAATGTCCCAAAGTATCTTAATCCAAGGAGATGAATAGCTGCCCACTTGTAGAAAGGAAATCCCTCAGTTGGTAAGAAAGGGTGCAGTGATAGGATAAATGTGTATTCGTGTATCACCACCACTGTGAACCTCCACCAAGGGTCTAGGCTGCTCACCTTATTAAGTGGACCCTCTGCGCTAACAGCAAGGTCACTCATGCATTCCCTTCCACAGGGTTAAATATGAAGACGGAGGTCCACTTGCAGTATCCCAAGATCAATCTCATCGGTAGATATATGTCATGTTAAAACAAAAATAACAAGACATAGTGCTCTCCATACGAAAATATAAAATTTATTGTATAAAACAAATGTTACTCACAAGGAAAGCACTGATTCTCAGTGCAGGAGTATACAGCATAAAAACGAACCAGATGCGTATTGTCCGTATGGACTTCCTCAGCGAAACCAGATTCGCTGAGGAAGTCCATACGGATGATAGGCGTGCAAGGGGCTTTGTGACGTCAGTACAGCCACCCATCTGGTTCTTTTTTATGCTGTATACTCCTGCACTGGGAATCAGTGTTATCCTTGTGAGTAACATTTGTTTTATACAATACATTTTATATTTTCGTATGGAGAGCACTATGTCCTGTTATTTTTGTTTTAACATGACATACATCTACCGATGAGATTGATCTTGGGATACTGCAAGTGGACCCCCGTCTTCATATTTAACCTTGTGGAAGGGAATGCATGAGTGACCTTGCTGTTAGCGCAGAGGGTCCACTCAATAAGGTGAGCAGCCTAGACCCTTGGTGGAGGTTCACAGTGGTGGTGATACACGAATACACATTTATCCTATCACTGCACCCTTTCTTACCAACTGAGGGATTTCCTTTCTACAAGTGGGCAGCTATTCGTCTCTTTGGATTAAGATACTTTGGGACTTTGCCTCATACGTTTTATATATGTACATTTTATGTGTATATGTTTGACTTATATTGAGCGCTGCACTGCTATATTTTGTGAATTTTCGTTTAGGTTTTGTATATTGGCCTACGGTGTTCAGCTACTGAGTTTATATCAATCAGGTTTTGCGCTGTCTGTTCTTTCTGCTTAGTATGAGCCAAATAGAACAAAATGCTACTTTTTAAAAAAATTAATTAGCTATAGAAACAATACGAGTGACATTTAATTACATCTAGACTGCTATAGGTTTTACATAGCATTAAATTCTCTATTTATAATGTAAAGATTACAGAACAGAGTTCAAAAACTGTTGTTGAATTTTAAAAGTAGGAATAAAAATCATCAGAGGATAATAGATTGTTTGTAACATTGGGTTTTGAATGATATATTGAGTTGTCATTGCGTTCAATCCACTATACTGTAGAATAGTTTTTTGCAGTTGCAACTTTTATCTTTCTTGTAAGTAGGTGTTACCGTGTAGATATAAAAATGCATGTTGATAAGTTAATAATGAAAAGTATCAAAATATAATTTGGGTGTTTTTATAAAAATGTTTTGTTTTTTTTTCAATTCTAAGTGATAAGTAACATATTACTAAGTACACTGAAAAACAAATACATAGAGTAAAAAAAACACATCCAGTAACCAGACTATTTATTATATAGCTCATAGAAATTCCAAACGTATTTTTATATCATCATTGCTGCCAAAAGTAAAGTTACTAACCCAGAAAGATAGGTGAAGGATGGCTATGCATAATTAAGCAGCAAGTATTTGTTAGATAATGGCCCAAATGCTGAATATATATTTTCTGCATAGGCATACACATGAAAACTTATATCTCATGCTAATAGAACATCTTGTGCCCCTGGGTTGGACTCACAATAGAGTGCGGCAGGGAATGGACATTATACAATAATTGACAATTTCCAGTTCAGCTGAGTGTTCTGGTAAATTTGGAATGTGTTGTAATCTATTACCTACATGAATGCTTATCATTAGAAGCTGTTAAAGAACTGAGAATTTGACAGCCAAGAATTGTATACTGTATGTATGAGCACAAGTTAAACACTTTGATTGTAGTCCTAACTGTAGATGATATTGAGACATTCTTTGACAATGACATTAACAGTCAAATATTTTTTATTACAGACATACTGTATATTCATACAATAATATATGTGGATATAAAAACTAAAAACAAAAAAATAATCTAAGTTTGGTCTACATATACAATAAACATAATGTTGTTATTTCTATAAATTCATGAAATGAATAAACATAGCTCTCCACAAAGACAAGATCCATCATCCAAACACCTTTATTGGCAACAATAAAAATGGATTGTTAATATAGGATGGTACACAAGGTTTCAGTCTCTTAAAATTTTAATATGAACAACATAGTATATTTTTATTACAGTCCTTCTTAATTCTCCTGCTAAAAAAAATACTGAACTTTATAATGTCCAGGAAGTAAACAAGTGTACTCTCTGCAGTCAGTAAACGATTGTTAAAAATTATAACCTACAGTGATATACTGACAGTTTAATTTTTTCACTATACAGTACTTGAAATTATTGCTGATGTCAAAATATAATCCCAGGTATTAAATTTGGGATAAGCAAACCAAAAAAAGTTTAGTTCACTGGAAAATCTGCAAAATCAGCTGGAAGTCCGCAAACCCCAAATATATTGCCAAACCCTATTAAGGTCTCTAGGTGCCATATCTTGATATTGTCTGGCTTTTTTCATGGCTAATTTGTAAGCTATTATTTAAAAAAGTGCATGGGAAACTTGGCACTGCCACAGCAGACCTGTACCATCCAAAAAAAAATTCAAAAATATAATTTAGCAGGGAGAGGATATTATAATATAGCTTAAAGGGCAACACTAAAAATATACAAATCCTTTGGATAACGTGCTTGAGGATGCCTTAAAGCTGTATGTGAGATTACGGAACCACAGAAGGTAACCCTTCAAATTTTAATAAAAGGGGACACATAACAATAATAATAATTATAATAATAATAATTTTTATTTATGATGCCCTTTTCATCAAAAGATCTCAAAGAGCTACAGATTAAAAAAAAAAATGAGCAATTTATATAATGAAACAAAAAACTAAACTGAACAAATGGCTTTGCTAAACAGAAATGTCTTAAGACCTTTTTTAAAACAATCAGTAGATTGAGGAGCCCTTAAGGTGTCAGGTAGGGCATTCCACAAGCGCAGGACAGCTGCACGAAAGGCCCTATCTCCCATTATCCTGAGTCTAGTTCTCGGTATATGAAGAAGGTTTGAGTGATTGGAGCGGAGGGGACATGTTGTGTTTTGTATTTTGAGAAGTTCTTTAAGATAGAGGGGGGCATGACCATAGATACATTGGTGTGTGAGGATAGAAACCTTGTACTCAATCCTGGTGGATACAGGAAGCCAGTGGAGAGACTGAAGAATGGGGGTAATGTGCCCATGTTTCCACACTCTCATCAGGATCCTTACATACAGAGTCACATACAGGCTTTAGAGTGAGGCTCAATGGACAAGCAATGGACAAGCTTTAGGAAACACTTGGCCAGAAATGAAGGTTACCTCACAATCACCCCTTTACAAACCATTCAGACCTACCCTGTTTCCCTGAAAATAAGACCTAGCGTGATTGTCAGTGATGGCTGCAATATAAGCCTTACCCCCCAAATAAGCCCTACCCTGTTTGCCCGAAAATAAGCCCTACCCTGAAACTAAGACCTACAAGGATTTTAACTAGGGCTTATTTGGGGGGGTAGGGCTTATATTGCAGCCATCACCGACAATCATGCTAGGTCTTATTTTCGGGGAAACAGGGTACCTTGACTCAATAGTGGGTGTGCTTTAGCATGGTGAAGACAAGATGGTACCAATTCCTTCTCCGCAGTTATCTTCCTGGCCCACACCAGCATGCAGATAGTGTGGATGGCAGGGATCACTTCATCGGCAACCCTCTCCCTGAGGACTGCACAGACTTCTACTAAGGAGGTAAACTATATGGACATGAGGGAAAAATGGACTGTACATCTGCCAGGATCGGCATCAGAGTACATAGATCCAGCACTCTTTTTGACACAGCCCCCAACTGATGCTTTAACCCCTGCTTTGGTACAGCATCAAGCTGGGTCACAGACCTCAGCAGATGGAACTGTATGTAGGTGTCCATCCAGCTTTCTCCTTGTTGCTGCTCTGGTGTGCCCCCTCCAACTTTTACCATATGCACATGGCTCAAGCTCTAGGTCTGTACCATGAGATGCAAGCATCCACTCCCCTAGAGCAGAAAAGCAAAGATATCCCTCTCCTCAGGGAAAAGCTGGTCTTAATGTCTATACTCTGGGCATTCTTGCCACAACCCTGTAAATGGATCAGTCTCCTCTCTTTTATCCTAGTGGGTAATATAGACCCTGGGAACCAACATTGTCTTATGAGCAAAATTCACGTAATCTACAATCCTCTAGAGGGTTAAATTCAGGGAATTTCCCCACTCACCAACCCTGCCTTTCCAGCCCTTCCTGTCTTATTTTGCTTCTGCATCAGAAGATCTTTTCTCCTGGAAAGATTATATCATATCTATTTCCACAAAAGAGAACTTTTGCCTGCTGGTTCAGGAAGTGTTGAATTGTGAGCAAGCTGACTCACTGGAGAAGGAGCTCAAATGCACCAAAAAGCCAATCAGCTTCAAAGCTGAACCTCAAATCAACATCTTGTCATTAGAGATATGTAAAGACACCTGAAGGGTCTTGATAACAGAAGCCAACTAAATAATATTAAAGCAAAAAAACTCACTGACGTTTGCTTTTAGATATTTATTTATTTTATCTATCAAGACTAAGAAGGCAGGGGTAGCCATCCTTATTAAGACAGGTTATCTTTACTTTCTCAGGCTGACCTCTCCTTGCTATAGTGGGCCATGATTAAACCCATGGTGCTGTCCGATCATAACCCTATTATGGTAACATTACTGTTTCTCGTGCTTAATGCTACCTTTCTTAAGGACCCCATTGCCGTACAACACTTCAATTTTTGCATCCATGACTTATTTTTACAGAATGATGTTACAGCTACTTCACATCTCAACCAATGGCAGAGTTGACCCTTTTCCATCACATACGTTCCTTTTTCAGTGTCTCTGACAGGGTAATGCTACATCATTGAATTGGTTAGGGTCCATGCACAATGGCTTAAAAATCGCTGCTTCTACAGGAGTTTTGTGTTTTGCCTGTAGAAGCAGCTCAATGCTATTCTATGTATCCATGCACATTAGGACGATTAGAGGCATATTTTAAGCGTAATGTTTAGAGACAGGAAAAAAAACTTCTGCTTTGTGTTTCTGATTGTAGTTTGCTGGCAGAAAAAAAATGCAAAACTCTCCTAAACTGTGTACAAAAAACACTTTATATGAGCATTTATTTATTTCAAAGGAACTGCCGTTTTTTAAGCCCAGTGTGCACGGAACCTTAATCATTGTTTTATGCATACCTGTGCTACTTATTGTGTTTATGGTCATAACCTTGCGTCTGGAACTGTTGTTTATACAGGTTTTATTATCTATGTTCACTTGTCATTTAACTTCTCCCTTGGATTAAATTGCTGTTTCTTTCTTTTTTCAATAAATTACTTATGGAGAAAAAAAAGGCAATCTGCTCACTCACCAGTTCCTTTTTCAGATCCCAAAGGCCACTATACATTCTCTGCAGAAAATGACAGTCCACAGACATCCACTGACATCACATATTTACTTTCCTAATGTCAATCAAAACACCTTTTTGTCTATGGTGTACTATTGACTCTTCAGAACTGAATATCAATATTTGTTAATTAGGGGGACTATAATTTGCCATACTCTACTACATTATAAAAACAGTAGGCCACTGTAAAGCCCAGCCTTGTACAGATAAACAGTCTTAATTGTTTCACCAGCTCTCTAGAAAAAGTATGCACTTTTTGATGCGTGGTGTGTGGAACATCCAGCAGACAAACAATACACCCACTATTCTCACCCTCATCAGACCCGCTCTCACATTGATTACGTCTTTGTGAATGCTCCCACACTACAGGCATACACAGATTCTAATGCCCCGTACACACGGTCGGATTTTCCGACGGAAAATGTGTGATAGAACCTTGTTGTCAGAAATTCCTACCGTGTGTAGGCTCCATCACACATTTTCCATCGGATTTTCTGACACACAAAGTTTGAGAGCAGGATATAAAATTTTCCGACAACAAAATCCGTTGTCGGAAATTCCGATCGTGTGTACACAAATCCGACGGACAAAGTGCCACGCATGCTCAGAATAAATAAAGAGATGAAAGCTATTGGCCACTGCCCCGTTTATAGTCCCGACGTACGTGTTTTACGTCACCGCGTTCAGAATGATCGCATTTTCCGACAACTTTGTGTGACCGTGTATGCAAGACAAGTTTGAGCCAACATCCGTCAGAAAAAATCCTAGGATTATGTTGTTGGAATGTCCGAACAAAGTCTGACCGTGTGTACGGGGCATAAGAGTTCACCCATATCATGGTCAGACCATTCTCCTATTCTCCTTACAGTGTTGCTAAAGTATAACATCCTGAAAACATGTCCCTGGCAATTTAATGATCTTCTCCTCAAACATGAGCCACCCTAGATGGATGAATCCTCTTTGAAACAGTACTTTGTAGAAAATGCAACCCCCGCTGTATCCCACAATACTCTCTGGGCAGCTCACAAGACAGTAATCAGAGGACAGTGTATAACCGTCTCATCAGCACAAACAGTTTTATCACGCAATGGGGGTTATTTACGAAAGGCAAATCCACTTTGCACTACAAGTGTACTGCAAGTGCACTTGAAACTGCACTTGGAAGTGCAGATGCTGTAAATCTGAGGGGTAGATCTGAAATGAGGGGAAGCTCTGCTGATTTTATCATCCAATCATGTGCAAGCTAAAATGCTTTTTTTTAAAATTTTCCTTGCATGTCCCCTTATGTCATGTCATGTCATGCCATGCCATGCAATGCCATGCAATGCTATGTTGTGTTATGTTATAACACATGGAATTTGGTAATATGGATCATCATGTCATGTTATGGATGCATGGCCATGTCATGACATGCCATGTTATGTTATGTCATGTTATGTTATGTTATGTTATGTTATGTTATGTTATGTTATGACACATGGAATTTGGTGATATGGATGGATGGATGTGGATTTGGTGAATTTTGAGTGTTGGGATGGTTGTAGAGGCAATGGAAAGTAGGAACTGGCAGGTCTTTGTCCTTGTGGGCTGTGTGGATGCAGGGTGGGCAGAGTGGCTTTGGTGTTTGAAGGGGGTGACTACATTATGGTCTGGTGACTTGTGAGATTGGGGTTGGTTATGTGTGGGGTAAGATGGTGTAGTATGCCTGGGTTATACATGTATAACTTTGGGATGTGTTAAGTAGATGGGACTGGGTGGATTGGATGAGGGGGTGGGGGATGTGTATGATGGATGTGATTGGGGTTTGAATGAGTGGATGACTGGAGCAATTGAGGTGGGAGGTATGAGGTGGATGAAATTCGGTGGATGGGAAGGGGTGGCTGGAGTACTTTGAGGGGGGTATGTATTTTAGGACAGGTGTGACTGGTATGATTGGGGTGCATGGGCTTTATAAGGGGCTGTCATGTCTCACCATTACCTTGTCTCCTATAGGTGAGAGGAACCACCAGACAGAGTGGTCCAAGCTGCCATAATACTGTTCTGATCATGCATACAATAATGCAATTTGAAGCATATATTAAGTTGAGATTGAGAATATAACTTCTACTGCTCCTCGATTAGTCCTCACTCATCCAGTGCTCTTATGTAGATCCTCCTAATAGATTATTTTTGTTTAAGCATGTACATTTTTGTAGCAATGGTGGCTTACTCCTCACTGCTATTTTTCTTTAGCCGCTCCTGTCGTTGCCCCTGCACTTGCCCCAGGGGGTTTTAGTGGTGGAGAGACTTTTCCCCCGATCATGGGTTGGTAGATTGATATCAAAGGGAACAAGATTTTCTCCAAGAATTGTGCAACGGGCATGAAGATGGAGTCTCTGCCAGAGACAATGGGATGTCCTGGAGGAGCATGAGAATCCTTGTGTATTTTGGGGAGTGTGTACAATACAGGGATTTTTGTACAAGTGGGTAATGAAAATCTTGATTGATCTCTAATACTCTCCTTAAGTGCTTCTTCCACAATAGCTTTCAATTTTTTCTGAATGCTCGATGTAGGACATCATATTAACCTTTTGTACACTTGTTTGTCTTCTAATTGCGGAATGATCTCTTTCTCATATAAAACTGTCCATAATAACCGCAGATCCACCCTTATCTGCTTGTTTCAGCACAATATGATCTCATGACCTAAGATGTTTTAAAGCTCTTTTTTCCACATGACAAAGGTTATTAGGTACATGGTCCCAATAGTCTATTTTTGACACAAAAGACTGAACATCTCTCAATACTTCTTTTACTTCTTTTACAAAAGTTTCAACAGGTGCAACAGGTGCATAAGTTGTAGGAGGTACTGTTTTAGATTTAGTTATTAATCCTAATGACTTGTTATCTATCTCCCCTCAGGAATATCAATGTTCAAACTCGGCTTGTGTAAAAAATGTATCTTCCACATAATGTTCCTGAATAGTCTATATAGATCCTGATAAAGAAGGAATCTATTTAGATGACTCTTGGGACAAAAAGATAGCCCCCTGCCTCTTTTGAAGATAGGACTCTCGCAGATATATTGTGGACTAAGTCTCCCAATAACGATGTTGGTTGGCTTGTGTGTTGCGACGATGCTCCAAAATAGGAGCATCCTCCCTGTTGTTGTAAGATTGAGTTTGCATGCAGGTGGAACCCCGACGCTGGGTCCATCCTAAAAAACCATCAGAGGAAGAATCCATATCCGAAACACCAGCTGATGATCTGCCCAATCCATTTCTTCTTGTCTGACTGACATCGGGATTACCTCGTCGAGTGTATGGTTGGGGCCATCTGTACACTTGATTGCTTTGGTAGTCCTCGTTGTCATGATTAAATTTACTTCTATTTTGTGTCTCTAATTCCAATCGGTATTTAGAGATGTTCAAATTCAGTGTTTCTTTCAGTTTATTGAACTCCTCAGTCATCACAGCAGTGCTCAAATCCTGTTCAAATCGCTTCACTTGTGTGGAAACCCCACTTAACTCTTTGTCTATATGAGAAATTACCAAGGTGATCAAATTAAATGAGCATTTGTTGAGGATTTGCATAAAGGTGTTTTTATATTCCTCATTATTGCTAAATAATGTGGGTGTAAGTCTCACGCATAAACCCCTGGGAATATGTTGTACTCGATGGTATTCAGCCAAAGTAGGTCCATGTAATTCCAGTGATACCTGTCTCCTCTGTAGTTTCTACCATGTACAAGTATTGTGAAGCTGGGTGTTTCCAATCAAAAAATCTGTTGATCCATCTACCTGGGACACAATCTGTGCGGATTCTTCCTTTGCAAATGAAAAAGTACTTCCCAAATGGGTTTCCATCTGATAGAAAGTGTTATACTCACACTGGAGCTTCTATATACTTGTGAGGTGAATCACTTCTGGGTGAACAAGGTAGACCGCATCGATGGTGGGCTCCTATTCATCCACCTTCAATGGCTATCAATAAAGAAGGATACAATCTCCAGATGCAATATCGTTTTACTTCCAAATAGAGTTCAATTACATTGAACCTGTGCATTTATACTATTTTGAAAAGAAATACATCTATATGAATGAATTATTTTGCACACATTGCGTCACATGGTGGTGCTATATAGATGATATATTTGCGGTGTGGCTGGGTGACATTGGAACCCTAAGATCCTTTAATGAGATGTTGAATGATTGCAGTCCAGATATACAATTTAGTTTGTGTCGGTGGCAAGTTGGTTTCCTAGATACCACAATTTACATTGAGAGTGGGTGGATTGAGTCTGACTTGTTTGTAAAACCAACAAATAGGAATCAGTTGCTAAAATTTAACAGCTTCCATCCCCCTCATGCTTTCAAATCAATAGACCGTAGCCAATAGACAGAAGCCAATTCTGCTAGTAAAAATTCTTCAGTAAAATGGATTGTCAGTAATAATGAGGATCAATGAGATGTGTCAAATATTCAGAGATCCTAATTACCCTAATGCCGCGTACACACGACCTGACTTTACGGCATACTTGGTTTGGCAGACCGGAGTCCGTCAGACAATTCGATCGTGTGTGGGCTCCAGCGGACTTTTTTCCCCAAAAGTTCGATGGACCTAGAAATGAAACATGTTTCAAATCTTTTCGACGGACTCGAGTCCGGTCGAAAAGTACGCTCGTCTGTATGCTAGTCCGACAGACAAAAAACAACGCTATGGCAGCTATTGGCTACTGGCTATGAACTTCCTTGTTTTAGTCCGGTCGTACCTTATCACGTACAAATCCCTCGGACTTTGGTTGATCGTGTGTAGGCAAGTCCATTCATTCTGCCGTAAAGTCCGCTCGTGTGTACGCAGCATAAGAGTATCATCCAACAGGAATTAAGAAAAGTTGATCAGACACAGCAACATCATATGCCACACAGATGGACAGATCGGGCCAAACAGTTGCCATTTGTAATGCAATACCATAGTTATAGTGAAGACATTTTTAGGATAATTAAAAAACATTGGTCACTGTTACAGAGATCATTTCCATTAGGTCCCTATGGAAGCTTTCCGTAGAAACAAAACATTACATGATATACTGGTGCATTCAGATTTGAGAGTAAAAAAGACAGGAAGCAATAATGACTTTCTTAGGCAGCAAAAGAAATGGTTATTTTCCATGTTTAAACTGTAATTACTGCAACCTATTAAGTAAGGGTGAATTTTTTAAAATGGTCATAATCATAATATCAAAGGGTTACTGACCTGTCAATCGTCATATGTGGTATATGTGTTGACATGTCACTGCAATCTATCTATGTGGGTGAGACCACACAAAATATTAAAGATCGGATTTCTCAACATCACAGTTCCATTTGTGCAAAACAATCAGGTCTCCCAGTACCCAAGCACTTTATGGAGTATGGACACTGGGATTCAGATCTTAAATCTATAGTTTTTGAAAAAATACTGATGGACAGATGAGGGGGTGACAGAATACTTAGGTTGAAACAGAGGGAGGTATGGTGGATTCACCAGTTAAATTCTTTACATGTCCAAAGGTTTAAAAAGGGATTATGATTTATATTTGTTTTTATGAATGTAATTATCATAATCTAATATACCTCATTTGTTCTCTTTTAGGGCACGATTTGTTCCAGCAATGAATTATGACATTGAACCACCAATCACATGTGACTTACCTATTTTTTGGACAGTTTGAAATGGATTATGTATTGTATTGCCATGTATTTAGGTTGTATTGCTATCCTTTTAGTAGTAATTATGGGCCCATCAGTCGGATATAACTAAAGGGTTAACTTAATGATCATTTGCTAATTGGGTTTCACAATTGTGGATCACTCCCTGTGTGGGTATTTAAAATGGATTTGTGCACAATATATTCGCTGACAGCTTGATGAAGAGCAGGGATGCTTGAAACTGTACAGTTGCTGCCAATACACTGCATGTATGTAAATACCGTATATATACAGTGGGGACGGAAAGTATTCAGACCCCCTTAAATGTTTCACTCTTTGTTATATTGCAGCCATTTGCTAAAATCATTTAAGTTCATTTTTTTTTACTTATTAATGTACACACAGCACCCCATATTGACAGAAAAACACAGAATTGTTAACATTTTTGCAGATTTCTTAAAAAAGAAAAACTGGAATATCACATGGTCCTAAGTATTCAGACCCTTTGCTCAGTATTTAGCACCCTTTTGATCTAATACAGCCATGAGTCTTTTGGGAAAGATGCAACAAGTTTTTCACACCTGGATTTGGGGATCCTCTGTCATTCCTCCTTGCAGATCCTCTCCAGTTCTGTCAGATTGGATGGTAAACGTTGGTGGACAGCCATTTTTAGGTCTCTCCAGAGATGCTCAATTGGGTTTCAGGGCAGGTCAAGTTAGGGCTCTGGCTGGGCCATTCAAGAACAGTCACAGAGTTGGTATGAAGCCATTCCTTCGTTATTTTAGCTGTGTGCTTAGGGTCATTGTCTTGTTGGAAGGTAAACCCAGTCTGAGGTCCTGAGCACTCTGGAGAAGGTTTTTGTCCAGGATTTCCCTGTACTTGGCCGCATTCATCTTTCCCTCAATTGCAACCAGTCGTCCTGTCCCTGCAGCTGAAAAACACCCCCACAGCATGATGCTGCCATCACCATGCTTCACTGTTGGGACTGTATTGGACAGGTGATGAGCAGTGCCTGGTTTTCTCCACACATACCACGTAGAATTAAGGCCAAAAATTCTATCTTGGTCTCATCAGACCAGAGAATCTTATTTCTCACCATCTTGGAGTCCTTCAGGTGTTTTTTTAACAAACTCCATGCAGGCTTTCATGTGTCTTGCACTGAGGAGAGGCTTACATCGGGCCACTCTGCCATACAGCCCGAACTGGTGGAGGGCTGCAGTGATCTACAACTTTCTCCCATCTCCCGACTGCATCTCTGGAGCTCAGCCACAGTGATCTTTGGGTTCTTCTTTACCCCTCTTACCAAGGCTCTTCTCCCCGATAGCTCAGTTTGGCCGGATGGCCAGCTCTAGGAAGGGTTCTGGTCATCCAAAACATCTTACATTTAAGGATTATGGAGGCCACTGTGCTCTTAGGAACCTTAAGTGCATTTTTTGTAACCTTGGCCAGATCTGTGCCTTGCCACAATTCTGTCTCTGAGCTCTTCAGGCAGTTCCTTTGACCTCCCGATTCTCATTTGCTCTGACATGCACTGTGAGCTATAAGGTCTTATATAGACAGGTGTGTGGCTTTCCTAATCAAGTCCAGTCAGTATAATCAAACACAGCTGGACTCAAATAAAGGTGTAGAACCAGCTCAAGGATGATCAGAAGAAATGGACAACACCTGAGTTAAATATATGAGTGTCACAGGAAAGGGTCTGAATACCTAGGACCATGTGATATTTCAGTTTTTCTTTTTTAATAAATCTGCAAAAATGTCAAAAATTCGGTGTTTTTCTGTCAATATGGGGTGCTGTGTGTACATTAATGGGGGGAAAAATGAACTTAAATGATTTCAGCAAATGGCTGCAATATAAAAAAAGAGTGAAAAATGTAAGGGGGTCTGAATACTTTCTGTCCCCACTGTATATATAACACTGATCTCCAATAAATATGTGTTTGTTTATGATATATATATACAGTGGGGACGGAAAGTATTCAGACCCCCTTAAATGCTAAAGGCTAACATAAGATGCCACTAGGTGTCTCATCAATATTATCCATCTAGCTAGGAAACAACGGGTGCCTTCTCTGCTTCTAGCTTTCGATGCGGAGAAGGCATTCAATAGAGTTCACTGGTTGTACTTGACAAGACTGCTGAATAATTTTGGCTTTCAGGGTCCTATTCTGTCTGCCATATTGGTTTTCTACACCTCCCTATCAGCTTAGGTGTATATGTCTGGTATGTTATCCATGCCTTATCCAAATACCAAATGGCACATGCCAGGGCTGCCCTCTATCACCTTTGATATTTAATCTTCTGATGGAACCTTAGGCCACTAGTATTAGACAAAATCCTGTCATTTCTAGTTTCATAATCAACGATCGCAAACTTGTCATAAGTCTATTTGCAGATGACGTAATTCTGATGCTCTCATGTGCGTTTGCACAATTCTCCAGAAGGGGAGGAGCTTTTGCACAGACGTCACCCGCTGCCATCTCTCTGTGCTCGATCTGTGGATCTTGCTGTAAACTTTTTTTGGCATTCTTACTATTTGCGCTTGTTTGTGCTAGTATTTTATGCCTTTTATATCTTAAATAAACATACAGTACACTTATAGGGCGTACACGCAGTCGGACTTTGTTCGGACATTCCGACAACAAAATCCTAGGATTTTTTCCGACGGATGTTGGCTCAAATTTGTTTTGCCTACACACGGTCGCACAAAGTTTTCGGAATTTCCGATCGCCAACCACACGGTCACGTACACCATGTACGACGAGACTAGAAAAGGCCGGTTCAGAACCAAGCGCGGCACCCTTTGGGCTCCTTTTGCTAATCTCGTGTTAGTAAAAGTTTGGTGAGAGACGATTCACGCTTTTTCAGACTCGTGGCTTTCAGATCGTTTTCTGCCGTTCAGTTTGTGCTTGTGGGTTTGTATCTGCTCTTCAGTGCGTGCAGTCAGTTCGTATCAGAGTTTTCTGTGTGATCTTGCCTGCTCGTTGCTGTTTTTCAGGTCGCTCTTCACAGGCCTTGCTGTTCTTCAGTGCGTTCTGTTACTTCGTTCTGAGCAGCCGACCGTTTTCTAGCCATGTTTCGTATGCGTACTCCTCGTAGAGTTCGTGCTGTGCCTGGGCTTGGTGTTGGGGTCCTGACCTTGACACAAGTCTAGTCCATGAACAGGGTGGGGAGGAGTTCATGGACCAAGAATTGGTTGCTTCAGCGTGACCAGTTCTCTCATATGCCTTTGCTCCGTGAGATCCGTGAGAATAATCCTGATGATTTCAGGAACTTTCTCAGGATGACGGACCCCGTGTTTCACCGTTTGTTGGCTTCGCTGACCCCCTATATCAACAGGCAGGATACCTGCATGAGGAAAGCCATCACTCCGGAGCAGAGGTTGGTCGCTACCTTGCGGTATTTGGCCACAGGGAGAAGCCTGCAGGACTTGAAGTTCTCAACAGGCATCTCCCCCCAGGCTCTGGGGATCATTATCCCAGAGACCTGTTCTGCCATCATCCAGGTCCTGCAGAAGGAGTATATGAAGGTAAGATTTTTATCCTTTAATATCACATTTTATTGTCTTTAATGTTTGATAATATCTTGTATTTCTTTCCTCATTCCCTAATTACCATGATTGTAATATGCTGTGAATGTCCCCTTTGTCCTCATGCATGCTGGATTTTTATGTAATTATTATTTTAGGTCCTTCATACATATTTGCCCTTCAATAACCTCCCCAGCATGGTGTGTCCTGCCCTATATTCACCTCATGTAGTCACTTAACAATGTATTTTATCAGCTCCATAGTAGTGCTTTATCCCAAACACCCCCTAAAATGTTTGGTAATGTTATTTTTGATTTAAATTCAGGCAGAGTGCCAGAGGCTTTTTTTTGTGGTGTCCCAAAATAATTTTTAGTAACCCTCCCTCCCCCAACTGCTAAGTCAGATGATCCCAATTCTCTATCTATCCTCAATCATCTATCTGCTGACTTTGCCAAACCCATACACACTATACCCACCTCTTTACTGGTCAGATTTATGGATGAATTGCCCAAAGCATGTAGTGCAAGGGCCTGCCTGTATACTTTCTTACTTTACTGTTTAAAGTTTTTGTATCCTATTATTATCTTGATAGGTAATAGTAGAATGTCCAAACATCCTCAAATGTGTACAGTGTGTATTTATATCTTTGTATTATGGCACTTCTTACCTGTCCAGTGGTCTGCCAATAGTGTAACTAAGGAGGGGCTGTTCAAAGTAATACCCATTATTTAGGCATCCATCTCTCAATGAAGTGAAGAGGGTTACCCGTCCAAGATTTCCACACACCCCATAATGTTAGAAATGGCCCATGAGAGGGGGGGAGGGGGAATATGATAGGTGTACCTTATACTTTGGCCTTGTTAAATTCCCCTTAATAAATGCTATCTGGAGGTTGCCCCATAATGTTTGTGTCTAATCTGCTTGTCATGTTTCAGAGTAAAAATAGTAATGTTTATTGTTTTTTCCTTAACAGTTTCCTTCCACGCCACAGGAATGGCAGACTGTGGCCTCCCACTTTGCCCAGCGGTGGGACTTTCCTAACTGCGGAGGGGCAATTATAATTACAAGGGGTTTAATAGTATAGTGATGTTGGCGGTGGTGTCGGCTAATTACGAATTCTTGTATGTGGACGTGGGGAAGAATGGCCGGATGTCCGATGGTGGAGTCATCGCCCAGACGGAGTTCTACAGGCGTCTCCAGAATGGCAGCTTGGACTTGCCAGCTCCAGAGGACAATATGGAAGGACTCCCATTTGTGTTCGTTGCTGATGAAGCATTTGCGCTGGGGGACCACCTGATGCGGCCATTCCCGATGAGGACCCTCACCCTGGAACAGGGAGTTTTTAATTACCGGCTGGCCAGAGCCCGAAGAGTGGTGGAGAACACATTTGGAATCCTGGCCAGCCGGTTCCGCCTATTTCTGACACCTATACATATGGCGGAGTATAAACTGAACCATATAATACTTGCGTGCTGTGTTCTCCATAACTTTTTACGGAAACATTCGGCCAACTATGCTGGCTCAGTTGGGCCTGAGGCCGGAATCCTACATCAAACCACACTGACGGCGCTTGAAAGTGGCCATCCTGGCTTGCCCTCCCTGAGTGCCTGTGATGTCCGGTTACGCTACCTGGAGTTCTTTGCGGGTAGGGGGGCTATCAATATGCCAGACAATATGTGAAGCCTTTTTCAAATAAAAAAAAAAAAGAAAATCTTTGTGGACATTTACTGCTTGTGTTCGTTTTAGCTGACCCTGACAGAAATGTTTTGAGTGCAGAAAATGTTGTGATTCGGTAACCTTATACAGAGCACTGTTGGCTGTTATTTCCTAAATGCAAAAACACATTTCACTAGAAGTGCACTTGCAACTGCACTGAAACTGCACTTGTAGTGCAAAGAGGATTTGCCCTTAGGAAATAACCCCCACTTTTGCATCAAACAGCTATTACATCACCCCAAAAGTGTTGTAGTGTTGAGACAATAATCCACACATTCTTGAGTAAGCCACTTTTTTATACCTGCACAATCACATGTGCATTTACCAAAGGTTTTTAAAACAAACCAACATGTTTGTTGTATAACAATTTTTGCAGCAGCATTAGCAAAATTCGAAATGTCCGTTTCAGATAAAACAGGCCTGTGTAAAACCAACAAGAAAGCCAAAAAACTTGAACTTACAAAGTTCACATTAGGTAAAACCTGAAGGCTATATCAGACATCAGTATTTAGGAACTGGGTTTGATATAGCGTTCAGATGGGGGGAAATCACCCTTGGAAAAGCTAAATTTGGAAGATGCACACCAATTTCCCAATGTCAACATGTGCTATCTGCCATCAGGGGGAATCAAGGGACGTGTTTTGGGGGAGCAAGCCCTTCCTCAACACTACTTTAAAATTGAGGAAGGGGTTGCACCCTCAAAACGCGTCCATTGATCTCCCGTGATGGCAGATAGCACATGTTGGCACACTGTGTGCATCCTCCAAATTTGGCTTTTCAAAACATTGCAAAAAAATATAAAAGATTGGACCACAATACAAAAAGTGATTTTGTGGGGTTTAAATTCGCCCCAAAACATCAATGATGTTATTATTTTTTTTATTAACATCATGGATTTTTTGCTGGATGTTTTGCAGTTCGGCATTACACCTCATGATCTCCCCGATCAGGATCTGGGCACTTTCTGAAGTAAAGCGTTCGGGATCCACAACCTCACGATCACCTAAAAAGAGATAAATTAAAAAAAAAAAGTCTCAAAAATCTGCCACCATCCATTTCTTTTACCTGAGTCTGTGGTCGCAGACACTCACCTGTTGTGGTGCCAATCTCCACCACATCTTCTTCTTCCTCCTGCTCTTCTTGGGTTTGCGGTATTTCACCTTCTTCCAGAGGTGGGGGGTCTCTGGTCTCCTCGGATGAGGGGTGTCCTCCGAGTCTTTTCTCCCCTATGTAAAACAAAAATGTTATAATTAGCACACAGATATTTGATGGCAGAACTAGAAATCGGAAACATTGCTTGGAAGTGGGGTACAATTGTCTATTTTAGCCAAGTTCCAAGATGTATTTTTTTTATTGCCCTTTGTCAAGCTGCAATACTTTACCTGTTTGGTACAAGCTTCACAGATGTAGCCCCCCCCTATAGTATACACTGGAGCACCTGTGTGGCCCCCTAATAAAAATGGTGTTCTGGTGTCCCACACTAGTGCTCCAGTGTCCAGATGTGAAAACAACTGCTCAGTGTCCTCTCCTTATACACAATCTAGTTTGCATTTCATTCTAGTAACAAACCCATCTACACAAACAAATATTTGGCATCCAAGTAGGCCCAAAAAAATGTGGGAAAATGCATATGGCCTAAACAATGGTGTTCTAGAGGCCGAAAGAAAAATGTTTGATACGAACGAATAATGGGCCCATGAACATTAAAGTTGCCCTTTTAAACGTTACAATTAATAAAAGCATATGGAGCAGCACGAACGTAATAAAGACAGAAAGAATAGGAACACAGCACAACTACTTACTTTTTTGCAGCACTCTCCGGATCTTTTGGTACTGCTCTGGCTCTCTCAACTTCAGGTCCGACCACCGCTTCCTGAGCTGATCTTACATCTTTGTTCTGCCCATATTGTTCATATTAATATGTGCTATGTGCTGTTACAGTTTATACTGTAATGTTAGTTTATGTTGCTGCCATCTAGTGGTCAGAGATGGTATTACTTTGCCAGAGCTTGAAGGAAGTAGGATTCTTCTCATAGTAAAAGGCAGTAACCTTTAACCTGGAACTGTATTTCCTTCATTTCATTACTGCTCCTGTATCTAATACACTGCATGAAGAAGAGCTCTTAAACTATTCCTGGACTAATGATGGAATTGTCTGTGAGTACTCTTACTGATAGAGTGAGGCTGCTGTATAATGTTTAATGTACTGACACATATGTTTGTTTATGCTTATGTTGTAGTTTTACAAAGTTATTCAGGATAAAGAATACATACAGATCTGATGTCTCACGTTTCTTGAATTCTGAATTATTGTTAAGCTGTCTGACTAGTGTTATACAACAGTTCAATAACGCGAAGCAGAACAGTAAAAAGACATCCATGTGGCAGTCTGGAATAAACTGAGACGCCATTACTGCAGCATGAGTCTTAGATCAGGAACAAAGTACCAGGCTGATGACATGCTACCGCCGACACAGCAAGGCAGGGAGAACGTTCCCAGTGCCCAGCAAGACGATGCACATTCGCATGTGTCTAGATCTTCACAGGCTAGCAAGATGTCCTCAGCAGTTAAAGCTCGTGCCAAGACAGAAGCCGCCCACATCCAGCTACAGTATGCAGAAAAAGAAGCCATGATGATGCAGGAGTTAGCAGCAAAGAAAGCTGCTATCGCACAAGAAGAAGCGGAATTAGAATCAAAATTGCTCATCCTGCAGAGACAGACTGCTGCTGCAGCTGCTGAAGCAGAGGCCGCTGCCTACATGGGAACAAGTCGTTCTGGAAGTGAAAAATCATATAAAGACTCAGAGGTTCCAGGAAAACCTCTATTCTCTGCAGATCATACAAGTGAGTACATCCAGAACCTTACTACTGCGCATGCAAAGAAACAGTCTCTTAAACCTGAAGCAAAGGAATTCAGGCCGAAATCAATAAGCCCCCTGAGCAGGCCCAATCAACCACATGAGGTCAGCGGCTGCCAGCAAATCAAGAATGAAGCACCAGAAACCCCTAAGAGCAAAAAACAAGTGTTCCCATCGCCTCAACCTATAGATTACATGTGCGAACAACAATGTGCAGTGGATGTCACCAAATATCTCATCCGCAAAGAAATGGTAAACTCAGGCTTTCTCCAATTTGATGACTGTCCAGAAAACTATTGGGCATGGAAATCTTCCTTTCTGAATGCCACTGAAGGTCTGAACTTTTCACCAGCAGAAATGCTTAATTTAATGATAAAATGGCTTGGTACAGAGTCAGCAGAGCATGCTAAGAGGATGAGAAGAGCAAACCTGTTCAACCCTGCAGCAGGACTCAACATGACCTGGAAAAGACTAGAAGAAAGGTATGGATCCCCAGAGGTAATAGAAGAAGCACTGCTGAAAAAACTTGAAGTCTTTCCCAAAGTAGGCTACAGAGACAACGTGCGGCTACAAGAACTAAGTGATCTTCTACTAGAGATAGAATATGCCAAAGAAGATGGCTACTTGCCAGGACTTTCATACCTAGATACAGCTAGAGGCACTAATCCCATAGTAGAGAAACTACCCTCAAATCTGCAAGACAAGTGGATGTCTGTGGGAGGTAAATTCAAAGAAGATTATGGAGTCGCTTTTCCCCCTTTCTCTGTGTTTTCTAGGTTTGTCAGACAGCAAGCGAAAATACGAAGTGATCCCAGTTTCGCTTTCACCACCAGCGGCAATCAATCACACAGACCTGAGAAACCTCACAGACCTCACGGTAGGACCTCTGTATCCACACACAAAACAGCTGTACCTTCAGAAGTCAAAGACTATCAAAGCACCCACAAGGTACACACCATAGAAAACCCTGATAGACATTGCCCAATACACAAAAAACCACATCCACTAAAGAAATGCAAAGGCTTTAGAAGCAAACCTATTGCAGAGCGGATGTCCTTCCTTAAACAGAACGGCATCTGTTTCAAGTGTTGCGGATCTACTTATCACGTTGCTAAAGACTGCAAAATACCAGTAGAATGTACAGAATGTGGCAGTGAGAGACATATTGCAGCTTTGCACCCAGGCCCTGCTCCTGCCCCACTAGAGACTGTAGAACCCAGGAAAGATCAGGGCAGGGAGCAACAAGAGACCCCACTCTCCTCAGTAATGTCTAATTGCACTGAAGTATGCGGACAAGGCAAGAGTGCACGTTCATGCTCCAAAATCTGTTTAGTGACTGTGTATCCCACTGGCAAGAGAGAAAGGGCAGTGAAAATGTATGCAGTACTAGATGAACAGAGCAACAGATCCCTTGCAAAGTCAGACTTCTTTGATATCTTTAATCTTAAGGCAAGTGCAGTTCCATACACTCTAAGGACATGTGCGGGGACAATTGAAACCACAGGGAGAAGAGCTTCTGACTTTACCATTGAATCCTTCAATAAGAAAGTGCAGTTTCCACTTCCTACCCTAATAGAGTGTGGCATGATACCTGACGACAAAACTGAGATTCCCTCTCCAGAAGTAGCCCATCACCACCCTCACCTCCGCTCAATTACTCACCTTATCCCAGCTGTTGAGCGAGATGTATCTATCCTTCTACTTCTTGGGAGAGACATCCTTCAGGTTCACAAGGTGCGCCAGCAAATCAATGGACCTTATAATGCCCCCTATGCACAGAGACTGGACCTGGGGTGGGTCATTGTAGGAGAAGTTTGCCTGGGGACAGTGCACCAGCCTGACAATATTACCACTTTGAAGACATCTGTGTTAACAAATGGACGCACATCCCTACTCAGTCCCTGTCACAACAGCTTCATTGTCAAGGAAAGCTTTGGCAGGTCAACACAACACTGTGACTCCTCTACTCTATATGGTAAAGAAGAAGTCAATTCCAACATTGAGACAGAAAATCTAGGGATTACAGTGTTCCAGAAAACTAAAGATGATGATAAACAAGCCCTCTCTATAGAGGATCAGACCTTCTTGCAGATTATGGATAGAGAGGCTTACCAAAATGACAATCACAGTTGGGTGGCCCCTCTTCCCTTTCGCACACCCAGGCGTGTTTTGCCTAGTAACAGGGAACAAGCCATGAAGCGTTTGCATTCACTCAGCAAAACTCTGCAGAGGAAGCCAGAAGTTAAAAGAGATTTCACTGAATTCATTAAAGGGATGCTAGACAATGATCACGCTGAAGTTGCAGGACCACTTGAAACAGACAGGGAACACTGGTATCTACAAATGTTCGGTGTTTACCATCCACACAAACTTGACCAAATCAGAATAGTGTTTGATTCCAGCGCAGAGTATAAAGGAGTCTCTTTAAATGACGTACTGTTGAGTGGCCCTGACCTAAACAATACCTTGCTAGGTGTCCTCATGCGCTTCAGAAAAGAGCCCGTTGCTTTCACAGCAGATGTGCTCCAAATGTTTTATTGCTTTCTCGTCAGAGAAGACCACAGAGACTTTTTACGTTTTCTCTGGTACAAAGACAATGAAATAGACAAAGAAATTGTCGAGTACAGAATGAAAGTGCATGTATTTGGTAATAGCCCCTCTCCTGCTGTCGCTATATACTGCATGCAAAAGGCTGCCCAGAAAAATGCAGAGTGCTATGGACAAGAAGCCAAACACTTCGTATTAAGGAGAGGCAATTTCCATCCTCAGTAAAGCAAAGCAAATGCTGGCAGAATCCAACCTGCGTCTTCATAAAATCGCTTCCAACAGCCAAAAAGTAATGGAAGCCTTCCCTGTAGCAGACAGAGCTAAGGACCTTAAAGAACTTTGCCTAGGTACAGACACCCTTCCCCTGCAGAAAAGCCTAGGCCTAAGTTGGGATCTAGAAACAGATAGTTTTGTCTTCAGAGTTTCCTCAAGGGAAAAGCCTTTTACACGCAGAGGCATTCTATCTGCCGTAAGTAGCCTCTATGACCCCCTAGGGTTTGTATCACCTGTGACAATAAAAGGCAAGGTCTTAGTTCGAGAACTGTCATCTGGGAAAAGTGAATGGGATGCATTGCTTCCACAGGAGAGACTAAGCGAGTGGGTTCAATGGACAGAATCCTTGCAAGCCTTAGAGCACCTAAAGATAGACAGATGCTATGGGCCCTTATCTCTATCATCAGCTTGCAGGAAAGAACTGTGCATCTTCTCAGATGCATCCACCACAGCTATAGGTGCGGTAGCTTACTTGAAAGTAACTGATGCAGAAAATGTGTGTCATGTTGGATTTGTGATGGGAAAGTCCAAATTAAGCCCTAAACCAGCCCACACGATTCCTCGTTTAGAGTTGTGTGCTGCTGTACTTGCAGTCGAAATGTATGAGCTAATCACAGATGAACTAGACACTGACTTTGATGCTGTGAAATTCTTCACTGATAGCAAGACTGTCCTAGGGTACATTTGCAGCACCACTAGGAGGTTCCATCTGTATGTCTCCAACAGAGTGAATAGAATCAGGCTATCTTCACACCCAGATCAGTGGTTCTATGTATCTACAGAGCAAAACCCTGCAGAATATGCCACTAGACCTACTCAAGCAGCATGCCTTCAGAACTCTATATGGTTCTCAGGCCCATCCTTTCTGTACCAACCACACTGTGAGCAGATAGACACTGCTAATGTTTATCCACTCATAGAGCCCGAAGCTGACCCTGAAATCAGATCAGAAATTACAAGTTTCAGTACCAAAGCTTCTGAAGCCACACTTCACTCACATTGCTTTGATAGAATTTCTTGTTGGAAGATATTAGCTAAGACCCTAGCCAGACTCATCCATGTCGCTAAAACCTTCCGGAGAGAAACCAATAGCGATCAGGTCAGGAGGTGGGAAAGTTTCCATGAACAGGTCAATCTAGTAGAACTTGCTCAAGCAAAGTCTGTTATAATTTCTTCTGTTCAAAACAAACATTTCCAGAAGGAAATTGACTGCATCAAAAAACAAAAGACATTCCCAAAACAAAGCCGTCTTAGGAGGCTTAGCCCCTTTTTAGACAAGAATGGGTTGTTGATAGTAGGAGGACTTTTGTCTCTTGCTGAACTTTCAGAAGAAGAGAAACAGCCTGTCATTATACCTTACGATCACCACGTTGCGACACTGCTTGTTAGGTACCATCATGAACAAGTAGTTCACCAAGGGCGACACATCACAGAAGGTGCAATTAGATCCGCAGGTCTCTGGATTCTTGGTGGCAAACGCTTGGTATCAGCTGCTATACACAAATGTGTCATCTGTCGCAAACTGCGAGGAAAATTACAAAGTCAAAAGATGGCAGAGCTACCAGAGGACAGAGTAATTGCTCAACCACCTTTCACCAATGTGGGCCTAGATGTATTTGGTCCATGGTCTGTTTTAACCCGTCGCACTAAAGGAGGCAGTGCGGACAGCAAACGATGGGCAGTCCTTTTCACTTGTTTGTCCACCCGAGCTGTACACAAAGAGCTACTTGAAGCCATGTCAACATCAAGCTTTATTAATGCCTTGAGGAGATTCTTCTCAATTCGTGGCCCAGCAAAACTGCTCCGTTCTGACAGAGGGACAAACTTTGTGGGAGCCTGCAAAGAACTTAACATTTGTGACAGCGAATCACAATTGCAAGACTTTCTCCAAGACAGAGGATGTACATGGGTCTTTAATCCTCCACACTCCTCACATATGGGTGGTGTCTGGGAGAGACTTTTAGGTATTGCCAGGCGAATCTTGGACGCTATGTTGCTACAAACCAAACCTGCTCACTTGACCCATGAGACTTTAAGCACCTTTATGGCAGAGGTTACGGCTATTATGAATGCCAGGCCTTTAGTTCCTGTGTCCTCAGACCCAGATACACCTATGGTCCTTACCCCAGCAATGTTGTTGACTCAAAAGATGAACTCTTTGTCTGCTCCATCTGGGACCATAAGTACAACACAAGTTCATGCAAAACAATGGAAGCAAGTACAATGCTTGGCAGACACCTTTTGGAAAAGATGGAAGAGAGAGTATCTGTCAAATCTGCAACGCCGTAGGAAATGGACTGAGGATCGCCCAAACGTAAAAGTGGGTGATGTTGTTCTGTTGAAGGACAGCCAAGAGGGCAGGAACGAGTGGCCCGTAGGACTTATTGTCAATGCTCTACCAAGCAGGGATGGCAAGGTTAGAAAGGTGGAGGTCAAAACTGTAAAAAATGAGACCGCCAGAAATTATCTCAGACCTATAACTGACATTATAGTTTTGATCTCGGACTAGCTAGGATTACATTTTCCTGTATATGTTTTTTCTGCATAGCAGTAGTTATTCAGTTAATGACATAATAAATTATGCCAGACAGGGAGTGTTCTGCCCATATTGTTCATATTAATATGTGCTATGTGCTGTTACAGTTTATACTGTAATGTTAGTTTATGTTGTTGCCATCTAGTGGTCAGAGATGGTATTACTTTGCCAGAGCTTGAAGGAAGTAGGATTCTCCTCATAGTAAAAGGCAGTAACCTTTAACCTGGAACTGTATTTCCTTCATTTCATTACTGCTCCTGTATCTAATACACTGCATGAAGAAGAGCTCTTAAACTATTCCTGGACTAATGATGGAATTGTCTGTGAGTACTCTTACTGATAGAGTGAGGCTGCTGTATAATGTTTAATGTACTGACACATATGTTTGTTTATGCTTATGTTGTAGTTTTACAAAGTTATTCAGGATAAAGAATACATACAGATCTGATGTCTCATGTTTCTTGAATTCTGAATTATTGTTAAGCTGTCTGACTAGTGTTATACAACAGTTCAATAACGCGAAGCAGAACAATCTTCGTACCCCGAAATTCCTGTGAAGGCTTTTGATCACTTTCGCCATGATCTTGGCCTTTCTGATGTTGGGGTTGGGGTAAGGCCCATACTTCCCGTCATAGTCGGACTTCCTCATGATGTCGACCATCTCCAACATCTCCCCAAAGGACATATTTGTGGCCTTAAAACGTCTCCTTCTGGATCGGGACGTGCCTGGATCCGGGCTTTCCTCCTCCTCGTTGCTATAATTAGCACACACCTGCTCGAACTCCGCCATCATGCTCTTCACCCACTGCGCCGAATGAAAAGGGGTGGGGAATAGACTAGAAAGAACGTCAGGGGCGGGCGGAGTTACACGCATGCGCAGTGTCTATAAAGCGTAACACGCGTGCGTATTACGTACGATCTGTGAGCGGAGGAAGGAGCATTGGACGCCGCGATCATAAGAACGAAGGTAAGAGACAAACTTGTGCCTATACTGCTTCTAGATTGAGGCCTATATTGTAACAAGATCAGGAGAGTTTTGTCTGACATTAGGCTTTGTCTTGTGTTGTGTCTTGCAGTGAACATGGATATGCTACTCAAAGATAATGACTTCATGTCAGTATTCCTAGAGATGCTAAGGGAGCTGCCATGTCTGTGGGAGATTAACCACCCCCATTTCAAGAACCAAGCAAAGAGGAAGGCAGCACTGGAGCAATTGTGTGAAATTGTGAAGCAGGTGATCCCCACGGCAGACATCACTTATTTAAAATATTAATTGGTTGCCTGAGGAGCACATATCTGAGGGAGCGCAAGAAAGTCCTGGATTCACAGAGACCTGGAGCAGCAGATGACATCTATGTCCCCAGGATGTTGTACTACGACTGGCTGCACTTTCTGGCAGGCCAGACTGAACCCAGGCCATCCCTCTCCAGTCTTCCTTTCACGCTTCCTTCCCCCCCGCCTGAGGCTTCTGACGCCCAACCTGGGCCTTCCAGGCGATATGTGGAGGAGCCCAGATTGAGCCAGGTATAGCATTCCTCTAAATATTTCTGCTTGTCCAATCAATGATGTTAACTAGATGTTAGTTGGGAGTACTAATTTAGGATTGTGATTGATGATGCAAAAACTAAAACCATGTCCCTTTTTCATACACAGGGAAGTCTCAGCCAGGAGGTGGCCGGGCCGAGCCGGCTGGCTGATCTGCAGGTCCCTCCACCCCCCCTGAAAAGAGAAAGTGGCAGTAGGAGGAGTGCCCTAGAGGAGGCTGCTATAGGATTCTTTTGGAGGGCTACAGAGGTCCTGGGAGCACCCCACACCATGGAGGAGAACATTGCTACCTTCATTGCATATAAAATGCAGAGGATGGAGAAGGGCCAACAAGTCATGTGTGAGGCCCTCATATTGGAGGCTCTTGAGAAAGGTATGAGGGGCCAAATGACACCTCAGACACACCTTTGTGATGGTCCTCCTCCTCCTCCTGCAGGTCCTCCTCCTCCTCCTCCCTCTCCTCCAGGTCCCCCCAGTCCTCCTCCAGGTCCTCCCAGTCCTCCTCCTCCTCCAGGTCCTACTCCTCCTCCTGCCACATTTCCAACTGCACAGCCACAGCCCGGAAGGAAGCGTGGAAGGAAGACCAGACAGTGATTGCCCTGGGTTCAGTCTGGTCGGCCAAAAGATGCAGCCTCTTGTGGTACCACAGCCTGGGGACACACATGTCATCTGCTGCTATCCGGATCTCTGCAAATTCTGGACCAGACTGCCCTCCCTTACATATGGACTCCTCAGGCCACCAATTTTGATGTTGAAGAATTGATGTCTGCCGTGGGGGTCCCAGGCTTTGCTAATTTCTCATGTTGATCCAGTGTTGCCTTCCTCTTTGTTTGGTTCTGATCCCTTAATAAAGGATTTTTGTTTTGAATTATACTCTCCTATGTGTTTTACTTCAAAAATGACAGCTTGTTTGTGAGGATTCAGGTACATTTCTAATATACAATGTGAAATGAACAAGGGACACCAACACCAAACAATCTCCTGGAGATTAAATAATAAAAGATATCAATGGTGTTGGGGTAACTTGACACACAAAACACACCCAAAAATATTCTGGAGTAAAAATAAAAATAACACTGAACAAAGATCAGCCTTCGAAAAAATCCAAACATTAAAGAAAAAAAAAGGCTGAAAATACAAAAAAAGTCAGATGTGACAACTAATAACAATATATTCAGGGAATCCCACTAAAAAAAACACAAATAAAAGTTTGTGAGAAGTGTGTGTGAATATGAGCAGCAAAACTACTTAATTCTTGTCACATTATAAAGAAGAAGAGAGTGCGCTGTATTAAACCATTTTTAACATTGCAGCGTGACGAAAGTGCTGTATCCATTGCGAACGCTAAGTTTACCAGAACGAGCTGTCCCGTCTCGGAATTTCTTCTGAGCATGCGTGGCACTTTGTGCGTCGGAACAGGCCACACACGGTCGGAATTGACGCGATCGGATTTTGTTGTCGGAAAATTTTATCTCCTGTTGTCCAACTTTGTGTGTCGGAAAATCCGATGGAAAATGTCCGATGGAGCCCACACACGGTCGGAATTTCCGACAACACGCTCCGATCGGACATTTTCCATCGGAAAATCTGACCGTGTGTACGGGGCATTAGAGTGTGTCCTTCTATTTCATATACTTACCTTCGACGGCTGTATTACTACACTGTCTACCACCGCTACATTGGAGGCTATTATTGGCGGATACCCTTGCTGGGCTGGAGATCCACCCTGCCGGATTGGAGATATCCAAGCTGCGCTGGCAATTACCATTATCCCTGTATGGATAAACGTGTATATAACCTTCTGTTGCACAGAGGTCCACCTGATCTGGTAAGCGCATTTGGCTTTGTGGTGGAGGATCTTGACATGAATACATCACTGGAGGATTACACCACACCTTCCTTCATGAGGGATCTTGCCTTTCACTTTTTGGATGTTTACAGTTCTTCTTTTATGTGGGATGGACTTTTTTCCCAAATCTATTGTGCTGCACTAACCATTGTTTTGCATATTAATTATAGGCTTTGTAATTACCTAGAGTGTTCAGCTTGCATTTACCTGTGCTCCATTTATATTTGTTTGCGCTGATTGTTTTTTCTTTACAGATACTTGTAGTCCTGGCATTTTTGTGCCTCAAGAAATTAGGCCATCGGTACATCAGTATTGATAGATTTTGAGATATACAATATATACAATAGTTTATGGACGCTATAACTTTCCTATAGATTAAATAATATACACTGTTTTGTGTTATTGTCACCAAAGAAATGTAGCAAAATACATTTTGGCCTAAATTTCTGAAGAAAGACACATTTGTTATTTTTTGTTTAGTTAGCTTAAAGTAAAAAACCCAGTGATGATTAAACACCACTGAAAGAAAAAAAAATCAAAAATGTCAAAAAATGTATAACAATTTCATATGTTGTATGGCCACGCAATCGCCATTTAAAATGTGACAGCGCTGCATGCTGAAAATTGGCCTGGGCAAAAAGGAGTTAAAAGGGTTTAGTATTGAAGTGCAGTGCTGTGTCTTGGCCACGGCCGACAAGGCCTAGGCCTAGGGTGGCACTTTGCGGGGGGCGGCGGCTTTTTGCCACCCCCCCGCACGAAAATCCCCCCCCACCCGTCCTCCCCACGTCCCGCACAGCCTCCCGTGGCTTGCCTTGCTATATAAAATGTGCACCGCACTCAGCACTGGCAGGAAGGAGCGTGTACTTGGCGGCAGCGGCAGCAGGGGGAGCGACCGCCGCCCCCATAAAACAGACCATGAGTGACTGTCAGTGTCACTGGCCATACCTGGTATAAGATGCACATACTGGTGAAGGCGGAGCCGGAGCCTAATGCTCCGCCTACCCACCTCCGCACGGCATCATTGCAGTGCTCTCCAGCTCGGGGAGTCAGACGGGTCTCTCTGTAACCAGAGGAGGAGGAGCAGCGAAAGAGAGGAGGACGACGGCAGAAACACTCAGGCAATTGTTGAGAGCAAGTGAATCCATTTACATATATCCATTATGGATATATGTAAATGGATTGAAACAGTGAGCCAGGAGTCAGGACCAATTTAAAAACTTGTATATACAGTTACCCAGGCAGCTTTTGTAATGCTGCCACTGAGCCCATCAATCGCAGCCACTGTGCCCCTCAATTGCCGCCACTGTGCCCCTCAATTGCCGCCACTGTGCCCCTCAATCACCGCCACTGTGCCCCTCAATCGCCGCCACTGAGCCCATCAATCGCAGCCACTGTGCCCCCCAATTGCCACCACTGTGCCCCTCAATTGCCACCACTGTGCCCCTCAATCGCCGCCACTGTGCTCCTCAATCGACACCACTGTGCCCCTCAATCGCCTCCACTGTGCCCCTCAATAGCCACCACTGTGCCCCTCAATCCCCGCACTGTGCCCATCAAACGCTGCCACTGTGCCCATCAAACGCAGCCACTGTGCCAAACACAGCCACTGTTCCCATCAAACGCAGCCACTGTGCCCATCAAACGCAGCCACTGTGCCCATCAAACGCAGCTACTGTGCCATATCAAACGCTGCCACTGTGCCCCCCCCCGCACTAACCTGTCTCGGTGGGACAGCTCCTCGATGTCTTCTCTTCCCGTCCTCTTCTATGATTGGAGGCCTCATAGGGTGTGTCTTAAATAGGAAGGGGTGTGGCCTTGACAGGAAGGGTGGGTCGTATTTAAATTAGGGGGTGCATGAGTTTAGTCAGGCCTAGGGCAGCACAAAACCTAAATACACCACTGTTGAAGTGGTTAAGATCTATCACCAGAATTGGTGTCCCTATTCAAAGTTTTTTATCTGCACCAGTGAGCAATAAGACATAAAATATGACAGTATTAGTAATGAGGAGCAGAAAACGATAAAAACTGACAGAGGTTATAACCCTTCTTCACTATGCCCCAAAAATAGAAAAAAGTTTGGTCGAAATTCTATTTTAACAACTGCATGAAATGTCCACTAACCCCACTAAATGTCTATTAACAAATGAAGTGTAATACTGCATATTGGTGATTGGAATGTTGAATCAGGTATGTATCAATGGCTTCAGGAAACCCATAATCTTTATAAATGAGGGCCAGTGACAGCTGACTCTTAAATTCAAATCAACAGCTTTTCTATGCATTGCAGCTACTGCTGCATTATAATATTTAATATAAAAAATGTATTTTCTTTTTTATTGTGGGTGTATTTTTCTAATTAGATATTAGAACACAAGCTGAGATACATATATTTTTTATTTCATCTTCCATTTAGGAGGTTAGCATTAAGATTCTGATTTTGCAAAAGTTCTTTTTGCAAAATGAACTACTTAAGCTTGTTTATATTCCCCAATCATTATTATAGCCTGTCACAGCCAGCCTAGTAAGATTTCTTTACAACATTAAAAAAGTAAAGTCCATTGCTTGAAACTTCACTGACTTTTAAAGCAAATGAACTTGACAATTCTAAATGATGCACATTCTGACATATCTAAAGGAAAATGAGCAGGAAATAAGAGAGAATAATTAAATGAAATGGGATACTGAAGTCTCTACTGCAACATAAACAACACATGTTGTATAGAGATTGAAAATGTTACAGTATTTCTAAAGGTTATGTGGTGTAAATCATAAAAATTGTCAAAACTTTCAACTGTAGTTTTAAATGGCAAAACATTAGTGTAATAACTTGTAAAAAAGAATAATGAGAATAAAAGTAACTCTGAACATTTTTTGTTAGAAGATGTCAACATATTGTGAAAGTCTTATAATATACTCTGTAAAATATCACATTCATACATTTTAAACGAGAGGAGAAAAAAATCAATCACTTTAGGTCAAGAGTACAGCATTATGAAAAGGTCACATGCATACAAGCATGCCATTATGCATCTGCCACATACAATTTTATGCAACAAGAAAAATTAGTAAAAACTAACACGTTTCAGACACATTCAGTTTGATAATGTTATTTATTCATTCTATTAAAAGAAAGACAGAGAAAAAAATGTATTTATTAGGAATGTTAGTGTGCACATCAAAATGCTACCTGAAAATATAAACCTGATCACAGGAAAAATAATACTCTAGGATTATGAAAGACCTGGGGCACCCTTGGGCACATTTAGGAGAGCATATTCACAACTCACTGACAGCTACATAAAGGGGCCTGGTTAATAAGCTGAGCCTATTCACTATATACAGTGCGCACATTTGCCACAGTATTTGTGCCCTCAAAATATGCCTTAATTACTGTGCCACAAACAAAATTCTTAAAGATATCCATACTTTAAATTACAGGACTAAGGGGTTTTTTTTTGTTTTTTAAGTCTTCCATTAAATACACATTTCTGCACATTAAATATGTATACAGAGCAATCATTATGAGGTTTACTTACTAAAAGTGTAGAGCATGTTCACTTTGTTCCATTTTATTGGAAGTGAATCGTGAGTGCTACCTTTCATTGGCAGTTAGTAGTAGGTGCTTTCTTTCATTTGTGTTTAGCAAACATACGTCAAAGTAAAATTTAAAGAAATGCAGATGCTGCACATTTTGCCATGTTTCATTTCTGTAAGTACAGGAAAATACCTGTTCATTAGCCAATAATTCCCTCCACTCTTAACTCCTGTTGTGGGATGACAACGGACAGCATATTTGGAGGCAGATTGTTGTCAGCAATGCTCAATCTCTTTTGCTAAACTACTGAGCCACTCCCACACTCAGGTCTCTATAACATAAAGACTAATCATTCTGTAGTTCAAAATACCAACTAGGAGGGCTTTGTGATAACATTAAAAAAGTATGTAGACTTCCGGTTCCGGCGCCACATGAGGTAGATATCTCTAGCTCCCGCAGTGCTCCTTACAAAATCGGCTATTAAATCCGGCCACTGCTTTGGGGAGACCACCCTCCATCCCTGCTTCATTGTGGGCACACATGGATCGCTTTGTGGAGCGATCGTATGCCCGAGTGGTATCCTCCACGATACCCCCCGTGGGAGAGACAGCGGCAGACACAGCCAAGATGGCAGCCACTCCCTGCATGCCAGAACTTCTGCAGACTCAGCCACAGCCTCCCTCAGCCCCAGAACTGACAGGTACGGATCCTGCCTCCCCTGCTGGCATCGCACAAGCAGTGGTAACACTGCTGGGCCCCACACTAACGAACACTGTGGATACAGCAGTACACAGAGGACTGGAACAGCTCCACATAGAGCTACAAGCACAGGCACAGAGAATCACACATGTGGAGGAGAGGATATCATCCTTGGAAGATGAATCCACAGCCACCTCTGCCTCGATCACGTGCATTACTGCCAAAGGGACATATGGAATAAACTCGACGATTTGGAAAATCGTTCGAGAAGGAACAATTTGCGCATAATTGGATTGCCAGAATCGGTATCCGCTACCCGGCTCACGAATATCTGCGCAAAAATACTCCCTGAGCAACTGGGCCTCCGCATACCCTGCACTATTGAACGTGCACACCGCATGGGTCAATACTCAGAAACCCGTGCCAAATCTTGTCATGTCATAGTCAAATACCTCAACTATACTGACAAGAATGCCATAATGCAAAAACTTCGCCGCACACGCTCCTTAACTGTGGATGGCGCAAAATTGCTGCTCTTTGCGGATTATTCCATGGAGGTGATGAAACAACGTAAAGCGCTTTCGTCGATCTGCTCAACTCTACACAACAACCAACTCCGGTTCTCCCTAGCTTACCCAGCTATCCTCTGCATCTAAACGCATGAAGGAGAACACCTCACTTTCACCACACCTGATGAGGTGGAAAACTACATAAATGCCCTGGGCACCGAGATGGAACACAGCAACTCTGCAGAGGGCTCACTATTGACATCAACGTCTTCTCCAACCTCACCAACTAAACATCAACGCAGCCTGACCAAACCTCCATATAAATGCAGCTGCTTCACCCACCAGGAGGACCGCTCTGGGAATCGCTGAAGGACTTCAGAAACTCACCTTCACCAGTCATGCTTGCAAAGACAGGTAATATTACCCCCCTTATTTCTCTCTTTTTATTTATTTTTTATTTTACTTTTTCATGACTGAACTTTCTGATGCAGTACTTGTGTCAGCCTGTTGCTCAACGTTTATTTCCTTCTTAGTTTGTTATTCCAGTTACCAATAAGGCCGCATGCTATCTGTTTAGAGGGTCACTCTAGAGGCTCATGTAATAGTCGCAGCCACTGCCCCTCTGAGGATTAGACCCATGAGCTGAGCCCTCACTCACTTGAGCCTACCCCATCGTCCAGTTGTGATATGCTCTTTTCCTGATCTTCTTCCCTCTGACTACCCTTCCCTGTTACCCACTACCTATCTCCCTCCTTCCCCCCTCCCATCATTCCCTTCCTTTCCTCCCTCCCTCCACTCCCCATAGCCCGCATCTTGCCCCTACGTGAGGAGCTAACGACCGGCGGGGGATATGATAGCTAGTTTAACCTCATGTGCAAAAAAGTGGAGTCTACCATGTGTATTTTGTTTTTATTTAACCGAAAATCTGCTTTGTTACTGTTCTTTCTTTATTGTTGTTTAGAAGATGTGAAACTCATGTTTACCTGTTTTGTACCTACGCTCTCAAGCGACCTACAACACTTTGGTGACTCCTGGATGGTTGATATTGTACCCACAGAGAGGCTCCATTGCAAGCCTCTAACCCACTACATTGTTTATCTCCAGACATGTCATCTTCAACCAATGGGAGTCACCTAAAGTTTGTTTCGTGGAATGTTAAAGGGCTTCGCTCTCCAAGTAAACGCATGTCAATCCTTAGGCATTTACGGCGTCTCCGGGTGGATGTGGCTTTGCTTCAGGAAACACACCTGTCTGCAGACGATTTAACACGCCTTCAAAAACTGTGGGTGGGCTCTGTATATGGCTCACTGGCAGTAAGCCATAAGGCGGGAGTTGCTATATTATTGCACAAAAACCTACGACATACTGTCAGGGATGTCAGGGCTGATTCGACAGGCCTCAAAATGATCTTACATATGACCTTAGATGACAAAACAGTTGCTCTCACCAACATTTATGCTCCTAACTCACCTGACACTTCCTTTTTCCAAGATATGGTGCAGTGGGTACTCACTGCTCCTGGGACGCTACACTTAGTGGGTGGAGACTTCAACTCTATTATGTCCACACTGGCAGATCGCACGTGCGACCCAAAACGTAGGCCACGTACCTATACCCCCCTACACCAGACTCTACTCTCCTAGCACAATTCATCGCTTCCCTGCAGTTTGTTGATGTTTGCTGTTTAATGCACCCTACAGATTGAGAATATACCTTTTTTTCACCCCCACATAACACTTTTTCTCACATAGATTACTTTTTTGCCTCCCCAGCGTTAATCTTCACAATATGTGCTCCAGACATAAATGACACCAGAATTTCAGACCACAGCCCTATTGCTGTACACATAACTCAGGCTAACTCAGGCTAACTCATCTCCCTCCCCCACATGGCGCTTCCCTTTGTACCTGGCGGATAGTGAAGACTTCCGACACGTACTATATGAAGTATGGTAGAATACATTTCCACAAATGGAGCTCACATTTCTGAAAATTATCTCATATACCGCCCAATTTAAAAAACGGGCCAGACAACTATATAGGCAGGCCAGCGAAGCTTTATTCTTGGCTAATGAGCGGATAACACTAAACCGTACCTCTGATAACATTCAAGAGTGGCGGCAGGCTAAACGTACTTTTGATCTTTGGGCAGAACAACACGAAGCGGCCAAAGCATCATACTCTACTTTTCATTTCCACAAGTTTGGTAACAAGGCGGGCAAGTTACTGGCTAAATTATGTTCAAGACCAAGATGTCCTACTCATATCTCTACCCTGAGAAATGCAGCCGGCTCCCTGGTTACCCCTCCTGCTGAAATTAGCAAATTACTTGCAGAGTACTACACAAATTTATATGGAGCTGACCCAACTGACCAACCTACAGCAGAAGCCCTGCTAGCCAAGATACGTCTGCCCAAACTTCAAAATACACAATTGGAGGCACTCAATGCTCCTATCACTATGGACAACATCTGGCTTACGATTAAATCCATGGCTTCAGCCAAAGCCCCAGGCCCGGATGGTTACACGGCTGAATTTTTCAAATTAACAGGCGACTTTATCCCTGACACCCTGAAACATGTATACGCAGCCATGTGGGATGGGGCCCCTATCTTCCCACAGGGACGCAGGCACACATCAAACTGATTTCCAAGAAAGGCAAAGATCCCCTACTATCAGGATCATACTGTCTAATTTCCGTAGCCTCCCTGGCGGTATTCCCGAGTGTGGCTCGGGGTTAAAATTCAGGACCGTTAGCGGTAACCCCGAGCCACACTGGATTGCATCGCAGGATCCTGGTGCCTCCTTACTTACCTTGTCCCCGGGATCCTGCGATGTCCCCCGCAGTGTCCGAGGGCTCTGTCCTCCTCCGAAGCCTCTCCGTGCCAGGCTCCGTTCCCTGTGAGCGTCGCGACGCACGGGGGCGGAGCCTGGCGGCAAATTCAAAAAATGTAAAAAGCATAACATATACAGTACTGTAATCTTACAGATTACAGTACTGTATGAAATCATTTCACATCCCATTTGTCCCCAGTGCTCTGGCCCATGCCCTGCATGCAGTTTTATATTGCATATACTGTTCTTTCTGCCTGGAAACTGGAGATTGTCCATAGCAACCAAAAAGTGTCCCTTTACGTCAAAAATGGCTTTAGACCAGCTAGAAAACAGCGATAGTAAATTAGAACACTTGCAGAATTGAGCGATAGTGAATCGTGTGGAAATTTATTTTATTACTATTTTTTTTTATTTTTTTTTATTATTATTTTTTTTTTATTATATTATAATTTATGTTTTTGTGTTTCAAACTTTATCATACCCGGGATATCTACTAGACTCTTGTTTGGACAGATTTAAGTGTGTTATTGTTAAGAATTACAGACCTACAATATAAAACGCCAAATTTCCATGCAAAATAATTGTACCGCTTTCAGCACCTAAAATCAGAAAGAATCATACCGCCAGGGAGGTTAATTAGCGTTGATGTAAAAATCCTGTCTAAAATAGTTGCATCACGCTTAGCTCTCCTACTTCCTTCTTTACTACACCCAGCCCAATCCGGCTTTGTTTCAGGACGCTCAGCTACCCTGAACATTCGCAAGATTTTAATGGCTTTAGAATACACTAAAACTCACCCTGACCAAGACGTCGCTATTATGTCTCTTGACGCTGAAAAAGCCTTAGATAACATTAGTTTCTCCTGGCTTTTCAGAGTAATGGAACAATTCGGCTTTTCGGGTCAAATTATGCGATTGTCACGTCTTGTCATACCCTGACTTTGTCTCTGACATGATCCCCTTAGCAAAGGGAACGAGGCAGGGATGCCCCCTGTCCCCGTTGTTATTCAACATTGTGATTGAACCCTTATCTAGAGTAATCAATTCGTCTAATGGGGTTAGTGGCATTGCTTTAGGTAACCAAACTCTCCGCTCCACCCTGTTCGCGGACGACATACTCTTATTCTCTACTGACCCCATATCAGACTTTGACAGACTCCAACAACTCTTTGTGGGCTTCCGACTATGCTCTGGCTTCCGCATAAATTTTGACAAAAGTGAAGTTTTAGTACTACACCCATGCCTATCTATTAAATGGAGACGTCTCCACTTGCCCTGGCAAATCAACATATCACATACCTGGGTATTCATATAGGACGTGAGCCATCTTCTTTATATCTACTCAACTATCCCCCCTTAATAACCAAAATTGTGAAGGAGTTGGAAGCTTGGGGGGCCCTCCCTCTCTTGCTCTTTGGGAGATGCCACCTTTTTAAAATTGTGTCATTTGCATGCCTGCTTTATCCAATGCAGACCATACCTCTTCAATTGAAACACTCTGATGTACAAAAAATCCAGAGAGCGTTAACTGTTTTTATATGGTCTCGCAAGAAAACACGCATTGCGCTACAAAAATTATGTCTCCCGAAGGGCGAGGGCAGGGCGGAGCGGGACTACCCATTATACGTTTCTATAACCTAGCATGCTTACTTAGACAGGGCCTAGATTGGTTGACTGAAAGGTCTAAATACTCCAACTCTGCACTTGAAGGTGCTATGGCTTCCCCATATGACTTTTCAGCCATCCTTCATTCTAATCCTAATACTTTGCCTCCCCACCTCAAGGCAAGTGTACTTTTCAGAGATACAGTCATCACCTGGAGATAGGTCAGAAAATTACTCGGACTGCCTTCTAGCATCTCCCGTCACCTAACGATCCAAGGAAATCCTATGTTCCTCCCATCCACTCTGCACAAAGTTTTTAGTCAATGGAAACTCAAGGGCCTTACGAGCATAACATCAGTCTACCAGGACAAACCAGTTGAATTTAAACCTTTTCAAACCTTGATGCGAGAATTCTCACTGCCACCATTAAACATCTTTTTTTATCACCAACTCACCGATTATTAAAGGTCTTGCTATGGGCTTGAGTCCGATCCCCTTCAAATGTCCTTCATCGACCCTGTACTTCAAAGAAATGATCTCCAATATCTACTCCTACCTCATCCAACACCGATCACGGAAATATTGTCTCAAACCATTCCAAAAATGGTCTCATATAATGGGGGACAACGATCTGCCAGAAAAAATCCTTGAGGGATACAGACATATCTGCAAACTTACTGCATCAGAAACATGGTGTGAGACGCAATTTAAAATCATTCACAGGGCCTACTTTCCATTCTGATCTAACAAAGCAGACCCAACTCAAGCGCAATGCCAATGGTATTCCCTGCCTCGCCCCACACTGCTCCACTGACTCTGGGATTGCACGACTGTCACTACCTATTGGAACGCTGTGATAGCCCACATCAACAAAATCAATAACAAACGGATACCGAAAGACTGTCTTATGCTTGTTCAGTATACCACCATCATCCTCCTCATCAGCGATGAGCCTACAGAATATTCCACAATGGGCTCATCTATGTCTTTTAGTTGCCCGCAGGACTATTATGTCTCACTGGATCACATCAACACCACCTAATCTGCCGGCGGTGAAAAAAGCCATGACTTCACTCTTTTACTTGGAGAGATTAGACACCATAACATTGAACTTTCGTTCTACCTCAAGCTTTTTCAAGAGATGGAGAAGCTATATGGAAGCCACTTTCACTCCACAAAAAATGCAAGATATAATGCAACCATTCCATTTTACGGATTGGTACCTAAAGAGAGATCTTACCAATTCACTTGGCAACCTCAAAATATCTCACAATTCTGACCCCTCTACTTTTAGGCCGCCGTAAGACAACTGCAAGCTCATGATGCTCTTTGACTTCCGCGACTCTCTTCTATCTAACCTCAGTATTATCATTTAGTTTCACTGTTTTAACTAGACCAATTTATCTATTCACTAGTTAGTTATGTTCAAACATTGCATCCACTCCTGAAGGTACAAAGGTGTAAGGTACAGCCTCTCAGGCACTGTATTGCTTAATAACACTGCTACAATGGTAAATGTGAATTACTGATCCCCCCCTCCCCCCTGCCTGTGTTTAGGTATAAAACTATCTTGCTGATTAGAGAATTTACATGTACATGCTTTATAGCTATTATGTACTCTATTTTATACTACTGTATTTTGTAAAACCTAATAAATATTTTTCAAAAAAAAAAAAAGTATGCAGAGGACACTGGAAAGATCTGACTTTGAACAATAATAATAAGTATTTTTTTACACTTATCAAACAGATATAATACAATGCTGAATAGCTTGTGCGATTGGTGGATACTTGTAAAATGTCACTTTCATTGGTGGTCAGCAGTGAGTTCCTCTTTTTTTGGCAGCCAGTAATGAGTCCCTTGAAAATCAGGAGTTCAATGGTTACTTACCTGAAAGAGCTTCATTGGTACAATTGGTGTTCTGTTAAGAGGTTTTTGTGCCACAATTGTGTGTGGAACTGTCAGGCAGGATATCACTCTGTCCAGTGCTGCCAGCATTTCTAGGTGTCATTACTGCCTAATAGATGTAAAAAAATATATATAAAACGTTCTATACAAAAAGTACACCACCACATAAGTACTAAAAATGTACTAACACTATATTAGAATATTTCAAACAACATATACATAAAATACAGTGAAGCACTTTAAAAAAGTACCACAGAAATTCCTTTTTTAGGGGGAAATCCTAATTTCACGGGGACATTTTGGATTATCTGGGAATAATGGTCTTTGAAAAGTAAATATTTGAATATCTGCAACTGTGATCAAAAGCAGATAGCATGGGACTAGTGATGAGCCAAACAGATGTTGATGCTTGAACACAGTGCAGCACAGTGGTGTAGTGGGTAGCACTCTCGCCTAGCAGTAAAAAGGGTCCCTGGTTTGAATCCCAACCACGACACTACCTGCCTGGAGTTTGCATGTTCTCCCTGTGCCTGCATGGGTTTCCTCCGGGTACTTCGGTTTCCTCCCATACTCCAAAGACATGCTGGTAGATTAATTGGCTTCTGTTCAAAATTGGCCCTAGTATATGAATGTGAGTTGGGGACCTTGGATTGTGGGCTCCTTGAGGGTAGGGACCAATGTGGGTGTATGATGTATGTGTAGATTGCTGCGTGAATTGGCGGCGCTATATGGGTACCTTATATAAATAGGGATGATTGTAGACACGCACCCACACTCACTCAGGTTGAACTGGATGGACTGGTGTCTTTATTCAACCTTACTAACTATATATATATATATATATATATATATATTAATATATATATATATATATATATATATATATATATATATATATAACACAATTTTGCAACTTTGACATGTATTAGTAAAACTGTACATATCATTGCAACTACTTTGTGTATCCAGGTGGATTATAAATTTTCATGACAAATTGGGCTTTTTTTTGGTTGTAAATGGTAATGCATATCTATTGAGGTTTTTTTATCATTAAAGGGAAACTGGCCCAAAATAGTAAAAACAAATAAAAAAATGACTTGCTGTATATTTCTTGCTATTACAGTATCTTTCCACCAAAGAACAACCCCAAAAAAAGTTCTTGCTCCTGACATTTGCAGCGATATCACATACTGTATGTGTATATTAGTTGTTGTTTGGGGTCGTGGCCTGGCTGGAGCCCAGGCTGAGGCTGCCATCCATCTCACCTCATACACGTGCTTCATGAAATGAGGCTTATGGACATTTTTATTTGTTTGTACCTAATAGTAAGGCCCAGAAACAATAGTGTGCATTTTGTTTTGTTTTATCCTATCTAAAACACACTGACATTAACTGACACTGATACTATTTTAAAAAAAAAAAACTTACAGGGGCGTGGCTACCGCTGAGCAGTATGGACGCCTGAACAGACAACTCCAGCACCGAATGGAATACCGACCACTACCACCGCTAATCCGTGATCACAGGATGGCTACGAGCTACCCTCACACATCAGGGTACCAACCGGCCTTGTCCCTGAAAAGAAAGGAGTACAGGCAGCTGAAGAAATTGACTGATTTATTCACAGTGCCGCCCGGAGGACGAATCAAAGATGGTGCCCGCGGCTCCTCAGCACACAGCACCGATGCATACACAGATCTACCTGATGCAGATGAGGAGGCAATATCCCCCCAGAAGATAATCCAACCTCCCCTATGACTTTACAATCATCCTCAGTGAGCAACAGCCCTGCTAAAGCGTGGATGCGCTTGGATTCCGGACAGCATTTCCATGAGGTAAGCCCTGCTCTGGACACTCTCCTCATACAGCAGGCCCAGACATCCCCTATAGCAGCATTCCCCACATCTAACATGCCAGTCCTTGACACAACAATGAAGGAGATGCTCATGTCGCTACAAAGCTCACTGCACTGTGACATTTCCATCATGTTCAAAAAAAATTTTCAAAAAATTTAAAGATGAAATGTCTTTTATGGACTGTTGATCACATTGAACAATGTGTGAATGCTATGACAGAAACATGACAGAAACAGTTAATGACCTGGTCGATACGCACAACCACACTAGAGATGAACAACACTGGTTCAGAGCCAAGATGGTGGACCTCGAGGACAGATCCAGACGTAACAATGTCAAAATGAGGGGTATAACTGAGTCAATTTTACCACCTGGTCTTAACCCCTATGCCAGGAAGTTTATAGCTACACTCCTTCCTGACCTGTCCCCGATGGAAACTATAATCGACCGCATTCATCGCCTTCCTAAACCCCCGCATCTTCCCGCCTGTGTCCCTAGGGATGTCTTGATGCGAATCCACTTTTACCACGTGAAAAACATGCTCCTGACCAAAACAAGACATCTGGGACAACTTCCAGCGCCATACACAAAACTACAACTGTATGCAGATATCTCTCAATTTACTCGCCAACAGCGGCAACAATTGAACACTATCACCAAACCTCTAAACAACCACAAGATTTCCTACCAATTGGGATTCCCAACCAAGCTCATTGCGAACAAAAATGGGGTGAAACATAATATTACTCCTGTTGAGGAAGGAATCCAACTCCTACGCACTTGGGGAATCATTCCCGAAGGGGTGTCACAATCCAGCCAGAAACACCATGAAAAGGACCACAGCCGTCCTACAACTCCTGCAAACTCAGTACCAGGTTAGTGGTGCTACCACACTCATTCAAGATGCACAAGTACTGCATTCCATCTCGGTGCCTGCTCGTAGCAGATACACAAACTTTCACCCTCACGATCCACTGCAGTTCCAGTGTTACTGCTGATCCTTGTTTTCTCCCACCGCTATTGCTACTACTGTTTACCTACAGCATAACCTATACCTCCCTTCTCACCTCCTTTTTTTTTTCTGAGAGCACAGGAGACAGTTCAACTACAGACCAGCTGCAATAGTTTCTCATCAAGTCGAACTAACAACCGGAAAACACCACCTCACTTTCCTTGAACGGGATATCCCACTCATCTAACTGTGAGTACAGAACAACACACTTAATGTCCACACTCACGTACCCAGGATGCCAACATTTTTATCACTTAATGCCAAAGGGTTGAATCGTAAAAAATGTCCAAAAACACTGCGCTTACTCAATACAATAGCAGCTCACACAACAAACAAGGAAATTTGTAAATAATGCAGGTGTATATAGTGTAGCGCTGATTGGGATAAGGATTTTTCAAATTACAAAAAAATCAATATATCAAACCATTATTCCTAACACCATGTATTCCAAATAACATTGAAAAGGAATTCCAATAGGCATCTATTACATATAAGATCTGAAGACAAATAAAAGTCCCACATAGATGGTGGTGTTCTACACCACGTGGATAACAAACTGAAAAGAAGTGATATGAAATAAATGGGTCCTCCGTATGGAAGCAATGCAGGCTTACCGGAACCGTTGGACTCAGAAAGACGTATGTCACCTGAGTCAATAACACTTGTATTGCCACCAGGCAATGAAGTGGGGTTTCACAGTGGAACGTTATGGAATCCAGATGTTGTTCTAGGACTCTCGGCAAACCTCTTTCATATGTAACCCGATCTCGTAGTGGCCCATATAAGGTAAAAAAAGTGGCCACATAGTGTAATAACGTTTTTAAAAGTAAATTTATTACAAAGTAAAACACTTACATTCTCTGTGTTAAAAAAGCGCTTGTAAATAAAATTGTGGCAGGCAGTGGAGTCTCCCGACGCGTTTCGTCTACTCAGACTTCATCTGGGGTACCCTACCACTGCTTCCATACTACCTTTTATAGGTACCAGGACCCCCCATGATGAGAATCCGGCTTGTTCCCATTGTTTACATGCACTTCCGGGTATTGCCAAAATGGCGGCCCCGCATGCGTTCCAGGCCTCCTTCTAATGCCCAATGTGCGTTCCAGCATTTCCTTATGGGTGTTATAAAAAATAAATGAATAAATCGATTTGACACAGAATTCAAAAATATTGTGATTAATTTGTATCTAAATTGATATATATATAGTAAGAAACCGTGAATAAAGAATATAGGCTAGAGCGGGATCGTCCGGATGTTTCACAGAGACTGTGTGGAGCCGGATGGTCGCTCCTCATGACGCAAATGGCGTCATCTTCCGCCTCGGTGGAGCGCAAGCTAGGCGGTTGTCCGCCGCATGCGTGTCACGCCTCGATATAGTGGTAAACATGGCGCGATGTCGTCATAGGCGCTCCGGCCTGACGGTACGCCCACCGTTGTGAAAGTGACGCGCTGTTGTCTGACAGCTACTGTGCACCACGTGAACAGAACAGCTATGTGTATATAAAACGGAATGAAATCCTTAGTTGTGAAACTAGTTATAATGTGATTGGAAAGCTAAAAATTATATATTATGTACATAATAACAAATAATTTTCTAATTATGTGTTGATTATAAATATATATATATATATGTTTCGCTAGACCAATGACTCTGGTGTATATATATTCACCCAGATACACTTAGTATAGCTAACCATTATATGTGCAATATAGTTGTGAACTAAAAAAGAAACAGAAAAAAACAGTGGCTCTGAAACCGTGGCTAAAGAATTCGATATATTCGATATATTAATGAATCTTAGGGTCATATGAGTTGGTGGGATTGGATTTATACATATAGGTAATGAGGTACTTTGCACATGAATTTTTTCACCGAAGCGGAAGATGACGCCATTTGCGTCACGAGGAGCGACCATCCGGCTCCACGCAGTCTCTGTGAAACATCCGGACGATCCCGCTCTAGCCTATATTCTTTATTCACGGTTTCTTACTATATATATCAATTTAGATACAAATTAATCACAATATTTTTGAATTCTGTGTTAAATCGATTTATTCATTTATTTTTTATAACACCCATAAGGAAATGCTGGAACGCACATTGGGCATTAGAAGGAGGCCTGGAACGCACGCGGGGCCGCCATTTTGGCAATACCCAGAAGTGCATGTAAACAATGGGAACAAGCTGGATTCTCATCATGGGGGGTCCTGGTACCTATAAAAGGTAGTATGGCAGCAGTGGTAGGGTACCCCAGATGAAGTCTGAGTAGATGAAACGCGTCGGGAGACTCCACTGCCTGCCACAATTTTATTTACAAGCGCTTTTTTAACACGGAGAATGTATGTGTTTTACTTTGTAATAAATTTACTTTTAAAAACGTTATTACACTATGTGGCCACTTTTTTTTACCTTATATGGGCCACTACGAGATCGGGTTACATATGAAAGAGGTTTGCCGAGAGTCCTAGAACAACATCTGGATTCCATAACGTTCCACTGTGAAACCCCACTTCATTGCCTGGTGGCAATACAAGCGTTATTGACTCAGGTGACATACGTCTCTCTGAGTCCAACGGTTCCTGTAAGCCTGCATTGCTTCCATACAAAGGGTTGAATCACCCGGCCAAAAGAAAGTCGATGTGGCGTACTGCACTGAATTCTCACAGTGAAGTGCTATGCATCCAAGAGACCCATTTTATGCAGAAAGCAGAACCAACATGTACCAATACCCACTTTAACCACATATTCAAAGCCTCTGGTTCTTCAAAGAAAAATGGAGTTTTGATAGCCATTAAAAATTCTGTCGCATTTACCCTGCACGATAGCATGGTAGATGAAGAGGGAAGGTACCTGGCACTTGACTGCACCCTAAATAATACCAGATACACCGTAGTAAATATATATGCGCCCAAATCTAACCAGATCAGGTTCTTAAAGAAGCAAAGAAAAAAAAAGATTAATATTTTCCGACATGGCATCTCATTTTATGTGGAGATTTCAACATGGTGCCGGACAACACCATTGATACCTCCTCACGCAGCAGCAGACTCTCGTCCCCCATGGGGACCTTCATAAGGACAAATGACATAGATGATGTTTGGAGATGTCATCACACCACCGCGCGGGAATACTCCTTTTTCTCCCATCGCCACAACTCGTACACACGGATTTACTTTTTTTTGGTTGATTTCATCACACCACCGAGCAGGAATACTCCTTTTTCTTTTTTTTGGTTGAGATGTCATCACACCTGTTAAGCCGCCCCTATTTCTCCTTTGAACCTGGGTTGGACCTATGGGTGTATGGATAGAACTCTCTGATCGATCGGGTAATCAAGACACACACACATGGGATGGTGAATCAAAATTACAATGGTTTACTGGGTTTGCATATATCTTATACACTTACAGAGAGAGAGAAAAAGCTCCCTCTTATTATCAGCCAATGAGATTGAAGCATAGACTTTATGAAAAAATAAGCATAAAACGTCATAAATTGCATATTCTGCCTAGAGATATCCCTCAGGCTATATCTAAATATAAGTTTATACATATATGCGACCACGTATGCTAGGCAATCTGCCAATGTTCCAGACACCCAACTTCTAACATGTTATAACTTTGTTATTCATTGTCTATATTAAAATGTCAGGCTAACCACACATCCTCGCAAAGTACATAGCTCGCAAATAATCTTTGCACTTTTAATTTTCTGCATAAGAAAGCAAAATACATTTCTTCTTGTATAACATATCTTAAAGCCGCACTCTAACATCCTTACAACACACCCGAGCGGGAATACTCCTTTTTTCTCCCATCGCCACAACTCGTGCACACGGATTTACTTTTTTTTTGTTGACAAATGGCTCTTACTCAAAATATCTGATTCACATATCTCCACTATAACGTGGTCGGATCACGCCCCAGTCACTATAACAACGGAGGACACACCAACCAAATCTCGCCCACTGACCTGGAGAGCCAATACCCACATCCTACATATGCCAGAACACTCTGCCTATATCCAGAAAAACCTAGAAAAACTTCTTCAAGCTCAATGAAGGGACTGTATCTAACGTAACCACTTTGTGGAATGCCCATAAGGCGTTCATAGGGGGATCATTATGCAAGTGAGTGCAAGAGAGAGGAGGAGGAGAACACAGCATTTAGACACTCTCACCTCTAGTATTGAAACTCTAGAGGCACAAAATCAATCTTCCCCAGACCCTTCACTAAAAATTGAACTGACTCGCCTTAGACAGGAGCTGAGAGCACACCTTTTAGATACATTTGAAAAAGCTCAAACATGTTTTAAAGCCATACATTATTCCACAGGCAATAAGGCTGGAAAAGCCATGGCCAATAGATTAAAAGGTCATAATACCAAATCCAAAATCTCACATCTTTATCATCCTATTACACAGAAAAAACTACCAGAACCACAAGCTATTGCTGATGCATTCAGCCTATACTACAGCACATTGTACAACCTGAAAGATGATCCTACTACCACACAGCCTTCCACACATGAAATAGAAGCTTTCTTAGAAGAAATTGACATTCCCAAATTAACACAAGAACAACTCGATACACTTAATGCTCCCTTCACACCACAAGAAATCTTAAAAATCATAGCTGCCCTACCGGCTAACAAATCACCTCGCCCAGATGGCCTCACGGGCGAGTATTACAAACGGTTTAGTAATGTACTATCACCCTTCTTATCCAAAGTGTGCAATGAAGCTGCCTCTTCCTCCTCTCTCCCACAAGAAATGTTAAATGCATTGATTATCACACTACCGAACTCGGGGAAAGACCCCACTTCCCCGCAAAAATTTTCGGCCCATATCACTACTCAACCTTGATACCAAAATATATGCAAAACTTATAGCCACAAGATTACTACTTTTAATGCCATTGCTGATCAATAGACATCAATCAGGATTCACTATAGGAAGACAAACCTTCAATGCCACACGTAGAATTATAAACTTGATCCACACAGCTGAGATGTCTCAAATGCCTTCTCTGCTCCTCTCCTTGGATGCAGAGAAGGCGTTCGACAGGGTCCACTGGTCATATCTCAAGATAACCCTATGCAAGTTTGGTTTTCAAGGACCTATTCTGTCGGCCATTCTAGCCTTATACTTAACCCCTACTGCCCAAGTATACAATTCTGAAATGCTATCCAAACCATTCAGAATCACTAATGGTACCCAAAACGGATGCCCACTTTCGCCACTTATCTTTAATCTTATGATAGAACCTCTTGCGGAACATATAAGAACAAACCCGTCTATCACTGGCTTTAAAATAGGATCTATTGAACACAAAATGAACCTATTCGCTGATGATGTGATCGTTATGATCACTAATCCCCTGTCTTCCCTGGCTTCGGTACATCAATTGTTGCACAGATTTGGTACCATATCGTACTACAAGGTGAATGAAAACAAATCCTATATACTAGATCTAGGACTAGATGCAGTAACTAGCACCTTACTTAGAAAATACTTTACCTATCCATGGGCGGACAGAGGAATTACATATTTAGGTATTACTCTTACTAAATCCACAAAAGGTCTATTTTCTGCTAACTATGTAGAAGCCAAGCAAATGCTTCTAAGAGAAACAACCAATTTATCCAAACATGAACTCTCCTGGCCAGGACGTCTCGCAGCATTTAAAATGCAAGTCCTGCCCAAACTATTTTACATATTCAGAACAATGCCATTACCACTTTCTCATGCCTACATACACTCTCTCTAATCCATAATAAGCACTACGATGGCAGGGGAAGAAACCCATGAGTAATCACGTCAAACTCATCAAGCATAGATCCTCTGGAGGAATGGGATACATCGATCTGAAAGATTATTATCTAGCTACGGTACTCTCTCAACTAAAAGACTGGTTATCCACCGAACCTACCACACTCTGGGGCGACATAGAAAACAACCTGACGCCAGGTAAGAATCTTAGAGATTGGTTGTTTAGCACACTCTCTAACCAATCACATTTTAACCACTATTCCCTAACCATTAGAGCCTCCATTCAAGCATGGAGAACCCTGCACAACATCAAATGGACACACCTAATGACCAAGACCGTCCAAATACCCTTGACTGTGCTTTCGCTCCTATCCCCGGACCTGAATGTACCCAAGTGGCTATCGGCTCAGACAACTCACATAGCGACACTTAGAACCAAAATATTAGACAAACCCTTCTCCCAACTGCAGAAGGAATACGACGCACCCGCAAATGACTACTTTACTTTCTATAGGATTCAAAAATGTCTAGCAGCACATCCCTCTCTGGAAAAGGCACTTCCTATTAAAATATGGAACTTCCTTTTCACAGACAACACACACTCCAAAGGGACTTCCCTACTATACTCTACGCTACAAGAAAAGGCTGTATTTTACAAATCCAAACCCATTAATGACTGGGAACATGATCTACAGACCCAGTTTACTGACCTACAATGGCGAACAGCCATAAAAACAGTTTACAATGCTACTAACTATACCTCCCTCTGGGAATTGACACAAAAAACAATAATGAGATGGGACTTGACACCTCAATGGATGCCAAAATTTCAACCATTTTCAACTCCCGATTGTTGAAGAGAGTGTACTTGCACAGGCACTCCACTACACATTTTGTGGTCATGTCCACCTATAAAGAAACTATGGTCGGAGATTGAAAACATTTTACAAAAATAATACAATATCCCATCATATTAACTCCTCAACTTAGCATCCTGAATCTAACCATAGAATCGATTACTCCCAAGCTCTGGCTCATCACTACTCACATATTACTAGCAACCAAACTACTCATTACCAGAAGATGGAAATCAACAGAAATCCCATCCAGTGCAGAAGTTATAGCATTAGTACATAATCACTACATTTTTGAGTCAGTACTTTCACAAAGTAAACCCTCATACTCTAAGACGCACAAATTATGGCTCCCCTGGGCGCAATGGTACGAGAACTATCGACCTTAAGTCGGTGAACAGATATTTTACAGTGTTAATCTCAGGAGCTCTATCTTACACCCTCTGTTGCTCTCCTTTGCTCTCTTTTGCTTTCTTTCAACTCTTTCTCTACATCTCCCTTCAACTGTCCTTCTCTCCTCCCTCCCTCCCTTCCCACCTCCTCCCTCCCCTCTTACCCTCCTCTCACCCTACCCCACCACCCTCCTACTACCTTCTATTACCTTCCCTCCCTTCACCTACTTAAGATTAATGGTAGTGTATATCTATTCTAGGCTTATGTTGCTACATATGTTGGCAGTTATACAGTTCTAAACCTGTAACTATGTATACAGACTCAGATATGCCTGTATTACCACAATAAATGCAAGTTATTGATGGAACATACTACCAGTTATGTATACCATTTCATGTTAGAACCGTAAAAAATTTTCAATAAACATATTTTGAAAAAAAAAAAAATACATGTTACAAAATCAAAAACGAAATACAAAAAAGACAAAAAACACACAACAAGTTACATGATTTGCATGACATAAAAAATTACTCTCTGGTACAAAATGGTCTCCCGTTCTGACTAATTTCTAGTTCAAGCACCTTTCGTCAGGGTTTTTTTGGTAAGAGTATATACAACCATAGTTTTGTCCTACATGCGAAATGTTCCATCATGAAACTTGAACAAATAAATAAATACAGTGGTGCTGTAATGGATGTGATTAAGGTGTCACATAAAGTTGTCACATAAGGTACCAGGTAAAATGCTAAAATGCCTGTCCAAATGTAATATTATGTCATTGCTTAGCTTTTTAATCTTAACTTCAACTCAGATAGCTACTAGCTCTCACCCCCATTTTGAAGCTGAACCGCAAAGAATTATAAAAAGATTGTGCCTTTTTTCCGAGAACTGTACCCAAGACAGACATGACATCAACACCCATCCTCTCGGAAAGGAAGTTACCAAGATACACAAAAATAGCTATGATCAATTGCTAAATTTGCTAAAGCTGCTAAAAAACTCAGACACAGTAATATGTTTTGCAAGTGCCTTGTTTTTGTCTGACAAGAATGTATAAAGCTGTAAAAAGAGGATATAAATAATACAGAAGTAACTTCTGAGCTGCAAAAAAAAGAAAAATATTTAAAAAACTCCCACCCAAAATATACTCATCATGACCTTTGAACCTAACCTTGACCTTTGGCTCTTACCTTGGCACTAACACTAATTCTGACAGTGACCCAGATTTAACCTTCATCCAGCTATTTGTTCATATATATATATATTTATATATACATATATATATATATATATATATATATATATATATATATATATATATATTTACATTTTTCTTGCCTACAAGGAGAAAAATGTACAATAGGGTTGATTTACTAAAACTGGAGAGTGAAAAATTTGGTACAACTCTACATAGAAGCCAATCAGATTCCAGTTTTTTTATTCATTCAGCTTAATTAAACAAGCTAAAGTTAGAGGCTGATTAGCTATCATGCACAGCTGCACCAGATTTTGCACTTTCCATTTATAACAAATCATCCCCAAGTATCTTTAATACCATTTAAAGTAGAAATAAAACACATGGGTAGGCTGCACAGTGACTCATTACTGTGATAGCCAATCAGAGGCTATCACAGTGATCAGATGACTGGAGCTGGGAGTCTTGGTGTGAGCTCTGCAGTATGCTCCTAGCACATACACAGTTATGAATATACTGTATGTGGCCTCACGGATAAAGAAACATGAAAAGGGGTTCAATTACATGCTTAGGGTGTACTTTAATCCTTCCTGTGAGTGGAGAACATTTCATTGATGTACAGAAAGTGTTGCAGCAGCAATGACATTTACAAAGGAAACATTTGCCTGCAAATAACCAATATAATATTACCTGTGATGTGGGAAACTGTGCTACTCAATAACCCCAGCTGCTGCTTGAATGTACTCCCCACTAGTGCACAGTAGACAGTATATATATAGAGAGAAAATAATAAGCAATGCTAATATCAAATATATACAAAAAAAAAACAAATACTACAAGAATGTGCTTATGATATTTATACACACATAAAGTGCCACTGCTGGCGTGGGTCTACAGAGCAGCGGCGATTCCAGAACTTAGTTGTGCTGGAGATACTGGGTGCTGGATGGGTCACCACCATATGTGAGTGAAACTGTATATGTTGTTATGTTTTTAACACATTTTAATACATTTGTTGCACAATAATATTTCCTTTGTGGGTCTCCTCTTCTCTTGTCTGAGCTGTATTATCAAAGGATAACATATAGAGCCGGGGCCCCATTCCTGGAGTGGTGAAGTGTCGGAACTTTGCTTAACAAAGCACAAATTGACCCACTTAACATCAAGGAGTCATCTGCATCTGGTGAGTGAGCACTTTTGTGGGGGCACTTGTGTTGAGGCTGGAGTGAAGCAGCACATCATTTTGTTTATGGAGCATGAAAACTTTATTTGGAGCACTTACAAATGATTAAATGCTTTTTACAAAGATTTAAAGTGGTTGTAAACCCTCTCATATACACAGTGAAGTGAACAACCTCAGATGATAGATAGAGATGAAACAAATCCTCCTACATAGGTTTTACATATTTATCTGCAGTCTTCTTCTGTCTACACCCCATCAAAAGTGCAGATCATATTAAAAATCTTTCTTCTTCTGTCAGCAGCACAGAGGAGAGGGTGGAGAGACTGCAGTTACACTGTGTGAGAGCCGATTAGAGGAAAGGCACACACCCCCTCCACACAGCAGAAGAACTGTGTTCTGAATAGACAAACTCTGTTCTGAGCTCTCCCCCAACACAAAAATATATTTCATGTGTCAGGAAAAATTTTCAGAAGTGACTAAGGCTCTATCAGAGGAATGAAGCACCAGAAAGAGATGACACTTAGAGGTTTGGAGAGAGAAAAGTAAACACTGAAGATATATGTGCTTTGCTCAAATTCCATGACTGAGGTTTCCAACCATTTTAAGCACTTCATTGGACATTCTGGTTTATCAATGTTATTTCCCTAAACAGGTTTATGGGTTAATATGAAATATTACTGAATAGCACTGACATTTAATGTGTGTATATATAACATAAGCACATTTGTGTTGTATTTATTTAGATATATATTTTTTTGCTCTGTTTGATGTTAGTACTGCTTATTATTTGCTTCATGCTTTATGTATTTGCCTGCAAATAACGTGGGCAGCTTCTTTGTTGGAAAAAAAACTGCAAACAGACCCCTCCAAGGGTCTACTATGTATTTTGAGCGAACTTTGGGAGGGGTCTGTGTGCTGCTTTATTTAACCACTTGCTGTCTGGAAAATTACTTACTTAGAACCCCCAAAAATGACATATTTTCTGAAAGTAGAAGCCCAGGAGAATAAATTGTGGTTGTTGCACTTTTTTATGTCACACAATATTTGTGTAGCCATTTATCAAATGCAAATTTTCTGTCAAAAATACACCTATATGCATTTTAGTAAATAGACAAAAAAACATTTAAGGATTTAAAATGTTGCAATGCTTTAAAAGCCTTTACAGTTTACCAGTTTAGAGTTAAATGTGAGCTCTGTGTTAAATAGTGTGTTTATGTGAAATCTTCATCAACTGATGTAAATAATATTTTAATTAGAAACACATTTTAGTTAGATGGAAATATATTTAAACCATTAAGCATCATGTTCATGGTACTGTAAATAGTTTTCCACTTCAAAGATCTGGCCTTTTGTTTTCCCTTATCACATCCCACATGGGTTGTAAACAGCAGTCTTCTTTGAATCCTCCAATCCGGCTGTGACCAATATACTTTTGCTAGGTACAGTGACCAATTAGGGAGCATTATATTAGCCAAAGTACAGAAAGGAGAGGGGAATATAATGCTTTGTCACCAAGCTGTGCACTCTTTTTTGTGTTGGGACACACAGCAGTAAGCATGACCCAGGGGTGCTTTATTTTTTTATTTTATTATTTATTGTATTTATATTTTATTACACATTTTTTAAATTTACCCTTATTGTTATCACAAGGAATGAACAAAATCCCTTGTGATAACTTTTTTTTTTTAATTATATTTTTTTATTGAAGTATCAAAGAATAGGTACAAAATTGTATCAAGATGTACATTGCACTATCAACATAAGTGCATTATAAACAAACATAATGAAAAGAGAAAACAAAATGGAAAGAAAAAAAACAAAAAACAAACAAGTATAAGTGATAAAAGAGTGTTCACAGAAACAAGGCACATATATGTATTAAATCAAATCTTTATGATGTATGCGATAAATGTACTGTGGGAAAGTACCTAGAATCCTGCGAGTAGTTCAGAGTATATACACAGGCAACGTAGAATTAAATTAGGTTAGGAATAGGGCATATTTGGTAGTATGGGGGTCCCGAGTTCCGAAAGATCCCATGGTTCCCATATTTTATTAAATTGGGGGGTGCAGTCATGTACCAAAGACGTCAAGAACTCCATTGTCCAAATCTCAGCCACTAAATGTAGAAACCCGGACCATGGGGGAGGTATATTGGATAAACAGAACAATGGGATAATCCTCCTGGCAGCTAGCAATATATAGGATATCAGTTTGTTTGTCTTCTTTGATACCCCCGAGGGGGGAAGACCCAAAAGGTAATTCAAAGGATCCAACGGAAGAGACACCCCAGTTACCTTTTGTATAAGTAAATGTACATCATTCCAAAAAGGTTGTATCAAGAAAATTGCCAGAAGATATGGAATAGTGAGCCTATATCAGATCCACACCGCCAACAGAGCTGTGAAACTGAAGGATCATACTTGTGAATTACATCGGGAGTTCTGTACCAAAACATGAGAATCGTAATGGTTGTCTCCCTCTGAGTGACACATTTAGAAGATTTAAAGGTAGAGGACCAGATCCTTTCCCACATTTGTATTGTGACAGGACGGCCCACCAACTGAGACCACTAGCGCATGTAATGGTGTAATGTTTCCGTAATTGGAGTCGGCTCATGGAGGATAGGATAGATACAAGAAACTAAGTGCAATTGATTGGGGCCTTGAGCACACAAGTGCTCAAAAGTAGTTGGTTTATCTAGGGTCAGGGATGGCGATTTAGAATGAAAGAAATGTCTAACCTGTAAGTAGAAGTGGAAGAAATGTGGTGGTAAATCAAATTTCTCTCTTAAAGCGTCAAAGGAATGTAGCTTCCTCGTTATGGGATGAACAATGTTCTGCAGCTGGAAGAGATGAACATTTATCCATGGAAAGATCCTGCCCAGGGACATACTATCCGGAATGAGGGGGTTAAGTAATACATTTACAAGAGGAGAGCAGGGGAACATGAGAGGATAACGTTTGAGGCAACTACGCCAAATGGTTAAAGTCAGTGCCATTGGACCAGTACACTGACGTTTATAAATAGGGTCTAAAACAGGGGGGGCGCCCCAAACCAAGGAGCTCGGGTGAACCGGATAAAGTACCCCCTTCTCAATGGCAGACCATTGGTTAGGTGCATGTAAGGAAGTCCAAGAGGTGATGGCCCTTAAGTGCGCTGCATGATAATATTTAGTGATGTCCGGGGCTCCCAAGCCTCCTCTGGACATAATGGAAAACATCACGGAGCTTGCTATGCGGTGAGCACCGCCATTCCATATGAATTTTAAAAAGGATCTTTGAAGTGTTTTTAATTGTGAGGCGGGTACAGCTACTGGGAGAGTTTCAAAATAATAGAGCAGCTTGGGTAAGATAGACATTTTTAACACATTAATTCTGCCCAATAGAGACAAGGGATATTTGGTCCAGGACGACAGAGACTTATTTATATCCAATATCAGAGGAGGGAAGTTAGTGCTATAAAGGGAGGAGTAGTAAGGGGTAAGTAGAATACCCAAGTATTTGAGAAAGGTTATAATAAGTGGAGGTGGTGCTGCGCTAATCCTCATAGACCCCACGGTGCCTAAATACCAATGAGCAGTCACTTGCTCCAGTAATGAAAGAGCTAACTACAATGTGCTAATGAATAATAAGGCAGAGCGGTGATATAAATCACCTAAAGTGCTGAATAGAAAAAGCAATAAGCGTGAGTGAGCGTGTATAAAATAAATCCAAACTCATACACTGCTGACAGTGGAAGGTGTGCCTATCCCTACGTGGCAGGGGATGAAGCCACGTGACCCGTGACGCCACGCGTAGGGATAGGCACACCTTCCACTGTCAGCAGTGTACGAGTTTGCCGCTCGTTTGGATACACTGCATCCTCTGCTTTTAAACTGTGTGAGTACCTGATTTTTGTTACTAATAAAGCTTGGTTTTATTAAAAATACTACACTATATGGCATCCTTGTCTCCCTTTGGTTACTATACTCCGGGAGGATTGGAGGTTAACTGAAAGACAGCCCTGAGCACAGGACCCATCCCCACAGGAGATATCAACAGCGCCCGTTTTGCTCTATGCTGTAACCTCAGGTTAATGAGGTAAGGGGCCATTACCCTCCATTGGAGGATTATCTGCATGAAGAGCACCTGTATACACCCCACATCTCTATCCATGCTATCTAAATGCAAGAAATGACCCTATCACTGCTCGTCTTTTTCCACTGTTTGGCATGTCTTAAGAACTATTGGAGCTGCTAAACACTGCACAAGTCACCTTTTGAACTGTGAATTACTTAGTGTGGCACAAGTCATTCTCTCTTTATACATCTTGAATATTGCTGCATTTTAACATTAAGGATTTAATGTTGGCATTGGACACTTTATTGCATATATTATGGATCCCCATGGACATTCACTGTAACTTTGCATGCTGATTTATTCCTTTGGTTATAATTATTGTTTAACCTTTTTCTTAACTGTGAGGCACGGTTGGACTATTATTGGAATCGGTTCATATTGCACTTGTCACTTTTGTATATGTTGTTTGCTGCTGCACAAACTATTTGATGTTATATTTAAGTGTGAGTACTCACTGAACGCATTGGCCACTTTATTGCACATATTACTTTACTATCACTGTATTTATTTGTTAGCACCCGTTGAAGGCATTGGACACTTTATTGCAGTTATTGCAGATCTCCACGGACATCTAGTGTAACTTTGTTTGTTATTTATAATATGTGTTGGTTTTTTGAGAATTTTCACTTTGGCCTCAGCAGTCTTCATATGTCACATATATATTAATGTTTTAGGATTGATTACCATTATTTATCTACACAGGATTTATTTTATACACGCTGACTCACGCTTATTGCTTTTTCTATTCAGCACTTTAGGTGATTTATATCACCGCTCGGCCTTTATATTCATTACCACATTGTAGTTAGCTCGTTCATTATTGGAGCAAGTGACTGCTCATTGGTATCTAGGCACCGTGGGGTCTATGAGGATTAGCGCAGCACCACCTCCACTTATTATATCCCATCTGTCGTTAGGGTCAGGTTGGACCCTATTCGGTGCAAGCTGCTTCTCCTTTATCCTTTAATTTTTGTGTTACATGGTAGCGCAGGAATAAAATATATCTACTAGTTTTTATTTGAGAAAGGTACTACACCATTTATAAGGGTATGATTCTTTGAGTTGGGATAGTAATAGCATTGGAATGTGTATGGGAAGGGCTTCAGTTTTAGAATTGTTGACTTTATACCCAGAAATAGCACTAAAAGAGGTCAATAATTTACGTAATGAGGGAAGGGATATCAGCGGGTTGGTGATAGTTAACAGAATGTTGTCTGCAAATAACGATAATTTATACTCCCCCTGTCTCATCACCACCCCACGTATATCTGGATTTACACGGATAGACTCGGCTAGGGGTTCTAGGCACAGAATGAAAAGCAGCGGCGATAGGGGGCAACCCTGACGAGTTCCATTTGTCATGGGGAAGCTAGGAGACAGGAAGGATGACATTTGCACCTGCGCTGAAACATTTGAGTATAAAGTCTCTAAAACTTTTAAGAAAGGACCATCAAAACCATATATTTTTAAGGTGGCAAACATGTAAGGCCAACTTAGCCTGTCAAAAGCTTTCTGCGCATCTAGGCTCAAGATCAATGCCGAACGTGAGGTTCTATATAAAAGGTCTATTAGGTCTATTGTACGTCGGGTGTTATCTCCTGTGTGTCTACCAAGGACAAAACCCACTTGGTCCCTGTGTATCAGTTTGGGAATAAATGCAGAGAGTGGTGTAGCGAGTATTTTAGTAAATATCTGGTAATCCGAATTTAGGAGGGCTATGGGTCTGTACTTATTTGGGACAGAGGGATCCTTTCCAGGTTTAGGGATAATCGAAAAATAAACGAGTGGGAAAACTGAGAATGTGGAGGAGTTCCCTTAAGAAAGGAATCATATAAGGCTAACATATGAGGAGAAAGAATGTCAAAAAAAGATTTGTAGTAGGAGTGGGACAATCCATCTGGGCCAGGGGATTTGTGTAATGGTAGTTTTTTAATTATAGCTAGAAGTTCTTAAGCTGATACTGTTGCATTTAAACTCTCTAGGTCCGTTTTAGATAATTTTGGTAGTTTTATATTGGAAAAAAAAGACTCAAAATGTACCTGTGTAAAATCAAAATGGTTCTCCGGAGTCAGACAATTTTACAGTTTGATGTAGAAGTTACCAAAAATTTTGGACATCTCACGAGGGCAATGTGTTCCAGATCCGTCTGTCTGCAAAAGGAAATCAGGCAAGGAATTGAACGGACGAGGGCATAACTTATTACCTAACATCCTGTGGGGCTTATTTGAAAATTCGTAAAATTTCTGCTTCGTCCACAGCATGGACCTAGCTGTTTTGTCAAGTTTTGTTGATTTAATTTGTTCTCTACGGCAAATGACTTTACGTAGTGTTTGCACTGTGGGACCACCCAGAAGCCTCCGTTCAGCAGCTACTAGAGCGGACATTAAGGACTGCAATAAACTGTTTCTATCTCTCTTCAGTCGAGAGCCCTCAGCTATACACGCACCTCAGAAAACAGCCTTATGTGCCTCCCACAGTGTAAAAACCTGAGATACCGATCCAGAGTCGAGTATAAAATAATTTTTCAAGCTATTTGCTAGGATAGATCGGGATACTTCAGACTGTAAAAGGTGGTCATTAAAACGCCAGTGGCAGGATTTAGTATAAGTCTGGGATAACATAAGATCTAGTGTAATGAGCACGTGATCCGACCATGTAATAGGGGAAATGTCTGACTCAACTACATAGGGAATAAGTGGAGCCGAGATAAAAAAAATGATCAAGACGGGAGTACATTTTATGAGCTGGTGAATAAAACGTAAATTGTTTGACAGAGGGATGTTTTGTCCTCCATGAGTCGAATAGTCTGTATGATCTAATACATTTACGGAATGCATTGGCTTGAGACAATATTCTTTTAGGTGGGGTAGTACTAAAAAGCGCTTGTCTGTCCCTATTGGGTGACATGACCAGATTGAAGTCCCCACCAACTACCATAAAAGGTTGAGAGCGATATTGGGGAGTATCAAAGAGTTTGTTGAGGAACTCAATCTGGCCCGTGTTTGGGGCGTACAAATTAACCAGTGTAAAAGAGGTAGACATGTATTCACCTTCTAGAATAAGAAATCTCCCACGAGGATCTACATGTGACCTCTGAACCTTGACAGGACATGCTTTCCTGATCAAGATTGCCACTCCTGCCTTGCCCGTAGAGTCAGAGGCAAGATAGGAGATGGGAAAAAACCTGGAGGCAAATTTTAATGATCCTCCTGCCCAAAAGTGGGTCTCCTGGATCATCACTACGTTTGTGCCCGAAATCTTTCAGGGCCATCCAGGGTTTACTAATGGAGCCCAGGCCTTTTACATTATAGGACATAATTTTTAGAGCCATGGCTGCGGTCTATCTAGGAAGGCTAGTGTAAAAGCATCTAATGCTATAAGCCTGGAAGTAACATGAGAATAGAAGTATACACATTGCAGTTTACAAGTAATTATAATAATAAACGTTTTCCCATGTCTAATTATTGTAAAACACACCCCAAGTTGATTCTCCTTTAGAGTAAAATGATAATGACTAGGGTTGTCCCGATACCACTTTTTTAGGACCGAGTACAAGTACCGATACTTTTTTTCAAGTACTCGCCGATACCGATTACCGATACTTTTTTTTTAATGTCACGTGACAGTTTTTTTTTTAAATTTTTTTTTTTTAACAGTGTTTGCTTTTTTTTTGGGGGGGGGGGGGGGTGAACGTTGTATGTGTGTGTTATTTTTTTTTTTTTACAATTTTTATTTTTTACAATAGTATTTCTTTTATTCTTTATTGTTTTTTTTTTTTTTTTTAATCAGCCCTTTTGGGGGGCTTTGGTGAGATATCAGGGGTCTTAACAGACCTCTGATATCTCCCCCTTGAGACAGAGAAAGAGACAGAGGATAGAGAATCCCCAGTCCCTTTCTCTGCAGCGTCAGCTGCACTGACAATGAATGGAGAGAAGTCTGCAGCTTCTCTCCATTCATAAACTGACACATCGTAATCACAGGAGATTACAATGTTTCAGTTATGTGAATGGACAGAGTCAGCTGACTCTATCCATACACAAAGGAAGGAGGAGGGGGAGGACGGAAGAACTGAGGGGGAGAACGGAGAGGACAGATAAGAGCAGAACGGAGGGGACAGCTGAGAGGGACAGATAAGGACAGATAAGAGCAGAACGGAGGGGACAGCTGAGAGGGACAGAGGAAAGGAGGGGGCATGGAGGAGGATGCAGTGACAGTCAGCTGTGAGCGATCACCGCTGTCTGTCACTAAAGCTGGTGAAAGCCGCTGGGGGAGAATCTTGTAACTCCCCCACGCGCCGATCACAGCTGACAGTCAAGGTATCGGGGGAGGCATCGGTAGCATTTGCCCGAGTACAAGTACTTGGGCAAATGCTCGGTATCGGTGCCGATACCGATACTAGTATCGGTATCGGGACAACCCTAATAATGACCGTGGGGTCTCAAACTGTGGAACACATCATTAGACATGCATAGGAACTGTAAAAAAAAAGAAAAACAAAAAAGAAAAATCAAAAGAAAAAAAGGAAAAAATAGTTCAAAATTCTGTAGACCTGAGGAAAAACAGTTTCTCAGGGAGCCCTGGGCATAGACCAGGGCCTAGTGGGGACGTGGGCGGACCTCCATCTGGCGATTCTGCTTGAGGAGATGGGAGAGGGACCGCTGCTCACCTTATGCATTTGGTAGCAGAAAAGACAAAAATAGGACAAAAAGATTTTGAAAAAAAAACCTGTAAGTCCTTAGGAAAAAGCGAGGTTAACAAATATAACAGGTAGGTTTGACACTTAAAATTTCCAAAACCTTTAGTAAATGTATCTCATGGGATGAGAAATATTCTACCCCGAAAAAAGGAGCGAGGCAGATACAAAAACTGAAAGAACCAAGACAGCAACATCGTTTTGTCTAAAAAATTTCGTCCAAAACTCTGAGAGGAAACGGAAATGCTAAAGGCAGGGAATAATAGAACCAAAAATAAGAGCATTCAGAGGGATACTCAAGGAGGTTGCTTAGAAGATCTCAGGTGTTGAGGAGTAGAAAGGTGCTTCTTTGATTTGCCCTGAACAGTCCAGATGCGAGTAGGTGTAGTTGGAGGCAAACGGGCCTGTGTGTTAGGAGGGATAGTATCTTCTTCCGGTAAAGGGGGGAGACCCAGACTTTTCAGGAAGGCCTCAGATTCTTGTAAATCATGTAGAGAATTTTGGGCTCCATCTTTGGATACAGCTAGACGGAAAGGGAATCCCCAGTAATATGGTATCTTGTGTTGTTGTAAGTGTGAGGTGAGGGGGCGCAAGATCCTCCGTTTAGCGAGAGTGATGGGCGAAAGATCGCTAAAGATCTGCAGCTTGGCGCCCTTGTACGTAATTTGGGATTTATTGCGGGTTGCCAGGGTTAGTGCCTCTTTACTTTCAAAGTAGTGAAACCGTACCACAACATCCCTGGGTCTAGCTCCAGCCAGAGGTTTTGGGCCCAGGGATCTATGGGCCCTGTCCAATCGCCAATCTATGTCCACAACTGAGGGAGCCAGGTTATTAAAAAGGCTCAGAAGGTAAGGTCGGAATCGCATACTGTTTCCGGAATCCCTCTGAATCGTAGGTTTTGTCGTCTTTCTCTGTTCTCCAAGTCTTCCTGCTGTAATTGGAGTTGAGATACGGAAAGGCGTAAGTTATGATTTTCCTCCTCGATCGCTTGTACATAATTTATCATTTCATCTAAGTTGTTCTCCAGAGTGTCTGTGCGATCTCCAATTTGGGTTATTTCCCCTCTCAATTCAGCAGCTAGCTTGCTCACCTCAGCCGAAACATTGGACGTAATCTGTTGAAGTAAAAGCTGCAACTTAGAGTCCAGAATGTCAGGGGTGAGAATCATATTCGAGGGTGAAAGAGTGGTTGCAGGATTCTGCGAGCTAGTCAGAGAGGAGCTTGCGGCATCTTCCGAATCCAGAGAGGGATCCAATAGGGCAAAAGGATTCGCGGAGGAATTAGAGGATGCAAGCTGTGGTCTGGTAACATAACGCTCCATTGTTGGTTCTTCTCGTGGCACAAACAGTGGTTTGTAGTTTCGTTGCTGTTGGCCAATTTTGCCTATGAGGTACGCAGAGGATTTAGTGATCAAACATGCAGGCTTACCTCCAACACTGTATATTGCTAAAACTGCTGTATGGAGGTCTTGGTGAGCAGACAGGGGCCCAGGGTTTATTTAGGCAGCATCTCTCTCAGTAATGTTGTGCTCCATTTGGATCCTCAGATCCCCCTGATTACATCTCTACTTCCCCCTCCTATCTGCCTGGGGTGAGAGAAGCAGATCCTGCAGTCCCCAGCACCTTGTGAACAGCTGTGCAGCTGAAGGGACAGAAGGGATGACTTTAGGGTGTATATGAGAGTCCCAAGATGGCCGCCAGCCTCCAGGAGCAGGCCGAAGTCTATCCCAGGAGAAGGCCGTCAAAGAAATAAACACGGCCGCTCGTAATCACTGGGGCACCCACGGGGGTAGAGAGAGGGAGGATCGGGTGGTCTGACGCCTCCCTGGGGCCCGACAACGGGCGATCCTACTCACTGTGACCCGGAGAAGTGCCTGTAATTCAGTCCACAGGCCGCGTCAGGCCGCAAGGCAGCAGGACACTGAGGCTGACCGCCGGATGGTTCTCTGCAGCCTCCTCGGTTCCGCAGGCTGGTCGGCGCAGTCTCCAGGGTCAGAGCAGGCCCATGAACCGTCCAACTGCTCTCCGATCCGCGAGCCTGTGGGATCAGGTAGGAAGCGCCGCTGGCCCGCTTGTAGGCCCCAAGATGGCAGCGGAGGGTCCTGGTGGCAAAGGAGAAATCTCAGTGAGCAGGATCAGACCAGCCAAAATCTCAAATAACTGTCCAGGGCAGATCAGCAGGGGTCCGGGACCAAAAATATGTAACTTGTGGCTGTGGGAGCAAAGTATAAGGCAACGGATGGTTTTAGATTAGTGTGGGCTAAGAGGAGCTCAGCTCACATGCATCCTTCCAGCAGCAGGTCCGGACACGCCCCCCCTTGTGATAACTTGAGCAGTGACAGGCACTCTATTCATATATCAGGAGTCAATTAGACCCCTGGTTCTTCCTGCCCTTCGAAACAGCTAATTAATCACTTCAGCCCCGAAAGGATTTACCCCCTTCCTGACCAGAGCACTTTTTACAATTTGGCACTGCTTCGCTTTAACTGCTAATTCCACGGTCATGCAATGCTGTACCCAAACGAAATTTGCGTCCTTTTTTTCCCACAAATAGAGCTTTCTTTTGATGGTATTTGATCACTTCTGCGGTTTTTATTTGTTGCGCTATAAACGGAAAAAGACCGAAAATTTTGAAAAAAAAAATGATATTTTCTACTTTTTGTTATAAAAAAAATCCAATAAACTCAATTTTAGTCATACATTTAGGCCAAAATGTATTCGGCCACATGTCTTTGGTAAAAAAAATGTCAATAAGCATATATTTATTGGTTTGCGCAAAAGTTATAGCGTCTACAAACTAGGGAATTTACACAGCTTTTAATTCATGACTGCCTATGTCATTTCTTAAGGTGCTAAAATAGCAGGGCAGTACAAACCCCCTCAAATGACCCCATTTTGGAAATTAGACACCCCAAGGAAATTGCTGAGAGGCATGTTGAGCCCATTAAATATTACATTTTTTTGTCCCAAGTGATTGAATAAAGATAAAAAAAAAAAAAGAATTACAAAAAGTTGTTACTAAATGATATATTGCTCACACATGGCATGGCTATATGTGAAATTGCACCCCAAAATACATTTAGCTGTTTCTCCTGAGTATGGGGATACCACATGTGTGGGACTTTTTGGGAGCCTAGACGCTTACAGGACCCCGAAAACCAAGCACTGCCTTCAGGATTCTCATGCCATGGGAATATGTGAAATTACATCCCAAAATACATTCTGTTGCTTCTCCTGAGTACGAGGATACCACATGTGTGAGACTTTTTGGGAGCCTAGCCGCGTACAGGACCCCGAAAATCAAGTACCGCCTTTAGGCTTTCTAAGGGTGTACATTTTTTATTTAACTCCTCACTACCTATCACAGTTTTGAAGGCCATAAAATAGACACCCCAAACTATTTGTTGAGAGGCATGGTGAGTATTTTTCAGCTCTCATTTGTTTTTGAAAATGAAGAAAGACAAGAAAAATGTATTTTTTTTTCTTTTTTCAATATTCAAAACTTTGTGACAAAAAGTGAGGTCTGCAAAATACTCACTATACCTCTCAGCAAATAGCTTGGGGTGTTTACTTTCCAAAATGGGGTCATTTGGGGGGTTTGTGCCACCTGGGCATTCCATGGCCTCCAAAACTGTGATAGGCAGTGAAGAGTGAAATAAAAAATTTACACCCTTAGAAAGCCTGAAGGCGGTACTTGGTTTTCGGGTCCTGTGCGCGGCTAGGCTCCCAAAAAGTCTCACACATGTGGTATCCCCATACTCAGGAGAAGCAACAGAATGTATTTTGGGGTGTAATTTCACATATTCCCATGGCATGTTTGAGCAATATATAATTTAGTGACAACTTTGTGCAAAAAAAAATTGTCTTTTTCCCGCAACTTGTGTCACAATATAAAATATTCCATGGACCCGACATGCCTCTCAGCAAATAGTTTGGGGCATCTACTTTCCAAAATGGGGTCATTTGGGGGGGTTCGAACTGTCCTGCCATTTTATGTACAACATTTAGAAGCTTATGTCACGTATCACCGACTCTTCTAATCACTTGAAGACAAAGCCCTTTCTGACACTTTTTGTTTACAAGAAAAAAATATTTTTTTTGCAAGAAAATTACTTTGAACCCCAAACATTATATATTTTTATAAAGCAAATGCCCTACAGCTTAAAATGGTGGTAGTTTCATTTTTTTTTCACACAGTATTTGCGCAGCGATTTTTCAAAAGCATTTTTTTGGGAAAAAACACACTTTTTTTAATTTTAATGCACTAAAACACACTATATTGCCCAAATGTTTGATGAAATAAAAAAGATGATCTTAGGCCGAGTACATGGATACCAAACATGACATGCTTTAAAATTTGCACACAAACGTGCAGTGGCGACAAACTAAATACATTTTAAAAAGCCTTTAAAAGCCTTTACAGGTTACCACTTTAGATTTACAGAGGAGGTCTACTGCTAAATTTACTGTCCTCGATCTGACCTTCGCAGTGATACCTCACATGCATGGTGCAATTGCTGTTTACATTTGACGCCAGACCGATGCTTCCGTTTGCCTTTGCAAGAGAGCAGGGGGGAACAGGGGTGCTTTTTTTTCTTTTTAATTTATTTTTTTTGCTTTTTTATCTTATTTTTAAACTGTTCCTTTCATTTTTTTTAATCATTTTATTGTTATCTCAGGGAATGTAAATATCCCCTATGATAGCAATAGGTAGTGACGGGTACTCTTTTTTGAAAAAATTGGGGTCTATTAGACCCTAGATCTCTCCTCTGCCCTCAGAGCATCTGACCACATCAAGATCGGTGCGATAAAATGCTTTCCCAATTTTCCAATGGCGCTGTTTACATCCGGCGAAATCTAAGTCATGAAATGCTCGTAGCTTCCGGTTTCTTAGGCCATAGAGATGTTTGGAGCCATTCTGGTCTCTGATCAGCTCTATGGTCAGCTGGCCAAATCACCGGCTGTATTCTCAGGTTCCCTGTTGGGACAGGAAAGCCAGAGAAAAACATGGAAGATGGTGGGGGGGCATTCCCTCCCACTGATTGTAAAAGCAGTCTAGAGGCTAATTAGCCACTAGGATTGCTTTTACATGAAAGCCGACCGCTGGCTGAAAAGAATGATACCAAGATGATACCTAAACCTGCAGGCATCATTTTGGTATAACCACTCAAAATCCAGCAACGTACCAGTACGTTTCTGGTCCTTGTTGGGCATATATTGTAAACTTTTTTTCATGCAGCCTGTGGGCTGAACGAAAAAAAGAGATTGACCACCATTAGAATACCTCCCTTCATCCACCCACTTCTAATGGTGGGCATACATGCACCATTTATATATGTCGAAGCATGGGGGCATGCGCCCCAAAAGGTAGGAGCAAATCGCTCCTCCGCCCCTGCTGCCCCCATGCTTCGGCATATATGCTCTTTTTTTTTAACTGTGGTGGTGAAATCACCTCCTACAGCGCTGGAGTCACAGCTTTATGTATCGTGGGAGCAAACGCTGTTGCTGTCAAGATAAATAAATCCGCGCTCGAACTCGATGTTCGACTCGAACATTGGCTGTTCGCAAGTTCGCCGAACAGCAAACAATTTGGGGTGTTCGCGGCAAATTTGAATGCCGCGGAACACCCTTTAAAAGTCTATGGGAGAAATCAAAAGTGCTAATTTTAAAGGCTTATATGCAAGTTATTTTCATAAAAAGTGTTTGGGGACCTGGGTCTTGCCCCAGGGGACATGGATCAATGCAAAAAAAAGTTTTAAAAACCGGCGTTTTTTCAGGAGCAGTGATTTTAATAATGCTTAAAGTGGAACAATAAAAGTGTAATATCCCTTTAAATTTCGTAGCTGGGGGGTGTCTATAGTATGCCTGTAAAGGGACGCATGTTTCCCGTGTTTAGAACAGTCTGACAGCAAAATGACATTTCGAAGGAAAAAACCTATTTAAAACTACTTGCGGCTATTGCATTGCCGACAATACACATAGAAGTTCATTGATAAAAACGGCATGGGAATTCCCCACAGGAGAACCCCGAACCAAAATTTAAAAAAAAAATGATGTGGGGGTCCCCCTAAATTCCATACCAGGCCCTTCAGGTCTGGTATGGATATTAAGGGGAACCCCGGCCAAATTTTTTTTTTAAAATGACGTGGGGGTCCCCCTAAACTCCATACCAGACCCTTCAGGTCTGGTGTGGATTTTAAGGGGGACCCCGCGCCAAAAAAGAAAAAAAAAACGGCGTGGGGTCCCCCCAAAAATCCATACCAGACCCTTATCCGAGCACGCAACCTAGCAGGCCGCAGGAAAAGAGGGGGGGACGAGAGTGCGCCCCCCCTGAACCATACCAGGCCACATGCCCTCAACATTGGGAGAGTGCTTTGGGGTAGCCCCCCAAAACACCTTGTCCCCATGTTGATGAGGACAAGGGCCTCATAACCACAACCCTGGCCAGTGGTTGTGGGGGTCTGCGGGTGGGGGGCTTATCGGAATCTGGAAGCATTTAACATTTTTGACAGTTTTTTAGTGAAATGGTAGGGGTAAGTACCCCCTTACCATTTCACACGGGGGGGGGCGGGATCTGGGGGTCCCCTTGCATATATGCTCTTTTTTTTAACTGTGGTGGTGAAATCACCTCTGACAGCGCTGCAGTCACGGCTTTTTGTATTGTGGGAGTAAATGCTGTTGCTGTCAAGATAAATAAATCCGCTCTGCAGCTGAATGGCGTACCTGAAACCAAAAAAACGGTTAACAATAAAACAAAGTAAACAGTAAAGTATAAAAAAATTCCATACCTATAAAGCAAACATGATAAAACATAATAACAATAAAAACATTGCAGAATAGAATACAGTAAAAAAGAGCAGAACAATAGAGAGAGAATAGAGAGAGAACAATAAAATGACAACTATTTTTGTTTTTTTTATTTTATATATTTTTTGTGGTTTTTTTTTTACACTTTTTTTAACTGTAATTTTTATAACTGTAACCGGTTCCAGGTTTGGGTCTCTCAAAATGCGATGGCATCTTGGGAGACCCTGTGAAAGTGTGCCTAGTCTGTGCAGTGCTGTACCCTACGCTAATACTCAACTAGTGTATGGTAGCGTTCAAAACATTCACCAATGCAAAGACCAGGATTGTCAGGACAGGAGGGACAATAATAGTGGGTGTCATGCCTATATCCGCGCTTGCTGCAGACAGAACATCTTTTTTGGGGGGCTCGTTGGGTAGGGGTACTCGAGAGGACATAAAGAAAATGCCTCTCATGCAGCCGGCTTACTGCATTTGGCTGGGGAAGGTGAAGTGGAGCACCGTCTGGAAACAGAAGGGCTCCGACAATCTCTTCCTGGAATTTAAGGAAGGATCCAGTATGTCCTGAAGCTCTGTATAGCACATGAGCGTTCAGCAAAGCCAATTGAAATAAATAAACAGACACTTTCTTGTACCAGTGTCTGGCCTTACAGGCAATTAGGTACGGTGCCAACAACTGGTCGTTGAGGTCCACCCCTCCCATATTTTGGTTATATTCGTGGACACAGAGGGATTTCTCCACAACACCAGTCGCCGTAGTAATTTGGACCGTCGTGTCTGCATGAATGGAGGTAAGAACGAAAACATTCTTATTATCCCTCCACTTCATAGCAAGCAAGTTATTGCACTTGAAGCAGGCTCTCTCCCTCAGCCTAAGACGGGAATCTACAAGCCGCTGGGGAAAGCCCCGGCAATTAGGTCGCATGGTGCCACATGCTCCAATCTGCTGATCAAACAAGTGACTAAAAAATAGCATAATAATTGTCCACATATAAGTGGTACCCCTTTCCAAATAAGGATGACACCAAGTTCCACACAATCTTGCCAGCACTTCCTATGTAGTCAGGGCAGTTTGTCCCCTCTACGTGGTACAACATCACTCCCCCAGAAAACCGGTATGTATGGGCCTCCCCAATTAAAAATAAAAACTCCCTGTGAACTAATTAAGCAGGGGAGAACTGGTAAAGATGGGGGCTGCGACACATCTTCTGGGGGAGTGATGTTGTACCTGACCTGTGAGCCGGGGATATATTTTTCTCACCCTGATCCCGGTTTTGTCATGTCTCTACTTTTATAGAAAGATGTTGCACTGTGTGGGCTACTTGTGATTAGACATTTTATGGTACACTGATTTATTTCCAGTTATTGTTTACCATTTTCATTATGTTATTTCATTTAAATGTTCTGGCTGTGACACTTATATTGCGACGCGGTGTGTTAGCCAGTCCCAATTTCCTCCTAGTGCTTCACGCTGTGCCCTTGATGGGGGAGGAGTCTGGTCACTTGTTGCTGTTTTTTGAAACGAATGACGGGTGGTGATGATGACTTGTCCTGGCTGTGCTGTCCTCCCTTCATGCATGGGGCTTGAAGAGCGGGCCCCCTGTGTGAGGGGTTAAGATTGCTGGCCAGTGATAGGTGATGATTTGTCATTCTGTCTTGTCGGCTCTAAATAGAGGCTTGGAACGCAAGCAGGATACACTTGCTTTTTCCTGCCTGCTCCAAAATGAAGCTTGGTGATGATGTGTCATCCTGTTTTGCCAGCCCCAAAGAGAGGCTTGGAACACAGGCTGCATACACTTGTGACTTCCTGTCCCAAAGAGAGGCTTGGAACACAAGCTGCATACACTTGTGTCTTCCTGCCCCAAAGAGAGGCTTGGAACACAGGCTGTATACACTTGTGTTTTTCTGTCCCAAAGAGAGGCTTGGAGCATAAGCTGCATACACTTGTGTCTTCCTGTCTGCTCTAAAACGAGGCTTGGAACACAAGCTGTCCCCATATCTGTATTTATATGTGTATAGCCTTGTTTTTCTTTCAACCTTTTGAACTGTACACAGTTCTGTTATACTAATGCTGTACCCTCAGTATTATAGATGTTTTATATTTCATCATGTTTGTTTCACTTCCGGTTCCGCCATTTTGGGGGCGGAGCCATTCGTTTACAAATTTTTGTACAGTCTATAAGTAAGAGCAATGTGGGGAGGCTGGTTTATGCCCCTGTTGAAGACTATTCAGTCAAAACACGCAGGGGTAGCATTTTCAGCTTCCCACATTGCCATTTTTAATCTTTTTGTGATCACTTTTATTTATATGGTTTTTATCCAATAAATCCCTTTTTTTTTTTACCTACACTATGTGGAGCTTCCTTTTTTCTTTTCTTTTTCCATGGCCCTATTTTGAACCGCTGTCTTTGGACTTTCCTGGTTGGGAATTGGAGGACGTATGCAGGAGCTGTTCGACTTCCACCTGTGATCATCGCTTCCTTTCGGTGACCGTGGCCTGTGGGATACCATCCGCCTGGATATCACGGGAGATCATCCCCTTATGCCTACTTGACGCACTGCTATATGGTATGTGCGTCCTACTGATCTGGTAAGGGTATCCATTTATACTCATTGGAGATCTATGTGCTGTGGTATCAGCTGTCGCCTTCCCATTTGAGTGCACACACGCCTCTTAGCGTCTACTGTTACCCTCCATTTGGAGAAGACACCTTTCTTTAACTCACATGTTATGGACTTTTACCATTTGCTGTCCTAGTTTTTATTTGGACACTGCAATTAAAGCAGGGCTTTTGCCTGGCTTTTCACATTTGATGGTGTTATATGTATATGTTCAATAATTATGTTATTTGTTTTTCACATATGTGTCTAGTATATAGTGAATACTTCTAGTTCTGCACTTTGGTTTTTTGCCTAACACTAACTGCCCTACCACTTATAACTGTCACAAATGACATCAATGCAATAATCAGAAAAAAAAATGCTATTGGTGTCACTGTGACAGGGGTTGCAGGGGGGTGATCGGGGGTGATCGGAGGGTGACTGGGGGGTGAAATGTGTGCCTAGAGTGTTCTACTGTAAGTGTAGTGTTGGTGCACTTACTTGGATGTCTTCTCTCCTCGGCGCCGGAACGAAAAGACTACACGAGGAGAGATAACATCACTTCTTCTGCCTCTGTTTACATTACAGAGGCAGAGGAAGATTGTCATTCATTGGGAGCGATCATGAGGGGGTGGCCATGAATGAGTAAACAGCATCTCCCTGTTCTGCCTAGTGACATTGTCACTCGATCTCTGCTCCCTGTCATTGGAGCAGAGATCAGTGTACTGACACACACAGCCCAACCCCCCTACAGTTAGAAACACCTCCCTAGTACTGATTTAACCCCTCCCCGCCCCTTAGTGGTTAACCCCTTCACTGCCAGTGTCATTTACACAGGAATCAATGCATTTTTATAGCACTGATTGCTGTATAAATAACAATGGTCCCAAAAATGTGTCAAAAATGTCCGATGTGTCCGCCATAATGTCGCAGTCACAATAAAAATTGCTGATCGCCGCCGCAGCATTTCAGGGCTCTCTGGTGGAGCAGGAGAGCCTGGAAATGGCGGTAGGCAGTGGCAGGAGGGTGGCCCAATTCCAAGATTCGTAAAAGTTATTGTGCAGCTGCAGTGCTGCTTGGATCACTTTACTTGAAAACGGATCACAGGCTGAAAATTTTGATAACATGTTTATGTCAATTTACTGTAAACTGTATAATTTTTATCATTACAACAAGAATGAAAAAAAAAAGCTTTGACAAAAAAACCCGGAAGCTGATTGGTTCCTATGCAGAACTGCACCAGATTTTGTGCTCCCTTAGTAAATCAAACCTTTTGAGTCTGGTATGGATCTTAAGAGGGTAACTCGCATAAAAAAAAATAAATGCATGAGGTCCCCCAGGAAATCCATGCAGGATAGGGATATGTATGACCCTCCTCCTGAACCATACCAGCTCACATGTCCTTTGCATGGCACTTACCCCAGCAAAGCACCTTGTCACAATGTTGATGAGGGCAAGGGCCTCCTCCTCACAACCCTGGCTGGTAGTTGTGAAGTGTGCTGATGGGGGCTTATCAGAATCTGGAAGCTCTTTTAATAATAAGGGGGCTCCCAGATACCACCCTCTTTACATGTGAATGAGAATAAGGTACATTATATCCTTGCTTGTTTACAAAAACATTTCACAAGACCTTTATTAAAAAAATTAAAATCCCTCAAAAATGTCTCTAATTGTAAATCCATTGTCAACCATATTGTCTAGCGACCTAGACCCACTTCAATCAAGATTCCAGTCCCATGCTGAATTGCCAAAAAAAAAAATGACCCAACACACATGACCAAGCCTGATGGTACATTTGGCTGAAAGACAGCTCCCCAAGCTGCCATCAGCTATATAATGGAAGGGACATGGATAGTGGTTATATAATTGACCAAATACATCCAAAGAATTTAATTGCCCATAAATGGCCAGTGGCCATATTAGGGTAGTGATGACACTTCTATCCCCACACCTTTGCATAAAAAGAATGGGGATTCCCTGTGATGTCAGTGGTTCCTAGGAATGCTGTATTTGGAAGCACCTACTGGTTCAGCAGGAAGCTATTATATGTAGAAGCAATGCTTTCTTCATTCTTTCTCTAGGAAGTACTACGGCAAAAATTACATTTCCTTTGTAAATGTCAGTGCTAAAAAATCACTTCTCCCTGCCGCACGGAGCTAAAAAAAAAAAAAATTGCATCGGTACATATGTCCATGGGCAGTGCCCACCCCGTGATTTTTTTGACTTGCCCTTGCTTTTTAGCTCAGAAAATGTGGTTTGGTTTCAACATCACAACATATTTGACTCAAGATTGATGTTTCAGCTGGTATTCTGAAAATATTTAGCAGTGTCAAACAATGGGGTATGTGTGTCAGGAACAGTACAGTTTGCAAATCAACTTGTGAGTGTTAAAACCCAATTGAAATCTTAGAAATGGATATGCAGTCACTCAGACATTGTATTTACAGCTCCCTACATACAGCAGTTGTAAAAATGACTGTATAGTCTAATGGGCACCTGAGCTAGACAGTTAGACAAAGTTCAGTCTAAAATTTAACAGCTGGTCAGATACACAGCCTCTCTACTTTTCTATAAAAAATGGCATGATTGCATTTTTGAGGAGATGTGGATGTCGTGCTATGCTTTGTCAACATAGAGAACTAAAGCGTGAGGCCATAATTTTAAGACATTTTCAATAAAAAAAAAACATAATTTGTAAAATGCAATACAGCACTATAAAGAGATCAAAATATGTGTTGCTTAAACTGCGCTTAAATTAAATATTTGTATTTCTTTTTTACTAGAATGCTATGGCACAAGATACTGTATAAAGACTGGAAAAACATTTTAAATCACCTCTGGCTTTATATACCTGCAATGATGTGTAAAAAAATAGTATGTCCCGGTACAAGCTTTGCTATAAATTAAACAATTTACCCAGTGTACAAACATGTATCTTCTAACACACAATGTGTAAAATTATTAGAGGGGTAATGGTAATAGCTTAGAGTGCTATGACTGTGATATCCAAACTTTTATGTTAGGGTAGATAAAATGTTAGCATGTCAAGAGAAATTGCTTCCTCATATATAATAACTTTTCAACACACCATGACAAAATTAAAAGGAAACATCAGTGTAATTGTTAATATTTAATTGTGGCGAGTGGATAAAGTCCAAACACATTGTAAACTTAAATAGCATTGATTAAAAGGCGTAAAAACATGCATAAAACAAGATTAACATGAAGTAGCAATTGAGGAGTAATGATAATGACATGCTTGTCTCTGCTGAAAAATGTGTTTGCTATCGTAGAATGTGCATAATAATGTGGATTGTGTCAAATGTTAGGATATGTATACATGTCATTTTACAGTGTTCTTATTGTTTTAAGCATGCTATTTATTTTAGGCATATTTTCCAAGGTTGGTCTGTATGTATTGTAATTTACAAAGTAAATTTATACATACAGTGTGTGTGTGTGTGTATATATATATATATATCTATATATATATCTATCTATATATAAATAAATATATATATATATATATATATATATATATATATATATATATATATATATATATATATATATATATATATATACACACACAATATATCACAATAGCTCACAAAAGTGAGTACACCCCTCACATCTTTTTTTAACTCAACACACAGCCATTAATGTCTAAACCGCTGGCAACAAAAGTGAGTGCACCCCTAAGTGAAAATGTCCAAATTGGGCTCAAAGTGTCAATATTTTGTGTGGCCACCATTATTTTCCAGCACTGCCTTAACTCTCTTTGGCATTGAGTTTCCCCGGAGCTTGACAGGTTGCCACCAGAGTCCTCTTTCACTCCTCCATGATGACATCACTGAGCCGGCTTCTTCACATAACACTTGCTCACTGTGGTGCAAAAATGTATTATTTCCATCCAAAGTTTGCCAAAGATACACCAGAATTTATCCAAAAAATTTTGAATCTTGTTCCGAGTGCACTAAAATGTGGCCTCATCATACAGACTAACTCCCAAGCCATTGTTTACTAAATAGGGAAAGCTTGCTGGCAAAATCAATTTAAATGGCATTTTTTTTTCTTTGTAAATGTCAGTTTTGCTCCGCAAGATATATACACTGTACAGATGTGCCACTTTAAAGGCTGACTAAGGGGACCTCCCATGCACTATATTTAAAGACATTTTTCATTTTATTGTTTCACTTTAAGCATCATTAAAATCACTGCTCCTTTAAAAACAATCTTTTTTAAAAGTTTTTTTTTTGCATTGGTACATGTCTCCCAGGGCAGTACCCAGGCCCCCAATGGCCAATAACATGCATATAAGCCTTCAAAATGAGCATTTTATATATGTCTCCTGCTCAGGTCCTATAGACTTCCATGGGGATCCTCATTCGGGTCTGAGTTCTGGCGAAAACCGAACCGAGGGATGTTTGAGTCATCGCAACTGAAAAATTTATGGAACCCTATATCACCTCTCTCTTGGACTCAAATTGAAGGAACAGATTTTAATTCCAATCTTAAATCTACTCTAGGAGCGGCAATCCCCCATCCTCATCCCACATCACACACGTCACTTCCTGGATATGGTCACTGTAGAATTTAGTCCCTCCTCAGCATTCCTCCATCATTTCTCTAACGATGATACCATTAAGCTTACTGGAACATCTTATCCCTGATATATTCCTTCAATCCTGGGAATCTGCAGACATCCACACAATATCTCAACTATACTCTGATATGAATCTACAATCTTTCCAGGACTCGTGCTCAACTTCCTCTATTCTGCCCTCCACCTTCTTCAAATATCTTAAAATTTGCCTTGCTCTCCAACACACTCCAGTTTTCAGCTCCCTGCTCCTGGACAAACTTCTGGAATGTTGAATCTTCTCAACCCAACTGCAAATGAATTTCACCAATCTATTCCCTCCTCACTGCTCCACCCTCTTCAGAGAAACCTGCCATGCTGCACTTTTGGCAATAAACATTGTGCTTTACATTTAAACAATGGCAAGCAGCATCTTCTCTAATACTGAAGCACTCAAGCTGTATTACACACTGGGAATCTCTCAAACTTTTACACAACTGGTACTACACCCCTGTCAAATTAGCATTAATCTTCCCAAACCACTCCCCCCTCTGCTGGAGACAATGTGTCCCATTAGGCTCATTACCCCACATCTGGTGGTACTGCCCTCTCATCCAGAATTTTTGGGCTTGGGTCTTCTTGTTAGTGTCTTATATCAATGGAATTAATACTTCACCTAATCCATAAGTTGCTTTATCAGGCATAGACATGGATTCCTGGCCCTGTCAGTCCATGCCATAGTCATGCATATTTTCATTGCAGCCCGATGAGCCATTGCCGTAACTCAAAACAGTCAATACCCTGATCCCATAACAATTACGGTACACCTATTCTTAATGACCATGCTTACTATGAATACTCCTTTGCTAGAGCCTATCTCTTGGGGTCTCTGGTTACAACATCCTAATTGCTCATAAAATATTATTTTATTATAGCCCCTCCCAACTGGAGCCTTGGAATCCATGTCTACATCATGACACTCACTTACATATTTTGTTTTATATTTACTGTCCTGTTACAATATATTTATCACAACTCATTTAGCAAAAGCCATAACAACTCACCCCTCCTTCTTTTTTCCCATGTCCCAGCTCTTTTTCCCATCAGTTTTTCTTGTCCTTCCTCCTCTACTGTCGCCCAGCTCCCTATGGGCTACCCACATTTCTTTCTCTCCTTTCATGAGGCAGTCATCATATTGTCATGTAACACATGTTTGTTTATTGTCATGGAGTGTCCAAAAACTTTTTCAAAAAAGAAATATTGAAATTAAAAAGCCTGAAAAAACAAAATATGTTTTTGTTTATTGCCCATAGCATTTTCTTTCAGTAGTGAAGATCTCTACTGAGGTAAAAATGGCAGGCAGCACTTTACTCTGAGGGCCAGTTCACACCAGATCCAGTTCCGTGCGCTTTTTTCTGCACAAAAATGCATGCACATTGTTTTCCATGTATTCCAATGGCTCTAGTTCACAGCAATGCTGTCAGTTCCAGTCAGTTTCAGGTCAGTTTCCGGTGCAGAAACTGACCGGAAACTGCCTGGAACTGTCTGCGCTGGTGTGAACTAGAGCCATTGGAATACATGAAAAGCACTGTGCATGCATTTTCACGGCCAGTTCACACCACAAAAATGCACTTCGGATACGTTCCAGATCAGTTTTTGCTTACAGTTCACACCATAGTTCCAGCGCATTTTTGATATAATTTGCTATGTTCCAGTACTGTTCTGTGCAGAAAAATCCCTAATCACCACCCAGAGTAGTATAGTGTTACTGTGGTGACATTGAAATACACTGATGAAAGCATGTAAAACAAATAGTAAAAAAGAAAAAAAATGTAAAAATGTAATAAAAAAATATATTCAAATTTTTTTTTTTACTGTTTTTTTTTTCTTATTTACTACATGCTGTCACCAGCCAGTGTCCCAGATCTCTGCCACACCAGTCATATGCTGATGCTTTTCTATGCTGGTAACAGTATGTTAAAAAAAATAGTGAAAAAAGAACTAATTGTTTTTTTTTAAATTGTGACAAAAAATACAACTTCAAAAAACTTGCCATTTCTCTTACTAAATGCCTCAGACTTACTAAATGCCTCAGACTACCTCACACTTTCCAAAAGGAGGTCATTTGCACTGTCCTGGCATTTTAATGGCTTCAAGAAATTAGTATATAAGGATTGATCAATTTTCAAATATATATATATATATATATATATATATATATATATATATATATATATATATATATATATATATATATATATATATATATATATATATATACTATAGTCTGTAGATTAGGTAAGAATGTGGTGCTGCGCTAATCCTTTCAATATATATGAAGTATGAAGTATATATAAAAAATAACTAGTGCTCATAAACAAATAAAAGTGATGATCACACCCTTATGCACAAACATATGGTAATATCAGCCAACTCTAAAGGTAATAAATAGTATACCAGTCTCTGACTGGACTTATATGAACCTGATATAGCTCAGCACACAAACAGGTGTATATATGCAACGTGAATAGTGCTCATAATACATAACTAAAAGTGACGGTCTCAATAGAACAGAGTGATATGAAGTCCACTAATGAACATGCAAAAAACAGTGCTCCACTTGAAAATAATAATCAATTCAAAGTCCAAAAAATTATATATGCAAGTGATCTACTTGGTGCCAAATAAACGTGACAATAGTGATTATTCTCTCTTCATGCAACATGGCACACACTGGTGGGCAGTGGCCCCTTACCTGAGGGTAATGGGGTACTCGCATTTAGCCACTTTTAGGCATGGCAGCCTTTAGTTGTTAAAGCCATGGAATCAACCAGCAGTGGGGGCGATAGTAATGCAATCCTATCCTGGCTTGTCTCCTTTAAGGACATACGTCTAGACATTTGAGGCAAATTTGAAGACCTTCACTTGTCTGCATCAGAACTAAAATGGCTTTTTCTGATATAGTCTGTAGATGCTATAAATTTCACACAAAAACCAATTAATATACACTTTTAACAAAGACATGTAGCAGTATACATTTTGGCTTAAATGTATGATGAAATGTGATTTAATTGGATATTTTTTATAACAGGAAGTAGAAAATATATATTTTTTAATTTATATTATAACAAATAAAAAAACCTGGTGTTGATAAAATTCCACCAAAAGAAATAAACAGGTTGGTGACCACCGCTCCAGGTAACTGGGTTTAAATTTCCCGTCCTCCGCTGGGTGAATGGTTGTGAGAGCTTCAGGTGCTGGCGATTGCTATTCCAATGGTATAGGTGCAAATGAAATATCTGGACTGCCGCACTCCGGATTGGAATAATAAAGGTAAAATCTTCTTTATTGAAAAAATGACATGGTATAAAATGCGTACATTGCTCTGTTGAAGTGATACAGCATAACCGCTGACGCGTTTCACGCTCCCATAGAGCGCTTACTCATAGCTGGTTTGTACAACAATGAAAGTCACTTATATACACATTATACGTCTCACACATGACCCCATACTGATTGTATAACTCTGAACAGCTGATCGTTAGATTGTATGGCCTCTTAACATAGAGTTAATTGGGTGTGTGTTTTATGGTGGAGTGTTTATTGAAGACGTGAATGTGCAGACAAGATGTTTCTATAGACAATACAAAAAATATCCATAAATAAAAAGTTAATATTGCTTTTAAAAGTCTTATGAAGAAGGAAAGTTAGGAAGATATAAAATTTCCTTTCCACGGGACTGAGATAGGTGCTAAAACTAGCGCTTAGACGTATAAAGATGTAAACCATTATATAAATGAATGCAGGTATATATGAGCCATATGGCCCAGCAGCCACGGCATAGTGTGAAAGATATCATATGTCTGCTCAGTTTACAAAAAATTTTTTTGATATATAAATGAGAATATTGTAAAGGTTATTATGAGGAAACACTATGAAAAACCACTGTGTTTTGTAAACGATAAAGTCTTACATGTGAGGATCTGTGACAGTGTTTGCATGACTTTCAAATTTCATGACTTTATGTGAACTCTACCAGATTTGAGATGCAAAAAAAGTGTATGCATATATGGTGTGTGGGTGCTTTTTTAGTGATCTGAACTCCACAAGGAGAAAAAAAAAAAAAGTATTTTATAAATGCATGTATATGTGCATTTATGTGTATCATAAATATAAAAGGTGAAAATGAAAAATAAAGTGGAGATCAACATAAAACGTGAAGGGGGCATGTGTATATATATATATATCTATCATTGTGAAAGTATATATAGAATATATATAAAATGAAGCAAAGTGGAAACTAAACCATGTGTTTGTGGCTTGACTAAAAAACACGATCAATAAATGGTCTATGTCTAAGTTTATGTTTCCCATGCAATCTCCTACACATATACCTGTCGATCTTGTGTTAAGCATACAGGAAATAAATGGTAATAAAACATATCATACACCAATAATTCTGTGGCTCAAACTCTCAAAAATATATGTCTTTGAAAGCATATGCTTATCCACCTGATAACATTCACTGTGGTTAAACGAAAAAAATGGGCGTTTACTAAGCGTGTTGTTTTAAAGCAATCTCATCTCTTGGTGTACCGTCTTCATGTGTATGGACAGAACTATATGAGATAAAGAAGATAAATGTTACGTCTAAATGTGTTATCGTCCCCCTCATCCATCCAGAGTATTGCACTTAAAATACACATATTTCCAAGTAAATACCAATACAAGTGGATGAGTGACAAGACAGACATGTGGACGGTGTATCTCCTTGCTCGCTGCAACCCCTGGTATAGGATGGTGTGTATATAGGCCCCCTAAAGGTGAAAAATGGACTTATGCGTTCAAAATCGTGAGGGCTATTCCTATAAATTAGGTGTTGTGGCTTGCTTACAGCAACCGTTGGACAGTGGTGTCTGATTGGAGATGAAGAATAAATAACTAACTAAACAGACAAACCAGAAGTTAGTAAATATAACCCATAATGTCCTTTTGGTATGAATGTATAGATATATCCCCAATCGTCCATCCATGTAAAGAAATAAATACAAGAACCTCATCAAGGTTCTGTTTTGAAGAGAGGAAAAGAAGGAATATTTCAGCCCGACTATATGCAGCCAAGCTCTTGGATAGTTGCAATTTAAGCTCTTATGTGATTTTTTTGACAGAGGTTGGTGGATAAATGGATGGCTAGAGGGAGAGGTGAGAGGACAGGGGTATAGATATATTGCTGGACATGTCTTTCAGAAAAATTATTCGTAAAAATGTGAAACGTCCCACTCAAAGTTTAACCCCCGTGGGATTCTAGTGTCTAATGAGAATATCCAAAGGACTTCTCGTTTACACAAAATCTGGAATCTGTCTCCTCCCCTCACTGGTGTCCTGATTTTCTCAATCCCTTGGATAACTAAACTGGAGGTGTTTTTGTGGTGTGTGAAAATCCAGTGTTTTGATACATTTGTTAAAATCTCTTTCTCAATATTATACAGGTGATCATGTAGCCTGTCCCTGAGACGTCGTGTTGTGCGTCCAACATATTGTACCTGGCAGCTGGTGCATGTAATGACATACACCACAAATTTGGTGTTGCAGTTTATAAAAGCGGGGATCAAAAACTCTTTTTGGCTGCTGCATGATCTTATGTATTGGCCGGTTTTGATGTACCCGCAATAATTGCAGGTTTTTATTCCACATTTGAAATTACCTGTGAAATTAAGCCAATTTGTTTTAGTACGTTTGGTTGTAAATAGGCTGGGAGACAGTGAGCGTCCCAGCGTGGGTGCTTTGCGAGAAACAACCTTGATCCCTTTGGAGAGGATGTTATTGTATATTGGGTCATTGTACAGTACCGGGAGATGTTTCACAATGATTTTCTTTATTATGTTAAATTCTGTACTGTATGAGGTGGAAAAGACTGGAGTCTTGGGGGATGTTTCTCTTTTATAAGAGAGTAAATCCGTGCTTAGGACAGAGTAAGGGCTGCTGCCTATCTCTAATTAGTACCCCTAAGGATCTAATTGCACAGTAGATAAGTAGAATGAGACCATAAGCGGCGCTGTCCTCTGAAAATTAATGAGTATTAGGCAAAAATATCACAAGCTCTGCACTGAGTACAGATGACTCCGATACGTAAAAACACCACCAGTATCAAAACGTACTCTAGGCAATATAGCATCACAAACCATCAGTGCTTAAAAATTGCTAAATAAAATGTGTTCCCCCAGAGGGGCATAAGTGTCATCCAAAGTGAAATATATAATACCTGAGTGAGAAATTTGCGTTGTACAGTATAGATGCAAATAGGTGTATAAAGGAAATAATTTGGAAATTATATAGAAAAAGGTTATTTCCTAAAATTCATAAATATTGGGACAAGATGGCGCCAAAGGGAACCTAGTTCCTATAATGGGTATATGTGCTTAGTGATATCAAAGTGATGTCTGTGTGTCCCCTTACATATTTGTGTGCAGGAATAATTAAATAGAGTGGTGTTTGACTACAGTATTGGGACAATAATAAATGAAATAAATATTAAACGGATAAGTGTACTAATTGTAGTCTGTGTGGTGATTGTGTATCCCCTTACGTGTTCAAATCCAACGGAAAAATTTAAATATAAGGATGTTAAGCCCCAATATCCAAAAGTATTGGGACAGCATGGCGCTATGGGACGTGAGACGTGAAATATCCTTAAACGTGAATTATCCTCCTATGTAATACCCAGGTAATGATCACCCACTCCCGATATTAAATTACATTTCATATACAGTTATTTCTAATTAGTTCAGATTACTCATGTTTAAAACGGGTAGTATGGTTAAAAAAGTCCATATATAAAATCCATGCAGAACAAATGTTTTTAGCCAGGTGGGAAAAAAACAGAGTTCAGCTGAAATGCTGTTTGTTTCATCCAAGAGGGTGCAATGTAGTGACTTCTGTGCAGTTTTCATAAGGTGACTTGAAGTGACTTGCAGTGCTCGCCCCCCTATGCTACCCCACTCACCAGAGATAATCACCCCTGCAGGGGTACCAAGCGACAAAGTGGGTGCCTCATGTTCCATGTTCTGCATGGATTTTATATATGGACTTTTTTAACCATACTACCCGTTTTAAACATGAGTAATCTGAACTAATTAGAAATAACTGTATATGAAATGTAATTTAATATTGGGAGTGGGTGATCATTACCTGGGTATTACATAGGAGGATAATTCACGTTTAAGGATATTTCACGTCTCACGTCCCATAGCGCCATACTGTCCCAATACTTTTGGATATTGGGGCTTAACATCCTTATATTTAAATTTTTCCGTTGGATTTGAACACGTAAGGGGATACACAATCACCACACAGACTACAATTAGTACACTTATCCGTTTAATATTTATTTCATTTATTATTGTCCCAATACTTTTGAATACTGTAGTCAAACACCACTCTATTTAATTATTCCTGCACACAAATATGTAAGGGGACACACAGACATCACTTTGATATCACTAAGCACATATACCCATTATAGGAACTAGGTTCCCTTTGGCGCCATCTTGTCCCAATATTTATGAATTTTAGGAAATAACCTTTTTCTATATAATTTCCAAATTATTTCCTTTATACACCTATTTGCATCTATACTGTACAACGCAAATTTCTCACTCAGGTATTATATATTTCACTTTGGATGACACTTATGCCCCGCTGGGGGAACACATTTTATTTAGCAATTTTTAAGCACTGATGGTTTGTGATGCTATATTGCCTAGAGTACGTTTTGATACTGGTGGTGTTTTTACGTATCGGAGTCATCTGTACTCAGTGCAGAGCTTGTGATATTTTTGCCTAATACTCATTAATTTTCAGAGGGCAGCGCCGCTTATGGTCTCATTCTACTTATCTATGTTTCTCTTTTATGTTGGGTTTTTCTATGTGGTTTCTTGTTTAGAAGCGTGGACCTTGGAATAGATTTTACTGTATTGAGTGCTTTTAATATAGATGCATCTTTGTAACCTCGAGTTTTAAACCTATGTGCCATTTGTTCGGCCTCTGTTTCAAAAACTTCAGGGGAACTACATAGACGCTTTAACCTCAAGAACTGGCTATATGGTATGCCTGTGATAGTGTGTTTAGGGTGTGCTGAATCAGCTCTGAGTAAAGTGTTGCCACTGAGAGGTTTTCTATACAAACTGGATTGGATGGTGTCTCCAGAGCCTGTCAGTTTCACATCCAGAAAGTCTATGGAGCTGACATGCAGATTTCCAGTGAACTTCAAATTAAGTGGATTGTCATTAAAGTATGTAAGCCATCTGTCCAAATCTGCCTCTCCATCTGATGTAATGAACAATAGGTTGTCTATAAAGCGACAGAAAAAGACAGTGTCTTTACGGCGGGGACTATCTGGTCCAAAGATGCGGGACCTCTCCCACCAGCCCATATAAATATTGGCCAGTGAGGGGGAAAATTTGGCTCCCATGGAGGCCCCGCATTTCTGGAGAAAATAGTCCCTGTCGAACAAAAAAAAATTGTGTGTTAAAAGGTACTCTAGAGCTTGCACAATAAACTCCTGGAGTATCAGGGAAGCTTTACCTGTTTTTCTAAGAAAGTAAATGACTGCCTGAATCCCCAGGTGGTGTGGGATGCTAGAGTATAAACTCATCACATCACAGCTGATCCATCTGAAGTTGTTTTCCCATTTGATGTTTTGGAGTTTATTCAGCAAATCGTTTGTGTCTTTTATGTAACCAGGGAGACTAGTGGCTATTGGTTGTAGATGAGAGTCAACCCACTCCCCCAAGCGTTCATTTAAAGAGCCTATACCTGCCACTATAGGTCGTCCTGTAAGGGGATTTAACCCCTTGTGAATCTTTGGTAAATGATGGAACACTGGTGTTATGGGGTTTTCTGGAATGAGAAATTCTTTCTCCCTAGGGGTAAATATACCGACCTGTATAGCTCTATCTATGAGTGTAGAGAGTTTGTTTTTGAAAGAAGTGGTGGGGTTGGAAGACAGTCTCTGGTATGTATGTTCATCAGTCAATTGGCGTAAGGCTTCACATTTGTAAGCTTCTGCATCTAAGACTGCTACCATACCCCCCTTGTCTGCGTTCCTGATGACTAGCTGGTCATCCATGGAGAGTCGGTTGAGCGCCTGTCTCTCCCTGGTGGTCAGATTGTCCTGTGCAAACTTGTTTTTATTACAACTGTGAGCCAGGTGTACCAGGTCTCCCTCTACCATTTTTTGGAATGTGTCAAGATCTTTGCCCCTGGCTGCCACCTGATAAAAATCTGATCTGCCCCTAGAGATATCAATGTGAACATCCGTGGGGTCCAGGGGGAAAGAATCTGACTCGTACCAAATCAGTGAAATCTTGTAAAGCACAATTGTCTACAAATAAAATAGGTGAAGACAAGGACTCACCTGTGTCACAGCTGTCTATGGACCCATTGAACTCATCTACTGTGCAATTAAAAAAATGTTTCCTAGGAGTAAGTGTCCTTGCAAATCTGTTAATGTCCAAGATCGTTTCAAAAAGATTGAAGTGTCTGGTTGGACAAAAATTCAGGCCTTTTGCTAGGAGGTCAATTTCTTCTGTGTTCAGTGGTCTCTTTGACAAGTTGATCACACTATGTTTTACTTCCTCTGCGTTTTCTCTCGCAGTGTGTAGCGTGAGTTGCTTGTGGCGCCTGTGTTTCCTACCGCCTCTTCTTGTCTTCTTGAAGATGACTTCTTTTTCTTTGTTGGTCTGGACCTGTGAGGGTTTCCAGAGGCTTGGCTTTTGGTAGATCTGATGGGCTCCGATGGGGTTAAAGATCTGTCCAGTGACGAGTTGGATGCGGTACGCGCTAGAGTGTTATCGGCCGACTCTCCTTCATGATCGGAAAAACTCACTCGTTTGCCTCGATTTTTATGGGATTTGCTGGAATTATGAAATGACCTATTCCAGGTATAAACGCTGTTGCTTTGGTAGTCATCTTTATTTCGGGCCATTTTGCCCTTCTTGGTGTCAATTACTGCTTTTACCATTCGGTCCAATTTTCTATTTAGCTTTTCATCAAGTTCAGCAAAACCTTTAGATGTTTGTGAGGTGGTGAGATCTTTTTGTATTGCAGATATGTCTAGCTGTAATTTCTCTGTTTCCTTTTTCTTTGAGGCAATCAGAATTTCCATGAGTTTAAAGGAACAAGTATCAAGTGTGTCTGTCCATTCTTTTTTGACATTTTCATCGAATAAATCTGAAGTGGGGAACTTTTTGATCCTTAGTCCTCGAGGAATGTGTAGTATTGATATATATTCCGTGAGAAAAGTTATGTCCCAATATGCTCTTATTTCTTTAGCCATCAATTGTTCCAATTTCCTAAAAAGCCTTATTAATTGTATCTCATCATCCTCCGACGATTGTAAGGTGTGTGCTTGCAATGGCTGTCTTAAAGGATTATTGGATGGTGCTGTGAGCATTCTGCTAAAAGCTGTTTCCACAACAGGCTCTTGCGTACTGATACGATCCATAATGGATATCCAATGTGTTCTCTCACTCTGAACTAGAAATGGTTTTCCAATATTCCAAAGTAATAATAAAATATATGTACCTTAATGATGTGGGGACATAGCCGAGCTGGTGGAAAGAAAATATGTAGCAAAAGTCCAGATGCTTGAAATAAACAGGTTGGTGACCACCGCTCCAGGTAACTGGGTTTAAATTTCCCGTCCTCCGCTGGGTGAATGGTTGTGAGAGCTCCAGGTGCTGGCGATTGCTATTCCAATGGTATAGGTGCAAATTAAAAATCTGGCTGCCGCACTCTGGATTGGAATAATAAAGGTCATTTATATAATGGTTTACATGTTTATACGTCTAAGCGCTAGTTTTAGCACCTATCTCAGTCCCGTGGAAAGAAAGGAAACTTTATATCTTCCTAACTTTCCTTCTTCATAAGACTTTTAAAAGCAATATAAACTTTTTATTTATGGATATTTTTTGTATTGTCTATAGAAACATCTTGTCTGCACATTCAAGTCTTCAATAAACACTCCATCATAAAACACACACCCAATTAACTCTATGTTAAGAGGCCATACAATCTAACGATCAGCTGTTCAGAGTTATACAATCAGTATGGGGTCATGTGTGAGATGTATAATGTGTATATAAGTGACTTTCATTGTTGTACAAACCAGCTATGAGTAAGCGCTCTATGGGAGTGTGAAACGCGTCAGCGGTTATGCTGTATCACTTCAACAGAGCAATGTACGCATTTTATACCATGTCATTTTTTCAATAAAGAAGATTTTACATTTATTATTCCAATCCGGAGTGCGGCAGTCCAGATTTTTCATTTGCACCTCCACCAAAAGAAAGATCTATTTGTGTGAAAAAATGATATAAATTTAATTTGCGTACACTGTTGTGTGACTGTGCAATTGCCAGTTAACGTAACGCAGTGCTGAAAAATGGCCTGGTCATGAAGGGGGTAAAACCTTACAGAGCTCAGCTGGTTAAATAAGCCTACATCATTGTAAGCAAACACCTTAAGGGACATATATATATAGAGTAGTGAATGTAAAATTCGACCACAGTCACAGGCTGTAATTGTTCACTGTAATTTTAAAGAAATGCACAAGGACGATGGACCTGCAGTGAAGTTTTGTCAAAGTCACATTTGCCACTTTATAAATATTTCCTTTTTGTTTCCCACTGAACAGCTAGTTTTGTTATGAGAAAGGATAGCAACAAAATAAACATGATTTTGTAATAGATAAAAAAAATGTTTACAACATTGCCACTAACTAAATTAAAATAAAACCATATGACAGTTATGTTAATTAGGGTGCAGTTTCGATATGTGCATGTAAACAAAAAAATGCAACAATGTAATTATCAAAAATCATTTTAGCAATGCATCAAAATAAATATAATGAATCCTGAAATTTAAAATTAAAATAATTATCTAAACTTTTCAAAACTTTGCTTACATACATGGATATGTAATCAGGAAAATAATTGATAGGAATAAGACTTTAAATAATAACATTAAATTGAACCTTTAGAGGCCACCAGCTTTTTAAATGGCTTTTAAGAATCGGGTATTTCAATATGTATGAACTTAATTCTTATTCAATCTGTCAGTCTTTAAACCACCTGCAATTACTTCACAATAGCTTGGTCCAGAAAATCTTTTCATCAAACGGTTTGTACTCTCTTTCACTTGTTACATTTGTTACATTTCTATAAAATCAAGACAATGTTCCTTTATGTCATTATTTGTGCACTTTAGCTGACATTACATAAATAGCTTAGTATGACGTTATCTTCTATATTGATATGAGCAAACCTGTTGTTGTAGCACAATCTGTATTGTTATTAAAAAAAATGATTATTATTATTATTACTTTTTGTTATTATTATTATTACCATCATTTTCATCATCCTTAGGTAACATTTTGATCATCTAAGCAGTGTAATTATTTTTCATTACCTTCTATAAGCAAGTAATCAATAGTGAAAATAAAAAAAAATTGAACTTAATTAAAATTACGTTTTTTAAAATTAATTGGTCACCTGAAAATTGCTTAAAATGTAGCATGCATTGACAAAAGACATCTAGAGGGGCCTGAATGAACTATAATTTTGCTTTGCAGAGTGTCTTAAAAGTTCTGAATCGTGGAGAACTCTTTTATTCAGCTAGCATCTTGAGAACCTGACACAAATTTCAGGTCTGCTCATCCTGCCTTCTGTGTTTCACTGAACTCAAATTATTATGGTTGCCTTAAAAGCCTATGGAAGGCAGTAGAAGATAATGACCTTGAAACTGACCACAGTAACTGCTAATAGCACAATCCAGGTTTTGAGACCCTCTACAAGGTTTGATTTCCATGTCTGGCTAAGTTGATTAACTACTCCATTTTCACTGATTACTTTTAAATCTCCGGAGTTCTTCATTCAGAATCAGAGCTCGTAACTGTGTTCTAAGAATTGGACACTACAGAAAATTATTGAACACATCTACACCTAGAGTTAAGTAATTAATTGTTGTGTCAATCCAGACAGTGACAGATTCTGTGAAAACATGTTGCTCTATCTAATGTGATTTGCCGCACATTCAAAGTTCTTTTATTCAAAGTTCTTCTATTAAAGTTAAAATATATGATGTAACAGCGCTAAAGTCCGTGGATATAACAGTAAAATAACGTTAAAAAAAGTATCCAAATATATATCTCTCTCTATCTATATGATGATAGATCAAATAATCTATAGAGAGGGTAAAAAACAATAAACAGTGGTCCATAAAAATAGTCCAGAAAAAAGTCTATATTGTGTAGATCATCCGTAATGTAGATGGATGGATGTGGGAGCCAGGGGGATCTGTGCAGCCAGGATACCAAGGGCAGCTTCCTGTAGCGTGAAGTCAGCTCTCCATGTATACATAAAAAATCCAAAAAGAAAGCGCCTCTTAAGTATCATTGGTTTATTAAAGTAATAAAAGCATATAAAAGCACTTACATTAAGGCTGACGAGTTGCAGCTTCCATAGAGAACTAAACCCGGTGTTTGTCAAATACTTGGAGTATCGTACAATGTTCACATTGTTACATGTATTCACCTGTAAAATCTCAATAAAAACCGACTGATGAAAAAAAAAAACTACATGGGGTATCACTTTTGAAGCAAAGCAAAGCAAACACAACATGTAAACAGGACAGGAAGCTAACCATTTTATATAGTGACAGGGGCTTTGACTGGAGTTAAGAGTGCTTCAACCACTTCAGCCCCGGAAGAATTTACCCCCTTCCTGACCAGGCCATTTTTTGCGATACGGCACTGGGTCACTTTAAATGACAATTGCGCAGTGGTGCAATGCCGTACCTAAACAAAATTTATGTCCTTTTTTTCCCCACATATAGAGATTTATTTTGGTGGTATTTGATTACCTCTGCGGTATTTATTTTTTGCGCTATAAACAAGAGCGACAAAAAAAAACACATATTTTGTACTTTTTGCTATAATAAATATCCCAAATTAAAAAAAAACAAAAACAAAACACATTTCTTCATCAGTTTAGGCTGATATGTATTCTTCTACATATTTTTGGTAAAAAAATTGCAATAAGCGTATATTGATTGGTTTGCGCACTCCGTTGTCCCTTCTTTCTCTTCCAGGTATAAATCCTACCTGGTCTGGGTGCACCAGGATAGTCATTTTTTCCTTCAACCTGCCAGCTAGGACCTCGGCATAAAGCTTGGTGTCTGCATTCAGTAGGGCAATGGGCCTATAACTAGAGCACAACATATTGTTCTTACCCTTTTTTAATATCAGAGTTATTGCCGCAGATAATGCATCTCCCCCATTTCCCAGTTGGTACTCAAGCCATTCCAATAATGGCAAAGCTTCGGAACCATGATTTTTTTGTATTTTTTAAAGTAATAAGTAGTAAACCGGTCTGGTCCCAGACTTTTTCTCGAGAGAGAATCCTTTAATGCTGTGTAGATTTCCTCCTCTGTTATAGGTCTGTCCAAGTCAGATCTGTCTCCTTCAGTCAGACTTGGCAATCCTGCTCCATTCAAAAATTCTTTCACCTTCCTTTCCTCTCTTTGTTCCTGTTGTCCCTTTTGTCTTACAGTATACAGGGCTTCATAGTACTTCCTGAACTCTTCTGCTATCTCTTTAGTTGTATAGACTACCTCACCATTTTTATTTTGACATTTCTCAATAAAATTCATGTCTCTTTTCTTATCCAGTAACCTCACTAGGTGTTTACTTGACTTATTTCCCCCAGAAATATCTATCTCTTGCTATTCTATTGAGGGATCTCCTAGAATCTTGTTCCATACTATCTTTAAGTTCCTTCCTTCTATTTATCAGTTGGTGGAAACATTCCTGATGATGTCCATTATGTTTTTTGTGTTCTTGTTCTAATCTATGTATTTTCTCAATAAGGTTTTCCCTTTTTTTATTCTCTCTTTTTTTTTCCAACCCCGAAAGATATGAGGACCCCCCTGATATATGCTTTCTGGGCTTCCCAAAGTGTGGAATCTGGTGTTTCCCCTGTATCATTGACCTTAAAGAAAAATTCAATTTCTTTCTGTACTGTTTCTACCTCTTTATCATCTTTTAATAGATTTTCATTTAAATTCCTTGAAAATGGTTGCCTTTGGGTCCCTGGTATCCTTATCCTGTTTAGAACAGTCTGACAGCAAAATGACATTTCTAAAGGAAAAAAAGTCATTTAAAACTACTTGCGACTATAATGAATCGTTGATCCGGCAATACACATAAAGGTTAATTGATAAAAATGGCATGGGATTCCCCCACAGGGGAACCCCAAACCAAAATGAAAAAAAAGTGCGTGGGTGTCCCCCTAAATTCCATACCAGGCCCCTGGTATGGATATTAAGGGGAACCCCCTGCCAAAATGTTTTTAAAAAATGGAATCCTCGGAAGGGGGGGTGTCTTATACGGTGAGTACAGGCAAAAAATCTTAAAAACCTGTAAAATTAGGGGGTCGTCTTATAGGCCCAGTCGCCTTATACACTAGGAAATATGGTACATATTTTTGGTAAAAAAAATAGCAATAAGAGCATATTGATTGGTTTGTGCAAAAGTTATACTATATAAATAGAGGATTTATGTCATTTTAATTATTTATTTATTTTTTTATTTTTTATTTTTTACTAGTAATGGCAGCTATCTGCATTTTTTTAGCAGGACTGCAACATTGCGGCAGACAGATCAGACACTTTTGACACTTTTTTTGGGACCATTGACATTTATACAGCGATCAGAGCTAAAAATAGTCACTAATTACTGTATAAATGTCACTGGCAGGGAAGGGATTAACACTAGGGGGTGATCAAGGGGTTAAGTGTTCCCTAGGGATGTGTTTATAACTGTGGGGGCAGTGTACTGACCAGAGGAGGAGAGAAATCGCTGTTTCTGATCAATAGGAACAGCAGAACTCTCTCTACTCCCTGTCAGAATGGCAATCTATCTGTTTACATTGACAGATCCCCATTCTGGCTCTCTGAGGAGTGATCATGGGTGGCCAGCAGATATTGCCGCCACCGGCCATGTGCATAGGCTCCACCGTCGTGCCACGGATGCGTGCGCACGCACCCTATAGCTTCTTAAAGCAGCCGACGTACAATGGCGGCAATTTGCGCAGCTGTGCCACCCTGCTGCAGTACAAATGCGGTGGCTGGTCAGCAAGTTGTCAAATATAGTGCCTGGGGGGTCCCCTTAGTCTCCCTATAAAGTGGCACATCTGTATATATATATATATATATATATATATATATATACTGCAGCGACAATGGCATTTCTAAAGAAAATAAAGTAAAATCACAATTAAAATGACTTTTCGTTGCAATTGGCAGCAAAAAAAAATGGCGTGGGGTGCCCCCCCCAGTCTATACCACACCAATTTTTTTTAAACAGCATTGGGTCCCCCCAAAATCTATACCAGGCTCTTATCTGGGCATGCAGCCTGGCAGGTCAGGAAAGGGGGGATAAGCAAGCCCCCCCAAACCATGCCAGGCCACATGCCCTCAACATAGGGGGTGGGTGCTTTGGGGCAGGGTGGGCTTTACACCCCCACCACAAAGCACCTTATCCCGATGTTGATGGGGACAATAGCCTCCTCTCCACAACTGTGGCCGGTGGTTGTAGGGGTCTGAGGGCAGGGGGCTTATCAGAATATGGAGGCCCCCTTTAACAAGGGGGCCCCCAGATCCAGGTCCCCATAAGTGAGTGAGTATGGGATACATAGTAACACACTACCTATTCACCAAACAAGTGTGAAAAAGTAATAAAAACACAGAGACAGTTTTTGACAATTCCTTTATTGAAAAATAAAAAATAAAAAAACAACGTCCCCTGATGTAAATCCATTGTCAATCATGCCACCTGGCACACCCAAAAAATACAAAAAAATAAAAATGCTTCCGCTGATATGAAGGCTGGCTGCCTACTGCAGGCTAAGCTGTTTAACAGTTCTTATATAGGTAGGAGGCGGGACCATCTGGCTACGTTACCTGATGGAACCACCCCTTCTGATGTCACTGACCCAGCATCTGTCCGTAATGTTAGAAGGGGCAGTGCCATCAGGTGACTTAGCCCCCTCCCCATGTTGAGGGCATGTGGCCTGGAATGGTTCAAGAGGGGGGTGCTTGCTTGCCCCTTTCCTGACTTACCAGGCTGCATGCCCGGATAAGAGTCTGGTATGGCTTTTGGAAGGGACCCCACGCTGTTTTTTTTTGTTAATTTTGGCATGGGGTTCCCCTTAAAATTCATACCAGACCCAAAGGGGGTGGACCCCACGTCATTAAAAAAAAAAAAATTACCAGCAATTTTATTTTATTCTTTTACTCATCAGCCCATTGACAGCTGATGACTCATCGGTTTTTAAGAATGCCGCGGCCCCACTTCTTAACAACCAGCTTATACTGTGCCCTGATTGGGCAAAGCTTTGCCCAAACAGGGTGCAAATGCACTGTGCAGCGTACAGTGCATTGCAGGGCGTTCGGCGGGGAGAACACCAACCGAACACCATGCAAATTTGAGTGTTCTCTGAACAGGGTGAATAGCCAATGTTTGGCCCAAGCTGATGCTCGGGCCGAACCGTTCGCCTAACTCTATATATGTTACTATACGATTTCGGACTTACTCAGGGCTTAGAATACATTTCTCTAAAAGTGAAATCCTACAGTTATACCATGCTTGCCTCCCCCCTTGGACAGCCAACTTAGTCTTTTCTATAACTAAGACCCACATCACCTATCTTGGGATCAAAATACGTAAACTTCTCTCTTCCCTCTACCATCTTTACTTTCCCCCAGTTATTTCCAAAATCATTGGTGAGTTGGAAACATGAATTGACCTCCCTCTCCCGCTATTCAGGAGGTGCCATCTGTATAAAATGGTCAGCTTCCCGAACTACTCTATATCTTCCAAACTATTCCACACTTACTACGCCACTAGGATCTACAAAAATTATATAAGACTCTCACCATCTACCTTTGGCGAAATTGTTGCCTGTGGGTCTCCCTACAAAAACTGTTTCTCCCTAGGCATGAAGGGGCCAACCTACCAAATATCAGGGTCTATAACCTTTCTTGCCTCCTGAGAGTGGGTCTAGATTAGATAACTCGCACCTCTAGATATTCAAACTTGGAGCTGGAATCCAAATTGACAGCCCCATGCAGTTTACCTGCTTTGCTGCACTGCAAACTTCAATCTCTCCCCCCTCCACTAAAGCATAATCTACTCACTACTAAGTGACACGATTATAGCCTGGAGGGAGACCAGGAAAAAAATTGGGTCTGCTACCCTTTGTTTCTCCTGGCGTTCTGATCCGAGGACACCCAATGGTTCCTCAGACGCAGCACTAAGTGGCCTTTACTGCTTGGAACTCTCAAGAGCTTACTAATTTTGTACAAATCTTTGACCATTCTACTGGTAAAGTTTTGCCATTCCACTAACTTATGAGCCACTTCAATTTACCTGCCCATCATCTTCTCTATGCCCAACAAGCTGTCAACTCTATGCCCAGAGACTTAAAATTTTGCACCTCTCTTTTGAACACTCTCCTGGACCACACAAGATATCTGTAATTTATGGACCTCTGAACTCTCACCTCACTAAACCAATACTCACTTCCTCATCCCTCTCCTGGAACAAAGACCTCCATTCCCCAGAGGCTTTCGATTGTGCACTGGCTGGCTGCAACACAACTTGTGCCTTAGTTTCCAATGAGTTCTGAAGGGAATAAAGATTCTAAATTGTGCATATAGCCTATGTACCTCACCTGACCTCTACACAAATTTCAGAATGGCAGCATTGCCCTTGATGTGGTATGCACAGACCATTCCTGTTCCACAGGCTCTGGTCCTGCCATCAAATCACTCACTTTTGAGAGCGTTTAGAGAACTTTGCAGCTGTGGTTACAGGGTACCAACCCAGCAATGACCCCCACCTGCTCCTCTTTGGTTCCTTTGGCAGTACTCTCTCTAAATCCATGAAAGTGCAACATTCATGCCACAAAGCCTGGCTTGCTACATGCTTCATGTCTGCTAGAAGGATCATTCTCAAGTGCTGGACATCTGCCATTCCTCCATCTATTGCAGATGTGAAAAGTGATCTCCTGGGTTTACTACGAAGTAAAAACTAGATGCAGCTCTTTCTCGCAATAACCTTACTGCCTGCTTTGCAATAACATTTAAGATGGGAATGAAGCTCTAGACACAGCAGAATTATAGATAGGTAGTAAATAAGGAGACAGTAGTGAGCCAAAAATGTGGTAACATTCTGATGAAAATATATCAGGTCCTGGTGATTTGTTGTGAGGGAGTATATTAATAATATCTCCTAATTCCTTATTAGAGAATGTGCATTGAGGATTAATAGATCATCAGAGAGGATTATGGGTAAGGGGATCAAATCTAAAACAAAATCAGTTAAGTATGGGTAGGTTGTAGGGTTGTAGAGTCTTCTCTGAGATTGTAGAGCAAACTGTAGTAAATGCTAAAGGCGTTTATCTATCTCTTTGGAATGAAACATTTGGTGCCTGTTTTTGGGTGTACGGGGTATGTCATTTTTGTTTTATGATCTTTTCCTTAACCTGTTTGGCAAAGAGTATTCCTGCTATGTTACCATAGTGATAAATGTTAGATTTCAATATTTTAATATTACGGTTGTTCTAAGAAAGCAGTATGGAACTGAGTTCCTGTCTTGCTTGGGATAAGTGTGTACTGATAGTATGAGAAGGAGCTTTCTTGTTTGAAATTTCTAATGTTTGAATAAGTGAGTGAAAGTCTTTAAACTGCTGAGTCCGTTGCTTCTTTTTTTTTTGTTTCATGATAGTTGCAGTGTTGCTCAGTTTCATAAGAACCTCCTCTAATATATACTTTATGTGAGTTCCACAATGTGAAAAAAATCGTCAAGGGAAGAGGCGTTTATATCAAAGAATTCTCAGATTGAATGAGTTCTCATAGATTTGTATTCTGATTGCGATAGCAAAAATAAGTAATTGCGGCATCTGTTTGCTTTTGTTTCAGTGTGGGTCCCTTCAATCGTGATCAACACAGGTGCTTGGGTCAGACAGCGTAATATTGTGTATTTCAGATTTGCTTATATTTTGCTAGAGAAACTTATCAACCAAGAAAAAGTTAATTCTTGAGTATGTTAGGTGCAAGTTTGAGAAAAAAGAGTAGTTTCAGTCGAATGGTGGCATCTTCATACATCAAACAAATTTTAGGAGTAAATTAAGTGAGATGATGTAGCTCTGCAATGGCAATTTTGAGTAGGGTCAGACATATCTAGTTGTCTGTTAGGTACGGCATTGAGAACCCCACAGAGGGTCACATGACCTTGTTTCATGGAATTTATAGAAAGGAACTATCCTTTTTTAGAAAGGATAGTTGTTTCAAATTAGACAGATACTGTAAACATTAATCAGTGTGTGCAGAGCATTGGTAATCTCACAGATTAATATTATATATCTTCCCAAGTTTAAATACCACAGTGTTCTTTATCACTAAAGAGACCCCTCTCTTCTTTAAAGTTGCATTAGAGCAGTATATATAGGGAAATTGGCAATATTGGGAAATTGGTTGTGAGTAGGCATTTATCTGTCACAGTTTAAGGTACAGGGCTATTTCCATTTTTTGCTGGGTTGTTGAGTCCTTTAACAGTTAATGAGAATATTTTAAAACTCTTACTGCTACTTTTCCTAGAGTGTTGAGAAATAACTACTTACAAATATTCAAAGTGCATGGCAAATGTTACCTGAGGTGAGGTTAAGGTTTTAGAGAGGCAGAAAGCTGGTTAGGTTACGTGAGGTGTTCCAAGGACGAATCCCATCATGATACGTGGTCACACTCCTAGGTTACATTGCAGGTCGCAAAATAAAAATGTCCTGGACAAATAGAAACTGGATAACAAAAAGGTAATAATTTCAAATCTATGCCAAAAAAAAGATGTGTGAGAATCTGATAAAAATAAAAAGAAACAATTTTTATATAGAATCTGAGCTGATTTCCCCCATGTTACATCAATGTTAAGAAATGGGATTTACTCCATGAGCTTGCCAGATCTGCTGTAACAGGCCCTCCTCAACTGAGTTAATGGCAAAAGTGTTTGTCGCATACCAGGCTGGAGGCTGAGGTGATGAGAGGGCTCCCCTTGTGGCTGATTGCAGAGCACCCCTGGAGTTGGAGACAGAGGGTGCTATGCCCAGAGATGCACGTGTTACCTGCCGGTGAAGCTGTCTGATGATTCCAGGAGCGGACACCCAGGAGCAGAGAGGGTGGTCACAGCCAATGATTCCCTGGAGGTACTGGTGGATCTTAACAGGTGGAAAAGCAGAGAAGTCGTCAGAAGTCAGGCTGGGGGTCAAACACAGGAAGGCAGACAGAAGCAGAGGCAGGAGGTTTAGTTGTGATCAAGCCGGGGTCAAACACAGGAAGTCAATCTGGACAGACAAGAGCAGGTCAATGAAACAAGCTGGGTTCAGAGCCAGGAGAGAAGCCAGAGCAGGTCAGGGTAAGCCAGGTTGGTAACAGTTAATCCAACAGGAGCAGAGAACACAGGAACACAGGATACAGAGCTGACGATAATCCAGCAATTTATGAGAGCACTTGGAGTCCTCATATAGGCCAGCAGAACACTGGTAATTAGCACATTTTGCATACGCACGTTAGCCGTCTCTAACGTGCATTCGCCGTTACACGGCGATTGCTAATGGGCATACGTGGATTTGCGCAGCCATAATGGATATTGGCATATCTGCCAGTTCTTCTCCAGTTTCTTTCCTGACAGTGTTGCTTTCTCATGTCATTAGTAGCTTAGATGGGTTTGCCCATTTGTATATGATGTGGTGGTTTCAAAGTGGCTTGGTGATTGTTGCCAGCTTCTTCCTTTGCTGCATAGTGTATGCTGAAAGATCTCCAAATAAAGTGAGGCCTTGCAGACATTGTGGGAGTTGCTCTTGGTTTCTAGTGAGCATAAGAAGCCTGTCCTTGATGTGGTAGAAATGCGTGCAATTGTATCTCTCGGCAGATGCGCTGGCACGTGTTTTGGTTTTAGTAATCTGTGGAAAGGATCAATCACCAAATCTTCTATTGGTGTATCAGGAAGAGCTTCTTTCAGTATATTAGTGAAGCAAATTTTCAGACCAGATGTTTTTATATTATGTTTTCTTGATCTGTCTTCCAGATCTGACAGTTTTGCCTTAATCCACTGTAGATCATCATCTCTTTCATTATGGGCATCCACCAGTTCATTAAAGGTAGCTGCAAATTCCCCCATTTTGTTCTCAATATGGGTCACCCTGTTGCTCACCTTCTGTATTTCAGATCTAAACTATTAAACTAGTGTCATTATGTCTGAATGAATAGTGCTGCACAGGGTCACCCACATGTCCTTTAGGATAGTATCAAGGACTGGCTAATCATTAGTTGGAAACTCTAATGACCTGTACACACGGTCGGACATTGATCAGACATTCCGACAACAAAATCCATGTATTTTTTCTGACGGATGTTGGCTCAAACTTGTCTTGCATACACACAGTCACACAAAGTTGTCGGAAAATCCGATCGTTCTGAACGCGATGATGTAAAACACGTACGTCGGGACTATAAACAGGGCAGTAGCCAATAGCTTTCATCTCTTAATTTATTCTGAGCATGCGTGGCATTTTGTGCATCAGATTTGTGTACACACGATCAGAATTTCCGACAACGGATTTTGTTGTTGGAAAATTTTAAAGCAATCTCTCAAACTTTGTGTGTCGGAAATTCCGATGGAAAATATTTGATGGAACCCAGACACGGTCGGAATTTCCGATAACAAGGTCCTATCACACATTTTCCATCGGAAAATCCAACTGTGTGTACAGGGCATAAGATGGAATCCTGAAGCTGCGTGATGTCGTCTATAGAATTTAAGCCCCCACAGAAAGCCATATATGATAAGTTGCCAACATCCCAGAATATATGTTAAAAAGTGTGAGTAACCCCCACAGGTACTAATTGGTCTTCCCGACCGCCTCACACGATATACGTCGGCAGAAGGGCACTTACAGGCAGAATCACGTACCTGTACATAGCCCTTTAAGAGGCGGCTTGCGCCCACGCCCGCCGGGAGATTCGTGAGCGTGATCACGGGTCCCACAGACTCGATGTCCACGGGGATACCCATGATCATCTCACGGAGAGGAAGAACTGGGAAATGCTAATGTAAACAAGCATTTTCCTGTTCTGCCTAGTGACATTGTCACTGATCACAGCTCCCTGTAATAGGGAGCGGTGATCAGTGTTGTGTCACACAGAGCCCCTCCCCCCATAGTTAGAATCACTCCCTAGGACACACTTAACCCCTACAACGCCACCTAGTGGTTAACCCCTTCTCTGCCAATCACAATTACACAGTAATCAATGCATTTTTACTTGCACTGATCTCTGTATAAATGTGAATGGTCCCAAAATCACGCCAAAAGTGTCCGATCTGTCTGCCATAATGTTGCTGTCATGATAAACATCTCTGATCGCCGCCATTACTAATAAAAAAAATAATTAACAAAAATGCCATAAAACTATCCCCTATTTTGTAAACGCTATAACTTTTGCGCAATCAATAAACGCTTATTGCGATTTTTTTTACCAAAAAAAGTAAAAGAATACGTATCGGCCTAAACTGAGGAAAAAAAATGTTTTTTTAATATATTTTTGGGGGATATTTATTATAGCAAAAAGTAAAAAATAATGTGTTTTTTTCAAAATTGTCGTTATTTTTTTATTTATAGCGCAAAAAATAAAAAACGCAGAGGTGATCAAATACCACCAAAAGAAAGCTCAATTTGTGGGAAAAAAGGACATCAATTTTGTTTGGGAGCCATATCACACGACCGCGCAATTGTCAGTTAAAGCGACGCAGTGCCGAATCGCAAAAAGTGCTCTGGTCTTTGGCCAGCCAAATGGTCTGGGGCTTAAGTGGTTAAAGGCAACAGAAAAAATAAAGAAATATTTGTGTAAAAACACAACATTTTATTGTACATCGTAAAATATATTGAAGTATGACATCCAATATAAAAAAAATCAACAGTGTATTTGTTGATTAGGAAAGATAAATACATAAATGGTGACTTTCAGGAGGGACTTTCAGGAGGAGGTCACAAATATTGAGTTCTAAAACAGAGCAAGGCAATTAGCAAACAAAAAGCAAGGGAGATGTGTGTATATAGTAATAGTTAGCATGATTGTAGCATACCATCTACAGAAATATAGCAGATGATAAATCTTCCCAAGTAAAAACAAATGCAGAAGAGTTTCTCACTGTGCCACAGCATGAAGGTACATAGAGTTTCCTTGGCCCCCTGTATTTCAGTCAAGGATCCACATAAAGGCAATGGAGTATGGCCGCAAATGGTCAGATACAAATCGCTTTGTTATATGGGACGCTGAGAATTCTGGTATCTATATGGAAAGAAAGGGGGACATACAGAAGATACCTTATAGGGTCATAGGGGGAAATTGTAGTCTATAATGAGAATATATATGAGTGGTAAATTAAGAAATTACCTTATAAATCTCACATATGTAGTCTGTCTATGTAGTCCCCTAGATTCCAGGGATGGCCACTGATTGTTAGCTTGTAATACTGGGGAGAAGGTTTCAAGAATAAATTCCTACCTTACCGAGAATCATGTGGAATGATAACAGAGAAGAGAACTAGTCCAAAAATGGCTTACCAGTGAGTCCCATCTGGATAAAGTGTTCAGGATCCCAGTTAATGGCAGCAATGCATGAAGGGATCGCGCAGGCTGCCTTAAATGTGACAAAAAGATGCCAGTGCATGCGCAGTGCACACCAAAATAGGTGCGTGCGCACCATCGCGTCTGCGCCAATGTGAATGCATCGCGCATCATAGCCACACATGTGCAGTAGACACTGGAGTGCACACAGCATGCAGAAGGTGACCATGGGATCCCCCAGAGCGTCCATGTATGGCACCAGCCCTCATGATGCGGAGTGATGTCATGCATGGGTGGTCCACCGGCGCATAGGGTTGATGACCTCAGAGGGAAAAGGAATATGTCCAGGCCATGGTGACCCCGGATAGCAACAGATTCCCCAAAGACCACCACAGATCAGCTGCACATGATGATGCGGGAGGCCCCCGTGAGATGGGCTGAAGGATATGGGGCCACAGGCCCAATGCAAAGATGCCCCCCCAGTGACAAGTAGCGAGATAGCAATAATATTAGAGAACAGGAGTAGAAGGGGGGAAATACATACTACATAGATCAAACGGGCATAATAGGTGAGGTGCTTTTACTTGGGAAGAATTTTCATCTGCTATATTTCTGTGGATGATATGCTACAGTCATGCTAACTATTACTATATACTCACATCTCTCTATCTCCCTTGCTTTTTGTTTGCTAATTGCCTTGCTCTGTTTTAGAACTCAATATTTGTGACCTTCTCCTAAAATACCCCTGAAGAAGGGATTGAAGTCTTCCTGAAACACGTCACCCATTTAGAGGAGAGTGTCACCATTTATGTATTTTTCTTTCCTAATCAACAAATACACTGTTCATTTTTTATATTGGATGTAGGTATGAGCTGAACACCCCCCGGTTTGGTTTGCAGCAGAACATTTGAACAGGCAAAAAATTTGTGTGAACACACGAACACCTTTAAAGTCTATGGTACACGTACATGAAAAATCAAAAGTGTTCATTTTAAAGGCTAATATGCAAGTTATTGCCATAAAAAGTGTTTGGGGACCTGGGTCCTGCCCCATGAGACATGTATAAATGCACAAAAAGTTTTAAAAACAGACTTTTTTTAGGAGCAGTGATTTTAATAATGCTTAATGTGAAACAATAAAAATGAAATATTCCTTTAAATATCATGCCTGGGGGGTCTCCTTAGTCTGCCTGTAAAGTAGTGCATCTTTCCCATGTTTATAACAGTACCACAGCAAAATGACATTTCTAAAGGAAAAAATGTCATTTAAAACTGCTTGCGGCTGTAATGTATTGTCGGATCCCGGCAATATAGATAAAAATCATTGAAAAAATCGTAGGGGAACCCCGCTCCAAATTTTTTTAAAAAATGGCATGGGGGTCCCCCCTTCTGCTATGGATATTAAAAAGAACCCCGTGCCAAAATGTAAAAAAATTGTGTGCAGGTCCCCCCAAAATCCATACCAGACCCTTATCCAAGCACGCAACCTGGCAGGCCGCAGGAAAGGGGGGACGAGAGAGCGGCCCCCCAAAATGAAAAAAATGGTGTGAGGGTCCCCCTTAAAATCCATACCAGACCCTTATCCCAGCACGCAACCTGGTAGGCCACAGGAAAAGAGGGAGGATGAGAAAGCACCCCCCAAAATTAAAAAAAAATGGCGTGGGGGTTCCACCAAAATCCATACCAGGCCCTTCAGGTCTGGTATGGATTTTAAGGGGAACCCCACATCAAAATAAAAAAAGGCGTGGAGGTCCCTCCAAAATCCATACCAGACCCTTATCCAAGCACGCAACCTGGCAGGGCACGCAACCTGGCAGGCCTCAGGAAAAGGGGGGATGGGAGAGTGCCCCCCTCCTGAACCATACCAGGCCATTCACATGGGGGGTGGGATCTGGGGGCCCCCTGGGGGCTGCCAGGTTCCAATAAGCCCCCCGCCCCCAGATTCCCACAACCACCCGGCAAGAAGAGGCCCTTGTCCCCATCAACATGGGGGGACCCCAAAGCACCCTCCACATGTTGAGGGCATGTGGCCTGGTATGGGTCAGGAGGGGGGGCTCTCTCGTCCCCCCCTTTTCCTGTAGCGTGCCAGGTTTCATGCTTGGATAACTGTGTGGTATGGATTTTGGGGGACCCCACACCATTTTTTTATTTTGGCGCGGAGTTTCCCTTAAAATCCGTACCAGACCAAAAGGGCCTGGTGTGAATTTTGGGGGAAACCCAAGCCATATTTTTTATTTTGGTACAGGGTTCCCCTTAATATCCATACCAGACCCAAAGGGCCTGATAATGGACTGGGGGGAATTTTTTAATGATTTTTATGTATATTGCCGGGATCGGGCTAAACATTACAGCTGTGAGCTGCTGTGTAGAAATTTAATTTTGCTGCTCTCATTCTTTACACTATGTACGACCGCCGTGTAAGCAGCCTTACATAGTGTGGGGTGTGGAATTAGCCCTCTGAGCCATGATTGGCCAAAGGCATCCTGCCTTTGAGCAGGTCAGGTGCATGCTTTGGCCAATCAGCAGCCGTCAATGCACTGCAATCTCGCAATGCATCGACGATCCCACAGTTCATTATGGGGCGTTCCACAGGCTCATTGGGCTCATCCCTAATTGGATGTCATACTTCAATATATTTTATGATGTACAATGAAATGTCATATTTTTACACAAATATTTCTTGATTTTTTCTGTTGTCTTTAGTTGTTGTCCCTTTAGTACCTGTGGGGGTTACTCAAACTTTTTGCCTGGTGTCGTCTAGTGCTGTTTCAATGCCACTCACTTCCAGTGAAGCCTCAGGTGAATTTAGTTTTTTTGTTTGACTTTCACAGGGCTTGAAGTGGTAGAAGATGACTGTGAGAAGGAGCCATTATGGTTGGCTGTGTGGCCTTTGTGCAGTGAAAGACACTGGCTTGTCTCTATGTGCCTAAAGGAGCAACCATGTGTGTGTCCCGAGGATCTGCCAGCTCCATGTTGGCTGCTGAGATAGTGTGGCTGTAGAAAGAAGTCTGTCATTGTTCCCAGTCTCTCCCTCTCCTTGTGCTGTCTAGATATTTAGCCTGAGAGTTCCCAAGGCTGCTGATGTTATTTTTGCCAGTGGAGAAGGACTTGTGCAGTTGTATGGGATTCCGGCATGCTGCTGTGCAGCCATTTTCTCTGCCTGCCAGCCACACCCCCCGTTATTGCCAATGTCTTTTGTTACTGAGGGTAATGGTGGTGTGAGAATTTCTTCCTCTTGTATTGTAAGTGGACCAATAAGTAACTATTATGCTTTCATATAAGGTTCTATCATAACTGGTACAATACATGATCAACCTGTACAAATACAGTATATAAGGAGTCCACATAGTGAGCTTGGTGTTGAGTTATTTACTTTATGATCAACAAAGAGGACAAGAGGGCACTCTTTACGCCTAGAGGAAAAGAGATTTCATCTCCAAATACAGAAAGGTTTCTTCACAGGGGGAACTGTGAAAATGTGGCATAGAATCCCTCCAGGGGTGGTTCTGGCCAGCTCAGTAGATTGCTTTAAGAAAGGCCTGGATTCTTTCCTAAATGTACATAATATAACTGGGTACTGACATTTATAGGTAAAGTTGATCCGGAGAAAATCCAATTGCCTCTCGGGGGATCAGGAAGGAGTTTTTTCCCCTGCTGTAGCAAAATGGACCATGCTTTGCTGGTGTTTTTCTCCTTCCTCTGGAACTGTGGGTATAGGATTGTGAATATGGGATTGTATGATATTATTTTTTATTTATTTATTTATTTTTATGGTTGAACCAGATGGAGTTGTGTCTTTTTTCAACCTGAATAACTATATAACCATGTAACTATGTAACATTCTAATTAGGTCATTGAGGTCACACAGGGGGTTGGTCGCACGTCCTCCTGCAGATTTCTTGTTAAGACTTCCACTGGGCACCGTGCTGCCTGAAAGTGAACTGGTAAGAGATCCTATTGGGGGAAATCCAATAAATCACTTACACACACTTTTTTTTCTGGCAATATAGCCTTGTAAAATGGCCTGCCCTGTATCTAAAAAAATATTGACGTCAGTTTCAGTAGCTTTACTTTAATGTGCAAGAGATTCAGATCATTTTAATAGTTCCACTTTGTAAAATAAAGGCTGCTCGAAATAAAATAAAAAAATACCTTCAATTCATAGATAATAAAACCCTACCAGCCGCCATCATTATACGGTGGCAGGTCATCTCGTTCCAATTGCCATACTGGTACATTGACTTCTTTAAGAGCCAGCTGCACGGCAGGGAACCAGATGCACATAGCCGGCGACTGCGATTTCCGCCGGCCACCCGCGATTGTGGGCACGAGAGCCAGAATGGAAATTTGTGTGTGTAAACACACAAATCCCCGTTCTGTCAGAGGAGGAGAGACAGATCTGCTGTTCCCTGTAATTAGGAACAGCGATATGTCTCCTCCTCCAGTCAGTCACATCTCCCCACAGTTAGAAACACACATGAGAGAGCACATTTAACTCTTTGATCGCCCCCTAGTGATAACCCCTTCCCTGCCAGTGACATTTACACAGTAATTAGTGCATTTTTATAGCCCTGATCACTGTATTTATGTCAATGGTCCCAAAAAAGTGTCAAAAGTGTCCAATCTGTCCGCCGCAATGTCATAGTCCGGCTAAAAATCACAGATTGCAGCCATTACTAGTAAAAGAAATGTAATAATAAAAATGCCTTAAATCTGTCCCCTATTTTGTAGATGCTATAACTTTTGCGCAAACCAATCAATATACGCTTATTGCGATTTTTTTTACCAAAAATATGCACAATAATACATATTGACCTAAACTAATGAAGACATTTTTTTTTTAAATTGGAGGGATATTTAATATAGCAAATAGTAAAAAATATTGTTTTTCTTTTTAAAATTGTCGCTATTTTTTTTTTTTATAGTGCAAAAAATAAAAACTGCTGAGGTGATGAAATACCACCAAAAGAAACAAAAGAAAAGTCTATTTGTGGGAAAAAAGGACGTCAATTTTGTTTGGGTACAGCGTCGCACGACCGCGCAATTGTCAGTTAAAGCGATGCAGTGCCATATTGCAAAAAATGGCCTGGTCATTAAGGGGGAAAATCTTCCGGGGCTGAAGTGGTTAAGACCAACTTTAGTTTGTCTGTCACTGTATGCTGGGATGCTGTGTAGCCAGGCGACATGTTTACTGCCACTACCCCCTCCCTACTTGTCACTGGTTGTTAAGGATGCTGTTGTCTTTACAGCCCACAGGCTCCTAACATCCAATGATGCTGACATTCTGCAGAGCCTGGAGGGGAAGCTAAGGGGATAGTCCCCCATCAGGTCCGCTTTCTCATTGTGATAAATAGTAGGTAAGGGGCAAATTCTATAGTCAGTCACAGGCTGTCTATTGGATATGAAATCTTTCCAGTGCTTGCTGTCAATCACAAAAGGAGCAGAGCTAATGGGGAACTATGTGTTTCAAAATCATCATCATGCTTAACCCACCCACCTAGGAAATGCCTGACCTCTGCGCTGCTGTGTGGCAGCTACAGTGGAAGGAAGAAAGCCCTGCTACACTGAGGATGGAATGTCTTTACATCATTCTCATTGCTCCTCTGCATGTAGTGCTTGCCCTAAATTTATGTACAGTATCTGTGACCCTCATACAGTATTTTTGACACAAAAAGAGGTGGTTTATTTTTATTAGCCTAATAACTTGCTAAAATTGCAGTATTGTTGCTAAATTAACAACTTGCCGCCCGCTATATAGCAAAATGACGGCGGCAAAGCGGTTTCAATACCCTGACCGAATGTCATATGACGTGATCAGGATATTAAGCCGCTGCGCGCCCCCGGGGGCTCTCATCACGGCGATCGTTGTTGCAGTGTGTCAGTCTGACACACCGCAACTCCGATCTAGGTTAAGAGTCTCTGATGGAGACTCTTTACCACGTGATCAGCTGTGTCCAATCACGGCTGATCATGATGTAAATAGGAAGAGCCGTTGATCGGCTTTTTCTCACTCGTGTCTGACAGGCGCGAGTAGAGGAGAGCCGATCGGTTGCTCTCCTGACAGGGGGGTCTGTGCTGATTGTTTATCAGCACAGCCCCCCCTCAGATCCCACCCAGGACCACCAGGGAAGCCGCCCAGGACGACCAGGATGGCCATTCACACTGGACCATCAGGTATGCCCCCTAGACCCCCAGGGAAATACTAATCTGTGCCCAGGCAGCTGCCAATCAATGCCCAGGCAGCTGCCAATCAGTGCCCACTCCAATGCCTACCACTGCCAGTGCCACCAGGGATGCCTATCAGTGCCTCATATCAGTGCCACGTATCAGTGCCCATCAGTGCCACATATCAGTGCCCAACAGTGCCCATCAGTGCCGCCTATCAGTGCCCATCAGTGCCGCCTATCAGTGCCACCCATAAGAACCCATCTTTGCAGCCTTTCAATGCCCATTAGTGTCACCTATCAGTGCCCATCAGTGCCCACCAGTGCCACCCATGAGTGCCCATCAGTGCCGCCTATCAATGCCTATCAGTGCTGCATATCAGTGCCACCCATCAGTGCCGCCTACCAGTGCCCATTAGTGCCGCATATCAGTGCCCATTGTCAGTGCCCGTCAGTGCCCGCTCATTGGTGCCACCTCATCGGTGACGCCTTATCAGTGCCTGTCAGTGCCGCCTTATCAGTGCCCATTAGTGAAAGAGAAAACTTACTTATTTACAAAATTTTTTAACTGAAACAAAAGCAAAACTTTTATTTTTTTCAAAATTTTCTGTCTTTTTTTATTTGTTTAGCAAAAAATAAAAAACGTAGAGGTGATCAAATAACACCAAAAGAAAGCTCTATTTGTGGGAACAAAATGATAAAAACTTAGTTTGGGTACAGTGTAGCATGACCGCGCAATTGTCATTCAAACTGCAACAGCGCTGAAAGCTGAAAATTGGTCTGGGCAGGAAGGTGTATAAGTGTCCTGTATTGAAGTGGTTAATTATAACATCAAATCTTACCTGCTTATGTGATGAAAAATAATGTATTCTTGGAAATGGGATCATACACTATAGGGGGGAATGCTTGAGTCTAGTAAATTTGCATATGCATGGTCTTAATTTAGGTACACATGTGTACTGCATGTAAACAAATCCCTCCAGCTGCACATATTTTTTATCATAAATCAAACCTGCTTAATTTCTAAAAATATACTAGAAACAATGCTGTAGATTACAAGATACTAATCAGAATCTATTCAAATCTTATAGACATGTTTTTGATTGCATTAACAATGTAAGATTATAGTCTAATAATATATTCATTGCATGCTGCTATAAGAAATTGTCTAGAAGTATGACAGTTTTTCTTTAGTGCTTTGAAATGTGCTGATTGTTTTATAAATTTAAATTTGTGAGTACATTTCTCATTTTACAATTTGTTTTACATTTTTTGTTGATGTGACATTTTTGAAATACCTGGCAAAGTTTAGAGTTCGTTTAAAATTGTTTTACATTTATTCTAAAATTGCATCAAAGTAAGGGGTTGATTAAAGCACAGAAAACCTATCATTTTGCTAAAGTAGAGAGGAAAAAAAGTTATTTTTCTTTCCAATAAGTTTTCAAAAGAACAGGTAGGTACAAAACAGTGCAATCATTTATTTTGGTCCATATCAGCATACAGTACTGATTACAAAAGATAAAATGTTATCAATCAGTAGCATAAAACCCACAAGTAACCCATTATTAAGTCAGATAGCTGAGCCATAGTTTACATGAATCCTTAACAGGATATGAACTACTTGAACATTTTCTTCAAAGAACAAGGCCCCTGAAGAAAAAAAAAAAAAATAAGAACAAAACCCTTGTCTGTATATACAGTATATCACAAAAGTCAGTCCACCCCTCACATTTTTGTAAATATTTTATTATGTCTTTTCATGTGACAATTCTGAAAAAATGACACTTTGCTACAATGTAAATTAGTAAGTGTACAGCTTGTATTACAGAGTAAAATTGCTGTCCCCTCAAAATAACTCAACACAAAGCCATTAATGTCTAAACCAGTGGTTGTCTTGGAGGTGTATTTGGGGTCGTTATCATGTTGGAATACTGCCCTGCAGCCCAGTCTCCAAAGGGAGGGGATCGTGCTCTGTTTCAGTATGTCACAGCACATGTTGGCATTCATGGTTTTTTCAATGAACTGTAGTTTTCCAGTGCCAGCAGCACTCATGCAGCCCCAGACCATGTCACTCCCACCACCATGCTTGACTGTAGGCAAGACACACTTGTCTTTGTACTCCTCACCTGGTTGTCACCACACAAGCTTGACACCATCTGAACCAAATAAGTTTATCTTGGTCTCATCAGACCACAGGACATTGGTCCAGTAATCCATGTCCTTAGTCTGCTTGTCTTCAGCAAACTGTTTGCAGGATTTCTTGTGCATCATCTTTAGAAGAGGCTTCCTTCTGCGATGACAGCCATGCAAATGTATGTTCTGAGCACTGACAGGCTGACCCACCACCCCTTCAACCCATGCAGCAATGTTAGCAGCACTTATATGTCTATTTCCCAAAGACAACCTCTGGATAGGACGCTGAGTACGTGCACTCAACTTTTTTGGTCAACCAAGGCGAAGCCTGTTCTGAGTGGAACCTGTCCTGTTAAACCACTGTATGGTCTTGGCCACCATGCTGCAGCTTAGGGTCTTGCCAATCTTCTTATAGTCTAGGCATCTTTATGCATCTATTTTTCTTTTTGTTTTCTTTTTTTTTAATAAAGGTTTTTATTCAGCAAAGTTAAGAGAACAGGAGAATATATGAAGTAATGCAGCCATTTACAACATAGAGTCACATCAGGTAAACTGGTTACATATAAACTCAGTACATAAAAATGTATCATGAAATTAACATATTCAACAACTGTTGTGTTTATGATTGAGCATTAGGAATTTTTGTTAACTATGATAAAGCCCTTCACTTCCAAGAAGCATCGTAAAAATCAGTTGACTTCATTAGAACATAAAGAAAAGAAAATTGAAAAAATAGACACTATGGGGGTCATTTACTATAGCGCCATGGCGCAAATTCGTGCAAATTGCAGCGAATTAGCGCTAATTCGCGGCAATTTAGCGCGAAATAGCGCTAATAGCGCTAATTCGCGCTAAAACAGTATTCACTATAGCGCTGGTGAGAAAATACTCCCAAAATCGAATTTACTATAGCTCCCTGAAACTAAATAGAGCCCAAACCCTTACTCTGCTAAAACCTAGAGAATTGCACATGGAAATAATGTTTAGAGCATGATATAATTGCCTAAATGATACTGAAATATGCGGTATATTATTTAAAGATTATCTGCTTTTAAACTGTGTGAAAAAGTGATTTCTACACTGAAATATCTTTAAAAGTCTGAAAAGTGAAAAATTCCCCGTTTTGGACAACTAGGTGCCAACACAACTGAGCATGCTCAGACCTGAAAATAACTCTCATTTTAACTCGTGTCTTTTTTACCTGGAGGTATAGTAAATACCAAAATGAGAGATAATTAGAGAGCATTTTTTGGGAGTTAAAATCTGCTCTAATTTAGTCCAAATGAAGTTTCAGTCATTGATTCTAATGGAACAATTCTAACTTTCACAAAAAAAACTTTTAATGTTGAGATGAAATGTATCTTTCTGTGAAACAAATTTTCCTTTGCAACATTGTTGCTTCTACTTTAAATATTTTGATTTTAAGAATGCTACAATGTGGAATGTTTTGATGTTTTGGTAAAATATATTTTTCTCTGTCACTTTCACTTGTTACTCTCCATCTCACAACCATCTTTACCCCAAACTCACACAGGTGTCCTTACAATCCACAAACAATACCATTGCTGATGAAAATTTAAAATGAATCACAATTTTTTGTGCTTTGTATTATTTCCAAATATTCATAATTTGAGCCCAAAAAATGTGATATGTGTACCAACATCAGAAATCAAAATGTAATTCCCAAAAATTTAAGGGTAATATTCTACTCTCACCCACAAAAAAAACACCAAATATCACAGAATAAATCAAGAAGAATAACTCTTGAGTAATGTAATTCCATCACCTGTATGTCCATAGAAATGCAGTATTTATGTGATTTTATGTGTATTTATGTGTAGTTATGTGTAGGAGGGTCTCACATGTGGCAGCTCTGTGGCTTAGAGGTTAGAACTTCTGCCTTAGTATCTCTGAGGGTCTGGGTTCAAATCCCAACCATGTTACTTCATGTAGAGAAGTTGTCTCATCTCCCAGGTCCGATAACTATGTCTAATTGTAGTAGTTATGTGTAGGAGGGTTCCACCACCATTGTTAGTCTTTTCCAGATACACTATATAGCCAAAAGTATTGGGACACCTGCCTTTACACACACATGAACTTTAATGGCAGCCCAGTCTTAGTCCGTAGGGTTAAAATTTGATTTGGCCCACCCTTTGCAGCTAGAACAGCTTCTGGGAAGGCTGTCCACAAGGTTTAGTCTGCCTATGGGAATGTTTGATCATTCTTCCAGAAGTGCATTTGTGAGGCCAGGCACTGATGTTGGATGAGAAGGCCTGGCTTGCAGTCTCTACTCTAATTCAGCCAATGGGTGTTCTATCGGGTTGAGGCCAGGACTCTGTGCAGGCCAGTCAAGTTTCTCCACCCCAAACTTGCTCATCCATGTCTTTACAGACCTTGCTTTGTGTACTGGTGTGCAGTCATGTTGGAACAGGAAGGGGCTTTCCCCAAACTGTCCCTACAAAGTTGGGAGCATGAAATTGTCCAAAATGTCTTGGTATGCTGACGCCTTAAGAGTTCCCTTATCTGAAACTAAGAGGCCAAGCCCAACCCCTGAAAAACAACCCCGCACCATAATCCCCCTCCACCAAATCATTTGGACCAGTGCACAAAGCAAGGTCCATAAAGACATGGATGAGTGATTTTGGGGTGGAGGAACTTGACTGGCCTGCACAGAGTCCTGACCTCAACACAACAGAACACCTTGGGGATAAATTAGAGAGCAGACTGTAGGTCAGGCCTTCTTGTCCAACTTCAGTGCCTGACCTCACAAATGCACTTGGAAGAATGGTCAAACATTCCCATAGACACACTCCTAAACCTTGTGGACAAGAAGAGTTGAAGCTGTTATAGCTGCAAAGGGGGGGCCAAATGAGTTTTGAACCCAATATTAATACTGGGATGCCATTACAGTTCATGTGTGTTTAAAGGCAGGCATCCCAATACTTACGCCAATATACTGTATATTGCTTGTGACACTGGGCATGGCTATGGACTTAGGGCAGGTTCACACCACAGAGATGCAGAGACCATGCTCGGGGCTGCCTGGTGGCTAAGTGGGTAGCAGTTCTGTCTAGCAGCACCTGGGATGTTGGTTCACTTCCCCAACATGCTAATGCTTGTGTTGAAGTTTATATGTTCTCCCTGTGTGGGTTTCTCACCACAATCTAAAGACATGCTGGCATCTTATTTGTCTCCTGTCAAAATAGGTTCTAATGTAAGAAAGTTAATTTTGGACTTTATATTGGAAGCTCATTGCAGCCAGGGACTGATGTTAATGTTTATTAGCACTAATCATGCCCAGGGACTTGGACATTTCAAATTTTAGGGTTTACACTGCACAGGTACATATGCTTAGAAAACTGTTGCTTTGTTTATGTGGATGCAAATGGACTTTGATCTTTGTCCTGTAGTTGGAGATTTGATGCACATAGCCAAGGCTAACACAGTTGTGAATACTATTATGTGTTCCTGCTCATCAGGTGCAATCTCTTTAGACATACATGAAGAGACAGATTGAAAGATACTGGTGGGCGTGTACTTCTATTGGGTGTGTCAGTGTGCTAACAATACAACCTCTCTTATATAAAGGCCTGCAGTAGGGGGGGTTCGTTTGGCCTGAGAAAGTCAGGTTTTTTGTTGTGATGGAGAAGGAATGATATTGGGAGATTTGATGAAATTCTTGTGCATTTTTTCAATCAAAAGTGGGTTTATGTGGCCATGCTGTCAATGTTGTGTGTGTATTGTTCCTGTCTGATCATGCAAACATCGTTTGGAAGCATCTGCTGACCTACTATTTTTGATCTTGTTTAATCGTGTACACCGAAATGCAGCTTCCAGCAGAACATGGTCATCAATGTATGTATGTGTGGATTGTGGGTTGGTGGTGGGTGTTTTGAATAAGTCTTTTGCAATATTATGTTGTAATGCTTTGTAAGGATGACTGTTAAGTATGTTTCTATAATCTTTCAGATAATAATGTGATGTTCGTTGCCCATTATACACTGAAATTAAAGCTGTGTCCACTCTAAGGTTTTGTCTAATTTTAGATTGTAAGCTCCTATGAGCAGGGCCCTTAAAATTCCTTTGCTAAATGTAGTACCATATATCCTGTCCAAATTTTTTTGAAGCTAGTAAATGTTTATTTTTTTTTTTTCTGCTGGTAAAATAAAAGTACATCATTGAGCTCTTGTTGTGGTGTGTGGGTGTTTTTTTTTTTTTTTTTTTTTTCCCCTTCTACTTTTCTTTCTTTAGTTTTTGTGGGTGGTGGTTTTGGGAAAGTGCAATATCTCTTTTATATTATTTCAATATGTATTTGTGCACCAAAAAACTAATCTCTTTGCCCTGGTTCACATTCTACTTTGAAATTGTGCTACTTCACTTGAAGTAGCACGATTTCAAAGTAGCAAGGTCAGCGTGATTTCAGGTGGCTTCATACACAAATGTCTATTGAAGTCGCACCTGAAATCGGCAAAAGTAGTGCAGGAACTACTTTAGCAAATTGATGCGGTGCCACAAAAAAAATGTTGCATCAATTGGAACAGTGCCATTGCCAATAGTCATGCGATTTGATCTCTCAAATCGCATGACCAATCGCTCCAATGTAAACCTAGGCTTCTGCACAACTGCAAGTTCTATATAAAGATTCCACCTTTATCATTAACAGCTGTGGAGAATTGCAGGTAATGAATTCAGCTGGTGGATAGGCAGTGTTTGAATTTGTCAGCTCTGGTTCACATTGGTGTGATTTGACATGTCTAATTGGTGCGATTTGTATTGATATTGGTGCAGAAACCTGCAACGATGTCTCTGATGTTGCCCCCACAGTCGGGACTGACATGCAGGAATGAAATTGTGGAAGTTCAGCTGAACGCTTTCCTCCTGCTGTCAGTGTGAACCAGGGCTCAAACTGGGCCTTTTGCCTTTGTAATTCACCTGCTGCTAACCTAGGGACACCATTTCTTAGCAAACTCCCTTAAGTTTACCTTCAAATATATGTAGAAATACAGATTTGCATATCTGAAAATAAAAAAAATACTAATCATGGTTGAGATCAAATATTCGCAGCTGCAATCAAAAGTGTGGTTTCACCTTCTGACCTGGAAATTAGTCATTGTATGCACCCAGAAGTTCCTGTGCTGGTCAGGATCTCCATCTAGGTGGACATGGCGAGGTCTCTTTAGCAGAGAGGAGGCGCTGCTTATTGGCCGGGTAAGTGTAGGATATGTACTTGTGCTTAATCAATGCGGGGGTGGATGTCATAGTTACATTTGGTGTGGGTGGGGTTCATTGATTTGTTTGGCATCACCACACATTTGCTTCTGTCCCATGTGCGCACATCACTTCCTGCATTTGTTCTGCTGATGTAAATCAGTAAGGACTATGCAAGTATAAATGAGACCTACTTTAATTAAAATATATATGACTTGTTTCACAGCTGGGCGAATTTTCCAGCAAATTTGGACCTCTGAGTTGCATGACAAGTTGTACCTCATGATTCTCAATGACAACTAGGGATGAGCTTCATGTTCGAGTCGAACCCATGTTCGACTCGAACATCGGCTGTTCGGTCGTTCGCCGAATTGCGAACGATATGGGCCGTTCGTGCCAAATTCGTGTGGCGCGTCACGGCCCATAATTCACTGCGGCATCGCAGTGCATTGCTTGCTGATGATTGGCCAAGCATGCACTATGACTCGCATGCTTGGCCAATCACAGCGCCGCCTGAACAGAGAGCCGTAAATCGCCAAAGCCAAGGAGGCTTTGGCCAATTATGGCTCAGGGGATTTAGTACACGACCCACACTATATAAGGCTGCCTGCACGGCGGCCCTGTGTAGTGTGTGTTCCGGCGTTGAAAGAGATAGACAGAGAGACAGTGTCATTTGATTTGAGTTAGATAGATTAGGCAGAACAGTCAGTCAGTTAGCTGCACTTACAGTGTATTGTATTCAGTTTAGCTAGATCCGTTCCTGTTATCTTCTAGACTATTTACATTTAGTGCAGTGCGTCCTGCTCACAGTGTTCAGCTAGATCCGTTCCTGTTATCTTCTAGACTATTTACATTTAGTTCAGTGCGTACTGCTCACAGTGTTCAGCTAGATCCGTTCCTGTTATCTTCTAGACTATTTACATTTAGTGCAGTGCGTCCTGCTCACAGTGTTCAGCTAGATCCGTTCCTGTTATCTTCTAGACTATTTACATTTAGTGCAGTGCGTCCTGCTCACAGTGTTCAGCTAGATCCGTTCCTGTTATCTTCTAGACTATTTACATTTAGTGCAGTGCGTCCTGCTCACAGTGTTCAGCTAGATCCGTTCCTGTTATCTTCCTACTGACAGGCAGGCTTGTCTTGTTACAGTATTAACAGCTACCTAAAGACAATTACTGGTGTTCTTTTGATCCTATTAGTACCACGGTCAGGCAGCTAGACTATTTACATTTAGTGCAGTGCGTCCTGCTCACAGTGTTCAGCTAGATCCGTTCCTGTTATCTTCTAGACTATTTACATTTAGTGCAGTGCGTCCTGCTCACAGTGTTCAGCTAGATCCATTCCTGTTATCTTCCTACTGACAGGCAGGCTTGTCTTGTTACAGTATTAACAGCTACCTAAAGAAAATTACTGGTGTTCTTTTGATCCTATTAGTACCACGGTCAGGCAGCTAGACTAGTTACATTTAGTAAAGTGCGTCCTGCTCACAGTGTTCAGCTAGATCCGTTCCTGTTATCTTCTAGACTATTTACATTTAGTGCAGTGCGCCCTGCTCACAGTGTTCAGCTAGATCCGTTCCTGTTATCTTCCTACTGACAGGCAGGCTTGTCTTGTTACAGTATATAAAGCTACCTGAAGAAAATTACTGGTGTTCTTTTGATCCTATTAGTACCACGGTCAGGCAGCTAGACTATTTACATTTAGTACAGTGCGTCCTGCTCACAGTGTTCAGCTAGATCCGTTCCTGTTATCTTCCTACTGACAGGCAGGCTTGTCTTGTTACAGTATATAAAGCTACCTGAAGAAAATTACTGGTGTTCTTTTGATCCTATTAGTACCACGGTCAGGCAGCTAGACTATTTACATTTAGTACAGTGCGTCCTGCTCACAGTGTTCAGCTAGATCCGTTCCTGTTATCTTCCTACTGACAGGCAGGCTTGTCTTGTTACAGTATATAAAGCTACCTGAAGAAAATTACTGGTGTTATTTTGATCCTATTAGTACCACGGTCAGGCAGCTAGACTATTTACATTTAGTACAGTGCGTCCTGCTCACAGTGTTCAGCTAGATCCGTTCCTGTTATCTTCCTACTGACAGGCAGGCTTGTCTTGTTACAGTATATAAAGCTACCTGAAGAAAATTACTGGTGTTCTTTTGATCCTATTAGTACCACGGTCAGGTAGCTAGACTATTTACATTTAGTACAGTGCGTCCTGCTCACAGTGTTCAGCTAGATCCGTTCCTGTTATCTTCCTACTGACAGGCAGGCTTGTCTTGTTACAGTATAGAAAGCTACCTGAAGAAAATTACTGGTGTTATTTTGATCCTATTAGTACCATGGTCAGGCAGCTAGACTATTTACATTTAGTGCAGTGCGTCCTGCTCACAGTGTTCAGCTAGATCCGTTCCTGTTATCTTCCTACTGACAGGCAGGCTTGTCTTGTTACAGTATATAAAGCTACCTGAAGAAAATTACTGGTGTTCTTTTGATCCTATTAGTACCACGGTCAGGTAGCTAGACTATTTACATTTAGTACAGTGCGTCCTGCTCACAGTGTTCAGCTAGATCCGTTCCTGTTATCTTCTAGACTATTTACATTTAGTGCAGTGCGTCCTGCTCACAGTGTTCAGCTAGATCCGTTCCTGTTATCTTCTAGACTATTTACATTTAGTGCAGTGCGTCCTGCTCACAGTGTTCAGCTAGATCCGTTCCTGTTATCTTCCTACTGACAGGCAGGCTTGTCTTGTTACAGTATTAACAGCTACCTAAAGAAAATTACTGGTGTTCTTTTGATCCTATTAGTACCACGGTCAGGCAGCTAGACTATTTACATTTAGTGCAGTGCGTCCTGCTCACAGTGTTCAGCTAGATCCGTTCCTGTTATCTTCTAGACTATTTACATTTAGTGCAGTGCGTCCTGCTCACAGTGTTCAGCTAGATCCATTCCTGTTATCTTCCTACTGACAGGCAGGCTTGTCTTGTTACAGTATTAACAGCTACCTAAAGAAAATTACTGGTGTTCTTTTGATCCTATTAGTACCACGGTCAGGCAGCTAGACTAGTTACATTTAGTAAAGTGCGTCCTGCTCACAGTGTTCAGCTAGATCCGTTCCTGTTATCTTCTAGACTATTTACATTTAGTGCAGTGCGCCCTGCTCACAGTGTTCAGCTAGATCCGTTCCTGTTATCTTCCTACTGACAGGCAGGCTTGTCTTGTTACAGTATATAAAGCTACCTGAAGAAAATTACTGGTGTTCTTTTGATCCTATTAGTACCACGGTCAGGCAGCTAGACTATTTACATTTAGTACAGTGCGTCCTGCTCACAGTGTTCAGCTAGATCCGTTCCTGTTATCTTCCTACTGACAGGCAGGCTTGTCTTGTTACAGTATATAAAGCTACCTGAAGAAAATTACTGGTGTTCTTTTGATCCTATTAGTACCACGGTCAGGCAGCTAGACTATTTACATTTAGTACAGTGCGTCCTGCTCACAGTGTTCAGCTAGATCCGTTCCTGTTATCTTCCTACTGACAGGCAGGCTTGTCTTGTTACAGTATATAAAGCTACCTGAAGAAAATTACTGGTGTTATTTTGATCCTATTAGTACCACGGTCAGGCAGCTAGACTATTTACATTTAGTGCAGTGCGTCCTGCTCACAGTGTTCAGCTAGATCCGTTCCTGTTATCTTCCTACTGACAGGCAGGCTTGTCTTGTTACAGTATATAAAGCTACCTGAAGAAAATTACTGGTGTTCTTTTGATCCTATTAGTACCACGGTCAGGTAGCTAGACTATTTACATTTAGTACAGTGCGTCCTGCTCACAGTGTTCAGCTAGATCCGTTCCTGTTATCTTCCTACTGACAGGCAGGCTTGTCTTGTTACAGTATAGAAAGCTACCTGAAGAAAATTACTGGTGTTATTTTGATCCTATTAGTACCACGGTCAGGCAGCTAGACTATTTACATTTAGTGCAGTGCGTCCTGCTCACAGTGTTCAGCTAGATCCGTTCCTGTTATCTTCCTACTGACAGGCAGGCTTGTCTTGTTACAGTATATAAAGCTACCTGAAGAAAATTACTGGTGTTCTTTTGATCCTATTAGTACCACGGTCAGGTAGCTAGACTATTTACATTTAGTACAGTGCGTCCTGCTCACAGTGTTCAGCTAGATCCGTTCCTGTTATCTTCCTACTGACAGGCAGGCTTGTCTTGTTACAGTATATAAAGCTACCTGAAGAAAATTACTGGTGTTCTTTTGATCCTATTAGTACCACGGTCAGGCAGCTAGACTATTTACATTTAGTACAGTGCGTCCTGCTCACAGTGTTCAGCTAGATCCGTTCCTGTTATCTTCCTACTGGCAGGCAGGCTTGTCTTGTTACAGTATATAAAGCTACCTGAAGAAAATTACTGGTGTTCTTTTGATCCTATTAGTACCATGGTCAGGCAGCTAGACTATTTACATTTAGTGCAGTGCGTCCTGCTCACAGTGTTCAGCTAGATCCGTTCCTGTTATCTTCCTACTGACAGGCAGGCTTGTCTTGTTACAGTATATAAAGCTACCTGAAGAAAATTACTGGTGTTCTTTTGATCCTATTAGTACCACGGTCAGGCAGCTAGACTATTTACATTTAGTGCAGTGCGTCCTGCTCACAGTGTTCAGCTAGATCCGTTCCTGTTATCTTCCTACTGACAGGCAGGCTTGTCTTGTTAAAGTATTTACAGCTACCTAAAGAAAATTACTGGTGTTCTTTTGATCCTATTAGTACCACAGTCAGGCAGCTAGACTATTTACAGTTAGTGCAGTGCGACCTGCTCACAGTGTTCAGCTAAACCTACAAGTTAGTGGGGTGCGTCCACCTCACAGTGTTCAGCTAAAGCTACCTGTAGAAGGTTGGTGGTGTTCTCATACTACAGGCAGGCAGTTGATTTTGCTAGCTGCAGTATATATATATATATCACAAGCCAATAAGAGAGGGCAAGCAGGCTCTGTGTCTAGTGCTGGTTGTGGAGACGGTGCATCCTCATCAGCACGTGGCCATGGGACACGCTTGGCCTTTTTTTCGGCAGCTGGCCGTGTTGAGCCGCAACATGCGGAAGACTTGGTCGAGTGGATGACCAAGCCGTCCTCATCCTCCTCATCCTCTCTCACCCATGCCCAGGGTGCTTTGTCTGGCAAAGCAGCGGCCTCTTCCCTCGACTCAATGTCATCAGTGACTCCTTCCCTAGCTCCACCATGTCCTCCTGAGGAGTCCCTCGAACTGTTTGACCACAGTGTTGGGTACATGCTCCAGGAGGATGCCCAGCGTTTGGAAGGCTCTGATGATGATACTGAGCTCGATGAAGGCAGTAACATGAGCACGGACAGAGGGGGTGCCCAAGAAGGACAGCAATCTAGCAGTCATGCTCCCCCTGCTGCAGCATACTGCCAGGTTTGCTCCAGTGATGAGGAGGGAGGGGATGATGAGGTCACTGACTCAACGTGGGTGCCTGATAGGAGAGAGGAGGAGGAGGAGGCGGCACATCACCAACGAGGCAGGATGCCCTCCAGGGGCCAGCCTAAGGGCAGCACATTGACTGCATCACATGTGCAGGGCGCTGCAGTCTCTGCGCGTTATTCAAAAAGTTCTTTGGTGTGGGCCTTTTTTGAGATGAGTGCATCAGATCGCACTGCTGCTATTTGCAACATATGTCTCAAGCGTATCTCACGTGGCCAAAACATCTCCCGCTTGGGTACCACATGCTTGACCAGACATATGTTGACCTGCCATGCAGTTCGTTGGCAAGCGCATCTAAAAGACCCACACCAAAGAACAAAGAGGACCTCTCCTTGCTCCTCATCAGCTGAGATTTCCAACCCCACTAGACCTTCAGTCCTCTCTGAGACCTGCACTGAGAGGAATGAAGGTGTACACCGACGTCAGATTGTACCAGGCAAATTTCCCTGCCCCAGCTGCTGCACCGCCGAAAGAAGTTTGCTCCCAGCCATCCACATGCCCAGCGGTTGAATGCTAGCTTGGCAAAATTGCTAGCACTTCAACTGCTGCCTTTTCAGTTGGTAGGCTCTGCCCCCTTCCGTGAGTTTGTGGAATGTGCGGTTCCTCAGTGGCAGGTACCCAAACGCCACTTTTTCTCACGGAAGGCGATTCCGGCTCTCTACCGGCATGTGGAAGGCAATGTCCATGCCTCGCTGGACAGGGCGGTCAGCGGTAAGGTGTATATTACCGCTGACTCATGGTCCAGCAGGCATGGACAGGGACGTTACCTAAGTTTCACGGCGCATTGGGTGACTCTGCTGGCAGCTGGGAAGGATGCAGGACAAGGTGTAGTAGTGTTGGAGGTTGTTCCGCCACCACGCCTCCGAAATGCTAATGATTGTGACACACCTCTCTCCTCCACCCCCTCCTCTTCTTCTTCCTCCATGGCCTCTTCCTCTGAACCAGTGGTGCTCCGTAGTCGTTCAAGGGGCTACGCAAGTACGCAGGCCAAAAGATGCCATGCGGTGCTTGAGCTGGTGTGCTTGGGGGACAGGAGCCACACTGGGGCAGAGGTTCTGTCAGCTCTGCAGGGGCAGGTTCAGAGGTGGTTGACGCCACGCCAACTTAAGGCAGGAATGGTGGTTTGCGACAATGGCACCAACCTCCTCTCTGCCCTCCGACAGGGACAAATGACCCATGGGCCCTGTTTGGCTCACGTCCTTAACTTGGTGGTGCAGTGGTTCTTGGGCAGGTACCCGGGCTTACAGGATGTCCTGAGGCAGGCCAGGAAAGTCTGTGTGCATTTCCGCCGGTCATATAATGCCAGTGCTCGGCTGACGGACCTCCAAAAGGAGTTTAACCTGCCCAAGAACCGCCTAATCTGTGACATGCCCACCAGGTGGAACTCAACGTTGGCCATGCTGCAGCGGCTGCACACGCAGCAGAGGGCCATCAATGAGTACCTGTGCGACTATGGCACCAGGACAGGGTCAGGGAGCTTGGTTTTTTTCCCCCACGCCAGTGGGCCATGATCAGGGATGCATGCACTGTCCTGTCACCATTTGAGGAGGCCACGAGGATGGTGAGCAGTGACAGTGCATGCATCAGTGACACTGTCCCCCTTGTCCACCTGTTGGAGCACACGCTGCGTGGAATAATGGACAGGGCACTTGAGGCAGAACAGAGGCAGGAAGAGGAGGACTTCCTTAGCTCTCAAGGCCCCTTTTATCCAGACAGTGTTCCTGCGTGCCCGCCGATCACACAGGAAGAGGAGGAAGAGGAGGAGGAGGAGGAGGAAGATTGTGTCAGTATGGAGGTGGAGCCTGGCACTCAGCATCAGCAGCAGTCTTTAAGGGATCAGTCCCAAGAAACACATGGACTTGTACGTGGCTGGGAGGAGGTGGCTGCGGACCATGTCGTCCTTAGTGACCCAGAGGACTCCGGCCCGAATGCCTCAGCAAACCTACGCTGCATGGCCTCCCTGATCCTGCAAAGCCTGCGTAAGGATCCTCGTATTCGTGGTATCAAGGAGAAGGACCAATACTGGCTGGCAACCCTCCTTGATCCACGTTACAAGGGTAAGGTTGCGGACCTTATCTTGCCATCGCAGAGGGAGCAGAGGATGAAACATCTTCGGGAGGCCTTGCAGAAAGGTCTGTGCAACGCGTTCCCAGAGACTGGGAGGTTACAAACTCCTGTTTCTGGACAACGTGTTGCTGAGGCTTCAGTCAGTCAAAGAAGGAGCGATGGAAAAGGTGGCCGTCTGACCGATGCGTTCAGACAATTTTTTGGTCCGCAGCCCCAAGGTATGATCGGTTCCAGCAACCATCGCCAGCGTCTGTTTTACATGGTGCAGGAATACCTAGGGGCAAGATCAGACTTGGACACCTTTCCCACCGAAAATCCTCTGGGTTACTGGGTCTTGAGGATGGATCACTGGCCAGAGCTTGCACAGTATGCAATTGAGCTACTGGCCTGTCCTGCATCCAGCGTTCTTTCGGAACGCACATTCAGTGCTGCTGGAGGCGTGGTAACCGATCACAGGGTGCGTCTGTCCACCAACTCGGTCGATCGACTGACCTTCATAAAAATGAATCAGTCTTGGATCACCACCAGCTACCAAGCACCTGATGCTGATGTAACCGAATAATTTTTTTTGAAATCTCAGATCCCTTCAAAGACTGCCTATGCTGATGCTGAGTGACTATCCCTGAGTAATTATCCTCTTCCTCCTCAATCATCACGCTGATAGCTTGTAAGAACATTTTTGGTTCTGGGCGCCACCACCAGTGCCTAAGGCACAATTTTTCAGCCCCTGTTTAACAGGGGCATGTAATTTTTGATGTAATACTTTGCAGCAGGGCTCGTTCTTGCATTCCAACTAGAGTGTCTGTGAGGGGTTGCAGTGTTGTGGCACCAGCACCAGTGCCCAAGGCCCAATTTTTCTGCTCCTGCCTAACAGGGGTGTGTAATTACAATTTTTGATGCAATACTTTGCAGCAGGGCTCGTTCCTGCATTCCAACTAGAGTGTCTGTGAGGGGTTGCAGTGTTGTGGCACCAGCACCAGTGCCCAAGGCCCAATTTTTCTGCTCCTGTCTAACAGGGGCGTGTAATTACAATTTTTGATGCAATACTTTGCAGCAGGGCTCGTTCCTGCGTTCCAACTAGAGTGTCTGTGAGGGGTTGCAGTGTTGTGGCACCAGCACCAGTGCCTAAGGCCCAATTTTTCTGCCCCTGTCTAACAGGGGCGTGTAATTACAATTTTTGATGCAATACTTTGCAGCAGGGCTCGTTCCTGCGTTCCAACTAGAGTGTCTGTGAGGGGTTGCAGTGTTGTGGCACCAGCACCAGTGCCTAAGGCCCAATTTTTCTGCCCCTGTCTAACAGGGGCGTGTATTTACAATTTTTGATGCAATACTTTGCAGCAGGGCTCGTTCCTGCGTTCCAACTAGAGTGTCTGTAAGGGGTTGCAGTGTTGTGGCACCAGCACCAGTGCCTAAGGCCTAATTTTTCAGCCCCTGTTCAACAGGGGCATGTAATTACAATTCTTGATCTAATATTTCACAGCAGGGCCCTGTGAGGGCTAACAGTGTTGTGGCCACAGCAACACCTAAGGCCCAAATTTCTGCTGAGTATATAGGGCAGGACCCTACTTTCAAACATCTAACTTACAAACGACTCCTACTTGCAAATGGAAGGAGACAACAGGAAGTGAGATGAAATCTACCCCTAGGAAGGGAAATTCTCTCCTGTAAGAGTTAATATGAGAAAAAAAATTCTCCTTTCCACTGATGCTTTCCAATCCTTGTTCCACAAAAAAACCCAAATTTTCAAAAAAACATTTTTCATTGGGACAAAAAGTGAGGTGAAATCTTCTGAAGAGGAGGAAAGACAGCAAAACAAATGTCACAGGGGTGATAACCCTTCCCTATGTTTTCCAAAAAGCTTAAAAAAGATTTTTTGGCTGGAGCTAAACACGTTAAAAATGTACCCGTTCAAAATTACAAACAGATTCTACTTAACAACAAACCTACAGTCCCTGTCTTGTTTGCACCGCCTGTATACTGCTGTTGAGAGTATATAGGGCCTGGTGGCCCCACACCTTTCCTTATTTTAATTTGGGTGCGGGGTTCCCCTTAATATCCATACAAGACCCAAAGGGCCTGGTAATGGACTGGGGGGTACCCATGCCGTTTGTCTCACTGATTTTCATCCATATTGCCATGACCCGACATTACATTAAACCCGCAAGCAGTTTTAAATGAGATTTTTTCCTTTAAAAATGACATTTGGTGCAGGGACTGTTCTAAACACGGGAAACACGCGTCACTTTACAGGCATACTATAGACACCCCCCAGGTACGATATTTGAAGGAATATTTCACTTTTTTTTTTTACTTTAAGCATCATTAAAATCACTGCTCCCGAAAAAACGGCCGTTTTTAAAAGTTTTTTTTGCATTGATACATGTCCCCTGGGATAGGACCCGGGTCCCCAAACCCTTTTTAGGACAATACCATGCAAATTAGCCTTTTAAATGAGCACTTTTGATTTCGAACGTTCAAGTCCCATAGACGTCAATGGGGTTCTAATGTTCGTGCGAACTTTCGGTCCGTTCGCAGGTTCTGGTGCGAACCGAACCGGGGGGTGTTCGGCTCATCCCTAATGACAACCATTCATATCTGTGCTACTTTAAGTCGCACCAACTTCAAAGTAGTCCCTGTACTACTTTGGTGTGACTTGAGGTATATCGGGTACAATATTACACAGGCATTCCCAGAAGTTGGGGCCAAGTTGCAGCGGCAAAGTGGCAGCAAAATAGTGTGACTTTCAGGTCGCAGCAGTGTGAATGAGATTCAAGGATAACACCTTTGAATTTGGCCCTATTGTCACTTGTGCATCCTGAAGGTGTAGCAAATTCGTCCCTGCACTACCTTGGTTTGACTTTGATGCAATTTGAGGTCCATACACCACAAGATTACACAGACATTGCTTCAAGTCATGACAAAGCTGGGCAATTTTAAGGTCGCACAAGTGCAAATGGGGCCTTATTCAAAGGTGTTATCAATTAATCGCATTAGGTTACTTTCACACTTGGGTGACTTTTCATGGAGCTTTGGACCTCAGAGTCACATTGATTTCCATGCATATTTATTAAAGCTGCACGATTAATCGTCATCGTGATTTTTTTCCCCTTTACGATCTTGAAAAAAGAGTTTCACGATTCTTGCTATGCAAAGAACTCTCTCTGCTTTTCTGAAGCCACAGCCGAAAAACCAGGAAGTCTGCCAAGAATTAGAACATTCTTTATCGGTGAACTTAACTAGAAACCTTGTAACAATTTGTCAATTAAATAGAATTCTGTGTAAGTGAGGAAAGTTTAACTACTTAAACACTAAACATTTTTCTGACATTTGTTGGTTTCAGGTTAAAATCATTTTTTTTTTGCTAGAAAATTACTTAAAACCCCCCAACATTATATATATTTTTTAGTAGAGACCCTAGAGAATAAAATGGTGGTTGTTACAATATTTTATGTCACACTGTATTTGCGCCTTTCAAATGCAATTTTTTTTGGGAAAAAAGTACTTTAATGAATTAAAAAAAGAAAAGTTAGCCCAATTTTTTGTGGGATAATGTGAAAGATTTTACGTCGCGAGAATCGTGATCTTTTTATTCTAAGCAATTCTAAAAAAATTGTGATTCTCATTTTGGCCAGAACCGTGCAGCTCTAATATCTATGCAACTTCATCCATGTTCACATAGGTCTGAATTGACATGTCAAATTGTAGGCCAAATCGGCACCTATTGATGGCAATGGAACTGTCCGAATTGGTGCGACGCCACAACGATTCCCAAAAGTAGTTCCTGCACTTCTTTGGGCGACTTCAGGGGGCGATTTCTTACCTCCCAACTTTTTGAGATGGGTATAAGGGACACCTATTAGCAAAAGTAGGTAGGCATAGGACACCTTCTTAAAGGAGAACAGTTGGGACCTATGTGATTTCACTAGACATCTGTGCAGGAAAGTGCACTGATGTCTCTGAAATCGCTGACAAAGTCGGGCTGAGTCACACTTGTGTGACTTTGGACATCAGAGTCATATGACAAGTCATACCCCATGATTTTTAATGTGTACCATTCATATCTGTGCGACTTCAAGTAACACTGACTTCAACGTAGTCCCTGTACTACTTTGGTCTGACTTTGATGCGAGTTGAGGTCCATAGACCTCAAGTTTACACAGGCATTCCCTGGAATTGCGGCAAAATTGCTGATGCAAAATCATGCAAAAGTTGCGTGTCTTTCCCTGCGACTCCTGTGTCCATAGACCTCAAGATTACACAGGCATTGCTTAAAGTCGCATTAAAATCTCGCAACTTTCAGGGCGCACAAGTGTGAAAGGTGCCTAAGTCACTGTGCTGAGTACTATTTTATACCTAGAATATAAAGTAGTCCCACCATCAAACACTAGTAAACATATGTTCTCAATATAATTGTGCTCAAATGGCTGAAAATCACACAGATGGTATCACCTACTGAAAGCTTGCATTGTACTCAGCAGCATATGCTGAAAAGAGGCAAATGCCTATTAGCCAATGCCACATTGGCATGAGCATGGTTGTTACTATAATATTAATGCCTGAAATGCAAAACATTATTGTATTGAATCAAACATTAGTAAATGTATTTTCTCTGTAGGTAAGTGCTCAACTCTGTAGCATAGCGGTATACCCTGCTGCCCCCAAAAGTTCAAGCCATGAATTCAAATCCCACTGACAGCATCACCTACCAGAAGTGTGCATTGTACTCAGAAGCATAATTAGGCAAAGCACATCAGCTTGCTTTATTCCATATTTTAACTCTTCAAATGCATGCAATGGTATGTACTTATTCAATAATATGGTATGGAATTCCAAAATTCAAGGAAAAAAATGTCGTAGGGTCCCCCCAGTACATACCAGGCCCTTCGGTATGGACTTTAAGGGGAACCCCACGACAAAATGTAAAATAAATTTGATGTGGGGCCCCCAAAATCCATACCAGACCCTTACCTGAGCATGCAGCCTGGAGGTCAGGATAGGGGGGGACGAGTGAGCACCCTCCCCTTTTGATCCTTACCAGGACACATGCCCCAAAGCACCTTTTCCCCATGTTGATGGGGACAAGGGCCTCCTCCCGACAACACTGGTCGGTGGTTGTCGGTCTGCAGGCAGGGGGTTTATCAGAATCTGGAAGCCCCCTTTAACAAGGGGGCTACCAGATCCTGCCCCCTATGTGAATAGGTATGGGGTACATTTTACCCCTACCCATTCACCAAAAAAAGCAGTGAAATGTAAAAAAATTAATAGCCGGTTTTTGACAAGTCCTTTATTGTAGAATAGCTCCGAGCTGTCTTCTTCCCTGAGCCATCTTCTCCAGACGCTGTCTCTCCCTCCTCCATCTTCTCCCCGAGCTGTATTCTCCCAGAGCCGTCTCTCCTGCCGCCGCCATCTGCTGTGTTCTTCCGCACCGCTGGTTACCCGCTAATAAAAAAAAGCTGCTCTTCTTCCATGGTGGTCTTCCTCCGCTGTGTTGTCACCCGCTGTGTAGTGTCTCTTACATAGCCATGGAGCGGACTCTCCGGGTGACATTATCGGATGGCCACAGAAGACCGCCACAAGAAGATCGGCTTTTTTTTTATTAGTGGGTAACCGGATGCGCTGAAGAACACATCAGCGGGAGAAGATGGTGGCAGCAGGAGAGACAGCTCGGGGAGAAGAAACATCAAACACTAGTGAATGTATTTTCTATGTATTTTCTATGTATGACTGTGCTACACCCAATAGGCTAGCGGTCAACACTTCTACCTTGAAGAACTCATGGGTTCAAATCCCACAGAGAAATACTAAAAGATTGAATTGGTGAAAAAAAAGCAAATGACTATTAGCCAATTAGCCAAAGCAGCATATGCTGAAAATAGGTGAATGTCAATTAGCCAATGCACTTTAAATTTGGCTGATTCTATTATATTAACTCTTCAAATGCATGCAATGATATGTAAGTATTCAATACTATTATGGTGTGAAATTCCAAACACCACACGCTAACTAATGGGCAGATTACATTTTTTTGTTTGTTCATTTTAATTTGCTTGTGCACTGAAAAAATAAACACAGCTGGGGGATGGTAGGTTGGTTGGTATTTGAACTTGTACCATAAGTGCTGTGGAGACATCTGAGCAGACTACTAAGCCATTGTGCTAAGTATGAGACCTGCATAATAGTGTAGTATGATTAAAGAATGAATATAAATAATTACCGCTTTATAGTCACCTAAATTAAAAAATAAAAAACAACATACAACAAATAGATAACCTAAATGTTTAATACATGTAACTTTACAGAATAGCAGGCATTACTATGTAATAATCATTCATAACTGTATTAGTTAGCAAAAGAAGGAAAAAACTAGGAATACTAATTGCAACATACATCAATAGATGCACACGAGGTAGAGCACATCTCACATAAAAATGTTTCTTTCACATACATGGATCATGATTACAGTGCAGTACTATATAACAACTTGGTAGGAATTGGCATTTGCATATACGCGGAAGCGCTAATTAGTGCCAGCTTAGAATTTACTAACATGTGTTTCTCACTAATAGCGCTAGTTTTTCATTTGCACATTCGCCTGTTGAAATTTTATTTGGCTAAAATGGGAGCTATTATTTGCCATAGTGCCCAGTACTTCCTGGCGCTATAGTAAATGACCCCCATAGACTTTACCGGTGTTCGCATGCTCGAACAAACTTTTTTCCAGTTCACATGTTCTGGTGCGAACCGAACAGGGGGGGGGTCTGCTCATCCCTACCTAGCAGTAAAAAAGGTCGCTGGTTCATATTCCCAACCACACAAGACTACCTGCCTGGAGTTTGCATGTTCTCCCTGTGCCTGCGTGGGTTTCCTCCGGGTACTCCGGTTTCCTCCCACACTCCAAAGACATGCTGGTAGGTTAATTGGCTTCTGTCTAAATTGGCCCTAGTATATGAATGTGAGTTAGGGACCTTAGATTGTAAGCTCCTTGAGGGTAGGGGCCCATATTAATGTATAATGTATATGTAAAGCGCTGCGTAAATTGACGGCACTATAGAAGTACCTTAAATAAAAATAAATAAGTCTTCACTAATATTATGGTGTGAATCTCCAAAACACCATACACTAGCTAACAAGCAGTTTACATTTGATAAACTTTATTGTATAGTATATAACACATCAAACACTAGTAAAAGTATTTTGTATGTATAATTGTGCTCAGTCTAATAGGCTAGCAGTTAGCACCTCTACCTTCAAACATTCGGGTATTGAAAGACTCTTGGGTTCAAATCCCACAGAAAAATCCTAAAAGATTGCATTGGTGGGAAAAGGAGAATGCCAGTTAGCCTATTAGCCAAAGCAACACAAATATACGTGTATATATATATTTACTGAAAATAGGTGATTGCCAAGTAACCAATGCAGTTTAATGTGAAAGTTTTTATTGTATTAACTCTTTAAATGCATGCAATGGTATGTAAGTATTCAATTATATTATGATGTGACATTCCAAACACCACACACTAGCTAAAGGGCAGTTTACATTTCTTTGTTTGTTTATTTTAATTCACTTGTGCACTGAAAAAATAAACACAGCTGGTGGATGGTAGGTTGGCTGTTGTTTGAACTCATACCATGAGTGGTGTGGAGATATCCAAGCAGACCACTAAGCCATTGTGCTAAGTACAAGACCTGCATAATAGTGTAGTATTATTAAAGAATGAACATAAATAATTACTGCTTTATAGTCAACTAAATTAATAAATAATAAATCAAAAACATGAAAAAAAACAACATACAACAAATAGGTAATCTAAATGATTAATACATGTAACTTTACAGAATAGCAGACATTACTATGTAATAATCATTCAGAACTGCATTTCTTAGCAAAAGAAGGAAAAAAAACCTAGGAATACTAATTGCAATATAAATCAATAGACGCACGTTAACTAGAGCACATCCCTGATAAAAAATGTTTCTTTCACATACATGGATCATGGCTACAGTACAGTGCTATATAACAACTTGATAAAAATTGGCATTTGTATATACGCGGAAGTGCGAATTAGCGGCAATTTAGAATTTACAAATGTTTGTTCTCCGCTTATATCGCTGATTTTCATGCGCAAATTCGCCGTTTTGTTTCCATTTGGCTAAAATGGGCTCTATTATTTGCCATAGTGCCCAGTACTTCCTGGAGTTATAGTAAATGACCCCCTATGAGATCTAAATAATAAAAGGAAAAATACATAAATAAGTACACAAGTAAGGGTCAAGAATACCCCTTGGGGGTATCATAGGTACAGAAACAGAAATATAATGGTAAAATTTCAGATAGATATATTTGTTCTGAGAAAGTATTCACCCTGTTGTCAGACTATCAAACGCTACGGAATATTTGAACTGGAATCAGGCAGACCATGTTTTATGGAACTTGACAGAAGTTTCATTTGCTATAGCGAGTGTTTCTTCCATTTCCAAAATGTGGTTTACTGTGTGGGCCCATTCTCTTAGGGAAGGAGTTGTCAACATTTTCCAATATTTGGGGATCAAAGATTTTGCAGCAATCAGAAGGTGTTTGGTCAGGGATTGTTTGTATATACCCAAAGGGAAATTAGAAATATGTAAAAGACAACATGCGGGTGTAAGTTTAATTTTAGTGTCTGTGATGCGGAGGATAAATTTGCAGATTTTGCTCCAGTAAGAGGCTATTTTAGGGAAATCCCACCAAATATGAAGCATATCTCCTTTTGTTTCTCCACATCTTGAGCACAGATCCGAAGCCAATGGGTACCATTGTTTTATCTTTGTTGGTGTTGCGTATCAATGTGACAATAGTTTGTAGGAGTTCTCTTGTAATCTCGTGCTAATTGAGCATTTATCATGTGCTAAAATGCATGTGTTTTCCCATTGAGAATCTGTAAAGTGTATTTGAAGAACATATTCCCATTGGCTTCTGAACCTGGCTGAATCCATAGCATCAGCCTGTTGGAGATGTAAGTACATTAGGGAGGTGGTTTTTCCAATCTGTTCGCCAGCCCGGCAAACAGATTCAAAGTGTGTAAGATCCCTAGTTACATTGCCTTTCTTATCAAGTGAGAGAAGGTAATGGCGTAGTTGTCTATAGTTCCAATGTGCAAAGACCAAAGGTGAGATGTCACTCAGCAACTTTTCATATGTTAAAATCCTGCCTGCATCAGCACACTGCGAGGCTAGTAGGGGGGCAGCATATTTTGTGGTAAAAGCTTTCAAACCCATGCCTGGGGGGAAAATCTGGGTTGTTGAAGAGTGGTGTAAGTGGCCCTGAAGATGTGGATATATGATATGTCAGGGCAAGTTTGTGAAAGATTTTTAGGGCTGTCCCAATTAATGGATGCTGTTTGAGATCCAGAGGGTATTTAGACCAAGGAATCCAAGGAGAGAATTTTAGAGGGAGTTCCATGGAACTCTATTCTAAAGACACCCAGTCTTTATTCGCAGCATGGCAATGCCAGTCTACAATTCTGGCCAAGTGTGCCGCATAATAGTATAGCCTAAAACTCGGGAAGCCTAGGCCTCCAACAGCCTTAAGATTCATGAGTAGGCGTAAATTGATAGATGGTTTCTTGTGCGCCCCAAAGAAATTTCCACAGTCCAGTTTGTAACTGTTTAAAAAAGCTAGGTGGTATGTCAATTGGTAGTGTGTGGAAAAGATATAAAAGCCGCAGAAGTATGGTCATTGTATGGTCATTTTGACGATGGCAGCCCTACCAAATCAGGAAAAGTGTTTGAGCGACCAATTAGAAAGATAGTGTTCAACCTGACGAAGCATCAGTTTGAAGTTATATGTGAAAATATTGTTCAGCAAGGGTGTAAGCCAAATCCCTAGGTATTTAAGCACATGTGGTACCCATTTAAAGGAGTTGTTCTGTTGTGCCCTTCCAACCGTGCTTGGGCATAGGGTGGGATTCATGGCCTCTGATTTGGTGTAATTGATTTTAAGGTTGGACAAGTAGCCATAGATAGTAAAAGCCTGCAGTAAATTAGGAATAAAGACGTGTGGTTGCGTTAAAAAAAAAAAAAAGGTCTTCTGCATACGCAGCTGTTTTATAGATTTTCGTGTCAATCGCAAAACCTCCAATTGAGTCGGCCATGTTGACCGTGCGGATAAATAGCTCTAAAGTTAATATAAATAGCAGAGGTGAAAGAGGGCAGCCTTGTCTGGTGCCATTTTTAATGAAGACTGACTCCGACAGGGTTCCATTGACCTTCAGCCTGGCCATTGGATCTTGATACAGTGAGGAAATCCAAGTAAGCATATGTGCTTTCAAGCCTATGTGGGAGCAAGTAGCTAGTAAAAAGCCTTCAAAACCAGCTTTTCAGCAGCGATGCATCAAATTAAGGGCCTTTGTTACATTTTCCCTTGCTTCCCTCCCCGGCATAACCCAACTTGTTTAGGACCTACTAATTGTGGAAGAAATATGCGTAAGCGGTTGGCAACAATTTTAGCTAGTAGTTTCAGGTCGCGATTGAGCAAGGACATGGGTCTGTAACTGGAGCATTCTGCTGGGTCTTTACCTAGTTTAGGAAGCACTGTCACATGCGCCATTAGGAATGCACTTGGTATTTGTTGAGGGTCCATTAAGAAGTTTAGTGAACGTAGTAATGGGGTTTCAAGAATATTACTAAACGTCTTATAGTAATGAGCCGTAAGACCATCTGGTCCTGGTCTCTTTCCAGGTTTGAGGCTTTTTATAGCGGACAATAATTTCTCCGAGGATATCGGATTCTCCAAGGACTCCGCGTCTTTGTTGGAAATTGTAGGCATGCCACTTTGTATCAAATAGTCTTTAATTACTTGTTTTCTATTACCCTATAGGGCTAATGGTTTATGTATGTGGGGGATATTGTAAAGTTTAGAATAGTATTTTTGAAAACTGCAATTTTATCTGTGCAGTTGATTGGAGTACTATATGTTGACTTAATTGCCAAAATATTAGACGCTAATGAGGCTTCTTTTAGGGCTCTATCCAAATATTTTCCCCCTTTACCCCCATGTTCACAATAGATCTTTTTTTTGAGAAAAATGGAAAGTTTGGCCTTAAGGTCCAGTAAATCCTGAAGGCTTTGTCGCACCTCCAGGAGGTCTGCCACGGATTGCTTCCCCAAGGAGAGCTTGTGAAACGTCTCCAATTTGGCTATCTTAGTAGCCAATTTGGCAAGTTGTCTTTCTGATTTACATTTGCGTTGGGCCCTTATTTTAATTAATTCTCCTCTGAGGACACACTTATGTGCTTCCCAGATTGTTAAAGGGGAAAGGTCTTCCGTGAAGTTTTTTAGAAAAGTAGTTATGTAGGGTTTCGGTAATTTTTTGGAGTGAGCCAGGATTCATGTAATATAGATGGGTTTAGTCTTCACATACAAGGTTTGGTATGAAATTCGGGAGAGGTCAAAGTGAGTGAAATAGGCACATGATCTGAGTACGTATGCCGATTCGGTCTTTCTGCGTAATGAAAACATAATCAATGTGGGTATACTTATCATGGGGTGTGGAGTAGTAAGTGTAATCCTTACCCACTGGATTCACCGTGTGCCAGGAGTCTATAAGGGTCAAGGATTGTAGTGATGTTTTGATATTTTTCAGGATGCGATATGTTAAGCAAGAGTTCCCTGATGAGATGTGCTGTAGGGGATTCAAAGCAACATTGAAATCCCCACTCAGGACAATACAACCTGAGGCAAAGCTTTTTAGTTCTTCAATGAGATGCCTGCAAAAAGAAACATGAGCCTTATTGGGAAAATAAACATTTGCCAAAGTTAAAGGTATGGATCCCGATGTACCTTTAAGGAACAGGTATCTACCCTCTGGATCAGCCAGTTGCTGAGTGACCTCAAACCCTGCCGATCTGCTAAGAAGAATAGACACCCCTTTGGTTTTGGCTGTACGGTTAGTTGCATGATATGCTTTAGGAAAATACTTATGATGCAGGTTTGGGATTTTTCCAGACTGGAAATGTGTTTCCTGCACAAAATGAAAAAGGGTTTCACTTTGTTGAGTTCCCTTAGGAGGGAAGTCTGTTTCTACGGAAAGTTCAACACCCATATGTTATGAGATATCAAGGTGGGGCCCTGGCCTAAGGAGGAATAGGCCATGATTTCAAAGTGCAACTATACCTGTGGGACAGAGAGAAAAAAAAGGGGGCGATAAAAAGACAAGAAGAAAGTACCCCTGCAGGGGCTAGGGGTGTAAAGATAAGATAGAGTATTCTGCCTACAGCAACTATTGCTGTAAGCTCTTTTCCAAATGTGGGCTGCAACTGTGTCAACCTTAGCTGCACAGCACTACCCACTTGTGGGGGTACGTATCAGAAGCTAACTAAAGAGATTGCAAGTCAATATTTATCTATTCGTAGTTTTCAATAAACAGATATATAACTTAACATCTAAAAGAGCTAGACATGAGAGACCTGCAGGCAAGTGTTCTACATTTTAAAATGCAATTAAACATTTAATATAACTCCTGGCTAACGTGCACTAAATGCGAAATATGAGCAGACAAATTTTGCAACTAAGCACAGGGCTATAAACCAAGGAAAGGAATGTAACACCTATAGCGTCTTTATCCATTGGGCTTACCGAAGATTAGGGATGAGCCGAACACCCCCCTGTTCGGTTCGCACCAGAACATGCGAACAGGAAAAAAGTTCGCTCGAACACGCAAACACCGTTAAAGTCTATGGGACAGGAACATGAATAATCAAAAGTGCTAATTTTAAAGGCTTATATGCAAGTTATTGTCATAAAAAGTGTTTGGGGACCCGGGTCCTGCCCCAGGGGACATGGATCAATGCAAAAAAAAGTTTTAAAAATGGACGATTTTTCAGGAGCAGTGATTTTAATAATGCTTAAAGTCAAACAATAAAAGTGTAATATCCCTTTAAATTTCGTACCTGGGGGGTGTCTATAGTATGCCTGTAAAGGGGCGCATGTTTCCCGTGTTTAGAACAGTCTGACAGCAAAATGACATTTGGAAGGAAAAAAAACCATTTAAAACTACCCGCGGCTATTGCATTGCCGACAATACACATAGAAGTTCATTGATAAAAACAGCATGGGAATTCCCCACAGGGAAACCCCGAACCAAAATTAAAAAAAAAAAATTACGTGAGAGTCCCCCTAAATTCCATACCAGACCCTTCAGGTCTGGTATGGATATTAAGGGGAACCCCGCGCCAAAATTAAAAAAAAAAGTGATGTGGGGTTCCCCCTAAATTCCATACCAGACCCTTTAGGTCTGGTATGGATTTTAAGGGGAACCCTGCGCCAAAAAAAAAAACGGCGTGGGGTCCGGGGGCCGGGATCTGGGGGTCCCCAGCCAACAGCCAATGTTCGAGTCGAACATGAGTTCGACTCGAACTCGAAGCTCATCCCTACCGAAGAACAGCGTTACATCCTGTAAAGTCCATATGGCTAGTCAGCACCAATTGGGCAATAAAGGCCTAATAAGAAGAGGCTAAATGTCGGGACAATGTTCTTTGTTTAAGGAAGTTAGTTGGTTGGCTCATCGAGTACCTTAGTAGCCTGAAAGATTATGGCAAAAGTAGCTCCCGGAAACACATAGTCTGCCTATTTCCTGAAGTGTCATAGCCAGATTGCGATTTAACATACAATCTGGTTGTGTGGTTTTTACCCAGGGCTGTTAAGGCTAAGGTAGACTTCCAGGTTGACAACGTCCCTTTGATCAGTCCAGATTGGTGTGAAGCAACGGTGGCCCACAGTTTGGTGTATGATTTGAGAAAAGACGGCCATCTGTAACTGTGCGGTTTCCACATACATTGTGAGATTTGCAATTATGAAATAAAGATATCTTTGTCCTGAAACGTCAAGGCCTATAGGTGTTTAACCAGAGCGATAAAACTGGAACATCCCTGCAGAGTCCTTTCATTTGGCCGGCACTGAAGTGCTAAGAGAGAGGCTTCAGAGTAAACAGAAGTAGATCTGCAGAAAGTCATAAACTCGGAGATATTGCAAATTCAGATAACAAACAACAGCTTACAGGAAAGATCAGTGTTTTAACTGTAACAACTGGGTAAACAAGAGGGAGGTGTAAAACAACATGTTTCCCAGGGGATTTAAATCATTCTTCATGAGTGTTCTCCCCATTTTCAGGTCTGGCCACAATATCTAGGTGGTTTAGATCGTTTAGAAAAGAATGGTGAGTGGCTTACTCCCGAGCCTGTTTGTTTACCAAATTTGCCCTTCCTCACCAGTGGTTTGGCCGGGCATGAGTTTGGTGTATGTGTAGGACTGTGTTCGGCCTGAGATGTTCGGAACTCAGCATTCCAATCAGGTAGATTTGTGTATGGTATGTGTAGGTCTGCGCAGAAAACCGGGGTTTCATCTGGCATTCGTAGAACATAATTTAGGAGTTTGGCTAAGCGACCCTTGGTGTAATACGACACCTCATCCCAGTAGTTTGAAAATCAATTTGGGGGGGAAAAGAAATGGGGATTATGGCGGTGCCAAGAGAAACAGAATACAGTACTTAAGAATAAAAAAAAATTTCTATTTATTTATTTAACATAATTCAATAAAATGTCTAAATTTTAGTTATGTCTAAATTTTATTGAATTATGTTAAATAAATAAATAGAAATTTTTTTTATTCTTAAGTACTGTATTCTGTTTCTCTTGCCACCGCCATAATCCCCATTTCTTTTCCTCCCCAAATTGATTTTCGTAGAACATAATGTTTCCCATTTGCAGCAGCTTGTAAAGCAAAAGGGAAGCACCATTTATATACTATGCCTTTTTCTCTGAGTTCGTCCAGCATGCCCCTTCTATTCTGCAGGGTTATAGGAGACAGATCTTGATATAGAGCGATTATAGTTTTGTTGAATATAATTTGATCACTCTTTTTGGCCTGGTTAAGTATTTCCTCTTTCAAAGGGAAGCTCTGTATACAGCACACTATGTCCCTGGGGGGAGCTGTGTCAGGAGGTTTCATTCTTAGAGCTCTGTGAGCCCTCACAAATTCAGTGGGAGAGTCTGCAGGTTTTTCATTGACAATATTTTTTTTTTTTTTTGAAAATTTTTGTTTATTAACATTTTAACAGCTCATACAGTACAGTACAACATGTACCAAAATTCCCCCCCCCTCTCCCTCCCTTCCCTCCCCCCTAACCCTTACCCTTGTGCAGCCTTTCACTGTTGCTGAATCTCTTGCACAACCTTTAAATATTACCTTCACTATGGTTAAATCACATTCCATACTCATAAAATATTTTGTTTGCTAGAGATCAATGGTACACCCAATCCTCACACAGTCAAATAATTATCTAATCAGGACTACATCATCATTTTACCCAATACTTAGAGTGCTTGCCAGGGCACTCCCCCACCATAGCAGATCAATTCAAAGTGTCCTTGTCATCCAGCCAACATTGTCATACTTTTTTGAATTTTTTTGGACAACCCCTGCTTAAGTATGTTGCTTTGTAAAAAGGTAATGCTTTATTGATTATGCCTTTCCAATAAGACACTGTGGGCGGTTCAGGTTTTTTCCAACACAATAAAATAGCTTTACGTGCATAAAAAAGGGAGAGAGAGATCATAGTTCTTTGCGCCCTCCGGGGCGCCAACTCCTCCACTAGACCAAGCAAACAGACTGCGACCGTAACAGGAATCGGTACCGAAAGTACCTTCTGTATAGTGCGTGATACCCCCTTCCAGAACTCCCTTATCGGCTGACACTGCCAAAATATGTGGTCAAAATCAGCATGGCTAACCGTGCATCGCCAGCATTCTGTTGCATCTGTACCATATATCCCGGCTACCCTTGCAGGAGTATAATACACCCTGTGAAGTATTTTAAATTGAATGAGCCTATCCCTGGCCGACACCAGAGTCTGGAACGGGTGATCCCACATGTCGTCCCAATCTTCCCCCCCCGAAATCTGTTACTAATGCACTCCATGTGTCTTTACATTTGTTAAGCATTTTGGGTCTTTCCACAAACAGTTCTTTGTAGACTGTTGATAGCGGTTTTTGTAAGTCCTCAGCCCCGAGCATGTTCTCCAATGGGGATGTGCCCAGCTCTAGTGTGTCAGAACTGAACTGAGTGAGAAAAGCATGTCTCAACTGGAGGTATCTAAATAGATACCAGTTGGGAAGATTATATTTATCTTTAAGTTGGTCAAATGTGAGTAATTTTTTTCCCCCCACTATGTGCTTCAGTTGTTTAATGCCAACCCTGGCCCAAATCACCGGGTCAGGGATCGCACCAAAGTGTGATAGTCTAGGGTTAAACCATAGGGGGGTGTCCTGTGACCAGCTCCCATCTTCAACCTTCATCAAAACTTGTGCCCTGTCCCATGCGCGGACAGTGACACGCATTGAGGCAGTCAGGGATGGGGAGGCTTGGGGTCCCCCGTAAACTAAGTAAGATAGGCTCTCATATGATCCCATGAGAGCTGCCTCTAATACTGTTGCTGAGTCCCCATCATCCCTCATCAACCAGTGTCTAGCAATCACCATCTGTCCCGCTATAAAGTATTTGAAAAGATCTGGCATTGCTAGTCCACCTTGACCCCATGGCTCCTGTAAAGTACGGAGACCAATTCTGGGGTGTTCAGTGGCCCATATGAAGGAGCTAAATAAGCTGTTTACCCTCCTAAAAAAAGAACAGGGGATCCAAATTGGTGTGTTCCGCAGGAAGTACAGGAAAACTGGAAGAACCTTCATTTTAAGTAGGTTGACTCTACCAATTAGGGACAATGGGAGATGTTTCCAGGCATCAAGCTGCGATTTGACCTTGACCAATGCAGGGAGTAAATTAATGGACATAAAATCACCAACCCTGGGCGATATACGTATGCCCAGGTACTTAAACTCGGTTACCCATGAAATGGGAACCCGTTTGGTTGCTGAGGCCTGGGTGTCTGCGTCAATAGCCATTTCACTGGATTGCTCCCAGTTAACCTGTAATCCCGAAAAGATGGCAAATTTATCCAGTATTTCAAACACTGCCTCTAGCGATGGCCCTGCGTTTCTTAGGAAAAGTAGCATGTCATCTGCATAGAGTGCAATGCATTCCCGTATACCTCCCACTTCCAATGCTCCCACGTTAGGGGATCTCCTTAGTGCTATAGCCAAAGGTTCTATCGCTAGGGCGAATAGAGATGGTGACAACGGGCACCCCTGGCGTGTGCCTCTACCCACTGTAAATTGGGAGGAGACCGAGGTGCCCAGCTTTATGACCGCTTTGGGATTGCTATACAATAATGAGATCCAGGTCATGAACACGTCCCCAAACCCCATGTTGCGCAGTACCGCCAGCATATATTTCCAGTCCACAGAGTCAAAAGCTTTGGCCATGTCAAGGGACACTACCACCCTAGTTCCTGACTTGTCATGATCAATCTGCAAATGAGTAAACAGTCTGCGTAAGTTAGTGTCTGTCGATTTTTGAGGCATGAAACCTGTCTGGTCTATGTCTACTAAGGTAGTAATAACTTGGGACAGTCTTGTAGCTAAGATCTTTGTTAAAATTTTTAGATCCTGATTTAATAGTGCTATGGGTCTGTAGGAGGAGCACGTCAAAAGGTCCTTGCCTGGTTTTGGCAATAGAATCACCTGTGCTTCTAAGAATGAGTCTGGGAGGCATTTATGTTTAAGACAATGATGAAACAGGGCTCTCAGTCTGGGAACCATGTCCTCTATATGTAGTCTATACCACTCAATACAAAAACCATCTGGTCCGGGTGATTTATGAGGAGGGAAGGCCCTGATAGCCGTTTCAATTTCTTTGTCAGTTATGTCAGCTTCCAAAACGTCCCTGTCCATCTCGGTCAGTACTGGCATATTCAGTGACGTCAATAATGCATCCAATTCTTGATTATCATAGACTGGTATGGGAGCATACAAGGCCTTGTAGTACTCCACAAACGTTTCCATAATATCAGTTGGATTTGTGAGACTGTCTCCCCGGTCGTTTTTAATACATGGTATGTTTGTTTGTATCCTCTGTTCTGCCACTAACATTGCCAACAACTTTCCATTCTTATCTCCCTGCTCAAAAATGGATTCAGCTCTTTTTGTCCTGGATGTATGTGTTAATTCGGTAAAGTGAAGTGCCAGCACGCATCTTGCCTCTAGCAGCTCTTCATATGTTATATCGGACTGATCATTTGCGTGAGCAAGTTCACAGACCCTTTCTTTTTCCTGCAATTCCTGTTCTTTTTTATTGTGAGACCTGCGGGCCTGCTTAATGGCCGAAATATAATGTCCACGCATACAAGCCTTGAACGCATCCCATACTGTGGTGGGGTCTGCCGAGCCTATATTATCTTTCCAGTAGTCAGTGAAATGTGGCACCACATGAGAGGACACCTCCTCCACCTCCAACCAGCCGGAGTTTAACCTCCATGCCCCTCCCCTAAGAGTCGAGGGCATACTAATATGCACCGATAGTGGAGTGTGATCTGAAATGCCCCCAGCTAGGTAACTAGCTCCTCCCACTAATTGTAACATTGGCGCGTTAGCGAATGCCATATCTATTCTCGAGGAGGACCTGTGTGTTTTTGATAAATGTGAATAGCTTTTGGTGGTGGGGTTTTTCCATCGCCATAATTCTGTCAGGGAGGCCGCAGCCGTCCAGGCAGAAAGGTCAGCAGATGCTACCCTAGCTACATTCGATGAGTCTAGAGCGGCAGAGAGTATGGCATTGAAATCTCCTGCTATAATAAGAGGAAGATGCATGTAAGGGGCTAATTTACCAAGGAGATCATAAAGAATCTGTACCTGAAAAGGAGGAGGTATATAGACATTAACTAAGACCATCTTACATGTACTAATGTCAGCTATAACTATCAAGAACCTGCCGCCCGGGTCTGAGATGACATGGTGTATGGTGCAGGGTACCGCCTTGCTAATCAGGATTGACACTCCCCTAGCATAGGTGGAGTATGTTGCGTGCATCGCCCTCTGTATCCAGGCTCTACGCAATGCCAGTACCCTGCTCCCATCCAGATGTGTCTCCTGTAAAAACACCACGTGCGGTGTGATCGTCTTTAAATATTGAAACATTAAGGCTCTGCGAAATTTGTTGTTTAGGCCTCGGACATTCCAAGATATCACATTAACCCTTGATCCTGCCATATTCACATTTTAACTCAACATATATTATATAGTGTATCACATTGGGGACAAGGGAAGGGAAGAACCCAATAGAGTGGGTTCAAGAAAAGGGGTTACTTCGTGCAACAATAGATTGAAGAATGGGTATAGTGATAAAAACAATTTTATTTGTCTTATGCATAAAAATGAAACACAATGAACTTATTAATTACTACCCTTCTCACATTTGCCAACCCTTATATTTATGTAATAGTCAGTAGCTTTGAGTATAAGGGACTTAATGAGCTTGTCAAATTCCTCTCACTAAGAAGTATATAGTGACTATGTGGTCAATTACCATGTCCAAACAATGTCATGTGGAGTTTGGAGGAAAGTCCTTAGCACTGTTTTGAGCACCTGCATAGACCCACACAGCTTACCTAGGGCTTCTTTTAGTCCCAGATTAATCAACTGGCAAAGTATTGTGAGGAAGGTATTATTATCAGGGAGTGGGCTATAAAGTTGTTACTTTATTCTGAATGGGTAACGTGTTTACTTTAAACATTTAACTACACCCCTAAAAGTATGGGACTGCTATTTCTAACCTTCTTGTTGCCTGGTAGTGTATGGGTTCAATAATTTTCCATTTACAGAACTGGAATAAGCATGCTGTAAATTCATATTAAGGAAAAATCTTTAGCAAGTATATGGTTTTTAACTGTAAATTTGTGCCAGGTCAGTGATTCAGATGTGGGTGCACTATAAGTTAAGGTTAATAGGATAAATGTTAGTTATAATCTGTGCTTGACTAACTAGAGCAGAGTGAAAGGGAGAGGGATATTGGAGGTTTAATAGATCCCTGATGTGTCTATAAAGAGTACCTGTCATCTGCTTATATTTTTTGTGGAGCCTGTTAGCCCTTGTTATCACAATAAGGTTACGTAAAAATAAGTGTTAAAAATGTAAAATATAATAAAATAAATAAAAATAACAAAAGGGCACCCCTATTGCACCACGTTCACACAAACAAATGCAAACATGTGCATGTGTATTGAAACAATGATTCTGTGGCACAGATTGGCTATCTCCACACTGAAGTAATATAAATAATTCTAGGTCCCTCTTTTATGGTTAATAAGCAACCATCTTTTTTCTTCTTTTTTTTTATACTATAAATCTTTATTTGGATTTCAAGTAAAAAGTCATACCTTCAGTATAAATGCTTGGCATAGTGAATTTAACTAGTCCATGAGATACAAAGGATGGAGCTTTTAACTCTGGGGCATGCTACAAAATTAACTTCAGTGTATACAGTATCTCACAAAAGTGAGTACACCTCTCACATTTTTGTAACTATTTTATTATATATTTTTATGTGACAACACAGAGATGACACTTTGCTACAATGTAAAGTAGTGAGTGTACAGCTTGTATAACAGTGTAAATTTGCTGTCCCCTCAAAAAAACTCAACACACAGCCATTATTGTCTAAACCGCTGGCAACAAAAGTGAGTACACCCCTAAGTGAAAATATCCAAATTGGGCCCAATTAGCCATTTTCCCTCCCCGGTGTCATGTGACTCGTCATTGTTACAAGGTCTCAGGTGTGAATGGGGAGCAGGTGTGTTAAATTTGGTGTTATCGCTCACACTCTCTCATACTGGTCACTGGACGTTCAGCATGGCACCTCATGGCAAAGAACTTTCTGAGGATCTGAAAAAAAAAAAAAAAGAATTGTTGCTCTACATAAAGATGGCCTAGCTATAAGAAGATTGCCAAGACCATGAAACTGAGCTGCAGCACAGTGGCCAAGACCATACAGCGGTTTAACGGGCCAGGTTCCACTCAGAACAGGCCTCGCCATGGTCGACCAAAGAAGTTGAGTGCACGTGCTCAGCATCATATCCAGAGGTTGTCTTTGGGAAATAGACGTATGAGTGCTGCCAGCATTGCTCAGACCAAATGCCGCATACTGCATCAAATTGGTCTCCATGGCTGTCCTCCCAGAAGGAAGCCTCTTCTAAAGATGATGCACAAGAAAGCCCGCAAACAGTTTGCTGAAGACAAGCAAACTAAGGGCATGGATGACTGGAAACATGTCCTGTGGTCTGATGAGACCAAGATATTTCTTGCCTACAGTCAAGCATGGTGGTAGGAGTGTCATGGTCTGGGGCTGCATGAGTGCTGCCAACACTGGGGAGCTACAGTTCATTGAGGGAACCATGAATGCCAACATGTACTTTGACATACTGAAGCAGAGCATGATCCCCTCCCCTCAGAGACTGGGCCGCAGGGCAGTATTCCAATATGATAAAGACCCCAAACACACCTCCAAGATGACCACTGCATTGCTAAAGAACCTGAGGGTAAAGGTGATGGACTGGCCAAGCATGTCCGCAGACCTAAACCCTATTGAGCATCTGTGGGGCATCCTCAAACATCCACCAGCTCCATGATGTCATCATGGAGGAGTTGAAGAGGACTCCAGCTGCAACCTATGAAGCTCTGGTGAACTCCATGGCCAAGAGGGTTAAGGCAGTCCTGGAAAATAATGGTGGCCACAGAAAATATTGACACTTTGGGCCCAATTTGGACATTTTCTCTTAGGGGTGTACTCACTTTTGTTGCCAGGGGTTTAGACATTAATGGCTGTGTGTTGAGTTATTTTGAGGGGACAGCAAATTTATACTGTTATACAAGCTGTACACTCACTACTTTACATTGTAGCAAAGTGTCATCTCTGTGTTGTCACATGAAAAGATAGAACAAAATATTTACAAAAGTGTGAGGGCTTTACTGACTTATGTGAGATAATGTATAAAGCATATGAGATAGAAGGAACATCTTCGTTAGGGTTATGTGACCAGCTCAAGAGGCCTGTGTATAGTTGAAGCCCTGAGAGGTATGTTGAACTTTGGTGATTAGGGGTGATTTGGGGTGTACCTGATTATTATTATACAGGATTTATATAGTGTCAACAGTTTGCCAGCGCTTTACAACATGAGGGCAGACAGTACAATTACAATACAATACAATTCTATACAGAAGGAATCAGAGGGCCCTGATGAGAACTTACAATCTAAAAGGGAGGGTCAACTGATACATAAGGTAATAACTCTGTGGGATGAGCTGATGGAGAAAGTGGAAATACAGTTGTTAAGTGGTGGGGTAGGCTTCTCTGAAGAGAAGGGTTTTCAGGGATCATCTAAAAGTAGACAGAGTAGGAGATTGCCAGACAGATTGGGGTCCGGATTTCCATAGGGCAGGAGAGGCTTGGGAAAAGTCCTAGAGGCAAGCATGGGAGGTGGTGACAAGGGAGCTAGAAAGCAGGAGGTCTTGGGAGGAACGAAGAGAAAGATTTTGTTGGTATTTTGAGGAGACTAGGTTAGTGATGTAGTTGGAGAAGCGGGAGAGTTCCTGAAGAATCTGCATTCCTGAAACAAAGCATATTCATTTTTAAGTAAAATTCTGAAGTGTACATCCCACAGTGCACCTTAAAGCCGAGTTTCAAGCAAAAATGTAACTCCTTTTAAAACATAAGCATACCCCCCCCCCCCCCCTCATTTTTGCATAGTTTTTTTACATACCTTTTTGGTATGTTTTCTTCTGGACTTCCATCCCACAGTGCCGGGGTATGTAAATTATGCATTCTCTTTGTGCCCCCCTCCTTCCCCCCATTGCCTTCTGGGACCAGCTCACACATGCGGGCTTCACTTCTTGTTTCCCTTAGTAAGAATGGCGGTGCCTGCACCCAAAGCCGATGGATGGGTCGGCTTCGGATGCCGAAATCGTGGGCTCCCTGAACAAGTAAATGTCCCTATATTAAAAGTCAGCATCGACAGTATTTGTAGCTGCTGACTTAAACATTTTTTTCACCCAGGCTGGAACTCCACTTTAAAGAAACTGAAAGAACAGATACACCATGATCCAAATGTTAATAACTGTCAGTTGCAGCCACTGTGCCCATCAAATGCAGCCACTGTGCCCATCAAACGCAGTCACTGTGCCATCAAATGCAGCCACTGTGCCCATCAAATGCATCCACTGTGCTCATCAAACGCTACTGTTGTGTCATCAAACGCTGCCACTGTGCCCATCAAACGTTGATACTGTGCCCATCAAATGCTTTTACTGTGCCCATCAAATGCTGCCACTGTGCCATCAAATGCTCCCACTGTGCCCATCAAATGCTGCCACTTTGCAATTAAAAATGCTGCCACTGTATCCAACAAATGCAGCCACTGTGCCCATCAAATGCTCCACTGTGCCCAACGAATGCTCCCACTGTGCCATCAAATGCTGCCACTGTGCCCTTTGAATGCAGCCACTGTGCCCATCAAATACACCCACTGTGCCATCAAATGCTCCCACTGTGTCCATTAAATGCTGCCACTTTGCCATTAAAAATGCTGCCACTTTGCCATTAAAAATGCTGCCACTGTGTCCAAAAATGCAGTCACTGTGCCCATCAAATGCTCCACTGTGCCATCAAATGGTGCCACTGTGCCCAACGAATGCTCCCACTGTGCCATCAAATGCTGCCACTGTGCTTATCTAATGCAGCAACTGTGCCCATCGAATGCTGCCACTGTGCCCGCCCGCCGTCTGCCTGGTACTTGATGGCGGTGGGAGGCAAGCGGTGTCCTCCATGCTCCTCCATGCCCTCAAAGTCTTCTCCCATCCTCTCCTATGATTGGATGCCTGATAGGCATCCAATCACAGCACCTGTCATTTCAGCCAATCAGGTGAGGGGTAACAAACCTGAGCATCTAATTGGCGGAGAGGTGGTTCGGTGTTAGGAAAGCGAATATTTATTCACTTTTCTAACACACCTGGGTGAACTGCGAGCGCCAAGCATGGTGCTCGCTGTTTACCTTTTTTGACGCCTATTAGAGCCTATGGCTCTAATCAGGTGCTTCAAAAACACCCTTCACCACTGTAATTCAGGCGCCCGGTGTCTGAAGAGGGGCTGGGCACCTGAATAGGGGGTGGCAGCGGTGGCTATGGATAGATTCATGCAATGCATGAATATATCTATTGGTGATAGAGGGAGTGGCTGGAGAGAGGGGGTGGCGCCCGTGTGCCCTTATGGACGCACCACCACTGATCTGTGTATTCTGCTAGAAAGGTTAAGGAATTTCCTATGGTATTTGTACAGACATTCATGCATGCATGCAATCCTGTATGCATGAGATAATGATTTATCAATACTGTTTTTCCATTTGATTTAGTAAGCCAGCCTCTGCACAAAAAAAAAAACACAATTGTGTGTGTTCACTTGCATATATGGTTTACTACGTAGCTGTTTTGAGACTAATATTGTAACAGTAAAAGGATGATGATTATGCAACTGATCTTGGAAAAAATATGTCTTAAATGATCTCCTGATTCTGATTCTCTATGGGCTACAGCAAACATTTTCCTAGCCTTCTATGTCAGTCAAACGTATATTTAGAATGTTTTCCATATTGATGATTTAAGTGAAGCCTAACAACCAATTTATCAAAACAAACTACATTTATATGCATTTTCATGACAAGTAAGAGAATCTTCTTTATTTTCACAGAGAAATGGAATTATTGATTATACTAGCTCATGTTATTTTGTAAGTAAAATCAACACAAGTATTAGTAATGCTCATATATGTGCATTGTAAACAAAATGAACATCTGATACAATTACCATTTCTGATAATATAAAATACAAAGTATACAAAGTAAAAACTGAACTAATTTTCTTAAAATTTCAGTACACCCAGAAAAATTGTTGGTATAGACACACAGCTGTTCTGCTTTGTAATATGTAGGTTGATACATGCATGTAGGCTCATATAGACATTTAGGCTAGTACATGCATGAGGTACACACAGCCGTATTTAGTAACATGCATGTGGAATACTTTCTAATATATACAGTATATATAATACTGTATATATGTATATATATATATATATATATATATATATATACACACACACACACACACACACACACACACACACACACACACACACACACATGTTCAATGGGCTGTAAATCAGTAGTAGAGTAGTAGTTGCATTTAACGGAGCTGGAATTGAACAATATTTAGATTTTTTTTATATATGCATATGGGTTAAATCGTGTAATGAGTATTTGGTAACATATAGGTTAATTTCCATCTTGTACATACACATTAGAATTTCTTGTGATATGGTCCCATGAAAAATAAATTCTAATTATATTTTAGAATAAATTATTCCAATAAACACTGTAATAATGCTAATACCACCCACTAATGACAGGTGGGGGTTTCAATGTACTAAAGCTTTTTAAAACCAATAATGTGGAAAGCTCCTGGCTATCTGCTGACAAATGCAATTATCATTAACACCATGTGGAGTTACAGTCTGCATTCTAAAAATATGTACAGTGTCCTTTCTCACTAATGTTTCCCCTTTCCAATGCCTGTAGTGATTTATTGCATGATTAATAGCAAATACACAAATTATACACTAAAGTGATATGTTACTATGTTTCTTACATTCTTTCAGATAATATCTATATATATATACTGTATATTCATGGTTGAAGCCCTATGGCCAATATGGATATGGACAACATAGACTTACCATAAGACTTACAACGTGAAATGGACCTTAATTGTTCCCTGGTCTGATGGACGGTATACCAAAAAAAGGGGGCATACCCAAGATTAAAAAAAAAAAAAGCTTCCTAATGTAGCTGGCAACATACAGGTGTTCACACACCAATCAAAGAAAATGGAATAAATGATTAATTATGCGGCGCTTACTAAAAATAGACTACTAGAATAAGCTAAAAATGTAAAAAGACCAAATATAATGGAGATTCAATTAAAAAAATCCAGATGAATATTGCGTCTTGCAATTAATCTTCCATCACATTGTGCAACCAAAGATTACACCAAACCAATGTTACATCAAAGAATGGATCCAAAATACCCCACTCATAAACTAACAGCTAATGGAGTCCTTGATGAGGGGGTAACGTAATGCCCAATAGAAAGAAATATCCTTTAAACTGATGAATAAAGAATAGTGATTGATCCAAGGTCTTTCTAGAGGTTAAATATGATCGTAATTAATCATAATCACAATAATACTACTACGTGCAAAAAAATGGGTTTGGAATAAAAGATAATGACAATAATTATACAGCGCAATAATAGCCACAGATCATAATAATATGTGCGTGATGAAAGTGCAAATGTGCAATCTGTGCAAAGACAATGACAAAATTCAAAATGCATAAAAAACATAGAATGAACGTGCAAAACTCAGCAAAAGTGTAGGAAAACACAATATACAATAATAATAGGGCCCACTAAAAAGCCAGGACAAAGTGCTTAATAATATAAGTGAAGCAAAGTGTCTTCAATAAAGAAGTCCCATACACTGTGCAATCAAATTGTGATAATTTCAGTAAAAATAGGTGAAAAACTGTTCATCAAGGGTTTCCAGTACCACCATTCAACAAATCTCCAGTATGTGGACAGAAGTGGTCCCCCCAGCCTTTCACCTCATGGCTGAACGATAACAGCCATGCTAGCAGGAAAAAATGATCCAATCCACTCCACAGCCTCCTCAATGGTAGCTCTCCTATGGATCTCCTGCCTTTCAAACCACTCCGTTCTCAGGGCGCCCCAAACATTCAGCCAAATAGTAGGGGTCATAGAAAAGAAGGGAGGAAGCACTTCATGGTGTAGAATTTAAAAGCTATTAAGTTTAATAAGAGGTAATGCACTTACAGTTGAATAATAACAAACGATCGTAGCACTGCTGGTGCTTCCCGATCCCAGCCATGATCGGAAAGCCGAACGTCACCCACCTCTTGTCCCTGACGCGTTGCGTCACTATCACGTGACTTTCTCAAAGGGTATGGAGACGGGTTTACAGAGGTGACTCATATAGCAGGGTGGTTACTATGGTAACTCCTGCTATTCGCATAGCGGACAAAAAACAAAGTAATAACAATTCATTTAAAAATGGTAAAACCAAACTATCATACTAGTGCAAATGATGTTAAAAATAATTAGTAAAATCACATTCGGTTAATAATTAACTCTATTCAATAAGTAGGCACCATCTAGTGGGCAATATTATAAATAGATCTAGAAAGCAATCACATATAATAGCATCTACTCATGACATATAACTGCCATCTAGTGGACAAATAAATGAACACTTCTTAACTATAAAACAATGGGTAAAGGTAATAACAATGAAAATGTTCATAGCCTATTGCGATAAAAAGCACCTCTTATCGCAATAGGCTATGAACATTTTCATTGTTATTATCATTATTCTTTATTCATCAGTTTAAAGGATATTTCTTTCTATTGGGTATTACGTTGCCCCCTCGTCAAGGGCTCCATTAGCTGTTAGTTTATGAGTGGGGTATATTGGATCCATTCTTTGATGTAACATTGGTTTGTCGTAATCTTTGGTTGCACAATGTGTTGGAAGATTAATTGCAAGACGCAATATTAATCTGGATTTTTTTAATTGAATCTCCACTATATTTGGTCTTTTTACATTTTTAGCTTATTCTTGTAGTCTATTTTTAGTAAGCGCCGCATAATTAATCATTTATTCCATTTTCTTTGATTGGTGTGTGAACACCTGTATGTTGGCAGCTACATTAGGAAGCTTTTTAGGTTCTTTGAATTTTTCTCATTCTCTGTGTTTTGTGGTTTGCGCATTAGTACTTGTTATTGTTTGTTACATACCCAAGATTAGAAATGAATATTTTGTGAAGAGAAATGAATTTGAGAAATGCCCTGAAAAGGGGATGGGAGGGTGGGTATTGCGCACTTAAATACCCCCCCAACTCCGCTCATAAATTCAGGCCACCATACTGGCCTTCTTACTTATGGTTGAAGCCCTATGGCCGATATGGATATGGACAACATAGACTTACCATAAGACTTGCAACATGAAATGGACCTGAAGTGTGCCCTGGTCTGATGTACTGATGTACGGTATACCAAAATAAGGCAGCAAAAACATTCAGGTAGGGGTTTAGTTTTTATTTATAATTATTTATTAGTTTTAGTTTTATTTACTTAGCAAATTTGGTGAATGCTTGTGCCATTTCCACCTGAGGATTGGGGAGGTACTGGGCGAAGCAGGCAGACTTCCACCTGCCTAGTCTCTTAATGACATGATCTGAGACCCCATGCTGGGATGCGGCCGAGGCTGCTCCAATACAGAAAGAGTGACGGGAGTACTGACAGGTGTAGGTTTCAAAGAAGATTCCTCACGTGTTTGATGAAATGGTAGGCACTCAAGGCTTTGATTAGAAAGGGTAGTAGGGGACTAGAGTTTGAATGTTCCGGTAGGAGTGACAGTAGGCGATCGAGTATGGTTACTGGACACCAGACATTTTTTGTTTTATAGAGATGGATGTCTACCCCAGAGCCTGATTGCTTGGTTTTAGATACTGGAAGATGGAGGATGAAATGGTCGGCTGTTCGATCGTTCGCCGAATTGCGAACGTTATGTGCCGTTCGCGCCAAATTCGTGTGGCGCGTAACGGCCCATAATTCACTGTGGCATCGCAGTGCATTGCTGGATGATGATTGGCCAAGCATGCACAGCGTGGTCGGTAGAGAGAGCTGTAATTGGCAGGGTGGCTTTGGCCAATTATGGCTCAGGGGGTTTAGAACACGCCCCACACTATATAAGGCCGCCTACACGGTGGCCCTGTGTAGTGTGTTCCGGCGTGCTTAGATAGAGACAGAGAGACAGTGTCATTTCATTTGAGTTAGCTAGATTAGGCAGGACAGTTAGTGAATTAGCTGCATTTATAGTGTATTGTGTATATATATGCATCCCAGGTGTTTCATATATATATATATATATATATATATATATATATATATATATATATATATATATATATACACTGTATTCAGTTTAGCTAGATCCATTCCTATTATCTTCCTACTCACAGGCAGGCTTGTCTTGTTACAGTATTTACAGCTACCTGAAGAAAATTACTGGTGTTCTTTTGATCCTATTAGTACCACAGTCAGGCAGCTAGACTATTTACAGTTAGTGTAGTGCGTCCTCCTCACAGTGTTCAGTTAAAGCTACAAGTTAGTTTAGTGTGACCTCTGCACAGTGTTCAGCTAAAACTACAAGTTAGTGTAGTGCACAGTGTTCAGCTAAAGCTACAAGTTAGGGTAGTGCGTCCTCCTCACAGTGTTCAGCTAAAGCTACAAGTTAGTGTAGTGCGTCCTACTCACAGTTTTCAGCTAAAACTTCAAGTTAGTGTAGTGAGACCTCTGCACAGTGTTCAGCTAAAGCTACAAGTTAGTGTAGTGCGTCCTGCTCACAGTGTTCAGATAAAACTACAAGTTAGTGTAGTGCAACCTCTGCACAGTGTTCAGCTAAAACTACAAGTTAGTGTAGTGAGACCTCAGCACAGTGTTCAGCTAAAGCTACAAGTTAGTGTAGTGAGACCTCTGCACAGTGTTCAGCTAAAGCTACAAGTTAGTGTAGTGCGTCCTGCTCCCAGTGTTCAGCTAAAACTACAAGTTAGTGTAGTGCAACCTCTGCACAGTGTTCAGCTAAAACTACAAGTTAGTGTAGTGAGACCTATGCACAGTGTTCAGCTAAAGCTACAAGTTAGTGTAGTGAGACCTCTGCACAGTGTTCAGCTAAAGCTACAAGTTAGTGTAATGACTCCTGCTCACAGTGTTCAGCTAAAACTACAAGTTAGTGTAGTGAGACCTCTGCACAGTGTTCAGCTAAAGCTACAAGTTAGTGTAGTGCGTCCTGCTCACAGTGTTCAGATAAAACTACAAGTTAGTGTAGTGCAACCTCTGCACAGTGTCCAGCTAAAATTACAAGTTAGTGTAGTGAGACCTCAGCACAGTGTTCAGCTAAAGCTACAAGTTAGTGTAGTGAGACCTCTGCACAGTGTTCGGCTAAAGCTACAAGTTAGTGTAGTGCGTCCTGCTCACAGTGTTCAGCTAAAACTACAAGTTAGTGTAGTGCGACCTCTGCACAGTGTTCAGCTAAAACTACAAGTTAGTGTAGTGAGACCTCAGCACAGTGTTCAACTAAAGCTACAAGTTAGTGTAGTGAGACCTCTGCACAGTGTTCAGCTAAAGCTACAACTTAGTGTAGTGCGTCCTGCTCACAGTGTTCAGCTAAAACTACAAGTTAGTGTAGTGAGACCTCTGCACAGTGTTTAGCTAAAGCTACAAGTTAGTGTAGTGCGTCCTGCTCACAGTGTTCAGCTAAAACTACAAGTTAGTGTAGTGGGACCTCTGCACAGTGTTCAGCTAAAACTACAAGTTAGTGTAGTACGACCTCTGCACAGTGTTTAACAGGGGCGTGTAATTACAATTTTTGATGCAATACTTTGCAGCAGGGCTCGTTCCTGCGTTCCAGCTAGAGTATCTGTGAGGGGTTGCAGTGTTGTGGCACCAGCACCAGTGCCTAAGGCCCAATTTTTCAGCCCCTGTTTTGAACAGGGGCATGTAATTACAATTCTTGATCTAATATTTCACAGCTGGGCCCGTTTCTGCGCCCACCAAGAGCGAGTGAGGACTTATGCCCCGTACACATGGTCGGACTTTGTTCGGACATTCCGACAACAAAATCCTAGGATTTTTTCCGACGGATGTTGGCTCAAACTTGTTTTGCCTACACACGGTCGCACAAAGTTGTCGGAATTTCCGATCGACAACCACGCGGTCACGTACACCACGTACGACGAGACTAGAAAAGGCCGGTTCAGAACCAAGCGCGGCACCCTTTGGGCTCCTTTTGCTAATCTCGTGTTAGTAAAAGTTTGGTGAGAGACGATTCGCGCTTTTTCAGACTCGTGGCTTTCAGATCGTTTTCTGCCGTTCAGTTTGTGCTTGTGGGTTTGTATTTGCTCTTCAGTGCGTGCAGTCAGTTCGTATCGGAGTTTTCTGTGCGATCTTGTCCGCTCGTTGCTGTTTTTCAGGTCGCTCTTCACAGGCCTTGCTGTTCTTCAGTGCGTTCTGTTACTTCATTCTGAGCAGCTGACCGTTTTCTAGCCATGTTTCGTATGCGTACTCCTCGTACAGTTCGTGCTGTGCGGGGGCTTGGTGTTGGGGTCCTGACCTTGACACAAGTCCAGTCCATGAACAGGGCGAGGAGGAGTTCATGGACCAAGAATTGGTTGTTTCAGCGTGACCAGTTCTGTCATATGCCTTTGCTCCTTGAGATCCGTGAGAATAATCCTGGTGATTTCAGGAATTTTCTCAGGATGACGGACCCCGTATTTCACCGTTTGTTGGCTTTGCTGACCCCCTATATCAGCAGGCAGGATACCTGCGTGAGGCAAGCCATCACTCCGGAGCAGAGGTTGGTCGCTACCTTGCGGTATTTGGCGACAGGGAGAAGTCTGCAGGACCTCAAGTTCTCGACAGGCATCTCCCCCCAGGCTCTTCTTTGTGGACATTTACTGCTTGTGTTTGTTTTAGCTGACCCTGACAGAAATGTGTGGAGTCCAGAAATTGTCGTTATTGTGTAACCTTATACAAAGCACTGTTGGCTGTTATTTACTAAATGCAAAGACACTTTTCACTACAAGTGCACTTGCAACTGCACTGAAACTGCACTTGTAGTGCAAAGTGGATTTGCCCTTAGGAAATTACCCCCATTTTCTCATCAAACAACAATTACATCACCCCAAAAGTGTTGTAGCGTTGAGACAATAATCCACACATTCTTGATGAACAATCTTTTTAATACCAGCACAATCACATGTGCATTTACCAAAGGTTTTTCTGACAAACCAACATGTTTGTTGTATAACAATTTTTGTGGTGTCATTATCCAAAATCAAAATGTGCATTTTATAGAAAACAGGCCTGTGTAAAACCCACAAGAAAGACACAAATCTTGATCTTACAAAGTTCACATTTGGTAGAACTTGAATGCAATATCAGACATGAGTATTTAGGAACTGTGTTTGATATTGCGTTCAGATGGGGGGAATTCACCCCTGGAAAAGCCAAATTTGGAAGATGCACACAAATTTCACAATGTCAACATGTGCTATCTGCCATCAGGGGGGATCAAGGGACGTGTTTTGGGGGATAAAGCCCTTCCTCACCGTTACTTTATTATTGAGGAAGGGGTTGCACCCCCAAAACGCGTCCATTGATCTCCCGTGATGGCAGATAGCACATGTTGGCACACTGTGTGCATCCTCCAAATTTGGCTTTGGGAAAAATCACAAAAACATTTCGCACATTGTAGCAGACAAAAGAAGAAAGTGATTTTGAGGGGCTTTAAAGTCGCCCCAAAACATCAATGATGTTTTTATATTTTGGAATAACATCATTGATGTTTTGCTTGATGTTTTCCAATTGTAAATTACACCCCATGATCTCCCCGATCAGGATCTGGGCACTTTCGGATGTGAAAGGATCTTCATCCACAACCTCACGATCACCTAAAAAGAAAGGAAACCCAAAATAAATTAGGTCTAAAAAAAATTCCGCCATCCATCTCTTATCTGAGCCTGTGGTCGCAGACACTCACCTGTTGTGGTGACTAGTTCCACCACGTCTTCTTCCTCCTGCTCATCTTGTGTTGGGGGGATTTTCCCTTCTTCCAGAGGGGGGGGGCTCTGGTCTCCTCGGATGAGGGGTGTCCTCCGAGTCTTTTCTCCCCTATGTAAAACAAAAATGGTATAATTAGCACACAGATATTTGATGGCAGAACTATCAAGATGAAACATTGCTTGGAAGTGGGGTACAATGATCTATTTTAGCCGAGTTCCAAGATGTAGCTTTTTTAGTGTCCTTTGTCAAGCTGCAATACTTTACCTGTTTTGTACAAGCTTCACAGATGGAGACCCCCCTATAGTATACACTGGAGCACCTGTGTGACCCCCTAATAAAAATGGTGTTCTTTTGTCCCACACTAGTGCTCCAGTGTTCAGATGTGAAAACAGCTGCTCAGTGTCCTCTCCTTACACACAATCTAGTTTGCATTTCATGCTAGTAACAAAGCCATCTACACATCCCAATTCTTTGAAGACAATTATAGGGGGGTCAAAATGGTGGCCAAATGCATATGGGCTAAACAATGGTATTTTATAGTCCGAAAAAAAAATGTGTGATCCGAACGAATAATGTGCCCATGAACATGAAAGTTGCCATTTTAAACTGTATAACAGTTCCTAAAAGCACATGGAGCAGCACGAACCTAATAAACACAAGAACAATAGGAACACAGCACAACTACTTACTTTTTTGCAGCACTCTCCGGATCTTTCTGTACTGCTCATGTTCTCGTAATTTCAGGTCCGACCACCGCTTCCTGAGCTCATCTTTCGATCGTCGTACCCCGAATTTCCGGTGCAGACTCCTGACCACTTTCACCATGATCTTGGCCTTTCGGACATTGTGGTTGGGGTAAGGCCCATACTTTCCATCATAGTCGGCCTTCTTCAGGATGTCCACCATTTCCAACATCTCCCCAAAGGACATATTTGAGTCCTTTAATCTCCTTCTGGATCGGGACGTTTCAGGCTCCGGCCTTTCCTCCTCCTCCTCCTCCTCGTTGCTGTAATTAGCACGATCCTGCTGTCTAACCGCCATGTGCTCTTCCTCCACTGCGCCGAACAAAAAGGGGCGGGGAATAGAATAGAAAGAACGTCAGGGGCGGGCGGAGTTATACGCATGCGCAGTGTGTATAAATCGTAACGCGCGCGTCTTACGTACGATCTGTGAGCGGAGGAAGGAGCATCGGAGACGCCGATCGTGCTAACGAAGGTAGGATCTAAACTTGGGCCTATACTGCTTCGAAATTGAAGCCTATATTGTAACAAGATTAGGGGAGTTTGGCCTGACATTAGGGTTTGTCTTGTGTTGTGTCTTGCAGAGAAAATGGATGGGTTCAAGGACCACAATTTCCTGCCCCTGTTTATTGACAAGTACAGAGAGCTGCCCTGTCTGTGGCAGGTCAGACACCCCCACTATAACCACAAACAGAAGAGGCAGGCAGCGCTGGAGAAACTGCTGGAGTTGGTGAAGCCGGTGGCCCCCACAGCAACCATCCCTTATTTAAAAGCTAAAATTGGTGGCCTGAGGAGCACATATCTGAGGGAGCGCAAGAAGGTCACAGATTCCCAGAGGTCCGGAGCTGCAGCAGATGACGTTTATGTCCCCAGGCTGTGGTACTATGAGAGACTGTGATTTCTGTCAGACCACACTGAAGTCAGGGAATCCCTCTCCACTCTTCCTTCCACTCTTCCTTCCATACCAGCTGAGGCTTCCGATGTCCAACCTGGGCCTTCCAGCCAGGAAGAAGTGGAGGAGCCCAGCTGGAGTCAGGTATAGCATACTTCTACAGATTTCTGGGCAATAAAGAAATGATGTTTACTAGATGTTATTATTGATCACTAATTGCTGCTTGAAAGTGTTTTACATATCAATAGACAGTAGTGGGCACCCAAAATTGGGACAAGAATGCAAAATGCTGGGCTCAGAAGGATAGTCTGTTATATTTGTTAACATTGAATTTGCAGCAGTCAGGAGGTGAAAATTGTGTGTGATTGATGAAAACAATACTAAAACTATGTCCCTTTTTCATATACAGGAAGACCTCAGCCAGGAGGAGGCTGTGGAATGTGGCAGTCAGGAGGAGGCGGGGATTAGTGGCAGCCAGGAGGAGGCGGGGCTAAGTGTCAGCCAAGAGAAGCCAGGGACAAGTCGCAGCCTGACTGAGTCTCAGGTCCCTCCCCTCCGCCTGCCATATAAAAGGGCCAGGAAGGCCACTCCCAGTCCTGTGCAGGATTCAGCGTACAGGCTGATCCAGGAGGCTTCGGCGTCCCTCAAAGCCTTCCCCAGTCCTGAAGAGGCCTTTGCCTGCCACCAAATTGCAGGGCATGCAGGAGGGCCAACGCAAGATTTCTGAAGACCTGATTTATAAAGTCCTTCGTAAGGGGGAGAGTGGGGAACAGACACCCAAGACGGATGTCATTGAGATGGACCATCCTCCTTCTCCTCCTCCTCCTGCTGCCACAACTCCACCACCACAGCCAAAGGCTGGAAGGAAGCGTGGAAGGAAGACCACAGAGTGATTGCCCTGGGTTCAGTCTGGTCTGACAGAAGATGCAGTCTCTCGTATGACCACAGCCTGGGGACACAGATAACATCTGCTGCTTTCCGGATCTCTGGGACTTCTGGACCAGACTGCCCTCCCTTAGATATGGACTCCTCAGGCCACCAATTTTGCTTTTAAATAATTGATGTCTGCCCTGGGAGTCCAAGGCTTCGCCCACTTCTGCAGTTTCTCCAGCGTTGCCTCCCTCTTTGTTTTTTTTATAGTTGTGACCCCCTTAATAAAATATTTTTAGGTAAATTCTACTCTCCTGTGTGTGTTTTCATCCAAAAAGGACAGTTTGTTGGTGAGTATTCAGGTACATTTCTAAAGTACAATGTGAAATTAACAAGGGACAACAACACCAAACAATCTCCTCCTACAGATTAAATAGAACAACATATCAATGGTGTTGTGGGAACTTGTCACAAAAAACACACAAACATTTTCGGGAGTACAAATCAAAATCACCAAAAAAATAAAAAAATAAAAAGAGAAACACAAAAAAAGATTCTACATTAAAGTAAAAAAAAAAAAAAAATATGTTGTCAGATGTGAGAAATCAAAATATATTGAGGGAATCCCGATAAATAGTAACAAAAAAAGTTTGTGAGAAGTGTGTGTGAATATGAGCATCAAAACGACTTAATTCTTGTCACATTATAAAGAAGAAGAGAGTGCGCTGTATTAAACCATTTTGAACATTGCAGCGTGACGAAAGTGCTTTATCCATTACGAACGCTAAGTTTACCAGAACGAGCTGTCCCGTGTCGGAATTTCTTCTGAGCATGCGTGGCACTTTGTGCGTCGAAACAGGCCACACACGGTCGGAATTGACGCGATCGGATTTTGTTGTCGGAAAATTTTATCTCCTGCTGTCCAACTTTGTGTGTCGGAAAATCCGATGGAAAATGTCCGATGGCGCCCACACACGGTTGGAATTTCCGACAACACGCTCTGATCGGACATTGTCCATCGGAAAATCCGACCGTGTGTACGGGGCATTACAGTGTTGTGGCACTAGCACCACCACCACCAAAGGCCCAATTTTTCTGCCCCTGTTCAACAGGGGCATGTAATTACAATTCTTGATCTAATATTTCACAGCAGGGCCCTGTGAGGGCTTACAGTGTTTTGGCCACAACAACACCTAAGGCCCAGATTTCTTTGAGGTTGTTTCTATTTTCTATATAGGCATACGTACGCAGCTCCTGCCCCTTAGTTTTTTGTTTTTTTTTTACCTGGGGGAATAACGTCCAACCTGGTGCAGGATGGACCTACTGAACTTGACTGACCTAGAGGAGAAATGACAGATGACAACTGGTCAGGGGTTTGACTACCTAACTTGGAAAGTGACTAAGTGACCAATTTGTGTAACTTTGTAGTGCGTTTGCACGACTGTAAGGGGAAGTAGTGGTGAGGTGGAGGTTTTAACAAATGAATCAAGACCAGCACGAAGGACTCGATGTGAAGTGACTGCCAGACCTGAGGAGAAATGACAGGCAATATGCAACACCTGTAAGGCTGAAGTGATGGGTGCGAATCGGTGCTTCGTTGGTTCAAGTGGATTCGACTCGAAGCGACAGGAGCGTGAAATGAAATGAGTGAAATATTTATGCCATGATAGAGGCCCATATCGGTGTGCCGCAACTGCGACAACCAACGAGTCAAACTGTGGAGCACAGAATGAAATGAGGTCAAGCCAACTGGGACAAATCGATGTATCGCAGATGCCACTAGATTTGAATCAGACAGGTACATGACAGTGAAGTGAATGAAATGATTTGCCATGACAGAGACACGAATCGGTTGTGCCGCGGCTGTGACTGACAATGAACTGGACTCTAGAGCATGTACTGAAATGAGGCCAAAAAAACAACTGGGGTGCGCCAAGATAAATCGGTGCATGAGGATGCGACTGAATTTGAATCAGAACATGATACGTGACAGCGAAATGAGTGAAATGATTTGCCATGATAGAGGCACGAATCGGTGTGCCGCGATTGTGACTGAAAACAAACCTGTCTGTGGTATAGAGATGAAAAATAAGTGAGACACCGCTGAATGAACTGTTGCGATGCTGACGCAGCTGGATTCGAATCGGAGTGAGGTGCATAAAATAATGAAATGTCTTGGTTTGATATAGGCACGAGTGAGTGGCTAATACTACGGCTATATGTAGGGTTTTATTAACAAATGATTCGTAAGTTCGATATCGCGGTTTGGTGCCAAGATATCTAACAAATGGTGATGCATGAAATGAAAAGGTCAAACAAAACCCTACCTGCGACAGCTGAGCCAGACATGTTGCACATGGAACTCACGGACGCTAATGAGTTGAATAGTCGGCCTAGTGACGTGGTATCATGGACAGGAAACCGACAAAGACCACAGGCGAGTGGGCTGGTTAAATACCCCCCGGGCTCCTCCCATAAATTCAGACCACCATACTGGCCTTCTTACATCTATCTATTTATCTATCTATCCTGTATTTATCAGCGTATAACACACTTTTTTCCCCTTAAAATCAGGTGAAAATCGTGGGTGCGTGTTATACACCGATCTTTGCTGTTTCTGAGGGAAGAGGAGCGAGGGTTGCTGAATTATATAGAGCTGCGATCTCCAGTATACCCGGTGCTCCATCACTCACAGATATGCCTCCTGGCCCCGCATTGGGCCACTGTTCTGTCTATCATATGAGCAGGAAAAGCAGGCGTGTCTGTGAGTGATGGAGCACCGGGTACACAGGAGATAGCTGCTCTGTGTAATTCAGCGACGCTCGCTCCTCCTCTTCCCTCGGAGACAGCAGGGATAATCCAACACTGGTGAGGCTGTAATGATGGGAAATGTCAAGCTGCAGATGGGCACTGAACAGGCGGCTGCATTGTTGGTCAATTTATAGGCTGTAGATGGGCAATGAACAGGCTGCATTGTTGGTCAATTTAATGGCTGCAGGTGGGCACTGAGCAGGGTGCATTGATGAGCTGTGACCCTAATTTTGCTTCAAAGTTTTTTATTTAAAATGTAAGTTTTTTTTCTTTTTTTTCCTTTTTTTTCCCTTAAACTCCCCTCCTAAAATTGGGGTACGTGTTATACGCCTGTGCGTGTTATACGCCTGTGCGTGTTATACACCGATAAATACAGTATATACAGTGGATATAAATAGTCTGCACACCCCTGTTAAAATGTCAGGTTTTCATGATGTAAAAAAATGAGACATAGATAAATTATTTCAGAACTTTTTCCACCTTTAATGTGACCTATAAACTGTATAGACAAACTGAAATTAAGGGGGAAAGAAAAAATAAAAAATGAAAATAATGTGGTTGCATAAGTGTGCACACCCTCTTACAATTGGGTATGTAACTGTGTTCAGAATTAAGCAATCACATTCAAACTCATGTTAAATAGGAGTCAGTACACACCTGCCATCACTTAAAGTGTCTCTGAATAACCCCATATAAAGTTCAGCTGTTCTAGTAGGTCTTTCCTGACATTTTCTTAGTCGCATCCTATAGCAAAAACCAAGGTCCGCAGAGAGCTTCCAAAGTATCAGAGGAATCTCATTGTTAAAAGGTATCAATCAGAAGGGTACAAAAAGTTTCCAAGGCATTAGATATACCATGAAACACAGTGAAGACAGTTATCATCAAGAGGAGAAAATATGGCACAACAGTGACATTACTAAGAACTGGACATCCCTCCTAAATTTATGAAAAGACGAGAAGAAAATTGGTCAGGGAGGCTGCCAAGAGGCCTACAGCAACAAAAGGATCTAAGCAACTAAAGGAGCTGCAGAAATATCTGGCAAGTACTGGCTGTGTGGTACATGTGACAACAATCTCTCGTAATCTTCCTATGTCTGGGCTATGGGGTAGAGTGGCAAGACGGAAGCCTTTTCTTATGAAGAAAAACATCAAAGCCCAGCTAAATTTAGCAAAAACACATCTGAAGTCTCCCAAAAGCATGTGGAAAAATGTGCTATGCTCTGATAAAACCAAGGTTGAACATTTTAGCCATAATTCCATAAGATATGTTTGGCGCAAAAACAACATTGCACATCACCAAAAGAACACCATACCCACAGTGAAGCATGGTGGTGGCGGCATCATGCTTTGGGATTGTTTTTCTTCAGCTGGAACTAGGGCTTTAGTCAAGGTAGATGGAATTATGAACAGTTCCAAATACCATTTAATATTGACACAAAACCTTTAGGCTTTCTGCTAGAAAGCTAAACATGAAGAGGAACTTCATCTTTCAACATGACAACGACCCAAAGCATACATCCAATCAACAAATGAATGTCTTCACCAGAAGAAAAATAAAGTTTGGAAATGGCCCAGCCAGAGCCAAGACAGAGCCTAGACCTGAATCCAATTGAAAATCTGTGGTGTTATCTGAAGAGGGCTGTGCACGGGAGATGCCCTCACAATCTGACAGATTTGGAGTGTTTTTGCAAAGAAGAGTGGGCAAATATTGCCAAGTCAAGATGTGCCGTGCTGATAGACTCATACCCAAAAAGACTGAGTGATGTTATAAAATCAAAAGGTGCTTCAACAAAGTATTAGTTTAAGGGTGTGCACACTTATGCAACCGTATTTTAGATTTTTAATTTTACTTCCCTCCACCTAAAAGATTTCAGTTTGTCGTTCAACTGAGTTGTACAGTTTATAGGTCACATTAACCACTTCAGCCCCGGAAGAATTTACCCCCTTCCTGACCAAAGCACTTTTTGCAATTCGGCACTGCGTCACTTTAACTGACAATTGCGTGGTCGTGCGATATTGCACCCAAACAAAATTGACGTCCTTTTTTTCCCCACAAATAGAGCTTTATTTTGATGGTACTTGATCGCCTCTGAGGTTTTTATTTTTTGCTCTATAAAAAAAAATAGAGCAACAATTTTGATAAAAAAAAACACAATATTTTGTACTTTTTGCTATAATAAATAACCCCATTTATTTTAAAAAAAACAATTTTTTTCTCAATTTAGGCCGATATGTATTCTTCTACATATTTTTGGTAAAAAAATTGCAATAAGCGTATATTGATTGGTTTGCACAAAAGTTATAGCGTCTACAAAATAAATTTATAGCATTTTTATTATTATTTTTATTTTTACTAGTAATGGTGACAATCTGCGATTTTTATCGGGACTGCGACATTATGGCGGACACATCGGACAATTTTGACACATTTTTGGGACCACTGCCATTAATACAGCGATCAATGCTATAAAAATGCATTGATTACTGTAAAAATGTCACTGGCAGTGAAGGGGTTAACACTAGGGGGCGATCTAGGGGTTAACTGTGTTCCCTGGGAGAAGATTCTAAATGAAGGGGGAGGGGACTGACTAGAGGAAGAACAGATTGTGGTTCCTAGCTAATAGGAACACATGATCTGTCACTGCTGTCAGAACAGAACAGGGAAGTGTGTGTTTACACTCATACGTCCCTGTTCTGTGTCTCCTGCTCACAATCACTTGTGGCCGATGGTCATCGCGACCGTTGGCCACGAGCATGCTATCCCGACCCCGCGAGCCGACGTGTAGCTACGACAGCTGATGCAGGGGAGCCAACCTGCCGCAGTATAACTACGGCAACTGGTCGGGAAGCGGTTAAAAAGTTCTGAAATTATTTATCTTTGTCTCATTTTTTTACATCACAGAAACTTGACATTTTAACAGGGGTGTGTAGACTTTTAAAACCCAATATATATATATATATATATATATATATATATATATATATATATATATATATATATATATATACACATAAATGGATTATGTTAAAGTTATATACAGATATTATTATATTATGTATAATAAAAAATATGTAATATGTAATATGTAATTTGCAAGTATGTAATGTTCAATGTTTTAATAATCAAAAGGGATATATATTAGTGGTAGTAATCAAACTCATGTCTTATTGACAATGTATGTGCACATTCAATCTATAATCCCATGCTAATATTCAAATTTAAAGCTAGCTTTAAAAAAAACCCTGTTGATCCTGCCTTGAAAGTCCCTGTTTAGGCACTTAGTGATGTAGGGTGACAATTTTCTATCTTTGTCTCAAAATTGTGGTCCTAGGTTGTCACCCTGTCACACAGACTTCCTATGGAATTTTTTCTTGTCAAAAGAAGTTTATTGAGTATACAATGTTATAAAGATACATAAAGTAAGTTTACAAGGATCTATAAAGTAAGCTCATTGTTTTACAGTAGGGTTTATATAGGTAAATATCATGAAATTTCAAATATTAAACATTGGGTTCACGTAAACCTAAATTAAAGATATATATCATTTCCTTAGTTACTTTTGTAGGTATTTAAATGATTTATACCTACTATACATATTGTTTACAAGTAGAGTGTATATAGGTTAAATAAATTCTGATAATGAGCTTTAATCATAAGGTGGAGAAAAGGAAAGAGAAAGAAGAAAAAGGGTTGAAAGGTAGAGGTATGGTCCACAAGGTTGTCCCGCTCGTCAGTTTATTATTCTTTTTAGTTCTCTTTGAAGCCTTAGAATGGGTGTCTCTGTAAGTCATTTAATCTGTTACCATGGCAACAGGACAGAGTCATTGAAGTTTGACAGGAACTGTTGTTTTATCCAAGGATGCCAACATTTTTCAAATTTTGGAATTTGATTTTGATCGATGGCTACCATCTTAGCATGGGACATTGTATTATTAATTCTGTGAATTGTTTCTGCTAGTACCAATGTAGGAGATTTCCATGCCTTGGCCACTGTTTGTTTTGCAGCCGTTATTAGTTGGATCATAAGTTTGAATTGAGAGAGTGTTAACCATTCCGGTTTTAGATTAAGTAAAGTTAAATATGGATCTGGTTGTATTATTTTTTTAAATATTTTAGATGCAATCAGGAAGACTTCCTTTCCAGAAGGTTTGGATTACTGGGCACGTCCACCATATGTGTAAATATGTGCCTATTTCTGGGCATCCTCGAAAACAAAGAGCTGAGGTATTAGGTGAATATTTTGCCACTCTAGCGGGTACAAGGTACCAGCGAGTTAGGACTTTATAATTTGTCTCCAGTGCTAAGATGTTGGGTGAAGATGACTTAGATGTGAGCCATATGTTAGACCAGTCCGTGTCTTCTAAAGTTCGTCCCAGGTCCTCCTCCCACCTCTGAACGTAAGAGGGTCTATTAAGATTTGCTACTCTATATAATTGATTATAAAGTGATGAAATTGTACCTTTAGCAAATGGATCTTTTGTACAGATTGATTCAAAAATGGATAATTGGGATAATGGTGTATCCCCCTTTAGGAATGGTGTATAGAAATTTTAGATTTGGAGATATCTAAATATCTCAGAGTTTGGTAGGTCATATTTTTCTCTAAGCGATGGGAATGAAAGGAATGATTTAGATGCTATGAAGTCATTTAGTGTCTGAATGCCTGATGTTGTCCAAGCTTTAAAAGAATTTGGGTAGATCCATGCCGGATAAAAGGCCGGATTTCTGATAAAAGAAAGGAGAGGATTGTGTGGAGATTGTAACTGATATTTGGTTTTTAGTTTATCCCAGAGAGATAAGAAGTGTTTAGTTATGGGATTATGAATTTTAAATCGGTCTTTAGGATCAAGCCATAATAAATTTGATATTAATAGAGGGTCATTTTCTGAAGCCTCTATAAATACCCATAATGGCATTTCCTGTTTTGCATGGTATTTGGACAGACTGGCCAAATGTGCTGCTCTGTAGTAGTTAGTAAAATTAGGGTATCCCAGGCCTCCTTTATTTTTGGGAAGATGTGGTGTGTGTATAGGTATACGTGGTTTAGAAGAGCCCCATATAAACGAAGTTGCTCTTTTTTGTACTATTCTCAAAAAATAGGAAGGAATTGGAATAGGGAGGACTCTGAATAGATAAAGCAATTTGGGTAGAATAGTCATTTTGATTGCATTAATCTTCCCTATCCAGGATAAAGGAAGTTGCGACCATTGTTTTATTAGATTTGTGATCTGTCTTAATACAGGAGGATAATTGGTTGAGAATAAGTCAGAATGAGATGCTGTTAAATGAATTCCAAGATATGGGATTGATTTTTCTGCCCATGTGAATGGGAGTGCAGCCCTAGCCGGGATCAATTCCATGTTTGTGAGTGAAATATTAAGCACTAGACATTTCTTAGGATTAATCATAAGGCCGCATAGGGCTGCAAATCCATCAAGAGCTGGTATTAAGTTAGGACCAGAGACCTGTGGTGATGATAGAAAAAGTAATATATCGTCTGCAAATATACATAATTTGTGTGTAATACCTCCTACTTCAATGCCAGTTATAGTTTGGTTTGTTCTGATGTATTGGGCCATGGGTTCGAGTATAAGGGCAAATAATAAGGGAGATAATGGGCAACCCTGTCGGGTACCTCTTTCGATATTAAAGGCTTCAGATTTGTATCCAGCATATTTTATATAGGCTTTGGGTTTATTATATAATGCTTTGATCCATGTTAAAAGTGGGGTCCAAAACCCCATTTTTGTAATGAATATTGCATATATTGCCAGGATACTGTGTCAAATGCCCTCTTAATATCGAGAGATAGAAAACATAAAGGGATTTTCCGTTTTTTAGCAATATGTGCCAATAACACTGCCCTGCGTATATTATCGCCTGCCTGTCTATTTGGCATGAAGCCTACTTGATCTCTATGTATTACTTTTCCTATAATGCTATTGAGGCGTTTTGCTATTATTTTTGCTAATAATTTAATATCGAGGTTTAACAGAGAGATAGGCCGATAATTCACACAGGAAGTATCATCAGAAAGGGGTTTTGGGATCATACAAACAATTGCCATTAGTGTTTCTTGCCGAAAAGAATGTCCATCTAGAAGTTTGTTAAAAGTTTCAGTGAGAATGGGAGAGAGTATTTCTGAGAATGTTTTATAGTATAAAGCCGAGTAGCCGTCTGGGCCTGGTCTTTTGTTAAGTTTTAGGTCTTTTATGGCGTTAGCAACTTCATCTATAGTTATAGGCTCATCCAAACTGCTTTTTTGATTCTGAGATAACTCGGGTAAGGTTATTTTTGAGAAGAAGGATTCAGCCTCTGTAGGATTAAATTCATTGTTTGTCTTGTATAAAGTTGCGAGATGTGAGTGAAATTTATGGACTATTTTAACTGGATTACAAGTGTAAACATTTTTTGATAATTTCAAACGTATTGGTTTGAAAGATTTGTTAGTTGAATTTAATGCCCGAGCCAAATATGTACCTGGTTTGTTTGTATTCATGTAGAAATTGTGTTTGGAGCGTTTGAGGGATTTATCAACTGACTCAGTGAGAAATAGATCGTATTCCAATCTAGATTTTTCCAGATGAGATTTTGTACTCTGAGATGGATTATCTTGAAATGATATGTAGGCTGCATTAAAATTGAGTTCTAGTTTTTTTGCTAGATTTTTGCGTTCCCGTTTAAATGCCATTTGTCTTTGTATTGTACCACGCAAGACAGGCTTATGAGCTTCCCACAGTGTTATTGGGGAGATGTCTGTTGTATTATTAATTGATATGTATTGCTTTAAAGCTTGTTCAATGGCCATCTGATGTAGTGGGTGTTTGAGAATTATATCCGGTAAGTACCACGTTGGGTCATGCGCTTTTGGTATGGCTGAGGCTATAGTAGTGTATACTGCATTATGGTCAGACCACGGAATCGGAATTATATCTGATGCAATAATTTCTGGTATCATTCCTATTGTTAGAAAAATATGATCTATTCTGGTGAAAGTTTGATGAGGGTGCGAGAAATAAGTGAATTTCTTTTTCATTGGGTTACTTTCTCTCCATGAATCTACCAGATTGTATTTGGAAAGAAGTTGAGAAAAAGGTAATCTAGAGGTTATTTTGGATGGTGTAAAAGGTGATTTATCTAGAAATGGGAGGAGGACCTGGTTCAAATCCCCACACATTATCACTGTTCCTATTTTGTGTGTATTAATCACTTGTAATATATGTGAGAGGAATGGTGTAGGTTGTTTGTTAGGAGCGTAGTAGGAAATCACTGTGATTGCTGTATCCATTATATAACCCATGAGTATCAGGTATCTACCTTCTGGGTCTTTAATTTCTGATGATAAGGTGAATGGTGTGGATCGGTGAAATGCAATTAGAGTTCCCCTTTGCTTGGTACAGGCAGAAGCCGTGAAAATTTGTTGATAAAAAGGAGAAATATATTTTGGAGTAGAATCTTTGGTGAAGTGTGTTTCTTGGAGGCATACTATGTGAGCCTTCTTGTTATGGAAAGTACGGAAGGCTTTGGTCCTTTTCTGAGGGACATTTATTCCCTGAACATTCAGGGAAAGTATATTCAGTGGTGCCATGGCAATAGATCAAATAGTTTTGACTTACTTTTTGTTATGCAGAGCTGACTGCGCAGATCAACCTGTGTGGACTGAAGAGATGAATAGATAGAAAAGAAACCAGTGAATTCTGGAGTAAAGAGTAAACAAAAAACATATGAGATTAGATGATACATTGTATAAATTATTTTTTGCAAGTAATCACAATTTACCCGTGAAAGAGAATAAATATCTCTCTCAGGGGAATAAGTGCCTTCGTCACACTCCCACATAATATGGTTGGGAGAATGAGGAGGGCTAATGGGGGAACACGGATCTTCCGCTTACAGGAGAGAAGTGCTATGTCAAAAGACATCAAAATGATGTTTCATTAATTGGAGTGCAGAATATAGTTTTTGTTGAAATTATTTATTCCAGGGTGGTTGTATATGGTTAGTCTTGCCCTAGGCTAAATAATTCAGTTAGAAAGGTACTGTTAATAACTTTGGTATTGATGAAGATAGTTTGAATTATTTTGGGATTTTAACCCTTTTAGAGTAAACAATTACATATTTTATTCATATGTAGCTGTTTAGATATGTTAACTCATAAAATTGAGGTTGTATTGCTTCAGATTAAAATAAACAAAAACATAATTCTAGGAACTATTACTAGGAAATAATATATTTGTTTTAAGAAAAGAAAGAAAAAGCTTCCATTACTTCTGGATTATTGAACATATTTGTCCTAAAAAGTAATAAATCTATTGTTATTACCTGATAATATATAACTGAACATGAATTTCCTTATTTCACTTATATATTCTAAGGCTATATGAATCAGAAGTAATAAGAAATATAACTGGAATGTAATGATCCCACACAGTGTGTGACTATCAGAATGCAGTTACATTCAGTTATAAATATAGGTTTTTTATAGAGAACCATCTCTTAGTATAATAAATGAAGAGATATCAGGAATTAGGATGTCAGTCCATTGAATCTTCTTGGTCCATGGATGATGTGACATAACGGCCTCTTTTGTGAGAATGATGATTCGCATTTTGTTCTGAAATTTTCTGGGTGCTGCCTGAAGGTGAAGATGATGTAATTCTTCTGTGTGTGGGAGAGTTGCTGCTTGTGGGTTCTGTCAGATTTAATTTTAAAAGGGTTTGTTGTAGTTCATCTGCTGATCTGCTTCTGTAAATTGTACCTTGGTAGTTAAATCTGACTGAAAAGGGGAAGCCCCATTGATACATAATGTTGTGGCGTTGCAGTTCTATTAGTTGGGGTTTCATGGATTGTCTTTTAGTAATAGTAAGTTGGGATAGGTCAGCAAAAATTTGATAATTGTGTCCTTGAAAATTAAGTTCCTTTTTTTCTCTTGCAGCAATTAGTATTTGTTCTTTCGTTCTGTAATAATGAAATTTTGTGATTATATCACGTGGGGGTCCATCTTTCTTTTTGGCTGTGAGGGCTCTGTGTACTCTGTCCAGTTCTAAACGTTCAATAGGGATATCTGGCTTTAGTTCTTGTAATAGAGCAGTAATAGTAGATTGCAGGTCTGTCACAGTTTCAGGTATTCCCCTTATGCGCAAGTTTGAACGTCTGGCTCTATTTTCGTAATCTTCGAGCTTAGTTTGAAGTATTAAATTCTCTTTTTTTAATTGTTCCAATTCTGTTATATTTTCTTGGGTTGTAATTTCAATTTCATCCATTTTTATTTCTAAGGCTGCGGTGCGGTTTCCCAGCTCTCTTATTTCTTTGGTTAGGCTTTTTGTTATTTGGTCTAAGGTTTGTTTTAAAGCCTTATGAAGCATCTTTTCAAATTGTAATAATATTACTGGGGATACTGAGGAGGCTTGTGGAGAAGTTTGTGAGAGGATTTGTTCTGTATCTGACTCAAATGGAGAGTCTTGCTGTGACATTTTCTGTCTGTGAGAGCGCCCTGATGCTGTATCTTGTGAGGTGACTGGAGCTGCTTCAGGTGCAGTGAGTGCCTGTGAGCTCTTTGTGAGGTGATTTTTATTTCTGCCACGGTTTCCTCCCAGTACCATATTTCCTGCCCAAACTTTCACAGTTTGTTCCCTGGGGCAAAAAGGTTCAAATGGATACCTTTTGAGCCTGCAGGCTCCGCTTTGTCCTTCTCTTCTCTCCTCAGCGGTGTGGAGCTCTAACAATGCATGTCTGCTCTGCTAGGCTCCGCCTCCTGCCCCTATGGAATTTTTCAACAAAATACACAGGCATAATCCACTGCTATCACCATCAAAAAACCCATCCTGAGAAACAAACTGTTTCGAGAGTGCAAGCATATATTTAGGATGTGGCTATAGGAGATCAATGATATTTAATTGTATTACAGTTTATTATACTGTATGTAGTGATTTAGCAAACTAACTGCCATTCAGTTAAGGTTTGTATCTTACCATCTCACTGTTTCACACATACAGTATCTCACAAAAGTAAGTACACCCCTCACATTTTTGTAAATATTTTATTATATCTTATTAGATCATGTGACAACACTGAAGAAATGACACTGCTACAATTTAAAGTAGTGAGTGTACAGCTTGTGCAGTATAACAGTGTAAATTTGCTGTTCCTTCAAAATAACTCAACACACAGCCATTAATGTCTAAACCGCTGGCAACAAAATTGAATACACCCCTAAGTACAAAATGTCCAAATTGGGTCCAAAGTGTCAATATTTTGTGTGGCCACCATTATTTTCCAGCACGGCCTTAATCCAATTGGGCATGGAGTTCACCAGAGCTTCACAGGTTGCCACTGGAGTCCTCTTCCACTCCTCCATGATAACATCACAGAACTGGTGGATGTTAGAGAGCTTGCGCTCCTCTACCTTCATCTGAGGGGCATTCCGAGGATGCCCCACTGATGCTCAGTAAGGTTTAGGTCTGGAGACATGCTTGGTCAGTCTATCACCTTTACCCTCAGCTACTTTAGCAATGCAGTGGTCGTCTTGAAGGTGTGTTTGGAGTCATTATCATGTTGGAATACTGCCCTATGGCCCAGTCTCCGAAGGGAGGAGATCATGCTCTGCTTCAGTATGTCACAGTACATGTTGACATTCATGGTTCCCTCAATGAACTGTAGCTTCCCAATGCCTGTAGCACTCATGGAGCCCCAGACCATGACATTCCCACCACCATGCTTGACTGTAGGCAAGACACACTTGTCTTTGTACTCCTCACCTGGTTGCCGCCAACACACGCTTGACACCATCTGAACCAAATAAGTTTATCTTGGTCTCATCAGACAACAGGACATAGTTCTAGTAATCTATGTCCTATGTCTGCTTGTCTTCAGAAAACTGCGGGCTTTTTTCGTGCATCGTGTTTAGAAAAGGCTTCCTTCTGGGACGACAGCCATGCAGACCAATTTGATGTAGTGTGCCACGTATGGTCTGAGCACTGACAGGCTGATCCCCCACCCCTTAAACCTCTGCTGGCAGCACTCTATTTCCCAAAGACAACCTCTGGATATGGCACTGAGCATGTGCACTCAACTTCTTTGGTCGACCATGGCAAGGCCTGTTCTGAGTGGAACCTCGTGAAATTACAGTGACCAGTATGAGAGAGTGAGAGCGATAACACCATATTTAAAACACCTCCTCCTCATTCACACTGAGACCTTGTAACACAAACAAGTCACATGACACCGGGAAGGGAAAATGGCTAACTGGGCCCAATTTGGACATTTTCACTTAGGGTGTACTCACTTTTCTTGCAAGTGGTTTAGACATTAATGGTTATGTGTTGAGTTATTTTGAGGGGACAGCAAATTTACACTGTTATACAAGCTGTACTCTCACTACTTTACATTGTAGCAAAGTGTCATTTCATCTCTGTTGTCACATGAAAAGATATAATAAAATATTTACAAAAATGTGAGGGGTGTACTCACTTTTGTGAGATACTGTGTATCATTTTCTAGGACCCAGTATAAATTTTGATTTTTTTTACATGCTTGCCAAAATAATAATAATAATAATAATAATAATAATAATAATTATTATTATTATTATTATTATTATTATTATTATTAGTAGTAGTAGTAGTAGTAGTAGTAGTAGTATTATACTAATAATAATAAGTTGATATAGTTTAAAGCGGAGGTCTGCCCACCACTTCAACAATTAAAAGCCAGCAGCTGCACATACTGCAGCTGCTGACTTTTAACTATAGGACACTTACCTGTTCTGGAGTCCAGTGATGTTGGAACCCGCAGCTGATGTTTCCATCAGCTGTCAGGTGCTGCCGCCGCCATTGCGGGTGAGGGAACCTGGCAGTGTAGCCTTACAGCTTAACGCCGGGAACACTACTGCACATGCATGAGCCTTCTCTCTCTCTTATTGGCCCGGCGGCGTGGGCAGGAGGAGGGAGCCAAGTGGTGACATCAAGGGCTCCGGGAAGTGAGGACAGGATACCTGTAAGAGACAGGTATCCTGTCCCCCCTACCCCCCCCCCCCTCCAAGAGGTGCCAAATGTGGCACCAGAAGGTGGGGAATCAGATGAGCGAGAGTTCCACTTTTGGGTGGAACTCCTCTTGAATTTATTATTTTCAATTGATAGTTAAAGTGGAACTTCACAAAAAAGGGAAGTTCCACTCTTCCTCCTCCTCTCCACCTCCTTTGCCATATTTGGAATATTACCTGGGAACTGGCACCTGGTTTTGGCTTGGTGATCTGAGCAGAAATGTGCCCTCCCCATCCCTGCCCATAACCTTCTGGGACATGTTACAGGTCCCAGGAGGCTGTAAGAACATTTAAAGGGCACAGCACAGCTCACACATGCGCAGTGGCAAGGTGGGAAACTGGCTATGAAACCACAATGAGTCACAGCCAGCTTCCCACAGTTAACATGGCAGCGTCAGGGACCGGAAGAATAGCGAAGGACGGGCTTGGGTGAAGATGGTGATGGATCCCTGTACAGGTGAGTGTCTTATTATTAAACGTCAGCAGCTACAGTTTGTTGCTGACTTCTAATTTTTCAAAAACCTGGCTGAAGCTCCTCTATAAATTACGGTATATCTTTATATCTATCTATCTATCTATCTATCTATCTATCTATCTATCTATCTATCTATCTATCTATCTATCTATCTATCTATCTATCTATCTATCTATCTATCTATCTATCTATCTATCTATCTATCTATCTATCTATCTATCTATCTATCTATCTATCTATCTATCTATCTATCTATCTATATTTTTTGTAGCTCTTACTTTTTTATTAGTGATCTATTTAATCAGAATTCACATATTTACAATGAAAATGTCTAGTTCTTTGACAAGTGTCACAGCGTTTAGCAGCAAGAATAAAAACTCTCTAAAGTTATTTAAGAACGTATAACAGTCTTTAAGTGCAAAGTAATGAATTTGCAAGAAAATATAAAATAAAAAATAAAATAATGGTGAAATACAGTATACAAACAGAGAATATTACACACACAGATAAACATTTATAGACATTGGGTCTTTTTAGCTAAACGTGAACCCTGGGGGAAGATGGTAGTTGCGCTGTGATGAAAGGGGGAGGGGGGAAGCTACAAATATGACTAAAGTGGCAAAGTGAACTAAAAAAGCAGAAACGGGCCAATGCATGAATGGATCCTACATGCTAAAAAAAAAAACATGGTGGGGATGCAGTGCAGTGCAACGTAGCTGATCAACATGTATATAATGTTGAGGGCAGACAAAGCCTAATATATAAAGGTAATCGTGAAACAGTGACTGCTTGAATATAGCAAAACAAAAATGCATATACTAACACAAATAAGATGAATAATGACACAATGCAAAAAAAAAAAATATATATATATATAATGCAAGAAAAATATATGTGGGCTAGTGCCCCATTAGCAAAAACGTCCCAGATCCTAGTGAACTACAAGTGACAAATCCCTAAGACAAACATGGATATTAGTTCTATCATCCAGTCCAAAAAACAAAAACTCGTGATGAGAAACACAAAACAAGTCCAATCGTGAAGGGAGGGGGGATCTTCAGTGAGGACACCTCTGTGTATGCAAGCCGCTTACCTTACAGCTGTAAGGTGTACAGCCTGTGTTGCAAATGACCCGCAGGTGTAGACGTTCCATGTATACAGGCAGTGACAATGATGAACATGCCAAGCGAAATATAAAAAATAAAAAGTATACAGCATGTAAAATAACTCTGCAATGACCACAGTGGAGGGGGGGCAAGACACACACGGGGGGAGGTTGCACTCACTTTCATGAAGTGAGTGTGGGCATCAATCCACGAGCGCCAAGCTCGTATGCCTCCAGGAGTGTCACCAATCTGGAATCTGTCCCCGTGCCTGGAAACTGGAATATGTCCCCGTGCCTCTCTCCTCAGTGTTCGTCAGGTAGAGTAGTGATGTATCGTCTCGGCGCTCGTAGTTACTACACACTGCAGCATTGTTTTAAATGTAAGTTGATTGGACTTGTTTAATTAAATAAATATACCTTTTATATGGGATCACGCTATGTGCATCTCTTTCCCCCTCACACTGCACATCACTACTCTACCTGACGAACACTGAGGAGAGAGGCACGGGGACATATTCCAGTTTCCAGGCACGGGGACAGATTCCAGATTGGTGACACTCCTGGAGGCATACAAGCTCGGCGCTCGTGGATTGATGCCCACACTCACTTCATGAAAGTGAGTGCAACCTCCCCCCGTGTGTGTCTTGCCCCCCCTCCACTGTGGTCATTGCAGAGTTATTTTACATGCTGTATACTTTTTATTTTTTATATTTCACTTGGCATGTTCATCATTGTCACTGCCTGTATACACAGAACGTCTACACCTGCGGGTCATTTGCAACACAGGCTGTACACCTTACAGCTGTAAGGTAAGCGGCTTGCATACACAGAGGTGTCCTCACTGAAGATCCCCCCTCCCTTCACGATTGGACTTGTTTTGTGTTTCTCATCACGAGTTTTTGTTTTTTGGACTGGATGATAGAACTAATATCCATGTTTGTCTTAGGGATTTGTCACTTGTAGTTCACCAGGATCTGGGACGTTTTTGTTAATGGGGCACTAGCCCACATATATTTTTCTTGCATTATATATTTTTTTTTTTTTTGCATTGTGTCATTATTCATCTTATTTGTGTTAGTATATGCATTTTTGTTTTGCTATATTCAAGCAGTCACTGTTTCACGATTACCTTTATATATTAGGCTTTGTCTGCCCTCAACATTATATACATGTTGATCAGCTACGTTGCACTGCACTGCATCCCCACCATGTTTTTTTTTTTTAGCATGTAGGATCCATTCATGCATTGGCCCGTTTCTGCTTTTTTAGTTCACTTTGCCACTTTAGTCATCTTTGTAGCTTCCCTCCCCCCCCTTTCATCACAGCGCAACTACCATCTTCCCCCACTTTTGTCCCATTTGTCCTGCCTTGGATCAGTACTTGCAGCAGTGTCCTTTTAGCATAGCCCCCACCCCCCCGACAGCGCAGGAGTTCCCACTTTCACATAAACGTGAACCCTACCATGGTGGGCCATCAACATCTGGTCATGCTACAAAATTAACTTCAATGTATACAGTAGGGATGAGCTTCGAGTTTGAGTCGAACTCATGTTTGACTCGAACATTGGCTGTTCGCGAGTTCGCCGAACAGCGAACAATTTGGGGTGTTCGCGGCAAATTCGAATGCCGCGGAACACCCTTTAAAAGTCTATGGGAGAAATCAAAAGTGCTAATTTTAAAGGCTTACATGCAAGTTATTGTCATAAAAAGTGTTTGGGGACCTGGGTCCTGCCCCAGGGGAAATGGATCAATGCAAAAAAAAGTTTTAAAAGCGGCTGTTTTTTCAGGAGCAGTGATTTTAATAATGCTTAAAGTCAAACAATAAAAGTGTAATATCCCTTTAAATTTCGTAGCTGTGGGATGTCTATAGTATGCCTGTAAAGGGGCGCATGTTTCCTGTGTTTAGAACAGTCTGACCGCAAAATGACATTTGGAAGGAAAAAACCTATTTAAAACTACTCGCGGCTATTGCATTGCCGACAATACACATAGAAGTTCATTGATAAAAACGGCATGGGAATTCCCCACAGGGGAACCCTGAACCAAAATGTAAAAAAAAAATGACGTGGGGGTCCCCCTAAATTCCATACCAGACCCTTCAGGTCTGGTATGGATTTTAAGGGGAACCCCGCACCAAAAAAAAACAAAAACGGCGTGGGGTCCCCCCAAAAATCCATACCAGACCCCTCTGACGTACGGTGACTTGACGGGACTTCCCTGTGACGTCACGGGGAATGCCACAGGGAAGTCCCATCATGTCCCATGCATCAGAGGGGGGCGGGGTCACCGGGTGGCCCCGCCCCCGTTATTTAAGAACCGCCAGATGAGGAGACGCCATCACACAGCGGGAGCCTCCCTCCATGCCAGCATGGATGCAGAGCGACCCGGAGAGGAAAATGAAGAAGAGTAGAAGAGAAGAAGAGAAGAAAAGAAGAAAAGAAGAAGAGAAGAAGATGAAGAAGATGAAGAGAAGAGCGGGCGCTTCCCCCCATGCCATGGGTGCGGAGCGGCCCGAGGAGAAGAAGATAGAAGACGCCGCAGAGGAGATGCTGGACGAGAACGCCGGAGGAAGAACCAGAAGAGCCAGAAGAACCAGAAGAAGAAGATGAAGGAAGATAGAAGAAAGAAGAAGCATTTAAATAAAGGAATTGTCAAAAACTGTCTCTTGTCATTTTTAACATTTTTGACAGTTTTTTAGTGAAATGGTAGGGGTAAGTACCCCCTTACCATTTCACACAGGGGGGGGCCGGGATCTGGGGGTCCCCTTGTTAAAGGGGGCTTCCAGATTCCGATAAGCCCCCCGCCCACAGACCCCCACAACCACCGGCCAGGGTTGTGGGGATACGGCCCTTGTCCTCATCAACATGGGGACAAGGTGTTTTTTGGGGCTACCCCAAAGCACCCTCCCAACTGGTACAGTTCAGGAGGGGGGGCGCACTCTCGTCCCCCCCTCTTTTCCTGCGGCCTGCCAGGTTGCGTGCTCGGATAAGGGTCTGGTATGGATTTTTGGGGGGACCCCACACCGTTTTTTTTTTTCTTGGCATGGGGTTCCCCTTAAAATCCATACCAGACCTGAAGGGTCTGGTATGGAATTTAGAGGGACCCCCACGTCATTTTTTTTTTAAATTTTGGCCGAGGTTTCCCTTAATATGCATACCAGACCTGAAGGGCCTGGTATGGAATTTAGGGGGACCCCCACGTCATTTTTTTTTTAATTTTGGCCGGGGTTCCCCTTAATATGCATACCAGACCTGAAGGGCCTGGTATGGAATTTAGGGGGACCCCCACGTCTTTTTTTTTTTTAATTTTGGTTTGGGGTTCCCCTGTAGGGAATTCACATGCCATTTTTATCAATGAACTTCTATGTGTATTGTCAGCAATGCAATAGCCGCGAGTAGTTTTAAATGGGTTTTTTCCTTCGAAATGTCATTTTGCTGTCAGACTGTTCTAAACACAGGAAACATGCGCCCCTTTACAGGCATACTATAGACACCCCCCAGCTACGAAATTTAAAGGAATATTACACTTTTATTGTTTGACTTTAAGCATTATTAAAATCACTGCTCCTGAAAAAACTGCAGTTTTTATAACTTTTTTTTGCATTGATCCATGTCCCCCTGGGGCAGGACCCAGGTCCCCAAACACTTTTTATGACAATAACTTGCATAGAAGCCTTCAAAATTAGCACTTTTGATTATTCATGTTCGTGTCCCATAGACTTTAACGGTGTTCGCGTGTTCGAACAAACTTTTTTCCTGTTCGCATGTTCTGGTGTGAACCGAACAGGGGGGTGTTCGGCTCATCCCTAGTATACAGTATCTCACAAAAGTGAGTACACCCCTCACTTTTTTGTAAATATTATATCTTTTCATGTGACAACACTGAAGAAATGACACTTTGCTACAATGTAAAGTAGTGAGTGTACAGCTTGTATAACAGTGTAAATTTACTGTCCCCTCTAAATAACTCAACACACAGCCATTAATGTCTAAACCCCTGGCAACAAAAGTGAGTACACCCCTAAGTGAATGTCCAAATTGGGCCCAAAGTGTCAATATTTTGTGTGGCCACCATTATTTTCCAGCACTGCCTTAACCCTCTTGGGCATGGAGTTCCCCAGAGCTTCACAGGTTGCTACTGGAGTCCTCTTCCAACCTCCATGACGACATCACTGACCTGGTGGATGTTAGAGACCTTGCGCTCTCCTTCCGTTTGAGGATGCCCCACAGATGCTTATTAGTGCTTAGATCTGGAGACATGCTTGGCCAGTCCATCACCTTTACTCTCAGCTTCTTTAGCAAGGCAGTGGTCGTCTTGGAGGTGTGTTCGGGGTCGTTATTATGTTGAAATATTGCCCTGCGGCCCAGTCTCAGAAGGGAGGGGATCATGCTCTGCTTCAGTATGTCGCAGTACATATTGGCATTCGTGGTTCCCTCAATGAACTGTAGCTTCCCAGTTCCGGTAGCACTCATGCAGCCCCAGACCATGACACTCCCACCAACATGCTTGACTGTAGGCAAGACACACTTGTCTTTGTACTCCTCACCTGGTTGCCACCACACATGCTTAACACCATCTGAACCAAATAAGTTTATCTTGGTCTCATCAGACCACAGGACATGGTTCCAGTAATCCATGTCTTTAGTCTGTTTATCTTCAGCAAACTGTTTGGGGGCTTTCTTGTGCATCATCTTTAGAAGAGGCTTGCTTCTGGGATGACAGCCATGCAGACCAATTTGATGCAGTGTGTGGCGTATGGTCTGAGCACTGACAGACTGACCCCCCACCCCTTCAAACTCTGCAGCAATGCTGGCAGCACTCATACGTCTATTTCCCAAAGACAACCTCTGGATAGGACGTGGAGCATGTGCACTCAACTTCTTTGGTCGACCATGGCAAGGCCTGTTCTGAGTGGAACCTGTCCTGTTAAACAACTGTATGGTCTTGGCCACCATGCTGCAGCTCAGTTTCAGGGTCTTGGCAATCTTCTTATAGCCTAGGCCATCTTTATGTAGGGCAACAATTCCTTTTTTTAGATCCTCAGAGAGTTCTTTGCCATGAGGTGCCATGTTGAACTTCCAGTGCCTACCATTCTACTTGCACCCCAACCCCTACCCTAACCCATGTCTACTTTGAAGGTAGTGGGTAAGCAGATTAAGATTAATGTATTCATCTACCTATCTCCTTCATTATAACATTAAATATTATAGGTTCCTACACCATTATTCAAACGCTACTTAAGCCCTCACAGTTTCTCTATAGGATATGGATCTCCCTTCTCAATTCCACTAATTTGATTAGAGCTACAAGTTAAGAACATGCATCGTACTATTTCTGATAGCCTGTAGATATTCCATCCAACCGAAGACACCCATGGTTGAAAAAATGCTATATCAGAAACCGTAGCTATAGTGAAGAATTGTGGGGGGGGGGTGTTTAATACTGTTTATTAGGTTACTATGGTCCCTATACATTTATTTATCCACTTACTGTATCCCTGTAGGGGTATGAGCCCCATTTGACGTCTTCTTAAGTGTACTGTTAAGATTGTATGGTTAATGACTATGTTTATCCTTGAAAACTTAATAAAATTCTTGGAATAAAAAAAGAGTGATGTCAAACTAATGCCAATGACACAAGCTCAAAGCACATAGACATAGGCCCTAATAAAGGAAAAAACCTTGACAATGTGAACATGCATTTCAATTAATTCCTAAAAGCCAAAGTGCAGACAGATATAATATAACCTCCTTTAACCCAATATTTGTTTAAATCTTTAAATGTATTTACAAAGAGAACCTTTGTCTGCCTTTATGTTAATTTTTTATATTTATTTGCAGAATGTGACTCAGACAGGGAGAGGGAGGGAGCAGTAGACTTTATTACACTGAACAGGGACATAGGTGACAGTAGAGAAGAACAAAAGGTTTACCTCATCAGTCTGTCTCCTTTCTTTACTTTCAAATTACAGACTGGAGACTGGAGAAAGTCCTTAACCAAGCTGTTTTGCTTTAACTGTAGGAAAACAAGGCAAAGTTAGATAATGCCAGTGCTGTCTGAAATAAATGTCTTAGACATTAGAATACATCTTATTAGAAAAAATCTGAACAGAAATCATTTACACTTTCATATTTCATCTATGAATTTTGCTGTTTGCTTATGCTACCAAGATGACATGATTTTTGGGGAACATTTAGTACTTTAGTCAATAATATGTTTTAGACTGAATATCTTAAATTATTGGCAATATTTTTATATGGATAAGGGATATTACTGTGCTGATCCAGTATGTAAGAAAGAAAGGACAGCTGCTACATAAGAATGTGACAAAAATTCAATGTGAAGGATTGATAAAGAATGTAGCGCTAGAAAATATAAAGCAATAAACAAAAACAGTGCACAAAATATTATATGCAAATGTTGAAAACATATGATAAGAAACACTCTCAAATGTAATAAATATGAGAAAGTACATATATATGATGGGTAGAAACACAAGTGAAAAAAAATCCCCAAATGGAAATATCCTTAGGGTATATTTATATAGAGTCCACCACAAGGGAGGTGTTGCTCAGAAGTGGGGTACAATGGCCTTGGCAGGCATGTAGAGCACCAGGGATAATGTGTCCTCCACCCAAAGTAAGGGGTATACACTTACCGGAGGAGGTGAACAGCGACAACGAGTCGATCAAGCAAGGATGTCCCGATCAGCAAACTTCCGGAAATGATCCAGGGAATCCAGAGAACTCCAGGAAAGGATCCAGGAAATCGAGCAGATAAGCGTAAGGCTGGGACTTGGATGTTAAACAACCAGACTGGAAGACCAAAAACTCTCATCCGAGGGGATATAGAAAGAAAAATAGATGCCTCCATATGGTGTAGGTCAAAAAGGTGGGTTTTATTGAAAAAAAACAATATTCATCCATAGGCTTAAAACTGTGATCACAGAATAAAAGCAATGTGGGGAGCTTTAAGATTCTGTGATCAGTTTTAATCTTATGGATGAATATTGTTTTTTTCAATAAAACCCACCTTTTTGACCTACACCATATGGAGGCATCTTTTTTCTTTCTATATCCCCTCAGATGAGAGTTTTTGGTCTTCCAGTCTGGTTGTTTAACCTCCAAGTCCCAGCCTTATGCTTACCTGCTCGATTTCCTGGATCCTCTCCTGGAGTTCTCTGGATTCCCTGGATCGTGTGCAGAAGTTTGCTGATCGGAACATCCTTGCTTGATTGACTCGCTGTCGCTGACACTCAAGTCCACCTCCTCCGGTAAGTGTATACCCCTTACCTTGGGTGGAGGACACATTATCCCTGGTGCTCTACATGCCTGCCAATGCCATTGTACCCCACTTCTGAGCAACAACTCCCTTGTGGTGGACTCTATATAAATATACCCTAAGGATATTTCCATCTTGGGGACTTTTTTTCACTTGTGTTTCTACCCATCATATATATTTATGTACTTTCTCATATTTATTACATTTGAGAGTGATTCTTATCATATGTTTTCACCATTTGCATATAATATTTTGTACATTGTTTTTGTTTATTGCTTTATATTTTCTAGCGCTACATTCTTTATCAATCCTTCACATTCAATATTTTTATATAAATTATATACTGACAGTATTGAGAAGTAACATATTTTTTAAACCATACAGTATATTTTTTATTGAGGTTATAACAAGAATTACAAGGAATTAAAGGGTAAACAGAGCTCACAGATAATTACAGTATGCAATAAGTCCACATTATAAAGAAGTCAGAGGTTTAAGCAAAATGGTAAGTACAGTTACATTCATTAGCACGCAACAATGTAAGGTACTGTAGCTGAGTAACCTTATATAGCAGACAATGTACTCTACATGTGTTGGGAATGTGGTACCAGCAATCAGGCTAGGACTTGTTTTTTGGCTAATGGCTTGTGCATAGGCATAAGCAAAGAAGACAGATTACTAATTTGCCCGTATGTATGAGTGCGCACGTACGCATGTGCAAGTCTAATGGTCAGATTTTCCGACGGGAAATGTTCGATGGGAGCTTGTTGTCGGAAATTCCGACCGTGTGAAGGCTCCATTAGACATTTTCCATTGGAATTTCTGACAAACAAAATTTGAGATCTGGATCTCAAATTTTCCAACATCAAAATCCGTTGTAGTAAATTCCGATCGTGTGTACACAATTCTGACGCACAAAGTCCCACGCATGCTCGGAATCAAGCAGAAGAGCAGCACTGGCTATTGAACTTCATTTTTCTCAGCTTGTTGTACATTTTGTACGTCACCGAGTTCTTGGCGATCGGAATTTCCGACAAGATTTGCGTGACCATGTGTATACAAGACAAGTTTGAGCCAACATTCGTCGGAAAAAAAACATGGATTTTGTTGTCGGAATGTGTGATCGTGTGTACGCCGCATAATAGTCGTGCAATGTGGACTGCCTTGTGATATAGTCCTAAATGAATGAGACTTATACCTCTTAAAAGTTTGGATCCAGTTAAAATCTCATAGCAAATTCTCACAGAGGAGCCTGCCCAAATGTATCGGAGACACACAAAATCACTGGCAGATCTTCAACGGGGTATGGAATTTCCTCAAAAGCAAAAAAAAAAATCAGAAAAGGTGCCAGGTAAGTATGGGCAAAAACCAACAATAATTTTATTCCATATCCACTTACATCAAAGATTCTTGCATACTGCATACAGGGCTGGTGTGGTGTGCAGAAGATAGCTGCCTGTTTGTTTTGCACATCACAGCACATCAGCCCGTTTTGCTGTTTTATTTTTAGAAGCACCATCCTTCAGAACCATGAGTGTTTAATTGGTGTCCAGTCCTTTAGTTTACTATTTACTATAGACAAAAGCGGTTTGTAGATTCATTTTTATAAATGTTCTGGACTGGAGGAGATTTAAACTCCAAGGTATTTAATTGAGGTGGTTTTCCAGGAAAAAGTACAAGAATTCCTCAGGTTTGAGATGACAGTGTCTGAAAATGTGACATTTAGTGCTTCGGTATTGTGCATGCTTATTTTAAAATTGTTGAAAGTAGTTAGGGCAGTAGAAGTTATATCATTTGCTATGGGATCTGGAAAAGTTTGATCAGAGGAATCTGTTGGCAATGATAAAATGGTATTTAAAGAAGAGTAGTATGAATGAAAGGCTCTAGCAGTGGCTTCATAAGTGTGGACAAAGTCTTGAGTGGGGCATGATATCTTAGAGATGTATATTCTGGACTATTGAATCTTGATGGACCTTGCCAGGAGCTGCCCACTCTTGTCGCTGAACTCATTTTTTTTGTTTAATAATTGTTTATTAAAGATTATTATAAAGAAGAAAGTAAACATGTAACATATGGAAAGCAATCTTTTGAACAGAAAACAAGGGATTCAAAGTGCACATATTCCAAGCATATATCAGTATTCAAAAAATTGCCCTTGTAAAAGCAAAAGGAATTGATCGCACAGATATAACCAAAAACTAAGCAAAATCTTACTTCTATATAAACAAATAGAAAGAAAAGAAATTCAATCTAGACATTAATATTGCAACAAGATAGAGCGGGTGGTTAGAAAATGCTTTCAAGAGAAGAGATATGAAGAAAATGGGTGGAGAAAAGGAAAGAGAGTAAAAAGGTAGGGATAGGAGAAAGGATAGGAAAAGAAACACAAAAAGGAAAAGGGGGAGGGAGGGGGGGGTTAGCATGGGTGTCGTTTTGTGTTAGAGTAGCAATATCAGTTGCTATATAGTTATTCAGGAGGAAGGATAATCCACATTCAAAGGGAGATAAATCCCTGGACTTAAGTTATTTAGTAAGAGACCATATCCAGTGGCTGAGGAGATATTCGCAGACTAATGCCCCGTACACACGGTCGGACTTTGTTCGGACATTCCGACAACAAAATCCTAGGATTTTTTCCGACGGATGTTGGCTCAAACTTGTCTTGCATACACACGGTCACACAAAGTTGTTGGAAAATCCGATCGTTCTGAACGCGGTGACGTAAAACACGTACGTTGGGACTATAAACGGGGCAGTGGCCAATAGCCTTCATCTCTTTATTTATTCTGAGCATGCATGGCACTTTGTCCGTCGGCTTTGTGTACACACGATCGGAATTTTCGACAACGGATTTTGTTGTCGGAAAATTTTATCTCCTGCTCTCCAACTTTGTGTGTCGGAAAATCCAATGGAAAATGTCCGATGGAGCCCACACACAGTCGGAATTTCCGACAACACGCTCCGATCGGACATTTTCCTTTGGAAAATCTGACCGTGTGTACAGGGCATTAGTCTGGTTGTGTTAAAATATCTTTATAGAAGGGTGAAGATATGAATTTTATCCATGGTGCCCATGTTAAAGAGTGTCTCTGAGAACTACCCCTGATGCTATGAGTTATGTCTTCCAAATGGTGAACCTCTGCGACCTTCTGTAACCATCTTTTTATGGACGGGATTGTGGATTGACCCCAAAAGATGGGGATTAGGGCCTTGGCAGTGTTCAGCAGATGGGGTATGAGCGAGCGTTTATAGGAAACAATGGATTCTTTAGTAGCATGAAAGAGGACGGTCCAAGGATCATTTGGGAGATTAACATCTGAAATCTGAGATATAAGGTTGAGAACCTCGGTCAAAAAGGGGCGAATGAATGGGCAGCACCACCAGATATGAGCATGAGTAGCCTTGTTCCCACAGCTCCTCCAACACAATGGGGAACTGTCGGGGAACATTTGGTGCAGTTTGGCTGGGGTATAGTGCCATCTGGTAAGTAATTTGTAATTGACTTCTGCTATTTTTGAAGCGGGTGAGGAGACATGGGGAGTTTCAAGACTTTGTCTTTCTGTGTGTTTGTAATGGGGGAGTCCAAATCTATTTCCCATTTAGCCAGAAAGTGTGGGTATGGAGAATTAGGAAAGTCAGTAAGAGCTTTGTAGAATAGTGAAATGGCGTGTAATGGGGGATCTTTTGGGTAGAATATTTCTTCTATGCTATTTAGATCTTGTAAGCCTCTTAACGGGTGAGGGAAGGATCTTAGAAAGCGTTGTAGTTGGTGAAATCTCCATTTATCTAAAAATGTAATCGGTTTAGAGCAGAGGATTTCAGGAAGAGGTTTAATTACATTAGCGTGGAGGATACGATGTAACAAAAAAGGTTCTTCTGAGGTCTGGGATTTAAAACCTGGGTCCAGTAGGCCTGGTAAAAAATAGTGGTGATTTAAGAGGGGCATTAGTGGGGAGTCATATCTCCAGGAAAGCTTCTATGTAGGGCGTCCCAGATGTCTAGTGAGTAGGGATGAGCCAAACACCCCCCAGTTCGGTTCGCACCAGAACCTGCAAACGGACCGAAAGTTCGCCCATTGACGTCTATGGGACTCGAACGTTCGAAATCAAAAGTGCTCATTTTAAAGGCTAATTTGCATGGTATTGTCCTAAAAAGGGTTTGGGGACCCGGGTCCTATCCCAGGGGACATGTATCAATGCAAAAAAAACTTTTAAAAACGGACGTTTTTTCGGGAGCAGTGATTTTAATGATGCTTAAAGTAAAAAAAAAAAAGTGAAATATTCCTTTAAATATCGTACCTGGGGAGTGTCTATAGTATGCCTGTAAAGTGACGTGTGTTTCCCGTGTTTAGAACAGTCCCTGCACCAAATGTCATTTTTAAAGGAAAAAATCTCATTTAAAACTGCTTGTGGGTTTAATGTAATGTCGGGTCATGGCAATATGGATGAAAATCAGTGAGACAAACGGCATGGGTACCCCCCAGTCCATTACCAGGCCCTTTGGGTCTTGTATGGATATTAAGGGGAACCCCACACCCAAATTAAAATAAGGAAAGGTGTGGGGCCACCAGGCCCTATATACTCTGAACAGCAGTATACAGGCGGTGCAAACAAGACAGGGACTGTAGGTTTGTTGTTAAGTAGAATCTGTTTGTAATTTTGAACGGGTACATTTTTAACGTGTTTAGCTCCAGCCAAAAAATCTTTTTTAAGCTTTTTGGAAAACATAGGGAAGGGTTATCACCCCTGTGACATTTGTTTTGCTGTCTTTCCTCCTCTTCAGAAGATTTTACCTCACTTTTTGTCCCAATGAAAAATGTTTTTTGAAAATTTGGGTTTTTTTGTGGAACAAGGATTGGAAAGCATCAGTGGAAAGGAGAATTTTTTTTCCCATATTAACTCTTACAGGAGAGAATTTCCCTTCCTAGGGGTAGATTTCATCTCACTTCCTGTTGTCTCCTTCCGTTTGCAAGTAGGAGTCGTTTGTAAGTTAGATGTTTGAAAGTAGGGTCCTGCCCTATATACTCAGCAGAAATTTGGGCCTTAAGTGTTGCTGTGGCCACAACACTGTAAGCCCTCACAGGGCCCTGCTGTGAAATATTAGATCAAGAATTGTAATTACATGCCCCTGTTGAACCGGAGCTGAAAAATTAGGCCTTAGGCACTGGTGCTGGTGCCACAACACTGCAACCCCTTACAGACACTCTAGTTGGAACGCAGGAACGAGCCCTGCTGCAAAGTATTGCATCAAAAATTGTAATTACACACCCCTGTTAGACAGGGGCAGAAAAATTGGGCCTTAGGCACTGGTGCTGGTGCCACAACACTGCAACCCCTCACAGACATTCTAGTTGGAACACAGGAACAAGCCCTGCTGCAAAGTATTACATCAAAAATTGTAATTACACGCCCCTGTTAGACAGGGGCAGAAAAATTGGGCCTTAGGCACTGGTGCTGGTGCCACAACACTGCAACCCCTCACAGACACTCTAGTTGGAACACAGGAACGAGCCCTGCTGCAAAGTATTGCATCAAAAATTGTAATTACACGCCCCTGTTAGACAGGAGCAGAAAAATTGGGCCTTGGGCACTGGTGCTGGTGCCACAACACTGCAACCCCTCACAGACACTCTAGTTGGAATGCAGGAACGAGCCCTGCTGCAAAGTATTGCATCAAAAATTGTAATTGCACGCCCCTGTTAGACAGGAGCAGAAAAATTGGGCCTTGGGCACTGGTGCTGGTGCCACAACACTGCAACCCCTCACAGACACTCTAGTTGGAATGCAGGAATGAGCCCTGCTGCAAAGTATTACAACAAAAATTGTAATTACACGCCCCTGTTAAACAGGGGCTGAAAAATTGTGCCTTAGGCACTGGTGGTGGCGCCCAGAACCAAAAATGTTCTTACAAGCTATCAGCGTGATGATTGAGGAGGAAGAGGATAATTACTCAGGGATAGTCACTCAGCATCAGCATAGGCAGTCTTTGAAGGGATCTGAGATTTCAAAAAAAATTATTCAGTTACATCAGCATCAGGTGCTTGGTAGCTGGTGGTGATCCAAGACTGATTCATTTTTATGAAGGTCAGTCGATCGACCGAGTCGGTGGACAGACGCACCCTGTGATCGGTTACCACGCCTCCAGCAGCACTGAATGTGCGTTCCGAAAGAACGCTGGATGCAGGACAGGCCAGTAGCTCAATTGCATACTGTGCAAGCTCTGGCCAGTGATCCATCCTCAAGACCCAGTAACCCAGAGGATTTTCGGTGGGAAAGGTGTCCAAGTCTGATCTTGCCCCTAGGTATTCCTGCACCATGTAAAACAGATGCTGGCGATGGTTGCTGGAACCGATCATACCTTGGGGCTGCGGACCAAAAAATTGTCTGAACGCATCGGTCAGACGGCCACCTTCTCCACCGCTCCTTCTTTGACTGACCGAAGCCTCAGCAACACGTTGTCCAGAAACAGGAGTTTGTAACCTCCCAGTCTCTGGGAACGCGTTGCACAGACCTTTCTGCAAGGCCTCCCGAAGATGTTTCATCCTCTGCTCCCTCTGTGATGGCAAGATAAGGTCCGCAACCTTACCCTTGTAACGTGGATCAAGGAGGGTTGCCAGCCAGTATTGGTCCTTCTCCTTGATACCACAAATACGAGGATCCTTACGCAGGCTTTGCAGGATCAGGGAGGCCATGCAGCGTAGGTTTGCTGAGGCATTCGGGCTGGAGTCCTCTGGGTCACTAAGGAAGACATGGTCCGCAGCCACCTCCTCCCAGCCACGTACAAGTCCATGTGTTTCTTGGGACTGATCCCTTAAAGACTGCTGCTGATGCTGAGTGCCAGGCTCCACCTCCATACTGACACAATCTTCCTCCTCCTCCTCCTCCTCCTCCTCCTCCTCCTCGTGCTCTTCCTGTGTGATCGGCGGGCACGCAGGAACACTGTCTGGATAAAGGGGGCCTTGAGAGCTAAGGAAGTCCTCCTCTTCCTGCCTCTGTTCTGCCTCAAGTGCCCTGTCCATTATTCCACGCAGCGTGTGCTCCAACAGGTGGACAAGGGGGACAGTGTCACTGATGCATGCACTGTCAATGCTCACCATCCTCGTGGCCTCCTCAAATGGTGACAGGACAGTGCATGCATCCCTGATCATGGCCCACTGGCGTGGGGAAAAAAAACCAAGCTCCCCTGACCCTGTCCTGGTGCCATAGTCACACAGGTACTCATTGATGGTCCTCTACTGCGTGTGCAGCCGCTGCAGCATGGCCAACGTTGAGTTCCACCTGGTGGGCATGTCACAGATTAGGCGGTTCTTGGGCAGGTTAAACTCCTTTTGGAGGTCCGTCAGCCAAGCACTGGCATTATATGACCGACAGAAATGCACACAGACTTTCCTGGCCTGCCTCAGGACATCCTGTAAGCCTGGGTACCTGTACAAGAACCGCTGCACCACCAAGTTAAGGACGTGAGCCAAACAGGGCACATGGGTCATTTGTCTGTCGGAGGGCAGAGAGGAGGTTGGTGCCATTGTCGCAAACCACCATTCCTGCCTTAAGTTGGCGTGGCGTCAACCACCTCCGAACCTGCCCCTGCAGAGCTGACAGAACCTCTGGCCCAGTGTGGCTCCTGTCCCCCAAGCACACCAGCTCAAGCACCGCATGGCATCTTTTGGCCTGCGTACTTGCGTAGCCCCTTGAACGACTACGGAGCACCGCTGGTTCCGAGGAAGAGGCCATGGAGGAAGAAGAAGAGGGGGGGGTGGAGGAGAGAGGTGTGTCACAATCATTAGCATTTTGGAGGCGTGGTGGTGGAACAACCTCCAACACTACTGCACCTTGTCCTGCATCCTTCCCAGCTGCCAGCAGAGTCACCCAATGCGCCGTGAAACTTAGGTAACGTCCCTGTCCATGCCTGCTGGACCATGAGTCAGCGGTAATATGCACCTTACCGCTGACCGCCCTGTCCAGCGAGGCATGGACATTGCCTTCCACATGCCGGTGGAGAGCCGGAATCGCCTTCCGTGAGAAAAAGTGGCGTTTGGGTACCTGCCACTGAGGAACCGCACATTCCACAAACTCACGGAAGGGGGCAGAGTCTACCAACTGAAAAGGCAGCAGTTGAAGTGCTAGCAATTTTACCAAGCTAGCATTCAACCGCTGGGCATGTGGATGGCTGGGAGCAAACTTCTTTCGGCGGTGCAGCAGCTGGGGCAGGGAAATTTGCCTGGTACAATCTGACGTCGGTGTACCAAAAGCAGATTGCCCACAAGTACTTGGCTGTGACACACCTAATTCTACACCTTCATTCCTCTCAGTGCAGGTCTCAGAGAGGACTGAAGATCTAGTGGGGTTGGAAATCTCAGCTGATGAGGAGCAAGGAGAGGTCCTCTTTGTTCTTTGGTGTGGGTCTTTTAGATGCGCTTGCCAATGAACTGCATAGCAGGTCAACATATGTCTGGTCAAGCATGTGGTACCCAAGCGGGAGATGTTTTGGCCACGTGAGATACGCTTGAGACATATGTTGCAAATATCAGCGGTGCGATCTGATGCACTCGTCTCAAAAAAGGCCCACACCAAAAAACTTTTTGAATAACGCGCAGAGACTGCAGCACCCTGCACATGTGATGCAGTCAATGTGCTGCCCTTAGGCTGGCCCCTGGAGGGCATCCTGCCTCGTTGGTGATGTGCCGCCTCCTCCTCCTCCTCCTCCTCCTCCTCTCTCCTATCAGGCACCCACGTTGAGTCAGTGACCTCATCATCCCCTCCCTCCTCATCACTGGAGCAAACCTGGCAGTATGCTGCAGCAGGGGGAGCATGACTGCCAGATTGCTGTCCTTCTTGGGCACCCCCTCTGTCCGTGCTCATGTTACTGCCTTCATCGAGCTCAGTATCATCATCAGAGCCTTCCAAACGCTGGGCATCCTCCTGGAGCATGTACCCAACACTGTGGTCAAACAGTTCGAGGGACTCCTCAGGAGCTAGGGAAGGAGTCACTGATGCCAGACAAAGCACCCTGGGCATGGGTGAGAGAGGATGAGGAGGATGAGGATGGCTTGTTCAGGCGGCTCTGTGATTGGCCAAGCATGCGGGTCATAGTGCATGCTTGGCCAATCATCAGCAAGCAATGCATTGCGATGCCGCAGTGAATTATGGGCCGTGACGCGCCACACGAATTTGGCGCGAACGGCCCATATCGTTCGCAATTCGGCGAACGACCGAACAGCCGATGTTCGAGTCGAACATGGGTTCGACTCGAACACGAAGCTCATCCCTACTAGTGAGGATGTGGTGAGTGCTGATGTAGTGTGGGAAATGTTCCTATACGCTCGAGGTATCCAGGGGACAACAGAAAGATCTGCGCCACTCAGAGAGTATTCTATTTGCACCCGTAGTTTCGAATTAAGAGCATATTTCCAGTCAGTAAGTCTAGAGAGTAGGGATGAGCCGAACACCCCCCGGTTCGGTTCGCACCAGAACCCGCGAACGGACCGCAAGTTCGCACGAACGTTAGAACCCCATTGACGTCTATGGGACTCGAACGTTCGAAATCAAAAGTGCTCATTTTAAAGGCTAATTTGCATGGTATTGTCCTAAAAAGGGTTTGGGGACCCGGGTCCTACCCCAGGGGACATGTATCAATGCAAAAAAAACTTTTAAAAACGGCCGTTTTTTCGGGAGCAGTGATTTTAATGATGCTTAAAGTAAAAAAAAAAAAGTGAAATATTCCTTTAAATATCGTACCTGGGGGGTGTCTATAGTATGCCTGTAAAGTGACGCGTGTTTCCCATGTTTAGAACAGTCCCTGCACCAAATGTCATTTTTAAAGGAAAAAATCTCATTTAAAACTGCTTGCGGGTTTAATGTCATGTCGGGTCATGGCAATATGGATGAAAATCAGTGAGACAAACGGCATGGGTACCCCCCAGTCCATTACCAGGCCCTTTGGGTCTTGTATGGATATTAAGGGGAACCCCGCACCCAAATTAAAATAAGGAAAGGTCCCTATATACTCTGAACAGCAGTATACAGGCGGTGCAAACAAGACAGGGACTGTAGGTTTGTTGTTAAGTAGAATCTGTTTGTAATTTTGAACATTTTTAATGTGTTTAGCTCCAGCCAAAAAATCTTTTCTAAGCTTTTTGGAAAACATAGGGAAGGGTTATCACCCCTGTGACATTTGTTTTGCGTCTTTCCTCCTCTTCAGAAGATTTCACCTCACTTTTTTGTCCCAATGAAAAATGTTTTTTGAAAATTTGTGTTTTTTTGTGGAACAAGGATTGGAAAGCATCAGTGGAAAGGAAAAATTGTTTTCCCATATTAACTCTTACAGGAGAGAATTTCCCTTCCTTAGGGGTAGATTTCATCTCACTTCCTGTTGTCTCCTTCCGTTTGCAAGTAGGAGTCGTTTGTAAGTTAGATGTTTGAAAGTAGGGTCCTACCCTATATACTCAGCAGAAATTTGGGCCTTAGGTGTTGCTGTGGCCAAAACACTGTAAGCCCTCACAGGGCCCTGCTGTGAAATATTAGATCAAGAATTGTAATTACATGCCCCTGTTGAACAGGAGCTGAAAAATTAGGCCTTAGGCACTGGTGCTGGTGCCACAACACTGCAACCCCTCACAGACACTCTAGTTGGAACGCAGGAACGAGCCCTGCTGCAAAGTATTGCATCAAAAATTGTAATTACACGCCCCTGTTAGACAGGGGCAGAAAAATTGGGTCTTAGGCACTGGTGCTGGTGCCACAACACTGCAACCCCTCACAGACACTCTAGTTGGAATGCAGGAACAAGCCCTGCTGCAAAGTATTGCATCAAAAATTGTAATTACACGCCCCTGTTAGACAGGGGCAGAAAAATTGGGTCTTAGGCACTGGTGCTGGTGCCACAACACTGCAACCCCTCACAGACACTCTAGTTGGAATGCAGGAACAAGCCCTGCTGCAAAGTATTGCATCAAAAATTGTAATTACACGCCCCTGTTAGACAGGGGCTGAAAAATTGGGTCTTAGGCACTGGTGCTGGTGCCACAACACTGCAACCCCTCACAGACACTCTAGTTGGAATGCAGGAACGAGCCCTGCTGCAAAGTATTGCATCAAAAATTGTAATTACACGCCCCTGTTAGACAGGGGCTGAAAAATTGGGTCTTAGGCACTGGTGCTGGTGCCACAACACTGCAACCCCTCACAGACACTCTAGTTGGAATGCAGGAACGAGCCCTGCTGCAAAGTATTACATCAAAAATTGTAATTACACGCCCCTGTTAAACAGGGGCTGAAAAATTGTGCCTTAGGCACTGGTGGTGGCGCCCAGAACCAAAAATGTTCTTACAAGCTATCAGCGTGATGATTGAGGAGGAAGAGGATAATTACTCAGGGATAGTCACTCAGCATCAGCATAGGCAGTCTTTGAAGGGATCTGAGATTTCAAAAAAAATTATTCGGTTACATCTGCATCAGGTGCTTGGTAGCTGGTGGTGATCCAAGACTGATTCATTTTTATGAAGGTCAGCCGATCGACCGAGTCGGTGGACAGACGCACCCTGTGATCGGTTACCACGCCTCCAGCAGCACTGAATGTGCGTTCCGAAAGAACGCTGGATGCAGGACAGGCCAGTAGCTCAATTGCATACTGTGCAAGCTCTGGCCAGTGATCCATCCTCAAGACCCAGTAACCCAGAGGATTTTCGGTGGGAAAGGTGTCCAAGTCTGATCTTGCCCCTAGGTATTCCTGCACCATGTAAAACAGACGCTGGCGATGGTTGCTGGAACCGATCATACCTTGGGGCTGCGGACCAAAAAATTGTCTGAACGCATCGGTCAGACGGCCACCTTCTCCACCGCTCCTTCTTTGACTGACCGAAGCCTCAGCAACACGTTGTCCAGAAACAGGAGTTTGTAACCTCCCAGTCTCTGGGAACGCGTTGCACAGACCTTTCTGCAAGGCCTCCCGAAGATGTTTCATCCTCTGCTCCCTCTGCGATGGCAAGATAAGGTCCGCAACCTTACCCTTGTAACGTGGATCAAGGAGGGTTGCCAGCCAGTATTGGTCCTTCTCCTTGATACCACGAATACGAGGATCCTTACGCAGGCTTTGCAGGATCAGGGAGGCCATGCAGCGTAGGTTTGCTGAGGCATTCGGTCCGGAGTCCTCTGGGTCACTAAGGACAACAACGTCCGCAGCCACCTCCTCCCAGCCACGTACAAGTCCATGTGTTCCTTGGGACTGATCCCTTAAAGACTGCTGATGCTGAGTGCCAGGCTCCACCTCCATACTGACACAATCTTCCTCCTCCTCCTCCTCCTCCTCCTCCTCCTCGTCCTCTTCCTGTGTGATCGGCGGGCACGCAGGAACACTGTCTGGATAAAGGGGGCCTTGAGAGCTAAGGAAGTCCTCCTCTTCCTGCCCCTGTTCTGCCTCAAGTGCCCTGTCCATTATCCCACGCAGCGTGTGCTCCAACAGGTGGACAAGGGGGACAGTGTCACTGATGCATGCACTGTCAGTGCTCACCATCCTCGTGGCCTCCTCGAATGGTGACAGGACAGTGCATGCATCCCTGATCATGGCCCACTGGCGTGGGGAAAAAAAACCAAGGTCCCCTGACCCTGTCCTGGTGCCATAGTCGCACAGGTACTCATTGATGGCCCTCTGCTGCGTGTGCAGCCGCTGCAGCATGGCCAACGTCGAGTTCCACCTGGTGGGCATGTCACAGATTAGGCGGTTCTTGGGCAGGTTAAACTCCTTTTGGAGGTCCGTCAGCCGAGCACTGGCATTATATGACCGGCGGAAATGCACAGAGACTTTCCTGGCCTGCCTCAGGACATCCTGTAAGCCCGGGTACCTGCCCAAGAACCGCTGCACCACCAAGTTAAGGACGTGAGCCAAACAGGGCACATGGGTCAGTTGTCCCTGTCGGAGGGCAGAGAGGAGGTTGGTGCCATTGTCGCAAACCACCATTCCTGCCTTAAGTTGGCGTGGCGTCAACCACCTCTGAACCTGCCCCTGCAGAGCTGACAGAACCTCTGCCCCAGTGTGGCTCCTGTCCCCCAAGCACACCAGCTCAAGCACCGCATGGCATCTTTTGGCCTGCGTACTTGCGTAGCCCCTTGAACGCCTACGGAGCACCGCTGGTTCCGAGGAAGAGGCCATGGAGGAAGAAGAAGAGGAGGGGGTGGAGGAGAGAGGTGTGTCACAATCAGCATTTTGGAGGCGTGGTGGCGGAACAACCTCCAACACTACTGCACCTTGTCCTGCATCCTTCCCAGCTGCCAGCAGAGTCACCCAATGCGCCGTGAAACTTAAGTAACGTCCCTGTCCATGCCTGCTGGACCATGAGTCAGCGGTAATATGCACCTTACCGCTGACCGCCCTGTCCAGCGAGGCATGGACATTGCCTTCCACATGCCGGTAGAGAGCCGGAATCGCCTTCCGTGAGAAAAAGTGGCGTTTGGGTACCTGCCACTGAGGAACCGCACATTCCACAAACTCACGGAAGGGGGCAGAGTCTACCAACTGAAAAGGCAGCAGTTGAAGTGCTAGCAATTTTGCCAAGCTAGCATTCAACCGCTGGGCATGTGGATGGCTGGGAGCAAACTTCTTTCGGCGGTGCAGCAGCTGGGGCAGGGAAATTTGCCTGGTACAATCTGACGTCGGTGTACCCAAAGCAGATTGCCCATAAGTACTTGGCTGTGACACACCTAATTCTACACCTTCATTCCTCTCACTGCAGGTCGCAGAGAGGACTGAAGGTCTAGTGGGGTTGGAAATCTCAGCTGATGAGGAGCAAGGAGAGATCGTCTTTGTTCTTTGGTGTGGGTCTTTTAGATACGCTTGCCAACGAACTGCATGGCAGGTCAACATATGTCTGGTCAAGCATGTGGTACCCAAGCGGGAGATGTTTTGGCCACGCGAGATACGCTTGAGACATATATTGCAAATAGCAGCGGTGCGATCTGATGCACTCGTCTCAAAAAAGGCCCACACCAAAGAACTTTTTGAATAACGCGCAGAGACTGCAGCGCCCTGCACATGTGGAGCTTTGGGGTGTGATGCAGTCAATGTGCTGCCCTTAGGCTGGCCCCTGGAGGGCATCCTGCCTAGTTGGTGATGTGCCACCTCCTCCTCCTCCTCCTCCTCTCTCCTATCAGGCACCCACGTTGAGTCAGTGACCTCATCATCCCCTCCCTCCTCATCACTGGAGCAAACCTGGCAGTATGCTGCAGCAGGGGGAGCATGACTGCCAGATTGCTGTCCTTCTTGGGCACCCCCTCTGTCCGTGCTCATGTTACTGCCTTCATTGAGCTCAGTATCATCATCAGAGCCTTCCAAACGCTGGGCATCCTCCTGGAGCATGTACCCAACACTGTGGTCAAACAGTTCGAGGGAATCCTCAGGAGGACATGGTGGGGCTAGGGAAGGAGTCACTGATGACATTGAGCTGAGGGAAGAGGCCGCTGCTTTGCCAGACAAAGCACCCTGGGCATGGGTGAGAGAGGATGAGGAGGATGAGGACGGCTTGGTCATCCACTCGACCAAGTCTTCCGCATGTTGCGGCTCAACACGGCCAGCTGCCGAAAAAAAGGCCAAGCGTGTCCCATGGCCACGTGCTGATGAGGATGCACCGTCTCCACGACCAGCACTAGACACAGAGCCTGCTTGCCCTCTCTTATTGGCTTGTGACTGTCTGCCTCTCCTTCTTGGCCTTCCAGACATACTAATGGCCTGTAGCTGCACTAAGCTGGGATAGAACACCTGTAATTTTCTTCAGGTAGCTTTATATACTGTAACCAGACAAGCCTGCCTGTCAGTAGGAAGATAACAGGAACGGATCTAGCTGAACACTGTGAGCAGGACGTACTGCACTAAATGTATATAGCAGGAACGGATCTAGCTGAACACTGTGAGCAGGACGCACTGCACTGAATGTAAATAACAGGAACGGATCTAGCTGAACACTGTGAGCAGGACACACTGTACTAAATGTAAATAGTCTAGCTGCCTGACCGTGGTACTAATAGGATCAAAAAGAACACCTGTAATTTTCTTCAGGTAGCTTTATATACTGTAACCAGACAAGCCTGCCTGTCAGTAGGAAGATAACAGGAACGGATCTAGCTGAACACTGTGAGCAGGACGTACTGCACTAAATGTATATAGCAGGAACGGATCTAGCTGAACACTGTGAGCAGGACGCACTGCACTGAATGTAAATAGCAGGAACGGATCTAGCTGAACACTGTGAGCAGGACGCACTGCACTGAATGTAAATAGCAGGAACGGATCTAGCTGAACACTGTGAGCAGGACGCACTGCACTGAATGTAAATAACAGGAACGGATCTAGCTGAACACTGTGAGCAGGACACACTGTACTAAATGTAAATAGTCTAGCTGCCTGACCGTGGTACTAATAGGATCAAAAAGAACACCTGTAATTTTCTTCAGGTAGCTTTATATACTGTAACCAGACAAGCCTGCCTGTCAGTAGGAAGATAACAGGAACGGATCTAGCTGAACACTGTGAGCAGGACGTACTGCACTAAATGTATATAGCAGGAACGGATCTAGCTGAACACTGTGAGCAGGACGCACTGCACTGAATGTAAATAGCAGGAACGGATCTAGCTGAACACTGTGAGCAGGACGCACTGCACTGAATGTAAATAGCAGGAACGGATCTAGCTAAACACTGTGAGCAGGACACACTGTACTAAATGTAAATAGTCTAGCTGCCTGACCGTGGTACTAATAGGATCAAAAAGAACACCTGTAATTTTCTTCAGGTAGCTTTATATACTGTAACCAGACAAGCCTGCCTGTCAGTAGGAAGATAACAGGAACGGATCTAGCTGAACACTGTGAGCAGGACGCACTGCACTGAATGTAAATAGCAGGAACGGATCTAGCTGAACACTGTGAGCAGCACGCACTGCACTGAATGTATATAGCAGGAACGGATCTAGCTGAACACTGTGAGCAGGACGCACTGCACTGAATGTAAATAGCAGGAACGGATCTAGCTGAACACTGTGAGCAGGACGCACTGCACTGAATGTAAATAGCAGGAACGGATCTAGCTGAACACTGTGAGCAGGACGCACTGCACTGAATGTAAATAACAGGAACGGATCTAGCTGAACACTGTGAGCAGGACACACTGTACTAAATGTAAATAGTCTAGCTGCCTGACCGTGGTACTAATAGGATCAAAAAGAACACCTGTAATTTTCTTCAGGTAGCTTTATATACTGTAACCAGACAAGCCTGCCTGTCAGTAGGAAGATAACAGGAACGGATCTAGCTGAACACTGTGAGCAGGACGTACTGCACTAAATGTATATAGCAGGAACGGATCTAGCTGAACACTGTGAGCAGGACGCACTGCACTAAATGTATATAGCAGGAACGGATCTAGCTGAACACTGTGAGCAGGACGCACTGCACTGAATGTAAATAGCAGGAACGGATCTAGCTGAACACTGTGAGCAGGACGCACTGCACTGAATGTAAATAGCAGGAACGGATCTAGCTGAACACTGTGAGCAGGACGCACTGCACTGAATGTAAATAGCAGGAACGGATCTAGCTGAACACTGTGAGCAGGACGCACTGCACTGAATGTAAATAACAGGAACGGATCTAGCTGAACACTGTGAGCAGGACACACTGTACTAAATGTAAATAGTCTAGCTGCCTGACCGTGGTACTAATAGGATCAAAAAGAACACCTGTAATTTTCTTCAGGTAGCTTTATATACTGTAACCAGACAAGCCTGCCTGTCAGTAGGAAGATAACAGGAACGGATCTAGCTGAACACTGTGAGCAGGACGTACTGCACTAAATGTATATAGCAGGAACGGATCTAGCTGAACACTGTGAGCAGGACGCACTGCACTGAATGTAAATAGCAGGAACGGATCTAGCTGAACACTGTGAGCAGGACGCACTGCACTGAATGTAAATAGCAGGAACGGATCTAGCTGAACACTGTGAGCAGGACGCACTGCACTGAATGTAAACAGCAGGAACGGATGTAGCTAAACACTGTGAGCAGCACGCACTGCACTGAATGTAAATAGCAGGAACGGATCTAGCTGAACACTGTGAGCAGCACGCACTGCACTGAATGTAAATAGCAGGAACGGATCTAGCTGAACACTGTGAGCAGGACGCACTGCACTGAATGTAAATAGCAGGAACGGATCTAGCTGAACACTGTGAGCAGCACGCACTGCACTGAATGTAAATAGCAGGAACGGATCTAGCTGAACACTGTGAGCAGGAAGCACTGTACTGAATGTAAATAGCAGGAACGGATCTAGCTGAACACTGTGAGCAGGACACACTGCACTGAATGTAAATAGTCTAGATAGAAGATAACAGGAACGGATCTAGCTAAACTGAATACAGTGTATATATATATATGCAACACCTGGGATGCATATATATACACAATACACTGTAAGTGCAGCTAACTGACTGACTGTTCTGCCTAATCTATCTAACTCAAATCAAATGACACTGTCTCTCTCTCTCTCTATCGCTCAGCACACCGGAACACACACTACACAGGGCCGCCGTGCAGGCGGCCTTATATAGTGTGGGGTGTGTACTAAATCCCCTGAGCCATAATTGGCCAAAGCCACCCTGGCTTTGGCCAATTACAGCTCTCTCTACTGACGGCGCTGTGATTGGCCAAGCATGCGGGTCATAGTGCATGCTTGGCCAATCATCAGCCAGCAATGCACTGCGATGCCGCAGTGAATTATGGGCCGTGACGCGCCACACGAATTTGGCGCGAACGGCCCATATCGTTCGCAATTCGACGGACGGTCGAACAGCCGATGTTCGAGTCGAACATGGGTTCGACTCGAACACGAAGCTCATCCCTACTAGAGAGTATAACAGCGTGATAATATGTCTTAAAAATTGGGAGAGCCAGTCCCCCAGAGCACTTAGAATGGAAAAGAACATCTCTGGATATTCTGGGGTGGCTGTTCTTCCAGACAAATCGGGAGACCATCGCTTGCAGGATAGTAAAAAACCCCACAGGCACCCCCAATGGGATCATCTGAAAAAGAAAAAGTATGCGAGGGAGTATGTTCATTTTGATGATATTTATTTTCCCCAGCCAGGAGTGTGACAGACCGGCCCATTTTCGTAAATCCTCTTTAATACTATTTAATAGTGGGATATAATTATACTTAAAAAGAGAATGCAGTTTAGGTGTGAGGAATATGCCTAGGTATTTCATGTGGGTCTGTTCCCATTTGAAGGGAAAGAAGGGTTTTAGAGAGGCCGCCTCTGCTCTGGGAAGATTTATGTTCAAAATTTCGGACTTGGATAGATTTATTTTGAAATTGGATATCGTTTGGAAGGTGGAAAAAGCTGACATTAAGTTGGGAAGAGAAATACGTGGCTGTTTGATAAAAAAGGGTATATCATCTGCATAGGCAGCGTACTTGTGAATTCTATTACCTATTTGTATGCCATGTATATTAATGTTATGTCTAATTGTGGCTAGGAAGGGTTCCAGAGTAATGGCAAAGAGAAGGGGGGATAGGGGACAGCCCTGTCTAGTGCCATTGTGTACGGTGAAGGGGTCACTCAGTAAGCCGTTTATACGAATCTGTGCAGAGGGAGCGGAGTAAAGAGAAGAAATACAGTGATACATCTTTGGGCCTAAACCAAAGTGAAGTAAAGTCATCTTAAGATAGTCCCAGTCCACCCTATCAAACGCTTTTTCAGCGTCAGTAGAGAGGAGTAGGGTGGGCTGGGAACACCTCCTAACATATTGAATTAAAGAAATTGTACGTAAGGAGTTATCTTTAGCCTCTCTGTGTGGAATAAAAACCTGTTTGATCTGCAGAGATCCAGCTAGGCAATAGAGGGAGTATACGGTTAGCCATCACCTTGGCAAATAATTTAACGTCAACGTTTATCAGTGAAATTGGCCTGTAACTGCTACAGAGGGCAGGGTCTTTACCGGGTTTAGGGATAACAGTAATGTGGGCTGAGAGGGATTCCGAGCGTAGGCCTGAGGATTGGGAGATTGAGTTGGCATAGGCTGTAAGGCAAGGGAGTAGGATCTCTTGGAATGTTTTATAGTATAGGATAGTGTATCCATCAGGCCCAGGAGCTTTACCTGAAGGGGAGGATTTCAGGGCTGTCTGAAATTCTTCAACTGAAAAATCCGTTTCCATTTCCGCAAGGGCTGACCTAGATAGTTTAGGGAGATTTGCCGCCTTCAAATAGGAAAGCATACGCTTACGTCTTTCTGATGGGGAAAGGGGGGATAGGCCATTTGTGACATTATAAAGATCTGCATAAAATTCTTTAAAAGTTTTGGCAATATGTGGGGTTGCATGGACAAGCTCCCCTGTTGGGAGTTTAATTTTAGGGATAAATGACTTTGTTTGTTTAGCCCGTAAGGATCTAGCAAGTAGTTTACTTGGTTTATTGCTCCATTCATAAAATTTCTGCGATATGCGTTGAAATTTCCGTTTAGTATCTAGTTCTAGTAGATTTTTTAGTTCTTCACGTTTAAGTGTGAGGGCATTGAGGTGAGAGCTATGGAGGGAAAGCTTATGCTGTTTATCAAGGTCTGTTATTTGCTGTAACAACTGTGCAATTTGATGACCATGTTCCCTTTTTTTCCTCGCACCTAGCTCAATTAAACGGCCTCTCATAGTAGCCTTATGAGCCTCCCACACCAGCGATGGAGATGCCACAGAGGGAATGTTCTCTTTAAAGTATTGCGTCAAGTGGGAGGCTAACATGGAGACCTCAGTCGGGTTAGAGAGAAGAGAGTCATTGAGCTTCCAGCTATTGGTGTTACAGATTAAGGTGGGCATGGTCATGCGCATTGTCACAGGTGCGTGATCAGATATGGTTGCAATACCTATATGAGTAGATTTAAGGAGAGGAAGATGGAAATGATCTAGAAAAATGTTATCTATTCTAGAATAGAACTGGTGTGTCGTGGAGAAGTGTGAGAAGTCTTTATCCTTAGGGTGGAGGAGGCGCCAGACATCTATTAATTGATATTCAAGGAGTCTTTTCTTAACAAAAGCTAAACGTTTAAATGATATGTTTGAACGGCCTTGGGATGTATCCATTGTTGGGTCAAGAGGCATGTTTATGTCACCTGCAAGGACAATAATACCTTTAGCAAATTGTGATAATTTAGTGAGGGTTTGCGAAAAAAAAGTTAGTTGATTATGATTTGGACAATAAATGTTTGCAAACGTACATTGGGTGTTGCCTAAGAAGCCCTTAAGAAAAAGATAACGACCACAGTCATCAGCAAGCATATCAGATAAGCGGAAAGGTACTCTACCACTGAACCCAATGGCAACTCCCTTGGCCTTGTTGGTATCCGAAAGACTATAGTACCACTGTGGAAAGTGGGGTGAGGTCAATCTAACCGGTGTAGTGTGAGTTAGGTGCGTTTCCTGAAGCAAGGCAATAGAGCAGGCAGATTGCCTTAGCTCACGTATTACTTGGTGCCGTTTAGCGGCGACATTAAGACCCCGGACATTATAAGATGTGATTGTCAAAGTAGCCATTGGAACAGTGGATTAGAAATCCTTCGCTTATATTTCCACCCATACCAACAGGGAGGGGAGAGATAAAAAGGGGGGAGAGAAGAGATAGTTTGGAGAAGTATAAGAAGAGGAGGAATTAAGCACATAAAGAAGGCATGAACATGCAATAACACAATCGTGGGAAGTACGGGTGAGACACGCAGAAATCTGCAGTGGTCCCTGGGGAGAGAGCAGGCGGCCATCCAATACTCCAATAAGAGTCTGGATTAGAAACCCTGTGGGCAGCCCAATCTCACCAACCCCAAAAGGGAGGGGGTGGAGTGGGGGACGTATCAAGGAAGAGGCGCTGGGGAGCTACGCGCCCCGCCAGCTCTCGGCCTGTAAAAAAAAGTACATTATAATTATGCAAAGTGAGCTCCAGCGATAAGCTAGATAAGGAGGAAAGGAAATTATAAAAACCAAGACAATAACAATAGCGACTTGAACATTACAAAACTTGTAAGAGAATGTGCAGCTGAACCCATTGGGCCCAATGAGACTGAACTTGAGAAATTAGATACCCAATAGACAGTAAACATTTGTGTCAGGTCTGAGTCCTCTAAGCCAATGAAGCTGAAGAAAAAAAAAAAAAAAAAGAGTTCCGGGTGTTTAACCAAGATCAATAGGGCATTGAAAAAATGGGGGTATCAGCATATAGGGAGTGGGAATGAGTATAAAAAGACATCACTCAGGCATGTTTTTGTGCGGATCCAGGGATTGACGTGCGCTGTCTCTTTGATGGTGTTTTCTGCCAATGGGGATCCAGAGGGTTAGAGAATTTTGGGATGGGGTCCTGCCAACTTGGAAGCTCTACAGGCAGAAGATGTAGATCCTGTAGAAAGGTAGGAAGTTCCTCAGGGAAAAAGAGGGTATGGGAACGGCCATTTTTGGTGGCAATCAGGCAGGCTGGGAAACCCCATCTATACGTAATCCCGTCCGTGCGCAAATCTCCAAGGAGCGGTTTCAGCGCTCTGCGGCGATCGAGGGTTTCCTTGGACAGATCAGGGAATATAGTAATAACTGCTCCATCAAAGTCAATGTTAGGAGTGTTCTGCATTTTTGTCATGATGGCGTTTTTGTCTTCAAAGTAGTGTAGACGGCATATGACGTCCCTGGGCTGTTCTGAATTCGCGTTTCGAGGGTGCAAAGCGCGGTGTACACGATCAAATCGTATTGGGTCAATGACCGGGTTTCCCAGTATTGTATTGAAAATGCCTCGGATTGATGGCTCAAGATCATTATCTCTGGTTGCTTCTGGTAACCCTCTGATTCGTAAGTTATTTCTACGGTTACGGTTCTTGAGATCTTCGAGTTTGTATAGAGAGGCACGATGAGCAAAAGCAAGCTGAGTGACAGTCTCCTGCAATTCTTTTATAGCTGCTGCTTGGGAGTCCTGACGCTGTTCCGTTTCCTCAACTCTGACCAGGAGGTGAGACATGTCGGTTCTCACCGCTGTAATTTCTTTCTTAATGGATTTCTCCAGACTGTGAAACATTCCAGCGAGTTCTTTTTTAAGACCACTCATCAGAGTCGTCATTTCAGAGCCAGCGGGGGATCCAGGATCATCCATAAGATCTGAACAATAAGAGGAGGCAGGAGAGCTTTCCCTCACAGAGGCAGCATGGGAGGAAGGAGAGACACTTGGTCTTGAGGTTCTGGCTTGACCTTTGCGTTCCCCAGCTAAATATTGCTGGATGGAGCCGGAGGTAACCGTGTGAGATTTCAACCCTTTTCCGGAGCTTTTACCTAATGTGGAACGGGTTTTAGGTGTCTTGGCGGGCATAGCTGAAGCTGTAAGGCTATAATAACTGGACAGGGCTCACCTCATTAACATCTGATTAAAAAGATATTACAGTCATATTGCAAGAATCAAATATAGTAGTGAGTTGCAAAAAACAGAAAACAAAAAAAAACAAAAAAAAAAAAAACCCCTGTAAGCTACTATGGGAGATGAATAATAATTCTCCTGTGTGTTAATTCTGGAGAGGAAATAGCTTTGCGGATGATTAAATAAGGTGGAATGGAGCTGGAGTAGGTGTAGCTGGTGTAGCAAGATGGCCGACCACTTCCAGGCCTAGGCCGAAGCCGCGGACTTTCCTGATGGGGACAGCCTGCCAGATAGACTCCACTCCTCCCGGATTAACAAAGAAGTGATCGGGTTTAGGCCTCGGTATCCTGGTAATGTGACCGGTGGAGTCCCTTCTCTGGGCACACACAGGGGGGGAGAGTTTTTACGTCGTCGGGCCACTGGGATCCGGAGCAGAAAGACGGGATCCGCAGGCGGCTATCCTCCCACGCCCACCCGGCCCTCGGTCTCCAGCCGTACGGGTGTCAGGCGAGCAGGGCAGAGCGTCTGCTTATCGCTCGGGACACCAGGACCAGGAATGGATGGCGCCGAGCCGTCTGTAGGCCCCAAGATGGCGGCCGGTGTCCATGGAGCCGGATGAGCCTCAGGCTCGGATGTAAAGTAGGCAGCAGCCAAATCCAACAAAGACCCCTCCAGAAATGTAGCAGAGGGGTCTAGAAAGCAGGGCAGGTGTGTTGGGGTCCTGTAGAGGAGGAATAGGGCAGGGATGGCAACAGATTAATCGTGCCTGTGTGGAGCTCAGCATCCACACGTCCTCTCTCACACACGTCCAGCCACGCCCCCCCGCTGAACTCATATATCTGATGTTGTGTCAGCTCTTTGTGGTACAGATAGGACTGGTCAAGAAGTCTACTTAGTTAAAGAGGTTGTAAAGTCAACATTAAGAAATCTGTAATCCGCTGTGTCTTTGTGTAAAATTATTGCAATAAATGCCTTATTTAAAATGCCGCTGGGTGCTCATGTGACCCACCGGTGCTCACCTTCCCCTCCCCGGGCACTGCAGAGGGAGGGGCCGAGATCCCCCCGCTGACATTAGCCAGGAGGAGAGCAGCGGGGATCACGTGAGGGCCCAGCAGCACTGTAAATAAGCTATTTATCGCAATGATTTTACACAAAGACACACACTGCACATGATATAATCCAGTAACACAGCGGGTACAGGATTTCTTAATGTTAATACTATAGACTCCCAAGCTGACAGGCAGAGAGGGAGGGGCAGAGAGGAGAGCAGTGGATGATGGAGGCATGTAAACTGACCATGGTAATCAGAGCTCAGCAGCCATGATTACCATGGTCAGCACAGACAGGGGGACACAGGAACTGGCAGGATCAACCAGGTTTTTTAGAACATGGAGGGGGTAAATGACACATCACAAGATAGATAGATAGATAGATAGATAGATAGATAGATAGATAGATAGATAGATAGATAGATAGATAGATAGATAGATAGATAGATAGATAGATAGATAGATAGATAGATAGATAGATAGATAGATACATCTATATATATTTTTTTTCTTTTTTTTTTTTTAGGGTTACAACATTTAGACAGCAAGGACTGGAGTGTGATTGGGTCAGGAGATCTTTTTATGAGTGGTTTATAAGGTGCTTATTTCATGAAGTAGAGTCTCAATGACAAATTACTTACTGTATTAATTTTTAGCCTAGAACCATGCTTGATAAATTGTCCTCTCAAGACACATTTTGGAGTTTTCTATTGAAAAGGCATGGGGGTGGAGTCTGGTACATGAATTTAGAGAAACTCTTGGATGGCTTGTGCAGTTTCAGCCAGCACCAAGAAAGGGGTGCAGATCGGTAAAGTATATACGTGGATAAAATGGATGCTGTGAAAGACCAGCTCAAAGTGTGGAGAAATATGAAGATGTAGTCAACTTGGCGGTATGTAGAGCGGGCTGCAGAGTAAAAGGTGTAGTCGTTGGAGGTGGGATTAAGAATATATCACACATCTAGAAGTTGCAAGCCTTGAAGTTATAGAATGTATGGCAGGGAAGGGAGCACTATTTTTCCCAGAGGAGGAGTCCAAAAGTGATTGAATATGGAGTTAAAATCACCTCCTAGGACTATACAACCCTAAGCAAATTGTTCCAACAATTGTGGTTTCCACTCTCTGGCCTCGTGTGTTTCCACTAAATCAACCTGTGCATATTTTTAAAATGTGCAACACCTGCAAATTCTCTTTAAAATGTCAATGATCTCCTCAAAAACTCCAAGAGGGTTACACTGAGATAAAATTAAATGTTAAAAATAAAACTAAAGCTGTTTAGGTAAAAGTTACATGCTTAAAAGATACATATGAACAGGAATGTTAAAAACAGTGGGCATTGCCAAAAAAATATCATAGTAATAAAAGGTTTGTAGCATCCATATTTAAATTCATTGGTAAGAAGAGTCAGTGCAAAAAAAGCCCATTGGTAGTATGATTGTCAGAGGTATCCAATGTTATTTAAAAGGTGGGCATGAGTCGTCTGCTTTTGTAATATATCCAGTTTCTTTATTTCACTGAATAAAATAAATTTTGTGGCTTTAAATTGCCACATGTGATCTACCTAGATTACATCACCTTGAACTGAAGAAACTGCAATTTAAAGCCATGAAACAGGCTTTATTTGGTGAAATAAAGTAATTTGATGTTTTACCAAAGCAGACAACTCAAGCTTATCCTTTGAATAACCACATTGGGCATCTCTGCAAATTGAACTATCAATGGGCTTTTTTGTGCGGACTCTTCTTATAAATTCATCCACCTGAGAACCTCAAAGAGCACCCAGGATGGGGATGCCAGAGGCACACACTGACCCTGCCTGGAGACAGGTTTTAACCTTGTCTCTTCATAAAGTACAACCCCTGGCAAAAATTGTGGAATCACCAGTCCCTGAGGATGTTCCTTCAGTTGTTTATTGTTGTAGAAAAAAGCAGATCACAGACATGGCCAAAAACTAAAGGCATTTCAAATGGCAACTTTCTGGCTTTAAGAAACACTAAAAGAAATCAAGAAAAATAATTGTGGTGGCCAGTAACAGTTAGATTTATAGAACAAGCACAGGGAATAAATTATGGAATCACTCAATTCTGAGGAAAAAATTATGGAATCACCCTGTAAATTTTCATTACAAACACTAACACCTGCATCAGATTAAATCTGCTTGTTAGTATGTAGGTAAAAAGGAGTGATCACACCTTGGAGAGCTTTTGCAACAAGTGGACTGACATGAAGCATGGCTCCAACACCAGAGATGTCAATTGAAAAAAAGGAGAGGATTATCAAACTCCTTAAAGAGGGTAAATCATCACGCAGTGTGGCACAAGATGTTGGTTGTTCACAGTCGGCTGTGTCTAAAACATGGACCAAATACAAACAACATGGGAAGGTGGTTAAAGGCAAGCATACTGGTAGACCGAGGAAGACATCAAAGCGTCTTGATAAGCTTGGGGTGAGAGCATCTACACTTTTTACCTTGCCAAAGATATCTACTGAGCAATGTCTGCAGTTTTCTAATGTACACAGATGGTATCGGAATAGGAAGAGACCAAAACATGTATAGTAGCTGTGGCAGTTTAAGCATTTTAAAGGCTGCAAACCTACCAGACCATGAGAGGTTAAACTTGGAAAGGTTATATAAGTCGGTTTGCAGATGTTGTAAGAAGGGGACATAGTTTGCCTGAAATAGAGAAGCAGGTGATTTGGTTAGTTTTATTTCCAGGTAAGTTATACTTTCCTCAGGCCAAATGAAAGAGTAGTGGTTTTGAAGAGTCTTTTTAGTGGTAGCATGCTGTCAGGTCACCTAGAGGCTGGGTGACAGATGCACACCGTTGGGATTAGGAGTGCACCGCAAGGTAGTGGACCCTGGGAGGTTTCAGGAAGCCGGTCTACTGGATCACTGACACAGATCCCACTGGGAGCTAGAGCATAGATTCCCCAGGGTGCAGAGTCTAAGAGCCAGCAGGTGTTCACCAGAGCCTTTAATGGTAAGGATGGACTGCGCTGCAGTCTGGCTCCAGGTCGCGGCCCCCAGTGTCTCACAGCTCACGGTAGACTACAGGAGAAGAGGAAGGAGGCAGCAGGCTGGAACAACAAGGAAAGTAAGGGACAAGCCAAGGTCGGGGCCACAAGCAGACAAGGACAACAGAGTACACGCCAAGGTTCAGGGTCACAGGCAAACAGGGATGGTCGGGAACACGCCAAAGGTCAGGGTCACGAGCAGACAGGAATAGTTAAGAACAGGCCAAAGTCGGTAACAGGAATCAGATGTAGGGAACACAGAGAGTACACACAGAGGCTAACACACAATGGTTGATCAGCACTGTTGGCTTGCAGTGCACAGGTTAATATAGGGTTCCCTGATAGGGCCTGGGGTGGGGCCATGCTTAGAGGAGAGTTTACAAAAGCAGTCAGGTGAGGGTCAGCTGGTCTCTAGAGATGAACACATGGAGACAGGTATGCTGATCGACAAACTCTATTGCATAACCATGACACATGCAAGCTAAAGTCTAGGATATATTGGTCAACAAAAAGATAATGTCATTGGCAAAAAGGTTGATTTTGTGTTCAAGATGGCCAAGCTGAAAACCTGAGATATCAGGCAAGGACCTGACGTTTTCCGCTCAAGGTTCTATGAGGAGGTTGGAAATAAAAGGGGACAGAGGACATCCTTGCTTCATGCCATTAATGATATTTTCCCTCTTCATACTTACCTAGGTAGATGCACCATCAGTCCGATGCTGCATATGTCCCCCACATGCCTCTACACTGAGAACCAAGCAATCGTACACTGTTGATTGCTCAGTTTTCAGAGTTCCATGAGCAGAAAGCGGTAGACTGTCAGTCACAGCTCTCTGCTCTCCCCCCTCCTCACTCATTGGAGCGCTGGGCTGTGGAGGGGGTGGAGCGGACAGCTCAGGCTCTCTGAGAGGCTGAGCAGGGTGTCAGTCCAGGCACCTGGTGGATCCAGACTTTATTGTCGTGATGATGCGGTGCCTGGACTGACATCCGTGATGTCAGCAAAGAGTGGACTTCAGCCCGCTCTCTGTTGAAAATGGGTCACATGAGTGCAAAATTAACTGCACTCCTGTGATCCATAGGAGAAGTACAGCCAAACTAGCTTTGGCTGGACTTCAATTTAAGTCATGGTTCAATAGAGAAATGGGTTGAAAGTTTTGGGGGATGTCGGATCCATTCCTGACTTTGGCAAAGTAACTTTTAGAGCTTTCAACATTTCATCTGAAAAAAGGAGGAAGCAGCAGGGGCATTGAACATTGAAGTGAGAGGATTGAAAAGGAGGGTTTTAAATTGTTTGTAATATTCACCTCAAAAGCAGCACGATCATGCCGTTTCTATAGTGCTGTGACTGTCGGTTCCTCCGTGCATGCGCGGGAGTGATGTGACGCGACTCCGGCCGGTGTCCATGGCCCCAGAAGGAAGAAGGGTGAAGATGGACACGGCCACCAGCGGGGACATCGCAGACATCGCAGGCTTCGTTTGCAGGTAAGTGCAACCTAATGGGCTAGTATGCGATGCATACTAGCCCATTATGCTTTTACTTTACAGGGGAATAAAGAGGAAGTTAAACCCATTAGGGTTTACTTCCTCTTTAAAGTGATACTGAAGTCTCATTTTTTTTTCCTTTAAAAAAAACAAACATGCTCTGTGCAGTGGTTTTGCACAGAGCAGCCCAGAGTCTCTTCTTCTCAGGTCCCTCGCCGCAGCTTCTGGCCCCTCCCTCCTGTCGAGTGCTCCCATAGCAAGCAGCTTGCTATGGGGGCACACGAGCCGAGTCGCAGCTCCGTGTGTCCATTCAGACATGGAGCCGTAGTTCGGCCACGTCCCATCTCTTTCATCATTGGCTCACTGACTTGATTAACAGCATCGGGAGCCAATAATACCGCTGCTGTGTCTCAGCCAATCAGGAGGGATAGTCTCGGATGGCCGAGGCACTCGTGTTCATCAATATATCGAGAAGGAGCAGGTATGCATTGGGGGGGCTGAGGGGGGCTGCTGCACAAAGAAGGTTTTTTTATCTTAATGCATGGAATGCATTAAGATAAAAAACCTTCTGCCTTTACAACCACTTTAAAGTCTTGTTTTTTTGTTGTTTAAAAATAACAAACATGTTGTATTTACTGTAACTGCTATGCTTTGATTCAGAGATAGTTTGTGACATCTGGGGGAGGTAGAGGAATCCATGGAAACATCCAGTACTATGTTGAAGTCCCCACACCATAGGAGAGAACCTTGCTGTACAAAGTCAATCTTTTATTTAAGTTTCCCCAGGAAGTAGAGTTGATGAACATTTGCTGTGTAAACGGTCATGACAAGTGTATATTGAGAGTTATTCAGCGAGCATACAAGAATAATCTAATGACCAGCTGGGTCAAAGATACTGCAACGGAGTTGAAATGTTAGCAAAGATTTGATTGCTAATAGTACACCTTGTTTTTTTGACTGGGTGCTGAAAATGTTTCTTCATGCAGGAAGGTTGAGAAGAAGAGTGGAAATGCCTTTCTTGCACACACAGTACATCACAGTGCAGAGTTATTAGCCAGTTTCCAAAGCAAGGCTCATTTCGCAGGAGGGTTGAGACTCTTGACATTGATAGAGAACAATTTAATGGGCATCCTTTATATTATTAATGAGAGCTGTTGGTAGTGGTATCCTAGGCAGGTCCCCTGAGGAGTGGGAATGTCAGGGACCTGCTGTGGCAAGACAGAGGTGCATGCGTACGCACATGCGCACACGGGTGCCAGTCCAACAAACTGGACAGCGGCGTGTGTGTGCACGTGCCAGATGCGTGTGTGTGCGCATGCGCAGGGGCACGCGGCAGATGCGCGTGCACGCAGTGGCGTAGCGTGGGTTGTCAGCACCCGGGGCAAGGCAAGTAATTTACGCCCCCTAACCTGCGGACTTTTAGCTATCCCTGAGTCCCTTCAAATACAATAGTACTGACCTACCTGATTCCTTTGCTGAAAACTACACTGAGAACTACACTGTCCACTACACTACATTGTCCACTACACGGACCACTATACTATACTATCCACTATACTACACTGACCACTATACTATACTGTCCACTATATTACACTGACCACTTTACTGACCACTACACTACACTGACCACTATACTACACTATACTGACCACCATACTACACTGTCCACTATACTACACTACACTGTCTACTATACTACAATATACTGACCACTATACTACACTACACTGACCACTATACTACACTGTCCACTATACTACATTGACCACTATACTACACTATACTGACCAACATACTACACTGTCCACTATACTACACTATACTGACCACTATACTACACTACACTGACCACTATACTACACTACACTGACCACTATACTACACTACACTGACCACTACACTGACCACTATACTACACTACACTGACCACTATACTACACTACACTGACCACTATACTACACTATACTGACCACCATATTACACTGTCCACTATACTACACTACACTGACCACCATACTACACTGACCACTATACTACACTGACCACTATACTACACTATACTGACCACCATACTACACTGTCCACTATACTACACTACACTGACCACTATACTACACTACACTGACCACCATACTACACTGTCCACTATACTACACTACACTGACCACTATACTACACTGTCCACTATACTACACTGACCACTATACTACACTACACTGACCACCATACTTCACTGTCCACTATACTACACTACACTGACCACTATACTACACTGACCACTATACTACACTATACTGACCACCATACTACACTGTCCACTATACTACACTACACTGACCACTATACTACACTATACTGACCATTATACTACACTATACTGACCACCATACTACACTGTCCACTATACTACACTACACTGACCACTATACTACACTATACTGACCACTATACTACACTGTCCACTATACTGTCCACTACACTGACCACTACACTACACTGTCCACTATACTACACTATACTGACCACCATAATACACTGTCCACTATACTACACTACACTGAACACCATACTACACTGTCCACTATACTACACTACACTGACCACTATACTACACTGTCCACTATACTACACTACACTGACCACTATACTACACTGTCTGTTATACTACACTGTCCACTACACTACACTGTCCACCATACTACACTGTCCACCATACTACATTATACTGACCACTATACTACACTATACTGACCAGCATACTACACTGTCCACTATACTACACTACACTAACCACTATACTGACCACTATACTACACTGTCCACTATACTACACTACACTGACCACTATACTACACTACACTGACCACTATACTACACTATACTGACCACTATACTACACTGTCCACTATACTGTCCACTACACTGACCACTACACTACACTGTCCACTATACTACACTATACTGACCACCATACTACACTGTCCATTATACTACACTACACTGACCACCATACTACACTGTCCACTATACTACACTACACTGACCACTATACTACACTGTCCACTATACTACACTATACTGACCACCATACTACACTGCCCACTATACTACACTACACTGACCACTATACTACACTGTCCACTACACTACACTGACCTCCATACTAAACTACACTATACTAACCACTATACTGACCACTATACTACACTACACTGACCACTATACTACACTGTCTGTTATACTACACTGTCCACTACACTGTCCACCATACTACACTGTCCACCATACTACATTATACTGACCACTATACTACACTATACTGACCAGCATACTACACTGTCCACCATACTACACTATACTGACCACCATACTACACTGTCCATTACACTACACTGACCTCCATACTAAACTACACTATACTGACCACTATACTATACTGACCACTATACTATACTACACTAACCACTATACTGACCACTATACTACACTATACTGACCACCATACTACACTACACTGTCCACTATACTACACTGTCCACTATACTGACCACCATACTACACTACACTGACCACTATACTATACTGACCGCTATACTACACTACACTGACCACCATACTACACCACACTGTCCACTACACTAACCACCATACTAACCACTATACTACACTACACTGACCTCCATATTAAACTACACTATACTGACCACTATGCTAACCACTATACTATACTACACTAACCACTATACTGTCCACTATACTACACTATACTGACCACCATACTACACTGTCTACTATACTACACTACACTGTCCACTACACTGCCCCCCATACTGACCACTACACTACACTGACCTCCATACTAAACTACACTATAATGACCACTATACTAACCAATATACTACACTGTCCTGCCTACAGTCTCTCTCTTGCCCCCCCCCGGCCAGTAATAAGACTCTCACGAGGGAGTCTCACTAACCTTCTTATCCTGGCCTGCATCGATCCGGAGGAGGAGGAGAACAGCGGCGGCTCACATTCTTCTCTCCCCTGCGCTCTGCTTGCTGCCATGTTTAGTGTCCAGCGCCCTGTGATTAGGCGTATGGGGGGTCATGTGCGGAGGAGGGACTTCAGGAGCGATCAAGGACAGGCCAACCCTACGCCTCACATGACCCCCATACGTCCAATCACAGGGTGCCGGACACTTAACATGGCGGCCGGAGCCCGGGGACAGAGGAATTAGAAATTAGGAGGAGGCAGCCAGTGACACATACTGGCGCCCCCCTAAATGTCGCGCCCAGGGCCACAGCACCCCCTGCACCCCCCACGCTACGCCACTGCTTGCACGTGCATTAGACGCTGCTTGGCACCAACAGACCTTTAAAAGGACAGAAGCTGCACAAGTGCAGTGCTGTTTGATCTGCAGCTTGTGTGTCCTGAAAACCTGTACATGCCTTCTGATCATCTGTATTGACCCGGCTCCTTTGACTTACCTGATATCTCCAACCCTGACCTCGGCTTGCCTTGAACCTGCTATAAGGACTTCCTTGCTTGATATCCTGTTGCCAACCTCTGTTTGTTCATCTGACTCTGCTTCAGCTTGCAGCCCTACTCTACCTGACTACCTGTGTTGGACCTGGCTTGTCTCACATTGCTCTAGCCTACTGATCTACTATGTGGCATATCTGTGTTTGACCCTGCTTGTCTCACCCTGCTCCAGCCTGTACCTGCCAGCTTACCAGGTCGCTGACCTGCCTCAGCTGACACCGGCATCCAGGACCTATCTGGTGGCTCATTATCCATCCAGTCCATCCATCCAGTACTCACAGGCACTCTTACCTCACTGTGCTCTCGAGGCCACTGTTGCCACTCCAGTGGCTCCTGAGCCAGGGCTGTAAGAGAGGTCTCCACTACAAGGTATGTAACAGGGAATATGCTTGTTGCTATGAAGTAATGAGAAATAAGGGAGTTGCAAACAAAAAGAGGATAACAAAATAAAGGCCACCAAACAACAGATGACCCTATAGAACCATTCTCAAAAGAAAGGAACCAAGATGTAGAGTTCTGAGTGCCAGAGCACTATCTCAGTTATATCTTGGGGAGAAAGTTCACAGGACTGAGAAGCTGGTGTGAGTCAGTCCAGATACTAGAAGCCAATTTAAGCCTGGGGTGTCCACATTGTCGATGGTGCGTTGAACGAGTGCATTGTGGCAAATGCCATTCAGGAGAATTCATACTGGTTTTCCTATTCCCTGATTGAGCATCAAGAGGTTCAGGCAGTGGAGATGATGCAGGCCATCTGCTAGTGAGTTTATATGATGCTTAGAGCCATGATGTGAGAAGTGTAGCTTGTTGGGATTAATCTATTAGTAAACCAAGTTGTGATTTTGTAATTCCCTATTCACAGTATAGAGGAGATGCGCATAAGGGTCTGGAAGAGATCCTAAATTTCTGGATTTCTGCAAGTTGTTCTTTTATGTGATAAAAGTGCATACACAGGGGTTGATTTACTAAAGGCAAATAGACTGTGCACTTTGCAAAGTGCAGTTGCCCTCTGCAAGTGCAGTTGCTCTAGAGCTTAGTGAATGAGGTAAGGCTTCACCTTGCAAAGAGTACCCAATCACATGCAAGGAACATAAAAAAAACTGAATTTTTGCTTGAACATGATTGGATGGTGGACGTCAGCAGAGCTTATACTCATTTACCAAGCTCTGGAGCAAGTGCACTTGCAGAGTGCAACTGCACTTTGGAAAGTGCACAGTCTTTTTCCCTTTAGTAAATCAACCCCCCAGTATCACGTCTCTTGCAACCATATCAGATAAAAAAGAATGGTCTTGGTAGGCGGTGTATACGGTCAATTACCAATTCAATGTTTTTGAGCTCTGGTAACAGGGATTTAATCAGACCCTTAGCACAACTAGCCATTTCAAAGGTTTGTACTGTTTCAGCAATTCCTCGTATTTTATTACTTTTATGGCAAGACCTGTCCTCCAAGTCTGCCAGCTTGTGCCTGATCCATGATCATTCTTTCAGGTTATCCTCATGTGCATCTACCAAGTCATTAACAGTTGTCGCAAATTTCCCCATTTGCGATTCAATTTGGGTCACTTTCTTAATAAAGTGAGGTAATATCAGAGTGAAAGCACTGCATGATGGATAACATGTCCGCTTGTAGTGAGCTTCTTAGAGACATTAACATGCCCTTAAGTGTAGTGTCTAAAAATTGGTTGGTTGTTTTGGCTCACTTCAGATGTGCAATGAGGGTGGAATACAATCTCATTTTGGCCTTAGCTGGGCTTCCCATGATCGGTGTACCTGGAGGATAGATGGAGGATCAGGCTGCAGCAGAGGAGACATCCATGGATCCCTCCTGGCCTTCTGCCTTTGTGTTGGATTGTGAGGCTGGGAGCTGTGTATGAAAAGAAGGCTGGGCTGTTGCAGTGGTGCCATCTTATATCAGTCTGACGGCCGGCTAGAAGAGGAAAACGGTTCATTTTTCGGGTGCCGCCAGTGGTGTGCAGGGGTACAAGAACACTTGAGGGAAGGTTCTGTGTCCTTGATTGCTGGGATAAGTCGCTGTATCCAGATAGAGAAGAGGAGCTTCTCTAAAGCACGTCTATGCTGCTTGAGCACCAGCCACATACCCCACATCATTATCTTTTAGAGCAGAACTTTGGGCAAAAACTATTTTCCTTGTCCTTGTTGCTGATCTCCTTCCTTCACCAACTATGCCATCCATCTTCTTCCATCCATCCTGTTTGTAAGACTGGTGGCTGCTATTCCTCCTGTACTCCCAGCCACCGGCACTTGGCACTTCCCATTTAGAGTTCTCTACAGCAAGCAGGGACTTGTACTTCCATCCCTGCTTGCTGTAGTGGGCCGAGGGGTCTCATAGACCCCGAACTGCACCATCCATGGAGGTGGTGTTCTCCTCCACCACCCTCCTCCTCTGCTCCCTGCCAGCACCGCATCCAAGCCCCCACCCCAGCCGCCGCGCCCCCATCTCTCAGTGCAGGGATCATTACAAGACACTGGCTGGATGACAGAGTGGAGATCTCCGGCTGTGACAGATCTTGAATGTGAAACACTGATCGCCACAATGTCCCACCTCCTGGACCAGCATTGGAACAGTGTGCTGTCTATCACAGAGCCAGTCCAGGAGGCGGGACATTATGGCGATCAGTGTTTCACATACAAGATCTGTCACAGCCAGAGATATCTGCTCTGTCATCTGGCTGGTGTCTCGTAATGATCCTGGCTGCACATTTGGACACTGATAGGCACAGAGAGGCTGAACTGGTGGACACAGATGAGTCTGCACTTATGGACATTTATGGCCACAGATAAGCGGAACTGGTGGGCACATATGAGACTGCATTTATGGGCACAGATATGCTGCACTGATGGGCACAGATAGGCTGCACTGGTGAGCACTGATGAGACTGAACTTATGGGCACAGATAGGCTGCACTGATAAGCTGACCTGATGGTCACAGATGAGACCGAAGTTATGGGCACAGATAGGTAGCACTGATGGGCACTGTTAAGCTGCACTGGTGGGCACAGATGAGACTGCATGGTGGGCATGGATGAGACTGCACTTATGGGCACAGATCAGCTGCACTGATGGACACATACAGGCTGCACTGGTGGGCACAGATGAGAGTGCACTGATGGGCACAGATAGGCTGCACTGGTGGACACAAATAAGCTGCACTTGTTGGCACAGATAAGACTGCACTGATGAGTACTGATAAGCTGAACTGGTGGGCACAGATTAGACTGCACTTATGGGCACTGATAGGCACAGGCTGCTCTGATGGGCATATATGAGACTGCACTGATGGGCACAGATAGGATGCTCTGATGGGCACAAATAGCCTCCACTGAAGGGCACTGATAAGCTGCACTGATGGGCACAGAGGGGTCACTGATAATGTTGCGCTTATGGGCACTGATAAGCTGCACTTATGGGCACTGATGAGGCTGCACTAAGGCAGCAGCAATGGACACTGATAAGGCAGCATTGATGGGCACAGATAAGCTGAACTGATGGGCTCAGAGATGGCACTGATGAGGCTTCACTTATGGGCACTAATAAGCTGCACTAAGGAGGCACTGATGGGCACTGATGAGGCTGCACTGAGGTGGCACTGATGAGGCTGCACTTATGGGCACTAATAAGCTGCACTGTGGTGGCACTGATGTCACCAATGACGCTGAACTTATGGGCACTTATAAGCTTCTCTGATGAGGATGCACTGATAAGGCAGCACTGATATGCTGCACTGATGGGCACTGATAAACTGCACTGAGGTGGCACTGATAAGCTGCACTGATAAGGCATCACTGATATGCTGTACTGATGGGCACTGATAAACTGCACTGAGTTGGCACTGATAAGCTGAACTGATAGGCAATTTTGAGGCTGCACTTAAGGGCACTGATAAGCTGCCCTGATGGGCACTGAAGAGGATGCACTGATAAGGTAACACTGATATGCTACACTGATGGGCACTGATAAACTGCACTGATGGGCACTGATAAGCAGCACTGATATGTTGTACTGATGGGCACTGATAAACTGCACTGAGGTGGCACTGATAAGCTGCACTGATGGACACTGATGAGGTTGCACTTATGGGCACTGATAATCTGCACTAATGGGCACTGATAAGGCAGCACTGATATGCTGCCCTGATAAACACTGACAAATTACACTGATGGACACTGATAAGCTGCACTGATAAGGCAGCACTGATATGCTGTACTGATGGGCACAGATAAACTGCACTGAGGTGGTACTAATGGACATTGATGAGGCTGCACTTACGGGCACTATTAAGCTTCACTGATGGGCACTGATGAGGCTGCACTGAAATGCACTGAGACTGCACTTATGGGCACTGATAAGCTGCACTGATGGGCATTGAGGCGGCACTGATAAACTGCACTGATGGGCACTGAGGCGGCACTGATGAGGCTGCACTAATGGGCACTGAGGCTGCACTTATGGGTACTGATAATACTACACTGATATGTTGCACTGATGAGGCTACACTTATGAGCACTGATGAGGCTGAACTTATGGGCACTGATAGGCTGCACTGATAATCAGTGGACACTGTCCGCTGCTTTACTGACACTGTCCACTGCCAAATATCTGTATGAGGGGTTTCCACCATCCCTGCTAAGTTTGCAGTCATTTTTTATGTCTTGTTTTCAGTTTGATGCGTATTATATGTGACGTTACATATCACAGAGAATATTGTGGCGATATTGAAGCTTATTGAGATTTCCATACATAAGAGGGTTCCACCATTATTTGTTATTGATTAGTAAGCTGGGGCTACACTTTTTTTTTCTCATGGCGACATTTACTTGTGCCACATGCTAATGTAAAGCAGCATGGCCCGGCTCTTTCTTTCTGTGTTGTGGCTAGGGATGTGCTCACATACACCATACCAGCACTGATTGCTGTTGAAAAGATCTCAAAGCTAGAGCAGGAGGGGGGATATTTATAATACTGAATTGCAGCAGAGTACAGTTGGTAAAATATATAATTATGGGCATGTGTCTACAGTTCGGTGATGATTACATAAAGCAAGTAAGGGCAATATGTTTATCTCCTGTTATCTCCTGTTGTGGCTGGAGGGGGAGAGCACAAACATGCTTTGCATTTATAAGGCTATAACCTACCTATGCAGAATGAGGGGGTGTGATTTATGTTGAAGTGGGCTTGTTCACATTTAACATATACAGGCCTAGTGTACCCTCCCACATTCACTGCAATTCCCAAAGACTCATGGGAAATGTAGTTACTTTTCCTGTAAAGAGAGAGGAGACAATATGATGTAATCACTCTTCTAACAGCTCCTCCTTGGCAGAATAGATGCTGCATTTTTTTGAATTACAGAGAGGACTTCCTGGAAATTCAATTAGACTTTTCTCTTCAATGGTAAGGAATTTCACAAATGTAATAACTATTTTGTGTTTTGTGTAGGGGGGTGTATTAAAGGGGGATTTTTTTCCGATCCTGGAGTTTTGCTTTAAGTATGCAAACGAATACACTAATTTCACTCCAAATACCAAAACTTTTAATAAATCCTAATTATCCATAGACAATAGTTTGGAATTTCCACTACTATACAGCACACTCCTATAGATATCCTACTACCCGTCTCATAGAATCTACAAACAGATTTTTACTTTAACCACTTCAATACAGGGAATTTATACACCTTCCTGCCCAGACCAATTTTCAGCTTTCAGTACTGTTGCACTTTGAATGACAATTGGGCAGCCATGCTACACTGTACCCAAATAACATTTTTATCATTTTGTTCCCACAAATAGAGCTTTCTTTTGGTGGTATTTTATCACCTCTGAGATTTTTATTTTCTGCTAAACAAATAAAAAAAAGACCAAAAATTTTGAAAAAAAAAATATTTTTTTTACATTTCTATTACAAAACTTTGTAAATAAGTAAGTTTTCTCCTTCACTGATGGGCACTGATAAGGTGGCACTGATGGGCACCAATAAGGTGGCACCAATGAGGTGGCATTGATGAGGTGGCACTGATGGGCACTGATGATGGGCACTAATATATGGCACTGATGGGTCACTGATAGGCGGCACTGATGGGCACTGATAGGTGGCACTGATATGCAGCACTGATGCGTACACATAGTTGGCACTAATGGGCAGCACGGATGGGCACTGCTAGGTGGCACGGATGGGCACTGATAGGTGGCACAGATGAGCACTGATAGGTGGCATGGATGGGCATGGATGGGCACTGATAGGTGGCACTGATGTACAGTAATTGATGGTACGGATGGATGCCAATCAGTGCCAAACAAAAATGCCTGTCAATCAGTGATGCCCATTGTGGGTACTGATTGGCATCCATTTTGGGCACTGATTGGCATCCATTGTAGGCACTGATTGCATCCTTGGTGGTCTAGGGTGGCATACCTGGTGGTGACATCCCTGGTGGTCCTAGTGGTGTCCCTGGTAGTCCTAGTGGCATCCCTGCTGGTCCAGTGTGGGCATACTCAAGGAGCTGCACTGATAATCAATCAGCATAGACCCCCCCCCCCCCCGTGAGAGGAGCAGCCAATCGGCTCTCCTCTACTAGCGTCTGACAGACGCAAGTGAGGAAAAGACAATCAATGCCTCTTCCTGTTTACACTGTGATCAGCCGTGATTGGACATGTCTGATCAGTCTGTCAGAGACTCTTTACCGAGATCGGTGTAGCGGTGTGTCAGACTGACACATCGCACCATCGATCGCTACGGCGGCTGTCATATGACGTCCGGTCAGGATATTGAAACCACTTTGGCAGCTGTTACACTGCTGGATGTCATATGACATCCGGTCAGGATATTGAAACCACTTTGCCGCCGTCATTTTGCTACATGGCAGGCGGCAAGTGGGAGATGCATACAATTAAGAACACTGGTAATTCTTAAAAAAAAACACAATCTAAAAGACAACCACTTCCGTTGGCAAAATTCAGGCATCATAAATGAATAATTTCTGCATATATTACAGTATCTTTAGAGTAACAGATTAATGTAGCTTCACAAGTGAACAGTTTTGTATATATCACAGCAATCTAGTGCTCTCAATGTTCTTAGGCTTGAATATAAATCAAATCGACCAAGAATAATAATTCTTACATAAAATATGTAAAATTCACAGATCTAAAGTAGTCCACACTGCATACTGTAAATGTATATCCTTGTCATTAAGGTTTATATTTGACAAGAATTATGGTCATGCTTCCATATATCTCTATTTGATTTCCAAGTGTAGCAATAACTCTCGGTGGAGCTGCTGGTTTAAAGCGGGCCTGACCTCTTATCTCTTTACCCCTCTTAAATTGTTCAATCCCCTTAGCACAGCTGTAGTGCAGTGTTGTAATGATATGAGTATTGACTTTAACCCACAAAATACACTTATATTTATATTTACCTCTACCTGAGTGTCTGTAGCTCCACCTGCAGGAGAAATAACAACACTGCACACAAACTTCAATAATAACCAAGAATAACTTCTTTCTTTGAGTAAATAATATATTTATATCAATAGTTATTACAATGACTATACTATCACACCAACGTAGTGCAACAGTATAGGAAATGGTTACGACAATTGGTAGCATACACAAATATACCTAATTATATATACATTTGTACCAGGGAGCTCCCCCTGCTCTAAACTGTAAATTCACTATTCTTTGTAACTACATGCAGAGCCCTGCAATAAAAAAAAAGATAGTCTTGACATCTTCAGTCTTCGCTAGCTAAGAATTTGTAATTGTAATCCACAAGGGGTTCCTCTTGGGTGTTGCGCAGTGTAAGGTAATACACTAAATCAGTTATAATCCGGCAGACTGACTAAGTATTCTTATATGAAGAAGGCAAACATCTACCATCCGCTCTTGAGTACTGAAGTCTATGCAGATGTACTGTTTTCCAACTTAACTTGTTCTGTGGGACTATCAGTCCCCGCAATACTCTGTAATGCCCCGTACACACGGTCGGATTTTCCGACGGAAAATGTGTGATAGGACCTTGTTGTCGGAAATTCCGACCGTGTGTAGGCTCCATCACACATTTTCCATCGGATTTCCGACACACAAAGTTTGAGAGCAGGCTATAAAATTTTCCGACAACAAAATTGTCGGAATTTCCGATCGTGTGTACACAAATCAGATGCACAAAGTGCCATGCATGCTCAGAATAAATAAAGAGATGAAAGCTATTGGCTACTGCCCCGTTTATAGTCCCGACGTATGTGTTTTACGTCACCGCGTTCAGAATGATCGGATTTTCCGACAACTTTGTGTGACTGTGTATATGCAAGACAAGTTTGAGCCAACATCCGTCGGAAAAAATCCTAGGATTTTGTTGTCGGAATGTCCGATCAATGTCCGACCGTGTGTACGGGGCATTACAGTTCTAAGTGTGTGTGTAGTATTAAACAAACTTCCGGGTGTTAACCCTCGCACCACACGGGATCCAGGCAGATGGATGTCTCCATTTCAGCAGTTCTCAGTCCGTATGGAGGCACCACCACGCCGTCACACTGTTCCGTTCACTAACAACCAGGAGTCCTCGGTTACCTCCCTAGGGGTCTCCAGAACGATCACTTCTGCTGCTCCAGCACACTGTGATACGACGGCAGGATCCTTGCAGCTGCTCCGCTCCTTCACAAAGTAGGCCGCAACCCTGTGGGACACACACACCCACAGAGTCCTGCTGGCAGGCCACGCGTCCCAGGAACAAGAGACCTAAGATGGCCATTCCTTACCCTTTTATATCCTCCCACAATGCAGTTCAGTTCTCCTCTTGTCCAGGAGCATTGTGGGTGGGTCACAGCTAAAGTTCCAAAGTAAACAATCAATCACTTCCATGTCACTTCACTTAATCATGAAACGTAAAAGTATTGTACCTTTTCAATTATCCACAAGATTGCACTATAACAACTTATGTACTGCATAACACACATATGGCTAAAAACAACAGTTGTCAGCGCTACATACTCCCCCTGCTTTAAATCTTTGATCCCCAAAGATATGTAAGACCTTGTTCCTGCTACACATCTTAGCTTCTAAACGAGTGCACAGGACCGACAGAGGAGCCTCCCACCAATTCTCAGGTGTTGGAAAGCTACTCTGTGTACCCACAACTGTCACCTTAGTATCAGATACAGGTGTGCCAAGGGGTGAAACAGGGCTCTCATTGCCTAGATTAACTGAGGAGGAACAAGGCTCATCCACATTCCTTTTGCTGGTAACCTTTGTTGTCTCAGAACACTCGCCCAAAGTATCATAGGTTAGTCTCTTGGGTGGGCGAATGTTCCTCTTTCCCCTTTGTTCTTTTTGTGTGTCCTCTATTTCTGAATGGACACTATTCTCTTCTACTTCAGTGGGAGATAAACACATCTCAACTCTTTCGGACAATGGTACAAACTCTGAAGCTTCTGGCCTAAGGGCCTCACTACCCTCTTTGGCTGTTGGTGATGAAACACTCTCTTCAGGTCGGGTATATTAGATGACCACAACCAGCTAATGTCCATCTCTCGCTCCTCACTGTCTGCAGTTGTCAAAGGCCCAGATTGGGACCTAGTTACAGGCCGTTGTGCAACTTCTGATGTGGATGATAACTCCTCCTTGGGGATTATCCTGACTGCATCAGTAAGGGGCAAAAGGTGATTCCGATGCCAAGTCTTGATTGGTCCAGCACTTCCTTCTGGCCTAATTTCAAATACTGGAAGTCCTGGGAGCTGTTTACAAACAATGTATGGCTATGACCTCCAGCGAATCGCTAGCTTGTGTTTCCCATGAATGCCTAAATTCCTTAATAAAACTCAGTCACCAGGTTGTAGATCTTGAATCCTCACTTTGAGGTCAAAGTTTCTTTTATTTCTACTCCCTCTGCTGTCTGACATAGTCCAAGTCTTCTCATAAGCAATCTTCAGACTCTTTCTCAGCCTATTTGTATATCCTCGATGAGAAGCCTCTGAGGTGTGGTCCAGAGAAGTTCCAAAAGCCAGGTCCACTGGTAACCTAGCCTCTCGCCCAAACATCAGCCGATAAGGTGAATATCCTGTGACGTCACGCTTGGTGCTGTTATATGCATGTACTAAAGCGGCAATATGCTTACTCCAGTTGGGCTTTTGCTCAGAGGTTAGTGTCCCCAACATATTAAGAAGCGTTCTATTAAACCTTTCCGGCTGAGGGTCTCCTTGCGGATGATAGGGTGTAGTTCTAGACTTTTGAATTCCCAATAGATCCAGTATTCTCAAAGTCCCTTCCTTGATCTGAGTGGATCCTCTGTGGTAAGCCGTAATGGACAAAGAACTTCTCTACTAATGTCTTTGCCACTGTGACTGCCTTCTGATCTTTCGTGGAGAAAGCTTGAGCATATCTGGTAAAATGGTCTGTGACTACCAGGATATTTCCTTGCCCACTCACGTCAGATTCTAAACACAGGAAATCTATGCAAACTAGATCCATGGGACCTTGGTTTGATAAATGTCCCATTGGGGCTGCCCGCTGCAGCAGAGTCTTTCTCTGGATACACCTATGGCAGGAGTTACAGTAACTCTCCACTTCTTTCCTCATGTAAGGCCAGTAGAATCTATCTCTTATCAATTGAAAAGTTCTTTCTGACCCCAAATGTCCATGACAATCATGTAGAGCAATTAACACTGTCTCTCTGTGCTTCTCTGGCAGAAATAGCTGCCACTTCTCCTCCGGATCTTCAGAGGGGCCCCTTCGGTAGACCACCCCTTGCAACAACTGCAACCGATCCCACTCTTTGTGTAACAACAGAGCTTCTTTCTGGGCACTTCTCAAAAGTAAATCAGGGTGTTTACCCTCCAGAGCTTCAAATACCAAGCTGCAGAGTGGATCTTCTTGTTGATCTCTTCTAAGATCTTTCATTGATAACTTAGGTAAACCCCCTGCAGCAATCTGGGAGACATTACAGTAATACCTGGGTACTCCTGCTGTAGTCACTCCAATCTCTTCAGCTCTGGCTCCACCTTTCTCCTGCTTAACTGCTCCTTCACAAAGGGCTCTTACCCTTTCAGGGGCAAATTGAGTCCAATCCTCTTGGGAGCTCAAGGGACTGTGGGGTCTTCTTGACAGCACATCTGCATCCCTGTTGCCCACCCTCGGTCTATATTTCAGGCTGAAGGAGAATGTTGAGAGAGAAGCCAACCACCTATGGCCTGTGGCATCCAATTTTGCGGTGGTGAGTAAGTATGTGAGGGGATTGTTATCTGTTTTAACTACAAATTCGGCACCATACAGATAATCTCTCAGCTTGTCTACCACAACCCACTTCAAGGCCAGAAACTCAAGTTTATGAGTTGGTTAGTTCTTTTTAGCAGGAGACAGGCTCCGGCTCACATAAGCAACAGGCCTTAAATGTCCATTATGATCCTGATAGAGTACTCCGTCCAGCCCATCTCGGCTGGCATCCACATGCAGTTCATAGGGCTTGGTAGGATATGCATAAGCTAACACTGGAGCAGTTGTAAGACTTTTCTTCAATTGACTGAATGTCTCTTCACATTCTTGAGTCCACTGATCCAGGATAGATTCCCTTTTCTTCCGGGGCCCTTCTTTTTGTCTCCCAGGTCTCTCCGAATTCACATCAGCCTCTTCCTGATTCTTCAGTAGTTCTGTAAGTGGGTGGGCTATCTTTGCGAACCCCTCCACAAACCTCCGGTAATAGGAGCAGAATCCTAGGAATGACCTGAGCTCAGTCACATTCGAGGGCCTTGGCCAAGAGGTAACAGCTTCCAATTTCTCAGGGTCAGTTGCTATCCCTTCTTCAGACACAATGTGCCCCAGATAGTTCACTGAAGATTGATAGAACTGACATTTCTCCATTATAAGTTTCAAACCCTCTTCATGTAGTCTCTTTAGAACCTTTTCCAGTCGCTCTTCATGTTCTTCAACAGTTCGGCCAAATACAATGATATCGTCTAAGTATACTAAGATCTCAATCAAGTTCATGTCGCCTACTGTCTTCTCCATGAGCCATTGGAAAGTTGCTGGGGCCCCAGACAGACCTTGTGGCATCTGGTTGAACTCATAGAACCCCACAGGGGTGATGAAAGCAGTCTTCTCCTTATCCTCAGGACTCATGGGGATCTGATAATAGCCACTCTTCAGATCTAATACACTGAACCACTTCGCCCCTGACAGGCTCTGTAGGGCATCTTCTATACGGGGGGTAGTGTATTGATCAGGGATGGTCCATCGGTTCAGAGTCCTGTAGTCGATACACAGCCGGAGTGACCCATTTTTCTTCCTCACCACCACTATCGGAGAGGCGTATGGACTCCTGGACTCCTTGAAAAACCCAGTCATTTTAAGCTCAGCCAGCTGTTCTCTGAGATCTTCAAGATCTCCCAATGGGATCCTCCTGACCCTTTCCCGAAAAGGTTTGTCGTCTTCCAGCCGGATCTTGTGCTCTGCGCTCTTGGCATACCCCACATCAAACTCACTCTTTGAGAAGACTTCTTTCCATCTCATAAGCTGGGCTTTGGCCCTCTCCATTCACGCAGACATAAGGGAGGTGTTTTTTGGGTAAAAATTCTCTATGGGAATCTGCTCTTCTGGCCCCTTTGTTACATCTCTTGGCGAAACCGGGGTCGCTTGATTCGCCTGCCCAAGCAGCATTCTTGCTGGTATCTTCACAGGCAAGGCTGTCATGTACCGAACACTGAGACTCTCCCCCCGCTTCTCTTAAGTGCCTTAGTAGATAACACTTTTGTGAGTATCTCCAGACCCACATCTTCTTCCTGAGTGTCCGTCTCCAAGACAATGAAAGGACCAGGTTGCCTCCAACTCAACTTGACAGAGGCTCTCAGCATACCACTTCACCCGGTTGTAGCAGTTCTTCACCTCGGTCTAAACGCCAAACTTTTCCCACCCCTTCTGTTGGGTCCTTCTGTTCGTGTACTATATTCTTGTACACTTGGGTTAGCATGGGATGCACCTTCATGGCCGGGGCACTTTCCTTCTGTACATGCGGTGTCAGGAGTCTTCTGACCAGATCAGTATTTGTTCCGATGATAAGGGAACTTTTATGAGCCCCAGGGGGTCGGGGACTCACAACCACCAGGGTGTCGAAAGTCTCCGCCTTTCCAGCCACACTTGGGTCAAAGGTGAGTTTGATAGGGATATATCCCTCATAAGGAAAGTTCTGGGTACCTAGACCCCATATCTCCAATTCTTCCAACTTTTGCAGGGGCAGATGCTTGAGATGCTTTATGTAGAAATCTTTGTATAATAAGGTCACTTGAGGTCACTTGAGCTCCGGTATCCAATAGTGTAGATTCCTTCTACATGAATTGGGATAATCGGAGAGGGTCCCACTAAGGGTCCCACTTGCGGGGAAATTCACCCTGAGTGTTCGTTTTCTGCTGCCTACTAGAACGCATCTTGACTCCTCGCTTCCATGGACGCCCACTCAACTTCATTCCTCCCCTTACTCTCAAAACTTTGGGAACTTGGGTTTCGTTGGAGTTGACGACAGTTACAGGGTGCCCAGCTGACTCCTTAACTGGGGCCCTTTGAAGTTTTCCGCCAGCTTTTGGTGTTGTACTGCTGACCTTGGACTTGGGCACACGTTCCCAAAGTGTCCAACCCCTCCACAGTTGAAACAAAGTCCAGATCGGCTTCTGAAGGTGGACTCTCTTCAAATTTGTTGTTCCTCCATTGGGCGGATTTGGGGGTCTCGTGGTCAGCAAAGCCATCATTTCCATTAACTGAGCCTTAAGAAGCTCAATCTGGGGATCATCCTCCATCATTACTGTTCGGACTCCAACAGTGTGCTTTGGTTCTTGAATGTTCTCCTTTTTCCTTTCTAGAATAGCTTCTTCCTCCCGTACAATCCGAATTAGATTTGGGTACTTCAATATGCTTCCATCTTGGCGAGTTCTTAACTGGAGGGTGATGGGGTCCAAAGGCTGGGCACCCCTTAAGACTTGTTTGGCTCAAATTTTATCCACCTTACAAGAATCTAATCCCTTCTTCAGTAATATCTGGTGAATTATCTTGTCCAGCCGTCTCATATATTCTGACAAATTCTCTCCAGTTTCCTGATAGGTGTGTTCTAATTGGTAAATTAGGTCAGAAACCTTTTCAGTACGTCCAAACACATCTTGCAGGATATCTAAGTAGTCTTGGGCTACACAGTTCTGTTTGCTGAGCTTTAAATTTCGAATGGCTTTGGAAGCAGGCCCTTTGAGACTCTCAGTAATTCGCTGTTTCTTTTGTGTTTCAAGGATGTCCCACTCATCCAGCACCTGCGTGGTCTGTTCCAACCATTCTTCAAAGGTGTCTTCTCCTTTGGGTACAGGCCGTTGGCCCGAGAAAATGCCCAGGTTTCGGTACCCAGTCCCTGAATATGTTGGGTTCCCTTTTTGACATTGGGGCACCAAATTTCCCAGGGCTGTGATGAGTTCTGGCTCAATTGCAGCCGGTGCTGACTGTGATGGAACCTTGATTTCTGCTGAACTCATCTGGGGGAAGGTCGCAAGATTCTCCCCTTCTTTCCTTGGGTGGGTGAGATAAAATTTGATCTTGTCAGCGAGTTTAGCACTTGCACCCTTGAAATTTTCCAGAACTCCCTTCCTCCACTCCAATAATATTGGTTATTATTAGCATAGGTGCGGAATGTCTCATGATTGGTGTCACGGAACGTCCCACACTCCGCTTGAGTGCTTCCGTCATATACCACTTCCTCCCAGTCTGTATACAGATTTCCCAACCTCTCTGAGCACAAAACAAGGTGACACTTGCTTGTTGCTAACATGAACTCACTTTATTCAGAACCAGAATACAGTCTTATATACAGGAGAAAATATTACTCTAACAATACAAACGTAACCTAATTAACCTAATTAACATGAGCTAATTAACTAATCCTTTATACAGCGTAGGTGACTGAGACATGACCTATTGCCCAGACTGAGTTAATTATCACAGGACATTTCTCACAATAGCAGCAGCTCCAATAGGGGTCGTCCCGTCTCCTACATTGTATAGAGGACAATGTCATCAGCTCATTCAATTAACATAAACACAAGTAGTTGGAGTTGATGACACCAGCATCTCCTCGCAGGATGTGTCCCAACAGTATAATTCAGTCTTATCATTCTAATATGGCATATAAAGGGTTCCCAGAGTCTGTGTGTTTTGGGGGACATGGAGCTGAATCCAAAGTAACACCAGCCCCAGGGTCCCCAGGCATACAGCTCACAAAGAGCACCATTCCCCCAAATGCTAGGGCCCATAATCGGTGGGCAAGAGGCTTGCATTCAGTCCCCTCCAATAGCCTCTGTCCCGGGTGAGTCTGTCACAATTGGGTCTTACTGCGACCACCTTGGCTCTTTGTTCTGGGGATAGTGTCTTTACCACACGGTTAATGTGTTCTTTCTCCCAGATATCTCCCCAGAGTTCCATGGCCACGCTCGCTTCTGAGCGGGTGCCTTCCACCTCACACCACTGTGCCACAGTGGGGGATCCATTCTATGGTTCTTAAGGGGGTGCTTGATTTCAGAGTGACAGTTATCCTGGACGAGCCCCCACATGTAGCAATAACTCTCAGTGGAGCTGCTGGTTTAAAGTGGGCCTGTCCTCTTATCTCTTTACCCCTCTTAAATTGTTTAATCCCCTTGGCACAGCTGTAGGGCAGTGTTGTAATGATATGAGTATTGACTTTAACCCACAATATACACTTATATTTATATTTACTTCTACCTGGGTGTCTGGAGCTCCACCTGCAGGAGAAATAACAACACTGCACACAAACTTCAATAATAACCAAGAATAACTTCTTTCTTTGAGTAAATAATATATTTATATCAAGAGTTATTACAATGACTATACTATCACACCAACGTAGTGCAACAGTATAGGAAATGGTTACGACAATTGGTAGCATACACAAATATACCTAATTATATATACATTTTTACCAGGGAGCTCCCTCTGCTCTAAACCGTAAAGTCACTATTCTTTGTAACTAAATGCAGAGCCCTGCAATGAAAAAAAACATCTTCAGTCTTCGCTAGCTAAGAATTTGTAATTGTAATCCACAAGGGATTCCTCTTGGGTGTTGCGCAGTGTAAGGTAATACACCAAGGCAGTTATAATCCGGCAGACTGACTAAGTATTCTTATATGAAGAAGACAAACATCTAGCATCCGCTCTTGAGTACTGAAGTCTATGCAGATGTACTGTTTTCCAACTTAACTTGTTCTGTGGGACTATCAGTCCCAGCAATACTCTGTAACAGTTCTAAGTGTGTGTGTGTAGTATTAAACAAACTTCCGGGTGTTAACCCTCTCACTACATGGGATCCAGGTAGATGGATGTCTCAGTTTCAGCAGTTCTCAGTTCGTATGGAGGCACCACTACGCCGTCACACTGTTCCGTTCACTAACGACCAGGAGTCCTCGGTTACCTCCCTACGGGTCTCCGGAATGATCACTTCTGCTGCTCCAGCACACTGTGATAGGACGGCAAGATCCTTGCAGCTGCTCCGCTCCTTCACAAACTTCACAAAGTAGGCCACAACCCTGTGGGACACACACACCCACAGAGTCCTGCTGGCAGGCCACGCGTCCCAGGAACAAGAGACCTAAGATGTCCGCTCCTTACCCTTTTATATCCTCCCACAATGCAGTTCAGTTCTCCTCTTGTCCAGGAGCATTGTGGGTGGGTCACAGCTAAAGTTCCGAAGTAAACAATCAATCACTTCCATGTCACTTCACTTAATTATGAAACGTAAAAGTATTGTACCTTTTCAATTATCCACAAGATGGCACTATAACAACTTATGTACTGCATAACACACATATGGCTAAAAACAGCAGTTGTCAGCGCTACACAAGAAACAGCTCACTCTTTCACTGTGCTCATGAATAAGGATCATGTTTCCAGATTTTTGTGTGAGTTTCTAGATTCCACACACTCTCATTATGCTTCTATCAGTTTGTTTCAATCCTCAGTTAGTGTGCTCCCAGACTTTGCTTATTTGTGACATGGCAGTTGTACACTTTCAGTGCTAATCAATAGTTATCACCATTTCACCATTCTATTTTAAATGAAGGTGGCTTTTCAAAACAGACTTCAGAATTTCACACATTCACACTGTGCTTCTGTCAGTGTGATTAAAGTGCTTTGGAAGTTGCTCATCTGTGACACGGCAGGCATGCATTGCCGGTACCTGCCAGTAAATATCACCATTGCACAGCATGTTCTTCATGTATGAGAGTGACTTTTCTAATCAAACATAACAGACATCCCAGTCAATTGTCTGTCATCTTATCTCTTTAATTGTATTAATGCTAAGTCCCATAAATGTATGCTTGATGATTGCAATACTGCGCAATCTCCAGTGTATTAAGCACTTCCCTTATAGTCACATCAATGATTCGTATATATTTTCCTAGCCCTTAAATAGTCAGATGGCTTCCAAATCAAAAGCATATCATGGGCAGTGAACAAAAAAAGGTCCAAGGATACTCGCTTGATCCAAAATAACACGAATACCTAGTTGACAGCTGAATAGGCCAGGAGGGGATGACACATTGGGGTTGATTTACTAAAGGGAAAAAGACTGTGCAGTTTGCAAAGCTCAGTTGCCCTCTTCAAGAGAAGTTGCTCCAGAGCTCAGTAAATGAGCAGAAGCTCTGCTGACTTTTATCATCCAATCATGTGCAAGCAAAAATGCAGTTTTTTTAATTTTCCTTGCACAGGATTGGGTACTCTTTGCAAAGTGAAGCCTTACCTCATTTACTAAGCTCTGGAGCAATTGCACTTGTAGAGGGCAACTGCCCTCTGCAAAGTGCATAGTTTTTTTTGCCTTTAGTAAATCAACCCCATTGGTTGTTAGAATACCAGTGACTGCAGAGTTCATAACAAGCAACCAAGGGGAAGCTGCAACATTTAGCAGCAGTAGTAATATTGCTGTTTTTTTTTTACTTCCTGATGCCGCTGGAGGTTAAACTCAGCCAAGCATCAATTTAGTCCTTTGCCCAGCAAAATTCTGTCCAAACCCAGGTCCCAGGAACCCAAGCCCAACCCTAATTTTATGAGCACAGTGATTGAATACATTTTAAGAATGACCATTTTTTTTTATTGTATAGCTCTTGTACAGTAAAATACAGTGTAATAAGTGGGAGACAGCAGCTTCTCTTGGGTTTATTTAGAAAAATAACCAGTTTGTAAAGTGTATGAGACAAGTGGTGGGATATTTATAGGAACATAATCTTAAGGCCCCTTTCACGCGGGCCGAATCCGCTCAGCAGACTCTGCTAGCTCAGCGGGGGATCGCTCTGTTGATCCCCACTGAGCAAGGGGATGACAGATCCATCTCCACTCACTGTGCAAAGACAGACCTGTCAGGGTTCCGCTGTCCTCTATGGTGAGATCGGATGAAAACAACTGTCCATTTTCATCCAATCTCATCCGATCCGCTGGATGGATGGCTAACGTATAGCCTTCCATCTGTTATGAGCAGATCTTGTCGGATAGGATGGCAGACGTGTGTCACACATCTCCACTGACATCCGCCTGCCCATACAAGTCAAGAGGTGGCCCGCTCAGGTCCACCTGAAAAAACAGCCTGGTGGATCTTTGCGGGCTGTACTATTTACTTAGGCAATTCTATATAAATTGAAAACATTTTTTTTTTTTTTTTTTTGTTCCAATAGCTTTGTATTGTGCATTTTCAGGTTACAAACATTGTTACATTGCCATAATGCATTTTAAGGAACATGAGAACATAAAAATACATATAACACAAACAAGGTATCGAAGACTAACCTAAATGAACTGGAGGATGGGATAAACAGCTCAATCTCTGTATTTGCGGATGATACTAAGCTAAGCAGGGCAATAACTTCTCCACAGGATGTGGAAACCTTGCAAGAAGATCTGAACAAATGAATGGGGTGGGCAACTACATGGCAAATGAGGTTTAATGTAGACAAATGTAAAATAATGCATTTGAGTGGCAAAAATATGAATGCAATCTATACACTGGGGGGAGGACCTCTGGGGCAATCTAGGATGGAAAAGGACCTGGGGGTCCTAGTAGATGATAGGCTCAGCAATGGCATGCAATGCCAAGCTGCTGTTAACAAAGCAAACAACACATTGGCATGCATTAAAAAGGGGATAAACTCCAGGGACAAAGCGGTAATTCTCCCACTCTACAAAACTTTGGTCTGGCCTCACCTGGATTATGCTGTCTACTTCTGGGCACTAGTCCTCAGGAAGGATGTACTGGAAATGGAGCGAGTACAAAAAGGGCAACAAAGCTAATAAAGGGTCTGGAGGATATTAGTTATGAAGAAAGGTTGAACGTATTCTCTCTGGAGAAGAGACGCTTGAGGGAGGATATTATTTCAATTTACAAATACCATACTGGTGACCCCACAATAGGGATAAAACTTTTCCGCGGAAGGGAGTTTAATAAGACACATGGCCACTCACTAACATTAGAAGAAAAGAGGTTTAACCTTAAACTGCGTAGAGGGTTATTTACTTTATGAGCGGCAAGGATGTGGAATTCCCTTACACAAGGGGTAGTTTCAGAGGGGGGCATCAATAGTTACAAAAATTATTAGATAACCACCTGAACACCTGCAACATACAGGGATATACAATGTAATAGGCATGTGCAATTCGTTTCGTTCCGAATTCGTTTTTTAACGAATTTCGACAAATTGGTTAATTCAAAAATATCCAAATTAATGAAAACTCATTTAACAAAGTTTTCCGAATATTCGTAAATTCGAAAAATTTGTAAACTCGTAAATTCATACATTCGTAATTTCCGAATGTAAATTTGTACATTCGTAAATTTGTACATTCGTACATTAGTAAATTTGTGAATTCATAAAATTGTAAATTTGGAAATCTGGAAATCTGAAATAATAATTAACTAACAATAACTTAACTACTATTACTAGTAACTATTAAATTATAGGTATTGTAATTTCCTTTCAAATTTGGCTGTTAGTGAACATAACACATACAAATTTATCCGAAGGCTACTAATCATCCAAAATAACGAATGCCATATCCAAACGAATGCAACGTAATGAAATAATAATAATAAATAACAATAATAATGATAAAAACTTTTTATTATTATTATTTATTATTAAATTGTTCCGTTCCATTTGTTTAGATGCAGCATTCATTATTTCAGATAATTTATAACTTCAGATAAATTCGCATTTGTTACGTTCACTGACAGCCAAATTTGAAAGGAAATTACAATACCTATAATTTAATAGTTAGTTACTATTTCAGATTTTCGAATTTTTGGGTTTTTGGATTTTCAAATTTTGAATTTACAAATGTACGAATTTACGAATTTACGAATGTACAAATGTACGAATGTATGAATTCACAAATGTACGAATGTACGAATGTACGAATGAACGAATGTACGAATTTACGAATGTACAAATTTACCAATTGCGATCATAACAAATAACTTGAAAAACAAGAAAAAAAATAAACTAATGAAATGAAAACGAAAATGAACAAATTTTTTGGCTGTGCACATGTCTACAATGTAATACTGACACTCACACACATAGGTTAGACTTGATGGACTTGTGTCTTTTTTCAACCTCATCTACTATGTAACTATGTAAATAATGTACTAATATCTTAGTAGATAAGCTCCAATTTATCATTCTATATGGTATCTCCAGAAAAAAAAAAAACATTGTAACAATGTTTCTCAAGTACATAAGTGAATGCTTTAATAGATGCAACAAAAGTATTTCAGGTATGGGGGGGGGGTAGGTGAGTGGAAAATAGAGGGAGGAGGAAGGGAGGGGGCAGGAAGGGTACCATGCATGAATAAACTACCAAGTGTTTACATCCTAGCAAATGTCTTTCGTTTCAGCTTTGTGTAAGATTGGTTATTTTTTGTCAAAAGAGTCTCATAATTGTGGTGGGTCTAGACCATTGTAACAAAATTCAGAACAACTGGGGGTTTTTGTTTTTCCAGAGTTTGGTTATGTTGCGCTTGGCTGCAAGTAGTATATGGGTAATTACTTTTTTGTGAGCCATAGGTATGGACTCTATATTTAGGTTTAAAAGGGCTAGTTCAGGTGATGGTATTATGTTCAGTCCTGTAATTTGTGAAAGAATTGAAAAGATTTCATGCCAGTATTTCTTAAGTTGTGGGCATTCCTAGAGGGTATGGATTAGGGAACCTCATGAACCGCAGTTCCTCCAGAAATTGGGGGACATGTGATTATCAAAATTAGCTATTCTATCTGGGGTTAAATATCTCCTTTGAACGATGTTCTACGTGAGTTCCCACAGTGCAGTGCATTTTGTGGCATCATAAGTGGATTCGAGAGCTCTCTGCCATTGATTTCCTGTGCAGGGGCTGCCTAGATCTTGCTCCTATTGGTTAAAGGCCAGAGAGTGTTGGAATTGTGTCTTTTCTTGTAGTACGTTATAGACTAGGGAGATACCTTTGCTCCCGGAGGAGTGGAGTGAATAGTATGTTATAACTTGTATGGGAATGGAGATCAAACATTGTGGGTTGCTCTTAAGACAGTGAGAAATTTGTATATACTGGTAGTATGATTCTGGACCCAGTTTCAGTTCTGTTTTGAAGTTGTGAAAGGGTTTGATCTGACCCTTTTGGACTAGGTCATGCAAGAGTAAGGATTTGTGTTCGGGCCAATTATGTATGTGAAGGTCAGGAATGAGTAATTTGAGAATAGATATGGGTAATTTGATGGGTGTTGTAAGAGTGCCACTCCAGGTAGTTGAAGTAAGTTTATGCCATGCTCGAACTGTTGCTATAATGGTTAGTGGGAGGTGGTGTGGGAGTTTTGATTTCGGATTTAGGCTACAGATCCAGTTTTTTAGGTCTTTGCCTGGAACAATATAGTTTTCTATGGCCCCCCATCAAGTGGAAGCTATTGGAAGGAACCACTGTCTTTGTTGGGCTAATATGCTTGCTGTGTAGTAATCAGCAATATCCACTAGGCCTGAGCCCCCCTACTGATTTATGTTTGACGAGCCTGCTTCTAGACACTCATGGCTTTTTCCCTGCCCAAGTGTATGTTTGTAGGGATGCTTGGAGGAAGGTAATGTAGCTTTTAGGTATTGGGATAGGTAGGTTTCGAAAGAGGTATAGAAGTTGAGGGAGGATAGTCATCTTAAATGTTGCCAAGTGGCCAGCCCATGAGAATTCATGTTTTCCTAACTGATAAAGGGACTGGATACATTTTTGTCTATAGCTGAAAATTTTTCTGTATAGAGGTTTTTCAGGTGTCTTGTTAGTGTAAGTCCTAGGTATTCTATGCCTTTTTTGCCCATTGAAATGGAAATTTTAAAGATATGAGGTTGCAGGTGGTGGAAAACATTTCATTTTATTCCAAGGTGACTGTCTTGGAGATAGCTTTTGTCTTTGTTCTTTAAGTGGAACTTAACCCATAAAACTTGATAAGAATGATGTTCTTTAGCAAGAAACAAAAATTAGCAAGGAACATACACACATTAATAATTATGCTACCAAAATTAGTGTGCCTCCAGCATTGCTCCTGTTTCTTCTTGTTGGAGGCTGCCATTTTGCTGAAGCCCATCGATTTCACAGTTTCAAAACATAGTTACATTCCTGGAATCCCGGGATTGCTAACTTTTAAATTGCCTTACCAAACTGTCAAACAATCAAATGGCTGGTTGTTATAACTGATCACATGTGGAGCACCATGGCAGTTGCAGATCAAACAGAAGCAGCTTCCTTGGATGTAAAGGATAGGAGGGTTTAATTCCGCTTTACGGATGTCTGCTGATTGGTCTCTACAAATTCAGCAGTGCCTAAAAATAGAAAGCAACTGAGCATGTGCAGAGCAGGGTGTGTATTATTGGACTTCAAACAGTTTAGACACTTATTTTTAATGTTTTACATAGCATTACTCATAAGAAGGGCCAGCTGAAGTGATCAAGCACGACTTAATTTTCTGACTAAAGTTCCACTTTAATAAAGATGTTGACAATTTAAGGTGAATTTGCAGGAGTAGCACATTTTTAATGTCTACACATATCTGTTTATCATTCAATCCTTTAGGGGAGTTGTTTATATGTTTCCAAGATCATTTTGACCTTAAGGACCTATTTATTTTGGATTAATGTAAGTTTATTCCCATATGTAAATCCCCCACCTTTTGCCAGCCAACTAGACAGGATGTATAGATAGTTTTCTGCACATGCATGTTCTGTATTCAGTCTCTATGGTCATATGGTAAGGCTGTAGTCCTTCTAATAGTTTACAAGGCTTCCATTGCCTAACCCTAAAGGTACATTATAGCTTATAATGTTCCTTATATAATGTTCATTATAGCTTATAATGGTGTATACTGTATTTTATCCTACATTTACAATATATATTAGATTTTAGATTCAAGTTTAGTCCTCATTTTTTCTAGTAGGCATTCTGACACTTTTTGTAAAGATAAATGTTGTTGTTTAACCCTATCAATAATTCATATGTTTATTATTCCCTTTGTTAGTATCTTTTGTAGCTCTGATCAAGAGAAAAATGTTTGGCCCCTAAACGCATTGTCTACTTATTGCTTCCCTTTTGTCCATTTGTTTGCTTCTCATATTGATTGCAGCTTCCTGAAATCTCTTGACTCTTGTATTAAAGGGTATTCAGTGGAGAGGCTTCCTCATAAGGCTCTGTCATAGCTGAGTGATACTGTCACATACTTAGTGGATGTCCCAGGTGGTGAGGTTAGCCTCTCTTGCTTCCCTATCTCAAGTGAACCTGGTAGTTATGATAAACTATAGAGAGATAATAGGGGAGTGTGAATGATGATAGCTTTAGTGAATTCTAATTGTATAGGTGTACGCAAATATTCATTGTGCAGGCAAACATCAGCAGTAGATCACTGATAAGTAGCCAGCAGACAGGAGCGATATTCATTGACAACCTGGGTCAGCAGCAGGTGGTCAGCAGAGTACAGAAGCAATAAGTAGAGATGAGGTCTAGTGGATAGACAAGCTTAGTAAGTTGAGAGCAGTGTAGTACAGAAAAGCAGATAGGATCGGAGTTCAGGTGACAATCAGAGGGGAAATCAAAGAGCAAGTCAGGAATATAAGGTAGGTCAAATGCAACACATCCATAGATCAGGTCATGTAAGGACACAGCTGAGCTGAGGAATAATGGACCTGAAATAGCCTGCTTTGTACTGCGCAATGCACATGCAAATACATGCACCCTTAAGCAAGCCGTGCATGGCTCAAAATTCGGCCTGCGATGCTGAGTGTGTGGATGGGGGGAATCAAGTCATTTTTTTTTTGTTCCACTACCCCTGGGCTGTTTTATGGATGAATGGGCATCCAGCCATGTCTTCAGATGGTGATCTCTGTACCAGAGCACACAGATGCACATGCGCCCATCCTAACTGGCTAATTTATCTTCTCCTATGGTAATTTTTTTTAGTTAAATTTAGCAGAAAGTACAAATGGTGATTATTTTTGAGATTTGTACAAGTATTAGCACATGTATGAAAAGTTCAATAAATATTGCCCCACTGAAATCAATGGAGTGAGAAATCAGTGGGATTGCAGGGTGCTGGAAACACAGGGAATATAAATGGATTTCATCTGTTCTTTTTTTATCAATCAAATTGCAGATAATGCTGCTGCTGCCCCATTGCCATAGCAAAAAGACTATCTCCATTGAATTCTGCCTGATAACAGATGTGGGCACATTATACGCCAGCATAAGGTAGGTTAAGCAGCTGTCTTAGGGTGCTGGGATGGGGGGGCACTAAAATGCACCGGGTGCAGTGATTAGTCATGTAGCAGTAGCTGATACATCCTATTCCCATGCAGTGTGAGGTGTGAACCATCCCAGGCTTAGTGTGTTATTATCGAAGCAAGTCATGCCCCCCCCAATTCTCATTGATCTCATTGGTGGTCCTCCCACCTCTATGCAAGATGCTCATGGATTGGCCATGGAGGCTGTCAATAGGCCAGTATGCCCCATCTGCAGGTGCAGAGGAATGACAGGGAGATAACACCAATCCCCCACCACACACTGACTGGACCTCAGCTTCCTACAGGAGGAAAAAAACAGCAAGATCCTGGAGGTGTGAGAGGCTGAGGAGGAAGGAGAGGGACAGAGTCAGGTAGGCAGTGATAGATGGGGAGATAGATTTAGGTAGGCAGTAATGGGGTCAGAAGACAGGATTGAAGCTTAAAATGAACCTTCCAGCCAAGTCTGTATGAATAAATCTCTGTTCTGTCATAATATACAGGAACAGTATTTGTTTTTCAGAGAAGCCCCTTCCTCTCAGGCTGATGGTAAATGGGTGACTCTGTTGCTAGTGCCAAATCTCCAGTGGCAGAAAACCTTCCATCTACCTGTATGGAATAACTCCCTCTTTGAACGCTACAGAATCTTGCTAGTGATGGGAGCAATTCCATAGGGACAGACTGGCAGCATCTTAACAATACTGCCACTGGCAGTTAATTTTGTCTGGCACCCTATAGCACAAAGGCAGTGCAGCACATGTGTTACAGCACACCACAATGCATGGTGATGCACTGCCGCATACTGCACTGGACAAAAATGCTCCTTTTCCGTTTTTTTTTTTTTACATTCTGGTGCATTGGCTGCTTAGTCATTATAACTGGCTGCCTTTAGGGGGAAGTATAGCCAAAGCTATTTTGGCTATACTTCTGTGGATATTTTGTTCATTATGCACTCCTGTGACCCATTTTCAGCTGACAGCAGGCTAAAGTCCACTGTCTGCTGATGTCACAGAGCCAGTCCAAGCTTGGGAAAGATCATGACTTTAAAGTCAGGATCCACCCAAATTCCTGGATCAGCAGCTGACTCTTCCTCTCAGCGCACTGCTGAGAGGCTGAGCCAGCAGCTTCCTCCTCGGCTTGGTGCTCCAGTGAGTGCTGGAGGGAAGAGTAGAAGGCCACTGACTGACAGGCTGAAAACAGAGCGATCAGCAGTGTATGATCACTCACCTCTCAGTGTAGAGACGGTGGGGAACAGCTGCAGGTGGGATTGGAGTTGCAGCCATCTAGGTAAGTATGATTGTTTTTTTTTATATTCCCATACTTCTCTTTTAACACAATGCACATTAAGATGTCTGTAATGCAATGCATATTTACACACCGGAACTGCAAAGTGTGAATGGACCCTAAGATTCCTCTCCAGACAAAGTAAGCTGAATAAGGGAGTCATGTAAATATATCATGCAGCTAAGAGTACATGATTAAAGGCTCTTTACTAAGCCTATTTTTTTTGCTTTAAAGCTAAACTCTCAGCTATCACAAATTTATTGAAATGCCTGTCCCGAATGATTAACCCACTGCTGACACCAGAACAGGGCCGGGACCAGTATAAAGCTGCTTAGAGATCCGCCTTAAGGTGCCAGGATCGGGGGGCAGTAAAATGCACATTTGCTTGGGTAGAAAAAAATCCCTGCACCTGCCCTGGATGTGGGGGAGGGTCAATATGAGAAGCAGTAAACATCAGAAAATATCCTGTATGCAGATAGACAGCGATCAGATGCAAGAAACTAGATTAGAGAAAAAGAAAGTGTACAGATACAGGAAGCAATAAAGTGGGGAAATATGGTTAGAGCAAAGAGTGAGAAAGGAAGCTATAGAAGCAGCAATCCAAAGTGTGCTCTAGCTAATGAAAAGCTAAAAAGGGAGATGGGAATGTTTGATCAACAAAGAATTTGATCAAAGAGAGCAAAGAACAACTAGAATTGTTAGATATGTTGGTAGTCTATGGAAGGGAATCTGTAAACAACTGTTTGCTTCCTTATGCTCAGTTAAAAAAATTAACTAGTAAAGTCTGTGTATTGCAAATTCTAAAGTTGTGATGGACATTAACAATTTGTCAGTTTTTTCAAAACTACACTTTCCTAAGTTATCTGCAACAGCGATAGGTTGATTATTGTGTTTTATCAGATTGTATGCACCCTTGAAGGTTTGTTACACTAATTACATCTTTCAAAGCTAACCCTAGGTTCACACCTATGCGTTTTTATTGCGTTTTGCAGTTTGCAATACGCACTACGTTTAACGTGGTTTCCTATGTTGCACATTCACATCTATGCATTTTGCAGCCGGTGCGTTTTTGGAAAGGGTCTGGGATTTTTTTCCCTGCATTTTGTGTGTTATAGACTTCAGTGGAATTGCACCGGAAGTGCATGTATTTTGTTTGTGATGCAATTTTTTTTATGTGTGTTGACGTTTTTCCCTTTTAAACATTGTATATAGCTGGTTGCTAAGGAGCAGGCCGCGAAGCCCGCTGCCATGTCCTTAACAAATGATAAGTCATCAGCTGTCAGTGGGGTTCCCCACTGACAGCTAAATGTAAAAAAAATTGCCGGCACAAAAAAATTGTGAAAAAACGGAGTGGGGTCCCCCCAGGTCTATACCAGGCCCTTTGGGTCTGGTACGGATTTGGAGGGGACACCCCACACCAAAATGTTTTTGAAAAATTATGTGGGGTACCCCAAAAATCCATACCAGACCCTTATCCGAGCATACAGCCCGGCAGGTCAGGAAAAAGAAATTAAAAGTCAAACTAATGCTAGCGCTCAGGATACAGGTATTGATACCAACCAAAGGGGGCAACAGGGAATATAAGAAGTCCAGGAGTAATAGGGCGTACACACGGTCGGACTTTGTTCAGACATTCCGACAACAAAATCCTAGGATTTTTTCAGACGGATATTGGCTCAAACTTGTTTTGCCTACACACAGTCGCACAAAGTTGTCGGAATTTCCAATCGCCAACCACGCGGTCACGTACACCACGTACGACGAGACTAGAAAAGGCCGGTTCAGAACCAAGCGCGGCACCCTTTGGGCTCCTTTTGCTAATCTCGTGTTAGTAAAAGTTTGGTGAGAGACGATTCGCGCTTTTTCAGACTCGTGGCTTTCAGATCGTTTTCTGCCGTTCAGTTTGTGCTTGTGGGTTTGTATCTGCTCTTCAGTGCATGCAGCAAGTTCCGCGTGACTTTAGGTAGTCATTGTATTCTTGTTCGTTTGTTACTGTTTTTCAGGTCGCTCTTCACAGGCCTTGCTGTTCTTCAGTGCGTTCTGTTACTTCGTTCTGAGCAGCCGACCGTTTTCTAGCCATGTTTCGTGTGCGTACTCCTCGTAGAGTTCGTGCTGTGAGGGGGCTTGGTGTTGGGGTCCTGACCTTGACACAAGTCCAGTACATGAACAGGGTGGGGAGGAGTTCATGGACCAAGAATTGGTTGCTTCAGCATGACCAGTTCTCTCATATGCCTTTGCTCCGTGAGATCCGTGAGAATAATCCTGATGATTTCAGGAATTTTCTCCGGATGACGGACCCCGTGTTTCACCCTCTGTTGGCTTCGCTGACCCCCTATATCAGCAGGCAGGATACCTGCATGAGGCAAGCCATCACTCCGGAGCAGAGGTTGGTCGCTACCCTGCGGTATTTGGCCACAGGGAGAAGTCTGCAGGACTTGAAGTTCTCGACAGGCATCTCCCCCCAGGCTCTGGGGATCATTATCCCAGAGACCTGTTCTGCCATCATCCAGGTCCTGCAGAAGGAGTATATGAAGGTAAGATTTTTATGCTTTAATATCACATTTTATTGTATTGAATGTTTGATAATATCTTGTATTTCTTTCCTCATTCCCTAATTACCATGCTTGTAATATGCTGTGAATGTCCCCTTTGTCCTCATGCATGCTGGATTTTTATGTAATTATTATTTTAGGTCCTTCATACATATTTGCCCTTCAATAACCTCCCCAGCATGGTGTCTCCTGGCCCTATATTCACCTCATGTAGTCACTTAACAATGTATTTTATCAGCTCCATAGTAGTGCTTTACCCCAAACACCCCCTAAAATGTTTGGAAATGTTAGCTTTAAATTCAGGCAGAGTGCCAGAGGCTTTTTTTGTGGTGTCCCCAAATCATTTTTAGTAACCCTTCCTCCCCCAACTGCTAAGTCAGCTGATCCCAATTCTCTATGTATCCTCAATCATCTATCTGCTGACTTTGCCAAACCCATACACACTATACCCACCTCTTTACTGGTCAGATTTATGGATGAATTCCCCAAAGCATGTAGTGCAAGGACCTGCCTGTATACTTTCCAATGGTACTGTTTAAAGTTTTTTGTATTCTATTATTATCTTGATAGGTAATAGCAGAATGTCCAAATGTCCTCAAATGTGTACAGTGTGTATTTATATCTTTGTATTCAGACACTTCTTACCTGTCCAGTGGTCTGCCAATAGTGTAACTAAGGAAGGGCTGTTCCAAGTAATACCCATTATTTAGGCATTCATCTCTTAATGAAGTGAAGAGGGTTACCTGTCCAAGATTTCCACACACCCCATAATGTTAGAAATGGCCCATGAGAGGGGGGGAGGGGGAATACGATAGGTGTACCTTATACTTTGGTGTTGTTAAATTCCCCTTAATAAATGCTATCTGGAGGTTGCCCCATAATGTTTGTGTCTAATATGCTTGCCATGTTTCAGAGTAAAAATAGTAATGTTTATTGTTTTTTCCTCAACAGTTTCCTTCCACGCCACAGGAATGGCAGATTGTGGCCTCCCACTTTGCCGAGCGGTGGGACTTTCCTAACTGCGGAGGGGCAATTGATGGGAAACACGTCCACATCGTCCCACCACCCAACTCGGGGTCGTACTATTATAATTACAAGGGGTTTAATAGTATAGTGATGTTGGCGGTGGTGTCGGCTAATTACGACTTCTTGTATGTGGACGTGGGGAAGAATGGCCGGATGTCCGATGGTGGAGTCATCACCCAGACGGAGTTCTACAGGTGTCTCTAGAATGGCAGCTTGGACTTGCCAGCTCCAGAGGACAATGTGGAAGGACTCCCATTTGTGTTCGTTGCTGATGAAGCATTTGCGCTGGGGGACCAACTGATGCGGCCATTCCCAATGAGGACCCTCACTCCGGAACAGAGGGTTTTTAATTACCGGCTGGCCAGAGCCCGAAGAGTGGTGGAGAACACATTTTGAATCCTGGCCAGCCGGTTCCGCCTATTTCTGACACCTATCCATATGGCGGAGTATAAACTGAACCATATAATACTTGCGTGCTGTGTTCTCCATAACTTTTTACGGAAACATTCGGCCAACTATGCTGGCTCAGTTGGACCTGAGGCCGGAATCCTACATCAAACCACACTGATGGCGCTTGAAAGTGGCCGTCCTGGCTTGCCCTCCCTGAGTGCCCGTGATGTCCAGTTACGCTACCTGGAGTTCTTTGTGGGTAGGGGGGCTATCAATATGCCAGACAATATGTGAAGCCTTTTTATAATAAAAAAAAAAACATAAATGTTTTGAGTGCAGAAAATGTCGTGATTGGGTAACCTTATACAAAGCACTGTTGGCTGGTATTACCTAAATGCAAAAACACATTTCACTACAAGTGCACTTGCAACTGCACTGAAACTGCACTTGTAGTCCAAAGAGGATTTGCCCTTAGGAAATAACCCCCATTTTTGCATAAAACAGCTATTACATCACCCCAAAAGTGTTGTAGTGTTGAGACAATAATCCACACATTCTTTAGTAAGCCACTTTTTTATACCTGCACAATCACATGTGCATTTACCAAAGGTTTTTAAAACAAACCAACATGTTTGTTGTATAACAATTTTTGCAGTAGCATTAGCAAAATTTGAAATGTCCATTTCAGATAAAACAGGCCTGTGTAAAACCAACAAGAAAGACAAAAAACTTGAACTTACAAAGTTCACATTAGGTAAAACCTGGAGGCTATATCAGACATCAGTATTTAGGAACTGGGTTTGATATAGCGTTCAGATGGGGGGAAATCACCCCTGGAAAAGCCAAATTTGGAAGATGCACACCAATTTACGAATGTCAACATGTGCTATCTGCCATCAGGGGGATCAAGGGACGTGTTTTGGGGGAGCAAGCCCTTCCTCAACGTGACTTTATAATAGAGGAAGGGGTTGCACCCCCAAAACACGTCCATTGATCTCCCGTGATGGCAGATAGCACATGTTGACACACTGTGTGCATCTTCCAAATTTGGCTTTTCAAAACATTGCAAAAAAATTTAAAAGATTGGACCACAATCCAAAAAGTGATTTTGTGGGGTTTTAAATTCGCCCCAAAACATCAATGATGTTATTATTTTTTTTAATAACATCATGGATTTTTTGCTGGATGTTTTGCAGTTCGGCATTACACCCCATAGTTACATACATAGTTACATAGTTAGTAAGGTTGAATAAAGACACCAGTCCATCCAGTTCAACCTGAGTGAGTGTGGGTGCATGTCTACAATCATCCCTATTTATTTAAGGTACCCATATAACGCCGCCAATTCACGCGGCACTCCACACATACATCGTACACCAACATTGGTCCCTACCCTCAAGGAGCCCACAATCCAAGGTCCCCAACTCACATTCATATACTAGGGCCAATTTTGAACAGAAGCCAATTAACCTACCAACATGTCTTTGGAGTGTGGGAGGAAACCGGAGTACCCGGAGGAAACCCACACAGGCACAGGGAGAACATACAAACTCCAGGCAGGTAGTGTCGTGGTTGGGAATCGAACCAGCGACCCTTTTTACTGCTAGGCGAAAGTGCTACCCACTACACCACTGTGCTGCCCGATCAGGATCTGGGCACTTTCTGAAGTAAAGCGTTCTCTATCCCTCACATCACGATCACCTAAAAAGAGAGAAAGAAAAAAAAAACAGGTCTCAAAAATCTGCCACCATCCATCTCTTTTACCTGAGTCTGTGGTCGCAGACACTCACCTGTTGTGGTGCCAATCTCCACCACATCTTCTTCTTCCTCCAGCTCAGTTTGGGTTTGGGGTATTTCACCTTCTTCCAGAGGTGGGGGGTCTCTGGTCTCCTCGGATGAGGGGTGTCCTCCGAGTCTTTTCTCCCCTATGTAAAACAAAAATGGTATAATTAGCACACAGATATTTGATGGCAGAACTAGAAATAGGAAACATTGCTTGGAAGTGGGGTACAATTGTCTATTTTAGCCGAGTTCAAAGATGTCTTTTTTTTATTGCCCTTTGTCAAGCTGCAATACTTTACCTGTTTGGTACAAGCTTCACAGATGTAGACCCCCCTATAGTATCCACTGGAGCACCTGTGTGGCCCCCCTAATAAAAATGGTGTTCTGGGGTCCCACACTAGTGCTCCAGTGTCCAGATGTGAAAACAGCTGCTCAGTGTCCTCTCCTTACACACAATCTAGTTGGCATTTCATTCTAGTAACAAACCCATCTACACAAACAAATATTTGGCATCCAAGTAGGCCCAAAAAAAATGTGGAAAAATGCATATGGCCTAAACAATGGTGTTCTAGAGGCCGAAAGAAAAATGTTTGATACGAACGAATAATGGGCCCATGAACATTCAAGTTGCCCTTTTAAACGTTACCATTAATAAAAGCACATGGAGCAGCACGAACGTAATAAAGACAGAAAGAATAGGAACACAGCACAACTACTTACTTCTTTGCAGCACTCTCCGGATCTTTCGGTACTGCTCTGGCTCTCTTAACTTCAGGTCCGACCACCGCTTCCTGAGCTGATCTTTCGATTTTCGGACCCCGAAATTCCTGTGAAGGCTTTTGATCACTTTCGCCATGATCTTGACCTTTCTGATGTTGAGGATGGGGTAAGGCCCATACTTCCCTTCACAGTCGGACTTCCTCATGATGTCGACCATCTCCAACATCTCCCCAAAGGACATATTTGCGGCCTTAAAACGTCTCCTTCTGGATCGGGACGTGTCCGGATGCGGGCTTTCCTCCTCCTCCTCCTCGTTGCTATAATTAGCACACACCTGCTTTAACTCCGCCATCATGCTCTTCACCCACTGCGCCGAACGAAAAGGGGCGGGGAATAGACTAGAAAGAATGTCAGGGGCGGGCGGAGTTACACGCATGCGCAGTGTGTAGAAAGCATAACACGCGTGCGTATTACGTACGATCTGTGAGCGGAGGAAGGAGCATTGGATGCGCCGATCGGAAGAACGAAGGTAAGAGACAAACTTGTGCCTATACTGCTTCTACATTGAGGCCTATATTGTAACAAGATTAGGAGAGTTTTCTCTGACATTAGGCTTTGTCTTGTGTTGTGTCTTGCAGTGAACATGGATATGCTACTCAAAGATAATGACTTCATGTCAGTATTCCTAGAGATGCTAAGGGAGCTGCCCTGTCTGTGGGAGATTAACCACCCCCATTTCAAGAACCAAGCAAAGAGGAAGGCAGCACTGGAGCAATTGTGTGAAATTGTGAAGCAGGTGATCCCCACGGCAGACATCACCTATTTAAAGATATTAATTGGTTGCCTGAGGAGCACATATCTGAGGGAGCGCAAGAAAGTCCTGGATTCACAGAGATCCGGAGCAGCAGATGACATCTATGTCCCCAGGATGTTGTACTACGACAGGCTGCACTTTCTGGCAGGCCAGACTGAACCCAGGCCATCCCTCTCCAGTCTTCCTTCCACGCTTCCTTCCCCCCCTGCTGAGGCTTCTGACGCCCAACCTGGGCCTTCCAGGCCACATGTGGAGGAGCCCAGATTGAGCCAGGTATAGCATTCCTCTAAATATTTCTGCTTGTCCAATCAATGATGTTAACTAGATGTTAGTTGGGAGTACTAATTTAGGATTGTGATTGATGAAGCAAAAACTAAAACCATGTCCCTTTTTCATACACAGGGAAGTCTCAGCCAGGAGGTGGCCGGGCCGAGCCGGCTGGCTGATCTGCAGGTCCCTCCACCCCCCCTGAAAAGAGAAAGTGCAGTAGGAGGAGTGCCCTAGAGGAGGCTGCTATAGGATTCTTTTGGAGGGCTACAGAGGTCCTGGGAGCACCACACACCATGGAGGAGAACATTGCTGCCTTCATTGCATATAAAATGCAGAGGATGGAGGAGGGCCAACAAGTCATGTGTGAGGCCCTCATATTGGAGGCTCTTGAGAAAGGTATGAGGGGCCAAATGACACCTCAGACACACCTTTGTGATGGTCCTCCTCCTCCTCCTGCAGGTCCTCCTCCTCCTCCTCCCTCTCCTCCAGGTCCCCCCAGTCCTCCTCCAGGTCCTCCCAGTCCTCCTCCTCCTCCAGGTCCTACTCCTCCTCCTGCCACATCTCCAACTGCACAGCCACAGCCCGGAAGGAAGTATGGAAGGAAGACCAGACAGTGATTGGCCTGGGTTCAGTCTGGTCGGCCAAAAGATGCAGCCTCTTGTGGTACCACAGCCTGGGGACACACATGTCATCTGCTGCTATCCAGATCTCTGCATATTCTGGACCAGACTGCCCTCCCTTACATATGGACTCCTCAGGCCACCAATTTTGATGTTGAAGAATTGATGTCTGCCGTGGGGGTCCCAGGCTTTGCTAATTTCTCTTGTTGATCCAGTGTTGCCTTTCTCTTTGTTTGGTTCTGATCCCTTAATAAAGGAATTTTTGTTTTGAATTATACTCTCCTATGTGTTTTACTTCAAAAATGACAGTTTGTTTGTGTGGGTTCAGGTACATTTCAAATATACAATGTGAAATGAACAAGGGACGCCAACAACAAACAATCTCCTGGAGATTAAATAATACAAGATATCAATGGTGTTGGGGTAACTTGACACACAAAACACACACAAAAATATTCTGGAGTAAAAATAAAAATAACATTGAACAAAGATCAGCCTTGGAAAAAATCCAAACATTAAAGAAAAAAAAAGGCTGAAAATCCAAAAAAAATAAATAATATAAAACTGTCAGACGTGACAACTAATAACAATATATTCAGGGAATCCCACTAAAAAAACACAAATAAAACTTTGTGAGAAGTGTGTGTGAATATGAGCAGCAAAACTACTTAATTCTTGTCACATTATAAAGAAGGAGAGAGTGTGCTGTATTAAACCATTTTTAACAGTGCAGCGTGATGAAAGTGCTGTATCCATTGCGAACGCTAAGTTTACCAGAATGAGCTGTCCCGTCTCGGAGTTTCTTCTGAGCATGCGTGGCACTTTGTGCGTCGCAATAGGCCACACACGGTCGGAATTGACGCGATCAGAAAATTTTATCTCCTGCTGTCCAACTTTGTGTGTCGGAAAATCCGATGGAAAATGTCCGATGGAGCCCACACACGGTCGGAATTTCCGACAACACGCTCCGATCGGACATTTTCCGTCGGAAAATCCGACCGTGTGTACGGGGCATTAGGGTTAAAAAGTCCAAAGGAAATAAGGTGATGTTTAGTTAAAAATGATGATGATTAGGGATGAGCTTGATGTTTGGGTCGAACATAAGTTTGTAAGTCCAGTGGACTCTATCAAACGCCTTCTCCTCATCTATTGATAACAGCGGAGAAGGCGTTTTCATTTTTTCAACATGGTGTAGAATATTTATAATTCTCCTGGTGAAGTCCGAGGTTTGTCTCCCCTGCACAAAGCCCATCTGGTCGCACTGAATAAGAGAAGGTATAAAATCTGCTAATCTTTTGGCTAGTAGTTTTGCATACACTTTGATATTGGTATTTAGTAGAGATATACTGTAGGTCTAAAGTTGGATGGTGTAATGGGGTCTTTTTCGGGTTTAGGTAGTGTGACTATATATGCTTTCAGCATCTCTGGGGGAAATGCTGCCTTTGTTGTGGCCTTTGTAAAGACCGCTTGCATATATGGTGCAAGTGAATTTCTAAACAGTTTAAAATACTCATTAGAGAAGCCCTCTGGGCTGAGCGATTTGCCGTTTGGCAAGGTGGCAATAACTGACTCTATTTCAGATGTTGTAAATGGGGAGTTTAGTTTTTGAATTTGAGCATCTGAAAGGGATGGGATGTTCAGTCCTGGTAGGAACTTTTGTATATTTGTTGTTGTTGATTGAGTGGTTGAAGAGTCCCTGTGAAGGTTATACAATTCGCTATAATAATCAGCAAATTGGTTTGCTATGTCTTGTGGGTTGATGACTTTGTGTTAAAGAGTAGGATGTATCAGGTGTGCAATTCTTGTCTTGGTGTGGGCTGCTTTAATTCTGTTGGCAAAGTACTTGCCTGCTCTATTGGCGTTTGCGTAAGAATTCAATTGTAAGCGTCTGAGGTGTTTATCATATTGCCGAGATAGAAGCTCTTTCAGATTCTCTCTTAATTGTGAAAGCTTTTTGGCTAGGATTAAGTTGGGTGAGGCTTTATTTTGTGTTTCTAAGGTGCGGATTTCTGATAGTATAGAGTTTAGTTTTGAAGTGTAGCGTTTTTTTTCTCTGGCCCCTATTTGTATCAGTATACCTCCCATGTATGCCTTATGGGAGTTCCAGAGGATGAACGGGTCTTCTACAGATGTTTCATTGTTCTGAAAGAAGTTTTGAATATGTTGTGAAATCATAGTGGAAATTTGGGTTTCCTGCAGTAACCTAACATTGCTGCGCCAGATGAGTGGGGAAGGGGAGACACCCAGTTTGTTAATAGACATTAAAATAGCAGTGTAGTCAGACCACGTGATGTCGTGAATCCATGCGGACATAATTTTTTTGTAGTATCCACTTGTCGGTCAAAAACATGTCGATGCATGAGTATGAGCAGTGTCTGTGGGAAAAAAATGTATAGTCCCTTTTATTTGTATGGAGGCACCTCCAAGCATCGAATAGTTCCTAATTGTGAAGTACCATACTTTACTCAGGTTTTCAGTGCTGTTAATTTTGTGGGCCGAGGTGTCCATCTTTGGATCCACTATCAGATTGAAGTTTCCACCTATGATGAGATTCCCATACTGCAGACATTGGATCTTTTTAAACAGTTTGCTTAGGAATCGGATCTGATGTGAGTTTGGAGCATATACTGTCAACAGCGTGTGTGGTTTTGAGTTTATGTTTTCAGTCATTATAATGTACCTGCCTCCTTCGTCCAGAATGGTTTCCTTGAGTTGGAAGGACAATGTATTTCTGAGTGCTAGCAGTACGCCACCTTTTCCTGACTCATCATGGCAGCACACACATTGGGTTGTGACTCCGCCTCCACAACCTGATAGGACTGGTTAGCTATAAGTTTTGAAGAGGAGTCCACCGCTGTATTCTCCTTTTTTTCCTCACCTGGATGGTTGGACCGGTTAAAAGCTTGAAGAACCCCCCTGCCGCTTCGCCCCAGCTAGGTTCAGCCTCTCCTAGTTGGAAGCCCTGACTGTACAGTCTCTAAATGAGCTCCATGCAGGGAACCCCACTCTGGTGGTCTCAGGGGTATGTAAACAAATCATTGTACCTTACAAACCTTAAAAAGTTTTTATGTGACATCTGCAGCGGTCTCCATGCTTCCTCTCCATGTATACTCTCTTTCTTCTCTTGACAACAAACATATTCTTCCCCTCTGATATATCCTTTTTAAAAACAAGTGTACTCTCATCATGGCGCCGGCTCCAGGGCGCACAACAGCTGACTCACAGTATCCCCGTGCTCGCCAGGTTCCAAGATGGCGCGGGGCGCCGTAAATGGCTACGGCGCATGCGCGGACCGCCGAAAAGGCTACTGCGCATGCGCGGGCGTGACGACTATTTAAAAAGTGACATGTATGCCTTTTAGCCCCTGTGAAGGCTAGAGACACAATACCTGTGTTTTTTTTTTCCCCCACAAGTGCTGCCTTGTACCACATTGATCATTGACACTGGTGAGTTCCTTTTTTTTTAGTAACCACCCCCCCCCCCCCTTCTCTTCCAACACACTTTAAAAAAAAATATATATATTTTTCCTCCTTTTTTAGGTACACTCTATCTTTCCTTCCATGGAGGCCGCTGCTCCAGCAGACCATCCACGAGCTTCAAGGTGGGGGGGGGGGCATACATGGGTAAGTAGTGAAGAGGAGAAAAAAAAAGAGAGCCTAGCCACTAATGCTATCTCATTCTGATAGCTCCGGCAGATCATCAAGATCAGCGCATTCCAAGCGCAAGGACCGCTTTCCTTCAAGACAGTCCCAGTCCAGAAGAAGTAGTTCAAGAACCTCCACCCATCACCACAGAGATGACGCGTCATCCCGTCAACCTCGTGGGACCAACGTACCCAACCTGCAGCTAACGCCTGCTGGGTCTGTGGGGCAGTAGCATTACCTAATAAATTAGTCTGCCAAACCTATTTAGACTAAGCAACACGTGACAAGGAAATGGAGGCTAGGGAAGCAACCAACATAAGGGAGTCAGTTAAATATTCCATCATGCAAATGGCACAGGAACCCATCAGGCAACCTTCAGTGGCCTCAACTTCCTACACACCCCAAGATCTTTCCCCATCAGCCTCCCAGGTTCTACAAGAAGAGTCCCCAGAAGAGGACGAAAATCTAATACCCACTTCGTTTGATTTTGCACTCAGATCCTTTTGCAAAATCTGTAAAAGAGGCAATTGGTTGGGAGGAGGAGAAGGACGCCCCTCGCAAGTTAAGAAAATATTTTCCTAACCTGTAGAAGGACCCTGAAACTTTCCCCTTTATCGAAGAACTCGACGAATTAATAAAGGATGAATGGCAGAAACCTGATAAGAAACCAGGTCTAAATAACAGGATAGCAAAACTCTACCCATTAAGGGAACCAATGGTAAATCCTTTAGTCTCAGCTCCTGTGGTGGATTCCTCATTAATGCGTTTTGCACGTCACGTAACACTTCCGATTGAGGATGCCGTGACCTTCAGGGATGTAATGGATCGCAAAATAGATCTCGACTTCAAAAAGGCCTATTCAGCAGCGGGAGGAGCATGCAGGCCAGCGATCACACTGGCTGCGGTCGGCAGATCGATTACATGCTGGGCATCCAACATTGAAAGACTGTTGCTGGAAGCAGCAGACCAAGAAAAAATAATTTCAGCTACGCAAGAACTCAGCCTAGCAGGAGATTTCGTGGCGGAAGCCGCGGTTGATATAATAAGATCATCGGCAAGGGCGATGCTGGCATCAGTAGTGTCTAGGAGCGCACTGTGGTTAAAACCCTGGGTCGCAGATGCAACTTCTAAATCAACTTGGTGCAGAATTCTTACGACGGCACCAACTTATTCGGTCCTAAGCTGGATACAGCAATATCGAAGGTTACGGGAGGAAAGTCGGGTCTCGTTCCTTCCGACAGAAGACCCAAACAGCAAAAAAATCCACCTTTTAGATGCCACCTGCTGGAAAGATACAGAGACGCAAGATCTTACAGGCCCGGCAAAGAATTCAATTGGAGAAATCCCCAACCGTCCTTTATGAGGGTGCAGAAACAGAAAACCTCCAATTCAGGAGACCAACAGAAATCTTTTTGATGGCACGCACGCCCAACCCGCAATAGTAGCAGCCAGGTTGAGGCTATTTGCTCAGGTATGGTCAAACCGAATAAAAGACTCCTGGACGATTTCCACCATCCAAGAAGGTCACAGATAAACGTTCAAGCAAAAACCTCCCAAAGATCACTACAGACCTACCAGGCCTCCATCTTCCCTTTCAAAGAAAAAAATTCTAGCCAGCTATATTCTGGAACTATTACAGAAGCAAGCAATTATAGAAGTTCCTCAGGAACAAAGAGGCATGGGATTCTATTCGCCGCTTTTTCTAGTGGCAAAGAAGACAGGAGATTTGAGACCGGTACTAGATTTAAAGAACCTAAACAAAACAATTTCAGTCAAGTCCTTCAAGATGGAGAGCCTCCAGTCCATATTACTAGCTATAGGGGTACTGGACTGGATGCTCTCGGTCGATCTGTCCGACGCCTATCTTCATATTCCGGTACATCAAAGCTTCCAGAAATACCTACGATTTGCTATAGGTCGCCAGCATTTTCAGTTCAAAAGTCTCCCGTTTGGAATATCTACGGCCCCCAGAACCTTTACAAAGGTCTTGCTACCGGTAATAGCACTTCTGAGAGAAATAGGACTAAGAGTCCTTCACTATCTCGACGACATTATCCTTCTGACCAACAGCCAACAGACCCTTCTCAAACATCAAGCGATTCTAATTTCCACACTTCAACAGTTCGGCTGGTTAATAAACTGGAAAAAGAGCAACCTGGTCCCAAAGCAAAGAATGATCTTCTTAGGCGCCGATTTGGACACCAACTCAAATACGGTCGGACTTTCCCAGGAGAAGATAGGACCATCGATTTACAAAATAAAAAGCCTCTTAGCAGCAGAACACCTTTCTGCCAGAATGTGTCTGAGCATCCTGGGCTCAATGTCCTCAACCTTCCTAATGATTCAGTGGTCCCGGTGGAACTCAAGGATCTTCCAAAATTCATTCCTGTCGCAGTGGAACGGGTCCTCAATGAACCAGCAAATAGTCATCAACCAAGCAGTAAAAAGATATGCATGGTGGTGGACACGAGTCAGCAATTTAACACGAAGACGACCCATAGTTCCTCCATTACCAGAAATAGTCACGACAGATGCCAGTCTCCAGGGATGGGGAGCACACTACCAGCATCAGGCAGCACAGGGACGTTGGTCCTTTCTCCCACAGGGAATCGTCTCAAACGTCCTGGAGCTCAGGGCCGCCTGGCAGGCCATCCTAGCGTTCGGGCCTTCCCTAGCAGGGAAGACCGTACTCCTACATATGGACAACACTGTGGCGGTGAACTACATCCACAAACAAGGGGGTACCAAGAGCAAAAAGCTCATGGAAGAGGTCCGACCCATACTCGAGTGGGCTCAGATCCACCTGGTGGACTTGAAGGCGATCTACGTTCCGGGGATACAAATTCAACTGGCGGACGACTTGAGCAGAATGTTTATATCAAACAACGAGTGGTCACTCAGTCCACAAGCATTCACTCTCCTTACTCGCAGATGGGAAATTCCTGATATAGATCTAGCGGCTACCCCGGAGAACAACAAATGTCCCCGATTCCTAGTGAGGGCCGACTATCAGACAGCAGCAGGGATCGACTGCCTTCACCACCCATGGAAATTTCATCTCGGTTACATTTTCCCTCCAATACCACTAATAGCCAGATTTCTAGCCAGACTGAGGAGTTCGACATTCACGGTCATAGCGGTGTTGCCATTCTGGCCAAGAAGACCCTGGTTCACGACCGTATTACACCTGAACACAGGGGAGCCGCTTCCACTCCCAGTGTCCACGGATCTGCTCTCACAAGGTCAATTCCTACACCCGGCACCCGAACGTCTACACCTAATGGCATGGAGGTTGAAAGGGAAAGGCTGCTGGACCAAGGATGTTCACTTAGGGTAGTGACCACACTACAACAGGCCAGGAAAATATCAACAAACAGCACCTACAACAGGATCTGGGAGCGTTTCACCGCTTTTGCTCAGCAACAATCTTGGGATCCACTATCTCTGTCAGTTTCTCATATTCTAGAGTTCCTGCAACTAGGCCTAGAAAGGGGCCTAAGCTTGAGCACTCTCAAGGTACAGGTTTCTGCCCTGTCCGCAATGATGGGAACCAGATGGGCATTAGACCCCCTCATAATTCAGTTCCTAAAGGCATGCCTGAAGATAAGACCACCCAGGAAACCAGTCTTTCCGACCTGGGATCTATCCATCGTCCTAGAAGCCCTGTCAAAAGAACCGTTCTTTCCTCTTTATTCAATATCCGTATGGGATCTAACTCTCAAGCTGTCGCTCCTAGTTGCAATAACATCTGCCAAGAGAGTCTCAGAACTACAAGCTCTGCTAATCAAGGAGCCGCATTTAGTCTTTTTTCCAGATAGAGTCGTCCTCAGACCATCAGAGCAGTTTATACCAAAAGTAGCATCTGCCTTCCACTTTAATTCAGAAATCAATCTTCCAGTCTTCCTCTCCAACGAGGGACATCCACACCCCTTGGACATCAAATCTATCATTTCTTCCTACTTGGAAGCTACTAGACCATTTCGGAAGACAGAAAACCTGCTAGTCATTCTGCTTGGCCCCAAAAGGGGGCAAGCAGCTTCCTCGAGAACAATAGCGACTTGGATAATCAAAATTATCAAAAGGACATACCTTATACAATCACTCCCAATCCCGGATGGATTGAAGGCCCACTCGACCAGAGCAGTGCCAACCTCCTGGGCAGCGTACTGTAGGGTGTCACCAGAAACCATTTGCAAGGCAGCAACTTGGTCTTCCAAAAACACGTTCATGTCACATTACAGAATAGATCCGGCTCATCTAACTACAATTGAGTTCGGGAGATCAGTCATCCAATCTAACTCTTCTATACCTTGCAACTGAGTAAAATAAAATATTCTAAAAGCACCAACCCATATAGCGAGTTATTTCCCAATGTGCGTGCTGCCATGATGCATCAGGAAAACGGAAAATTGTATACTTACCTTCTGTAATTTTCCTTTCCTGACGCATCCCATGGCAGCACACAAAAAACCCCACCCTTCTAAGGTGATAGTTACCAAGAATACAGCGGTGGACTCCTCTTCAAAACTTATAGCTAACCAGTCCTATCAGGTTGTGGAGGCGGAGTCACAACCCAATGTGTGTGCTGCCATGGGATGCGTCAGGAAAGGCAAATTACGGAAGGTAAGTATACAATTTTCCGTTTTTTATGTCCAGGCGTGCATGCCAAAAACACACGATGATAGTCTCAGTGTGAGTATTTCAGGGTTTTAGTCAATTGAAAGTGAGTCTCTTGTACACATAGAATATGAGCTCTGTGTTTTAGGGCCTCAGACCACATGGAAAATCTTTTTGCGGGGTGATTTAGGCCCCTGGCGCTAATAGATAAACATGTGATGGTCATAGGAGTCTTTGCCAAGATCTTTAATCGATCACTATCATCTGCTGTTGTTCCGGCATGTTTAAAATCAGCCATTATTATTCCAATTGCAAAAAAGTCAACTGTTGGAAGTTTAGAGGATTATAGACCAATAGCACTGACCTCAGTACTAATGAAGTGCTTTGAGAGGTTAGTCTTGAAATATATTAAAACTAGATTACCGGGTAGTTTAGATCCTTATCAGCTTGCATACAGGGCAAATAGAAGCACAGAAGATGCAATAGCTTTAGCATTGCATGGGGCACTTAGACATCTGGAGCATTCGTGAAACTACATAAGGATGTTGTTTATAGATTATAGCTCTGCCTTTAATACCATCATTCCAGATCGGTTGGTTGAAAAAATACAAAAATTGGATTTGCCACCCTTTATTTGTGTAGCGCTGGTAGATTTTTAATCTACCACTTATATGTAAATTTAGTGGGTCATCTGTTCTGTACATAGTTCAGATTTAATCTATGGATAAATTAGCTTCTGTTCTAGCCTTGGTTGTGTTGCGTGCAGTTCCACTCCATCATCTGTAGATGTCAATGTCACTACAGACCGAAGCTGGAAAGCAACAGGCTGAGGTGTATTGAGTGCTCTACTTTCTCAGTAACTCGGCAGAGGTTGTCCCCTGCGGTGCATTCTGGGAAGAGGTATTTAAGGGACAGACGCCATATTTCTTGGTCTCTTTCTTTCCACCTGCTGGCCCTCCTGGCCGTCAGGTATGTGCTAGGAGTCCTACCTCGTAGTCCTCCGGGCCAGAGGACTGCATTGCTGCAGCATGTGGGTGGGCCCAGAAGTCTGTCTGGGGCCTACTACAACTGCTGCAGAGATGGTCCTGTGCTGTCTGTCCTGCAGGAAGAAGCTGGACAATTGAGAAGAATCCAGGGGAGGACCCGTCTTGGAAGGATCATGCGAAGCACTGGTCTGGAAAGGGGCCTGGTGACTCAATTGGAGGACGCATTTTAAGTTAACCTACCACATAGTACTGCCGGGTTGGCTTAAAGGTTCTGGTACTGTGTTGCTGTTCATCTAAAACTACTACATCCTGTGGCAGAGGATCGTACAGTTTTGTTCTACCCAAGTCTGTGGCAGAGACTTCCTGTTCGTGCTGTGCTCCGGCTGCTAGGTTAGTGAGAGAGGCCTATCCAGGCGGGCAAAGATTTAATCCTGAACTGGAGATACATTCATCCCTGAGATTTCAATTCCTTAGTGCTACACCAAGAAAAGGTATTTGAACTTCCCTGCAACTCTTCTTCTACCTCTTTCCTGCTACTTCTTCCAGTTATCTCCCATTAAAGCATTGCAAAAGTACTAAAGTGACTGGTGCCTACATTGTCAGATGATAAGCTCAACGTGGACTCTAAGTCTGGTATTGGTGAAATTACAGGTAAAAAGGTGACGGTAACAGCCCGGTTTAAATCAGCAGCTCCACCGTGAGTTATTGCTACATTTGTTTTTGGATAAGGGATTTTTTGGTCCATCGCTCACAGGTGGTCAAATTGGATAAATTTGTTTCTTCCAAGCGAGAAATGAGTACTGGAGCCCAGCAGGGTTGTGTTTTAAGCCCCTTTCTCTATTCACTGTGCACATATGACTGCACCTCCTATTATAAGACCAATAGTATAGTTAAGTTTGCCAATGACACTAAGGTAATTGGTTGTATCACTGGAGAGGATGAGGAGCAATATAGGAGAGAGGTTGATAGGATAGTGGAGTGGTGTACAGCTAATAACCTGATCCTAAACACAGGGAAAACAAAGGAACTGATTGAAGATTTCAGAAGGAACAGGCCTGAACCAGCACCACTTTTTATTAAAGGCGTGTGCGTGGAGCGGGTCTCTACCTTTAAGTTTTTGGGAATATGCATTTCTGAAAACTTATCGTGGAAATCAACATTAAAGCCATTATTAAGAAATTGCAACAGCGTTTATATTTTTTGTGACTCCTTAGGAAGAATGGCTTGGGAAGGAAGGTGCAAGAGACCTTCTATCACTCTGTCATTGAGAGTACATTAATGTATTGTATTCTAGTTTGGTATCCTAGTTGTACGCAGGCAGATAAAAATGCTCTAAGGAGAGTGGTTCGAACAGAGCAGAAAATTGTAGGGTGTGAACTTGTTTCTCTAGAAGAAATATGTGAGACTCGTTGCCTTTGTAGAGCAGGAAAAATAGTGAGAGACTGGACTCATCCGGATTGTCATTTCTTTGAACTAATGTCATCTGGGAGATGTTTTAGGGTAATTAAAACAAGGACAAATAGATTTAAAGAGAGCTTCTTTCCCAGGGCTGTTAAGGCTATCAATGCAGGAATGAAATTAATTTTGTCTTGTTTAGTTTTTTGTTTTTATATGAGGGCACTTTTTATACCTTTATAATATGGGGACAATTTTATATATTTATATATATTATACACTTTTTGGTATAATTAAATCCTATGTGGTAAATGCATGGTTGAAAATTGTGATATATGAATAATGTGTGGAGTAGAAATGTACCGTAATGTAATTTTATTGTGATTTGTTTTACAATGACAATAAATCTTATCTTATCTTATCTTAGATGTGGATTAAGTTAAGGTGTACAATGTTATAGTGCAGGTAATCACTGTGTCTATAGCTTCTCTGCTTGGATGATTCACCTCTGCTTGATGGTGTCAGAGTAGATTGTTGTCTACAGTAGAGGCGTGTATCGTTTTCACGACTTTTCCGTTTGCTTCGAAAATGGTGCATAAAGAACAATAGTAGAAAAAAACACAGTTAATGAAAGGAGCATATATAGAATGATAAGAATAGGATCTTTGAACTGATCCATGTGCAGACATAACTGCTGTAAAGAATCTGGAGGGAAAAAACAGGGAGTTAAACTTGAAACCCCTGTGTCCAGAGAGACATGTGAGGTGTTTTATGCATCTTGCTTATGAGTTTCCACTGGTGTGTTTTTTATTTGAGCGTTTGCGTGATACCACGCAGTAGCACATCTCTAGCGGTTGCTTTTGGAAGGAAGGAGGCTTAGGGACCCTGTGGATTCTGTCCACTATGAGATCTTGTGCTGTTAGGGTGGGTACCAATGTGGAGAATAGTGCCTGAGTATATTGTAGTAGCTGGGTAGCACATACTGTTTCAGGGACCCCTCTAATCTTGATGTTGTTCCTTCTAGACCTGTGTTCCAAATCTCCCACTTTATTCTTCAGCCACGCTATCTCCTCGTTTTGGGCATTATGGGCATCCACTAATGTGTTGAAAGAAGATGTGCATGCTTCCACTTTTTGTTCTACATGGTTCCCCCGGTTACCTATGGCTTGAACTTCTCTTTGGCAATTGTTGATCCTTGCTATCATATCAGAGTGTAAGGAGGCCTTTAAGGATAGTAGCATTTCCTTTAACATGCTGTCTAACACTGGCCTGTCTGATGTGGGGAATGCAGCAATGGGATCATTCATGTGGCGCTGTATAGTAGGGGTGAGCTTTCTGTTCTGGTCGAACATGAGTTCAACTTAAATATTGGCTGTTTGCCCATTTGCCAAAAACCGAACCGATAATGCATATATATATATCCACTGCATACAGTTTAGCTATATCTCACTGCAGGCCGGTCCTGATGTACTCTTTCTGATATTCTTCAGGCAGGCAGGTGATTCAGTTAGCTGCAGTGTATTTAATATATATATGTATCCAGTTTAGCTATATCTGACTGCAGGCCATTCCTGGTGTACTGTTTCTAATATACTTCAAGCGTTGTACACCTTATACAGTGCTGTGTACTCATAGTGCAGTTGCTCAATCTTTTCTGGTGGTCAATACAATACACCCATAATTGTTATTAAACTTCTGTTGGTGTACACCGTACCGTGCACCCCTAGTGCAGTTGTTACTACTTTCCTGGTGGTGTACACAATACATACGGTGCACCCACAGTTGTTATTAAACTTCTGTTGGTGTACACAGTACAGTGCACCCCTAGTACAGTTTATTACTACTTTCCTGGTGGTGTACACAATACATACAGTGTACCCATAGTTGTTATTATACTTCTGTTGGTGTACACAGTACTGTGCACCCATAGTGCAGTTGCTACTACTTTCCTGGTGGTGTACACAATACATACAGTGCACCCATAGTTGTTATTAAACTTATGTTGGTGTACACAGTACCGTGCACCCCTAGTACAGTTGCTACTACTTTCCTGTTGGTGTACACAATGTAGTGTTTTTTGCTAAACAAAATGTACAACATGTCCGGAAGGCCACCAAGAAGAGGCAGATGCTCACAGGCCACTAAAAGAGGGCAAGCAGGCTCTGTGTCTACAGTTGACAGTGCTGGTCATGGACACGGTGCATCCTTAGCAGGTGGCTGTGGGGCACGCTTGTCTTTTTTTCCTGCAGCTGGCCGTGTTATTGAGCCACAGCATGCAGAAGAGTTGGTGGAATGGATAAAAAAGCCGTCCTCATCCTCCTCATCCTCTGTCACCCAGGCTCAGGGTAGTTTGCCCGCCAATGCAGCTGTCAAAGTGGCCTATTCCCTCTGCTCCATGTCAACAGTCACTCCTTCGCTAGCCCCACCATCATGCACGGAGGAGTCCCCTAAACTATTTGACCACAGTGTCGGGTACATGCTGCAGGAGGATGCGCAGCGTTTTGAAGGTTCCGATGATGGTACCCAGGTTGAGGAAGGGAGTAACGTCAGCCTAGAGAGAGGGGGTGCTCAAGAAGGTAAAAAAACTGGCATTCATGTTCCCCCAGCTGCAGCATACGCATTACTTAGCATACTAAGTTTGCTCCAGTGATGAGAAGGGAGGGGATGATGAGGTCACTGACTCAACTTGGGTGCCTGATATAAGAGAGGAGGAGGAAGCACATCTCCAACAAGGTAGGATGCCCTCCAGGGGGCAGCTTAATGGCAGCCACCCTATTGCATCACACCGCAGAGCTAAGCAGGTGCAGGGGGCTGCTGACTCCCCACATATTTTGAAAAGTTCTTTGGTGTGGGCCTTTTTTTACAAGTGTGCAGCAGATCGCACCGTTGCTGTTTGCAACATATGTCTGAAGCGTATCAAGCGTGGCCAAAACAGCAGCCGCTTGGGCACCACATGTTTGACCAGACATATGATGACCTCCCATGCAGTCCGTTGGCAACAGCAATTAAAAGACCCACATAAAAGAACAAGGCGGACCTCTCCTAGCTCCTCATAAGCTGGGATCTCCAACCCCACTATACCTCCAGTCCTCTCAGAAACCTGCACTGAGAGGAATGAAGGTATAGAAATAGGTGTCCCAAGTACTTGCGGCCAATCTGCTAGTGGTACACCAACATCGGATTTTAGCAGGCAAATGCCCGCAAAAACTCCAGTTGCTAAACCATCTAAAGAAATTCGGTCCCAGCCATCCACATGCTCGGCGTCTGAATGCTAGCTTGGCCAAATTGCTAGCACTGCAACTGCTGACTTTTCAGCTGGTAGACTCTGCCCCCTTTCGTGAATTTGTGGAATGTGCGGTACCTCAGTGGTAGGTTCACAAATGCCATTTCTTTTCACGTAAGGCCATTCTGGCTCTCTACCAGCATGTGGAAGGCAATGTCTTGGCCTCGTTGGACAGGGCGGTCAGCAGTATCGTGCATACTACTGCTGACTCATGGTCCAGCAGGCATGGAGAGGGATGTTACCTTTCTTTCACAGCACACTGGGTAACTCTGCTGGCAGCTGGGAAGGATGCAGGACAGGGTTCAGTATTGTTGGAGCTTGTTCTGCCACCACGCCTCCAAAATGCTAGTGGTGATTTTGCCACAGCTCTCTCCTCCACCCCCTCCTTATCTTCTTCCTCTATGGCCTCTTCCTCTGCAGATTTCTCCTCTGAACCAGCGGCGTTCCGTAGGCGTTCAAGGGGCTATGCAAGCACTCAGGCAAAAAGATGACATGCAGTGCTTGAGTTGGTCTGCTTAGGGGACAGGAGCCACACTGGGGCAGAGATTCTGTTATTTCTGCAGGGGCAGGCTCAGAGGTGGTTGACACCATGCCAGCTTCAGCCAGGAATGGTTGTAAGCGACAATGGCACCAACCTCCTCTCTGCCCTCCGACAGGGACACTTGACCCATGTTCCCTGTTTGGCTCACATCCTGAATTTGGTGGTGCAGCAGTTCTTGAGCAGGTACCCGGGCTTACAGGATCTCCTGAGGCAGGCCAGGAAAGTCTGTGGTAATTTCTGCCAGTCATATAATGCCAGTGCTCGGCTGGCTGACATTCAAAGAGAATGCAACCTGCCCAAGAACCGCCTCATTTGTGACATGCCCACAAGGTGGAACTCAACATTGGCAATGCTGCAGTGGCTGCACATGCAGCAGAGGGCCATCAATGAGTAACTGAGAGTATGGCACCAGGACAGGGTCAGGGGAGCTTGGCTTTTTTTCGCCACACCAGTGGCTACTGATCAAGGATGCATGCACTGTCCTGTCAGCATTGGAGGAAGCCACGAGTATGGTGAGCAGTGGCAGTGCATGCATCAGTGATACTGTCCCTCTTGACTTCCTGTTGGAGCACACGCTTCATGGAATAATGGACAGGGCACTTGAGGCAGAACAGCAGGAGGAAGAGGAGGAATTCCTTACCTCTCAAGGCCCCCTTTTTCCAGATATTAGTATTCCTGCAGGCCTGCCGATCACACAGGAAGAAGAGGAGTAGTAGTAGGAGGAGGATTGTGTCAGCATGGACGTGGAGGATAAAACTCAGCATCAGCAGCAGTCTTCAAGGGATCGTTTGCAGTCCCCAGAAGCCTATGGAGTTGTAGGTGGCTGGGAGTAGGTGGTTGAGGATCATGTGATCCTTAGTGACCCAGAGGACTCAGGATCAAATGCCTCTGCAAACCTATGCTGCATGGCTTCCCTGATCCTGCAAAGCCTGTGAAAGGACCCTAGGATTTGTGGTATCATGGAGAGGGCTCATTACTGGCTGGCAACCCTTCCTGATCCACGCTACAAGGGTAAGGTTGCAGAACTTATCCAGTCTTCGCAGAGGGAACAGAGGATGAAACATCTTCAGGAGGCCTTGCAGAAAGGTTTGTGCAATGCATTTCCAGAGCCTGGGAAGTTACAATTTCCTAGTGCTGGACAATGTGTTGCTGAGGCTTCATTCAGTCACAGAAAGAGCAGTGGAGAAGGTGGCTGGGTGACCAATGCCTTCAGGCAATTCTTCAGTCCTCAGCGCCCTGGTCTGATCGGTTCCAGCAACCATCGCCAGCATCTGAATTCCATGGTGCAGGAATATCTAGAGGCAAGATCAGACTTGGAGACCTTTCCACCAGAACGTCCACTGGGTTACTGGGTCTTGAGGATGGACCACTGGCCAGAGCTTGCTCAATATGCAATTGAGCTACTGGCCTGTCCTGCATCCAGCGTTCTTTCTGAATGCACATTCAGTGCTGCTGGAGGCTTTGTAACCGATCACAGAGTGCGCCTGTCCATAGAGTTTGTTGATTGGCTCACATTCATAAAAATGAATCAGTCTTGGATCACCAGCTACCAAGCACCTGATGCTGATTATTATTATTACTATACAGGATGTATAGTATAGTTGTCTACTATTCATCTTCAAACCTATTTGGGCTTGTATGCCACACCTGTACCAAAAAACTCCTGATGAAGCTCATGTGTTGAGCGAAACATGTTGAGATTGGTATCGCAAAGTGGTTTCTATTTTTAAAATATCAATTTTTCACTGATTAACCATGATTGTAAAACTGTGTTTGTTTTTAGATGGTGTTTTGTAATTTTCTTAAACTATTAAAGATTTTGAATCTAAAGATTACTTACAGTCAGTTTGGCATTTTGCATACAGTGTTATTTTCTTTTTGATTTACTTTTCTATATTGATCCATTTGAATTTTGAAAAGCACCATAAAAGTCCCAGGGGTATCTATACCCCAACCCCCTTCTCTCTTTAATCTATTACTATACAGGATTTATATAGCGCCAACAGTTTGCGCAGCGCTTTACAACATGGGGGCAGACAGTACACTTACAATACAAATCAATAAAGGAGGGATCAGAGGGCCCTGCTCGTTAGAGCTTACAATCTAGAAGGGAGGGTCAAGTGGAAACAAAAGGTAATAACTGTGGGGGATGAGCTGATGGAAAAAATGAAAATACAGTTGTTAGGTGTGGGTAGGATAGGCTTCTCTGAAGAGAAGGGTTTTTAGGGATTGTCTGAAAGCTAATAAAGTAGGAGATAAGCGGACAGATTGGGGTAGGGCATTCCATAGGATTGGAGAGACTTTGGAAAAGGCCTGGAGGTGAGCATGGGAGGAGGTGACAAGGGAGCTAGAGAGCAGGAGGTCTTGAGAGGAACGAAGAGAGCGAGTAGGTTGGTATTTAGAGACTAAGCTAGTGATGTAGCTGGGGGCGAAATTGTGGATGGCTTTGTACGTAGTTGTTAGAATTTTGAATTTAATTCTTTGGCCGAGCGGAAGCCAGTTGAGGAATTGACAGAGAGGAGTGGCAGACACAGAACGATTGATAAGGTGGATGAGTCTGGCAGCGGCATTCATAATGGATTGAAGAGGTGATAGACTATGTAGAGGTAAGCCAATGAGAAGGGAGTTGCAGTAGTCAAGGCGAGAGATGACCAGCGAGTGAATTAAGAGCTTTGTTGTGTCATTGGTTAGAAAGGAGCATATTTTGGAGATGTTGAGGCGGCAGGATTTGGACAGTGATTGGAGGTGTTGTTGAAGGAGAATTCAGAGTCTAGGACTACACCTAGAACCTTGGCATGTGGGGATGGGCTTATAGTTGTGCCATCGATTTTGACAGAGAGATCAGGGGAAGAGGCATATGGGGGAGGAAAAATTATAAGTTCAGTTTTGGCTAGATTGAGTTTGAGGAAGTGGTGTGACATCCAGACTGATATATCTGAGAGTAAATTAGTGATACGTGAGGAGACAGAGGGAGTGAGCTGAGGGGTAGAGAAATAGATATGGGTGTCGTCAGCGTAGAGGTGGTATTGGAAGCCATGGGAGGCTATCAGTTGACCCAGGGAGGCGGTGTAGATTGAAAATAGTAGAGGTCCAAAAACAGAACCCTGAGGGACCCCAACAGAGAAAGGAAGAGGAGAGGAGGAAGTAGAGTTATAAGAAACGCTAAAGGTGCGGTTGGATAAGTAGGAAGAGAACCAGCGAAGTGTACAGTCACAGAGACCAAAGGTGTGTAGTTTTTTGAGGAGGGGATGGTCAACCGTATCAAATGCAGCAGAGAGGTCCAGGAGTAGGAGTACAGAATAGTGTCGATTGGTTTTGGCCATTAGTAGATCATTTGTTAGTTTTAGGAGAGCAGTTTCTGTGGAGACGAAATCCAGACTGAAGGGGATCAAGAAGGCCATTATCAGCGAGGTGGATGCTCAGTCGATTGTAGATAAGATGTTCGAGGAGTTTGGATAAGAAAGGGAGCAAGGAGATGGGGCGTAGGTTAAGATTGGTTGGGTCCAGTGAGGACTTTTTAAGTATGTGTCTGAGAAGTGCATGTTTTAGAGAGTTAGGGAAGATGTCAGAAGAGAGGGAGAGATTGAAGATGTGGGTTAGAGAGTATAGCATTGGGCCAGAGGGTGAACGTAGCATTTGTGAGGGAACAGGATCCAGAGGGCAGGTGGTAAGGTGGACATTAGCAACTTCGTCAGTAGTGGTGGGGTTGAAAGAGGGAAATAATGATTGTGCCTGTGGGCATGAAGTGTAAAGCACGGAGGGTGTCAGCACAGTAGAGATCTCCACGCGAATAGTATCAATCTTTCTGTTGGTGATCTCCTGGGCGGTGAGTGAGTTGGTAGGTGGAGGCGGTGGAGGACGAAGTAGAGAGTTGAAGGTGGAGAAGAGTTGACGGGGACAGGATGAGAAGTTGCTAATGAGAGTGGAAAATTGGTCTGCTTGGCAGAGAGGAGGCTGGAATTGTATTTTTGGAGGGCAGATTTATATTGGTTGAAATCTCTCTGGGACTTAGTCTTACGCCACAGGCGCTCAAGAGCACGACTACGTTTTTTCAGACTTCTAGTATCATCTGTTTGCCAAGGTTGAGGGGGTCTGGGCTTGATTCTGTGTGTAGTGAGGGGGGCCAGTGAGTTCAGTGAGGCTAGAAGTGAAGCGTCGTACACATAAGTGGCTAGGTTGGTGCAGGATAGGGGTGAGACTTTGTCGTAGAGGTTGTTGATAGCAGAGTAGAGAAGAGAAGGGTTGAGATAACATAGGTTTCTGCGGGTAACTTTAAGGTGGCTGGAGGGAGAGGAGGTGAAGGAAAGGGAGAGAGTGAATCTAATAAGGTGGGGAGGCGCATGCGCGGAGGCTCCATGAGAGGTCGTGCATTCTAAGAGCTCCGCTCTGCTCCAGCCTGTCTTAGCCGCCGCAGCCAGTATTTGAGGAGGAAACAGCCGACTGGACCCCCTCGACTGTCCCTGAGGACCTGAAGAACCCCCCCGCATGACCGGGGGCTCTGTCAGACGGGATTTATCCCGACTTCTTGAATCCGGCCCTCAGATGGCGGCCGCCAGCACGGCGCGAGGCCTAGCACAGCATCTGGAGAAATCCTTGGAAGATTTTCCTCCTCTACCCTCCCGCAACACGGGGAAACAGCTCCAAACAGTGAGTACCCATCAGGATGGGCTATTTTCTTCCTCCACCTCAGAAATCACAAATAGTGGGCTCATTGACGGCTCCCCCCTCACACCGATGGATGAAAGTAATTACATCCAGGCTCCCCCAGGCAATCAGAGCAGCCCCTCTGCCCCCATTCCCACAGACTTTTCCTCTTTAATGGAAACTTTCTCCAATATGCTCTCAAAGGGACTGGCTCATACTGCCTCACAAATCACATCTACCATACAGGCAGACCTGCAGCATCTGGGGGCGAGAGTTGAAGCGATCGAAGTTAAAACTGATCAAACGATTACTATGGCCAACCAGAACACTGAAAGGATCCATGATTTACATGAACAGCTAGATATGGCGTATGCAAAGCTTGACAATCTCGAGAATCGATCACGCAGATACAATTTCAGACTCCTCCCGGAATCGTTCAAAGACACAGACAAAATAGTCCGCGCTTTCATCAAAAATTTGATCCCTGACATACCGGATTATAGGCTGGAACTGGATCGATCACACAGAGCTCTCCAGCCCCCCCGCCAAGATGGCCTACCCAGAGACATAGTTGTGAAACCTCACTTCTACAGAGTTAAAGAGGAAGTCATGCATAAAGCCAGGGAAACTGAAAACCTCTCCATCCAAGGACACTCCATCCAAATTTTCGTTGATATCTCCCCCTTCACCATACAACGACGAAGATCATTAAAACCCCTCCTGCTTATCCTGTCTCAAAAATCGATCACTTATAGGTGGTCGTTTCCTTTCCGCCTAAATTTTGCTTACTTGAACAAATCGTACAGCTTTACGAACTTTGGAGATGGGGAACGTCTGATGCTACAACTAGGCCTTATATCCCACTCCCCAACTTCTGCTCTGGACCCCAAGACTCCAAACTCTGCGAAAAGACCTCCTCCAACGAGCCCCATCCAACCCCTATGGCACAAGCAACAGGCTAAGAGATCGAAAGATGGCCGCCCACCTTAAGGAGCTGTCTGCAATCAACTGTGTTCTTCCCTTACTATGACACACTCGCCTGGCATTGGGACACTGATTTTTCATGTCCCCCTCACCCTTCTAGCAGGGTTTGGGCCTTAACTAACACTGGATGAGGTGACACTATCGTTTTGCCTCACATCTTTATTAAACTTTTTAAATATTTTTTCTTCTGTTTTCCCCCTCCCTTCATGTTTCTTTGAATGGTCATGTTTTTCCACCCTTCCTCCTCGAAAAATTTTAGTAGTCGATCCTCTTTTTGGCGGTATGGCTGGAGCGGCTGCACTTCGCCTCCATTTGTCTCGGAGTGGTATTTTTTTTTCCCCCACTCAGAGACTTTTCTACAACCCCCCTGTTAGGGGTTTTGTTTTTTTTGGGAAAAAAACCCATGTAGGAGGCATGATGTCCACTCCTCTTACAGGGGAACTTAGGTTACTATTAAGCTTCATGATGAATGCCTATAATGTCATCCTTTATATTGTTCTTGATATGTCCTGTTTTTATTTCTCAGGTTCGGCCGTCCTTCCTCCTTTTCTTTCTCTCTCCCACCTATCCCTAGGGTCACTCAGGAGCCCAGTTGAGGGTCTGCAGACTAGGTTCCAAAATTGTCCGGCTTCGGGGGTTTGGACACTTACCCAAATCTTGCTGGTTCAGGTAAGCTCATTTTATATGATGTGTTTATCCCTCCCTCAGATCCATGCACTCTGACACACTTATCCCTCCTCCACCCATCTGCATAGCTTCGCATAATGTTCAAGGGATGAACTCCCAGGTTAAGAGACGTAAATTATTTAATCACTACAAATCGCAAAAATTAGCAGTCCTATTACTACAAGAAACACATTTCCCATCCTCCTATAGTCCCTCCTTCTTACATGAAAACTATCCCCAGTTCTTTCTCTCCAAAGCTGACAACAAAACTATGGGGGTTGCAATCTGCTTTGCAAAACACCTTAAGTTGTCCCCCACTGATGTCATTAAGGACCAAGCAGGCAGGTTTATCTTAGTAAAAGGTTCTTTAGAGGGTGACCAATACTCCTTCATATCTTATTACGCTCCAAACAAAGGTCAGGCCTCCTTTCTCTCCGCTATGATGTCCACGCTAGGCCCGCAACTGGAAGTGAAAATAATTATGGGTAGAGACACAAATCTCCCCTTTGACCTCTCACTAGACAAATCGGGGCCAGGCTCCTCCAGATCTAGGAAACCTCCAAAACAGAGTACTAAAATAGCCACTACCCTTTGTTGCCTTGGCCTCGTGGACATCTGGAGAGAAATGAATCCCAGATCCAAAGATTATACACACTATTCGGCCCCACATCATCTCCACACTAGAATTGATCATATTTTTATTCAAGCCCGCAACATCCCGTCGGTTACTAAAGCGGTAATTAGGGACTCCTCCAACTCAGATTACTCCATAGTCCTATTATTCTTGCAGCATTCACATGGTAATGGTAAACAATTCATATAGCGCCTTGACGAAGGGCTTTTAAGCGATCAAATCAATTGAAAAATCCTAGCACAGGAAATACAAGAATACTTTTGACTAAACAACACCGGGGAGGTTTCCCCAGAAACTGTGTGGGCGGCCCATAAAGCGGTACTCAGAGGAAAAATCAGGCTGAAAATCCAAAAAAAAAAAATAAAATAATAATATAAAACTGTCAGATGTGACAACTAATAACAATATATTCAGGGAATCCCACTAAAAAAACACAAATAAAACTTTGTGAGAAGTGTGTGTGAATATGAGCAGCAAAACTACTTAATTCTTGTCACATTATAAAGAAGAAGAGAGTGCGCTGTATTAAACCATTTTTAACATTGCAGCGTGACGAAAGTGCTGTATCCATTGCGAACGCTAAGTTTACCAGAATGAGCTGTCCCGTCTCGGAATTTCTTCTGAGCATGCGTGGCACTTTGCGCGTCGGAAGAGGCCACACACAGTCGGAATTGACGCGATCGGATTTTGTTGTCGGAAAATTTTATCTCCTGCTGTCCAACTTTGTGTGTCGGAAAATCCGACCGTGTGTACGGGGCATTACAGGAGAGAATTTCCCTTCCTAGGGGTAGATTTCATCTCACTTCCTGTTGTCTCCTTCCGTTTGCAAGTAGGAGTCGTTTGTAAGTTGGATGTTTGAAAGTAGGGGCCTGCTCTATATACTCAGCAGAAATTTGGGCCTTAGGTGTTGTTGTGGCCACAACACTGTAAGCCCTCACAGGGCCCTGCTTTGAAATATTAGATCAAGAATTGTAATTACATGCCCCTGTTGAACAGGGGCTGAAAAATTGGGCCTTAGGTACTGGTGCCACAACACTGCAACCCCTCACAGATACTCTAGTTGGAACACAGGAACGAGCCCTGCTGCAAATTATTGCATCAAAAATTTTAATTACATGCCCCTGTTAAACAGGGGTTGAAAAATTGGGCCTTAGGCACTGGTGGCTGCGCCCAGAACCAAAAATGTTCTTACAAGCTATTAGCGTGATCATTGAGGAGGAAGAGGATAATTACTCAGGATACTCAGTATCAGCACAGGCAGTCTTTGAAGGGATCTGAGATTTCAAAAAAAAATTATTCGGTTACATCAGCTAGCTGGTGGTGATCCAAGACTGATTCATTTTTATGAAGGTCAGTCGATCGACTGAGTCAGTGGACAGATGCACCCTGTGATCAGTTACAAAGCCTCCAGCAGCACTGAATGTGCGTTCCGAAAGAACGCTGGATGCAGGACAGGCCAGTAGCTCAATTGCATACTGTGCAAGCTCTGGCCAGTGATCCATCCTCAAGACCCAGTAACCCAGAGGATTTTCGGTGGAAAAGGTGTCCAAGCCAGATCTTGCCCCTAGGTATTACTGCACCATGTAAAACAGACGCTGGCAATGGTTGCTGGAACCGATCATACCTTGGGGCTGCGGACTAAAAAATTGTCTGAACACATCGGTTAGACGGCCACCTTCTCCACCGCTCCTTCTTTGACTGACCGAAGCCTCAGCAACACGTTGTCCAGAAACAGGAGTTTGTAACCTCCCAGTCTCTGGGAACGCATTGCACAGACCTTTCTGCAAGGCCTCCCAAAGATGTTTCATCCTCTGCTCCCTCTGCGACGGCAAGATAAGGTCCGCAACCTTACCCTTGTAACGTGGATCAAGGAGGGTTGCCAGCCAGTATTGATCCTTCTCCTTGATACCACGAATACGAGGATCCTTACGCAGGCTTTGCAGGATCAGGGAGGTATGCAGCGTAGGTTTGCTGAGGCATTCGGTTCAGAGTCCTCTGGGTCACTAAGGACAACATGGTCCGCAGCCACCTCCTCCCAGCCACGTACAAGTCCATGTGTTTCTTAGGACTGATCCCTTAAAGACTGCTGCTGATGCTGAGTGCCAGGCTCCACCTCCATACTGACACAATTCTCATGCTCCTCCTCCTCCTCTTCCTGTGTGATCGGCGGGCATGCAGGAACACTGTCTGGATAAAGGGGGCCTTGAGAGCTAAGGAAGTCCTCCTCTTCCTGCCTCTGTTCTGCCTCAAGTGCCCTGTCCATTATTCCACGCAGCGTGTGCTCCAACAGGTGGACAAGGGGGACAGTGTCACTGATGCATGCACTGTCACTGCTCACCATCCTCGTGGCCTCCTCAAATGGTGACAGGACAGTGCATGCATCCCTGATCATGGCCCACTGGCGTGGGGGAAAAAAAACAAGCTCCCCTGACCCTGTCCTGGTGCCATAGTCACACAGGTACTCATTGATGGCCCTCTGCTGTGTGTGCAGCCACTGCAGCATGGCCAACGTTGAGTTCCACCTGGTGGGCATGTCACAGATTAGGCGGTTCTTGTGCAGGTTAAACTCCTTTTTCGAGGTCTGCCAGCTGAGCACTGGCATTATATGACCAACAGAAATGCACACAGACTTTCCTGGCCTGCCTCAGGACATCCTGTAAGCCTGGGTACCTGTACAAGAACCGCTGCACCACCAAGTTAAGGACGTGAGCCAAACAGGGCACATGGGTCATTTGTCTGTCGGAGGGCAGAGAGGAGGTTGGTGCCATTGTCGCAAACCACCATTCCTGCCTTAAGTTGGCATGGCGTCAACCACCTCTGAACCTGCCCCTGCAGAGCTGACAGAATCTCTGCCCCAGTGTGGCTCCTGTCCCCCAAGCACACCAGCTCAAGCACCGCATGGAATCTTTTGGCCTGCATACTTGTGTAGCCCCTTGAACGGCTATGGAGTACCGCTGGTTCTGAGGATAAAGCACAGGAAGAGGCCATGGAGGAAGAAGAGGAGGGGGTGGAGGAGAGAGGTGTGTCACAATCATTAGTAGTGGCATTTTGGAGGCGTGGTGGCGGAACAACCTCCAACACTACTGCACCTTGTCCTGCATCCTTCCCAGCTGCCAGCAGTCACCCAATGTGCGGTGAAACTTAGGTAACGTAATATGCACCTTACCGCTGACCGCCCTGTCTAGTGAGGCATGGACATTGCCTTCCACATGCCGGTAGAGAGCTGGAATCACCTTCCGTGAGAAAAAGTGGCGTTTGGGTACCTGCCACTGAGGAACCGCACATTCCACAAACTCACGGAAGGGGGCAGACTCTACCAACTGAAAAGGCAGCAGTTGAAGTGCTAGCAATTTTGCCAAGCTAGCATTCAACCGCTGGGCATGTGGATGGCTGGGAGCGAACTTCTTTTGTCGGTGCAGCAGCTGGGGCAGGGAAATTTGCCTGGTACAATCTGACGTCGGTGTACCGAAAGCAGATTGCCCACAAGTACTTGGCTGTGACACACCCAATTCTACACCTTCATTCCTCTCAGTGCAGGTCTCAGAGAGGACTGAAGGTATAGTGGGGTTGGAGATCTCAGCTGATGAGGAGCAAGGAGAGGTTCTCTTTGTTCTTTGGTGTGGGTCTTTTACATACGCTTGCCAACGAACTGCATGGCAGTTCAACATATGTCTGGTCAAGCATGTGGTGCCCAAGCGGGAGACGTTTTGGCCACGCGAGATACGCTTGAGACATATGTTGCAAATAGCAGCGGTGCGATCTGATGCACTTGTCTCAAAAAAGGCCCACACCAAAGAACTTTTGGAATAATGCGCAGAGACAACAGCGCCCCGCACATGCGGAGCTTTGGGGTGTGATGCAGTCAGTGTGCTGCCCTTAGGCTGGCCCCTGGAGTGCATCCTGCCTCGTTGGTGATGTGCCTCCTCCTCCTCCTCTCTCCTATCAGGCACCCACGTTGAGTCAGTGACCTCATCATCCCCTCCCTCCTCATCACTGGAGCAAACTTGGCAGTATGCTGCAGCAGGGGGAGCATGACTGCCAGATTGCTGTCCTTCTTGGGCACCCCCTCTGTCCGTGCTCACATTACTGCCTTCATCTAGCTCAGTATCATCATCAGAGCCTTCTAAATGCTGGGCATCCTCCTGGAGCATGTACCCAACACTGTGGTCAAACAGTTCGAGGGACTCCTCAGGAGGACATGGTGGGGCTAAGGAAGGAGTCACTGATGCCATTGAGCCGAGGGAAGAGGCCGCGTTGGCAGCTGCTTTGCCAAACAAAGTACCCTGAGCCTGGGTGAGAGAGGATGATGAGGATGAGGACGGCTTGGTCATCCACTCGACCAAGTCTTCCGCAAGTTGTGGCTCAACACGGCCAGCTGCCGAAAAAAAGGCCAAGCGTGTCCCACGGCCACGTGCTGATGAGGATGCACCGTCTCCATGACCAGCACTGTTGCCTCTAGACAAAGAGCCTGCTTGCCCTCTTTTATTGGCTTGTGACTGTCTGTCTCTCCTTGTTGGCCTTCCAGACATACTAATGGCATGTAGCTGCACTAAGCTGGGATATGGGGAGATATATACATATATATTATATATATTATACTGATACTGCAGCTAGCAAAATCAACTGCCTGCCTGTAGTATGAGAACACCACCAAACTTCTACAGGTAGCTTTAGGTGAACACTGTGCAGAGCTCACAAAAAACTCACTTGTAGCTTATTTAGCTGCCTGCGGTAGTGATAGGATCAGGAAAACACCACCAACCTTCTACAGGTAGCTTTAGCTTAACACTGTGCAGAGGTCGCACTACACTAACTTGTAGTTTTAGCTTAACACTGTGAGGAGGATGCACTACACTAACTTGTAGCTTTAGCTGAACACTGTGAGGATGATGCACTACACTAACCTGTAGCTTTAGCTGAACACTGTGAGGAGGATGCACTAAAGTAACTTGAAGCTTTAGCTGAACACTGTGAGGAGGATGCACTACACTAACTTGTAGCTTTAGCTGAACACTGGGCAGAGGTCGCACTACGATAACTTGTAGTTTTAGCTGAACACTGTGAGGAGGACGCACTACACTAACTTGTAGCTTTAGCTGAACACACTGAGGAGGACACACTACCCTAACTGTAAATAGTCTAGCTGCCTGACTGTGGTACTAATAGGATCAAAAGAACACCAGCAATTTTCTTCAGGTAGCTGTAAATACTGTAACAAGACAAGCCTGCCTGTCAGTAGGAAGATAACAGGAACAGATCTAGCTAAACTGAATACAGTGTATATATACACACTGTATATATACACACTGTAAGTGCGGCTAACTCACTGACTGTCCTGCCTAATCTATCTAACTTAAATCAAATGACACTGTCTCTCTGTCTATCTCTTTCAACGCCGGAACACACACTACACAGGGCCGCCGTGCAGGCGGCCTTATATAGCGTGGGGCGTGTACTAAATCCCCTGAGCCATAATTGGCCAAAGCCTCCTTGTCTTTGTCCAATTACGGCGCTCTGTTCAGACGGCGCTGTGATTGGCCAAGCATGCGGGTCATAGTGCATGCTTGGACAATCATCAGCCAGCAATGCACTGTGATGCCGCAGTGAATTAAGGGCCGTGATGTGCCAAACGAATTTGGCGCGAACGGCCCATATCGTTCGCAATTCGGCGAACAGACGATGTTCGAGTCAAACATGGGTTCGACTCGAACATGAAACTCATCCCTAGTGACATACTCACGTTGCTAACAGAGGCCAGAGTCAAAAAAAGACTCAATAAACTTAACACAAATAAATCACCAGGACCAGATGGCTTAACCCACAAGTCCTCAGAAAATTCAGTCAAGTTATAGCCAGGCCATTGTTCCTAATCTTTGTAGACAGCATACTGACAGTATTGGTACCAGCTAATTGGAGAAAAGCCAATGTGGTACCGATATTCAAAAAAGGGCAGAGACATATTCCTGGGAATTATAGGCCAGTCAGCCTAACTTCAATAGTGGGTAAATATTGGAGGGGATGATTAGGAATTATATCCAAAGCTTTACTGAGGAGAAGAATTTCATACGTGGTAATCAGCATGGGTTTATGAGAGGACGTTCCTGCCAGACCAATCTGCTAACATTTTACAAGGAAGTAAAGAGCCATCTAGATAGAGGGAGGCCTGTGAATGTGGTGTATCTGGACTTTGCAAAAGCATTTGATACAGTCCCCCATAAACGCTTAATTTACAAGCTGAGGTCTGCTAGCTTGGACCATAGGGTTTGTGCTTGTGTAAAAAACTGGTTACAGGGATGGGTCCAAAGCATAGTGATAAATAACATATACTCAGACTGGTCTGGAGTGGTGAGTGGGGAACCCCAAGGTTCCGTCTTGGGACCAATTCTTTTCAACATATTAATAAATGATATAGAGCATGGGATAACTAGTTTAGTCTCAGTCTTTGCAGATGACAGAAAAAAAGCAGAGTAATAAACTCGCATCAGGACATAGAAATTTTGCAGAAAGACCTGAACATAATAAGAGTGGGCAGACAAATGGTAAATGAGGTTTAACGTGGAGAAATGTAAAGTAATGCACTTGGGGTCAAAAAACATTAATGAAAAATATTCACTAGGTGGAGAACAGCTAGGAGAATCAAGGATGGAGAAGGATCTAGGGGTGCTAATAGATGACAGATTGAGAAACAGCATACAGTGCCAAGCTGCAACTACCACAACAGGCAGAATATTAGCATGCATAAAAAAGGGATATACTCCACGGACAAAACTATAATTCTGCCACTCTATAAAGCTCTGGTCAGACCTCATCTGGAGTTTTCCGGTTAGTTCTGGTCATCAGTCCTCCAAAGGGATGTGCTGGAGCTAGAGAGAGTCCAAAGAAGGGAAACAAAACTTATAAGGGGACTGGAGGACCTCAATTACGAGGAATGGCTGCAAACACTAAATGTATTCTCGCTGAAGAAAAGACGCTTGAGAGGGGACATGATAGCGATCTACAAATATCTCAATGGGGATCCCAGCATAGGAAAAAAAACTATTTTGTCCTAGGGAGTGTAAAAGGACACTGGGCCATACAATGAGACTTGAGGAGAAGCAGTTTAACCTTAAATTGCATAGGGGGCTCTTCACTGTCAAGGAAATAAGGATGTGGAACTCTCTCCCACAGTTGGTGGTGGATGCAGGGATTATGGATATCTTTGAAAGACTCCTCTAAAGCCTCGTACACACAGTACGATTGTTGGCAGGGGATTGTCTGTTGACAGACTGTTGTCCTAAAATCTTACTGTTAGTACGCTCCTTTTGACAATTGTTGACCAATTTTCCACCAACAAATGTTGGATGACAGGCTTAGTAAATTTTCGGCAGACAGTGGTTTGATATCAGATTTTCGTATGGTCAGTACACAAATCTGTCACACAAGTCGAAAGTACAAACACGCATGCTCGGAATCAATGCTCACAAAATTAACAGAAGGGGCCCAAAGGTTGGTGCCCAAGAGCTGAAATTCCTCATAATACGTCACTACATTCGTGTTTGTGGCACGAAAATTGTGTACTGTTATGCCCCGTACACATGGTCGGACATTGATCGGCTATTCCGACAACAAAATCCTAGGATTTTTTCCGACAGATGTTGGCTCAAACTTGTTTTGCGTACACAAGGTCGCACAAAGTTGTTGGAATTTCCGATCGCCAAGAACACGGTGATGTAAACCACGTACGACAAGACTAGAAAAGGCCAGTTCAGAACCAAGCGCGGCACCCTTTGGGCTCCTTTTGCTAATCTCCTGTTAGTAAAAGTTTGGTGAGAGACGATTCTCGCTTTTTCAGACTCGTGGTTTTCAGATCGTTTTCCGCTGTTCAGTTTGTGCTTGTGGGTTTGCATCTGCTCTTCAGTGAGTGCAAGCAAGCTACGCGTGACTTGTCATTGTGTTCTTGTTCGTTCGTTACTGTTTTTCAGGTCGCTCTTCACAGGCCTTGCTGTTCTTCAGTGCGTTCTGTTACTTCGTTCTGAGCAGCCGACCGTTTTCTAGCCATGTACTCCTCGTAGAGTTTGTGCTGTGCGGGGGCTTGGTTTTGGGGTCCTGACCTTGACACAAGTCCAGTCCATGAACAGGGTGGGGAGGAGTTCATGGACCAAGAATTGGTTGCTCCAGCGTGACCAGTTCTGTCATATGCCTTTGCTCCGTGAGATCCGTGAGAATAATCCTGTTGATTTCAGGAACTTTCTCTGGATGACGGACCCCGTATTTCACCATTTGTTGGCTTTGCTGACCCCCTATATCAGTAGGCAGGATACTTGCATGAGGCAAGCCATCACTCCGGAGCAGAGGCTAGTCGCCACCCTGCGGTACTTGGCAATGGGGAGAAGCCTGCAGGACCTCAAGTTCTCAACAGGCATCTCCCCCCAGGCTCTGGGGATCATTATCCCAGAGACCTGTTCTGCCATCATCCAGGTCCTGCAGAAGGAGTATATTAAGGTAAGATTTTTATCCTTTAATATCACATTTTATTGTATTTAATGTTTGATAATATATTGTATTCCTTTCCTCATTCCCTAATTACAATGAATGGAATATGCTGTGAATGTCCCCTTTGTTCTCATGCATGCTGGATTTTTATGTAATTATTTTTTTTGTCCTTAATACATATTTGCCTTCACTTACCTCCCCAGCATGCTCTCCTGGTCCTATATTCACCTCATGTAGTCACTTAATGTATTTTATCAGCTCCATAGTAGTGCTTTACCCCAAACACCCCCTAAAATGTTTTTAAATGTGATTTGTGCTTTAAATTCTGGCAGAGTGCCATAGGCTTTTTTTGGGGGGGTCCCCAAATAATTTGGAACCCTCCCTCCCCCCAACTGTTAAGTCAGCTGATAACAATTCTCTATCCTCAATCATCTATCTGTTGACTTTGCCAAACCCATACACACTATACCCATCTCTTTTGTGGTCAGATATATGGATGAATTCCCCAAAGCATGTAGTGCAAGGGCCTGCCTGTATACTTTCAAATGGTACTGTTTAAAGTTTTTGTATCCTGTTATTATCATGATAGGTAATAGCAGAATGTCCAAATGTGCTAAAATGTGAACAGTGTGTATTTATATCTTTGTATTATGACACTTCTTACCTATCCAGTGGGCTGCCAATAGTGTAACTAAGGAGGGGCTGTTCAAAGTAATACCCATTATTTAGGCATTCATCTCTCAATGAAGTGGAGAGGGTTACCTGGCCAAGAGCCCCCCCCCCCCTATAATGTTAGAAATGGCCCATGAGAGGGGGGGATATGATAGTTGTACCTTTATACTTTGGTCTTTAAAAATTCCCATAAATGTTATCTTGATGTTGGCCAAGAATGTTTGTGTCTAATCTGCTTTCCATGTTTATGTGCAAAAAGCCTAAAAAATTTTTTTTTCCCCTCCAGTTTCCTTCCACGCCACAGGAATGGCAGACTGTGGCCTCCCACTTTGCCCAGCGGTGGGACTTTCCTAACTGCGGAGGGGCAATTGATGGGAAACACGTCAACATCATCCCACCACCCAACTGTACTATTATAATTATAAGGGGTTCAATAGTATTGTGATGTTGGCGGTGGTGTCGGCTACTTATGAGTTCCTGTATGTGGACGTGGGGAAGAATGGCCGGATGTCCGATGGTGGAGTCATCACCCAGATGGAGTTCTACAGGTGTCTCCAGAATGGCAGCTTGGACTTGCTACCTCCAGAAGACAATGTGGAAGGACTCCCGTTCCTCTTCATTGTGGATGAAGCCTTTGCGCTGGGGGACCATCTTATGCAGCCATTTCCGAGGAGGACCCCCAACCCGGACCGGAGGGTTTTTAATTACCGGCTGGTCAGAGCTAGAAGAGCGGTGGAAAACACGTTTGGAATCATGGCCAGCCGGTTCCGCCTATTTCTAACACCCATACGTATGGCGGAGTACAAACTGAATCACATTATCCTGGTGTGCTGTGTTCTACACAACTTTTTACGGCAACATTCTGCCAACTATGCTGGCTCAGTTGGGCCTGAAGCCGGAATTCAAAATGAACCAACCTTGACGGCGCTTGAAAGTGGCCGTCCTGGCTTGCCCTCCCTGAGTGCCCGTGATGTCCGGCTAAGATTCCTTGAATTCTTTGTGGGTAGGGGGGCTATAAATATGCCAGACAATGTGTGAAACCTTTATCAAATAAAAAAAAACATTAAACAAATCTTTGGTGACATTTACTGCTTGTGGTTGTTTTGGCTGACCCTGACAGAAATGTGTGGAGTCCTGAAAATGGCGTGATTGTGTAACCTTACAAAGCACTGTAGGGTGTCAATTACTAAAGGCAAAGACACTTTGCACTACAAGTGCACTTGAAACTGCACTTGTAGTGCAAAGTGGATTTGCCCTTAGATAATAACCCCCATTGTCACAGAAAGCAGCAATTAGAGCACCACAAAAGTGTTGAGACAATAATCCACACATTCTTGATTAACAATCTTTTCAATACCAGCACAATCACATGTGCATTTAGAAAAGGTTTTTTAAAACAAACCAACATGTTTGTTGTCTAACAATTTTTGGGGTGGCATTATAAAAAGTAGAAATGTCAATTTAAGATAAAACAGGAGTGTTTAAAACCAACAAGAAAGACACAAATCTTGAACTTACAAAGTTCACATTTGGTAGAACTTGAAGGCAATATCAGACATGAGTATTTAGGAACTGTGTTTGATATTGCATTCAGATGGGGTGAAGTCACCCCCGAAAAAGCCAAATTTTGAAGATGCACACAAATTTACAAATGTCAACATGTGCTAGCTGCCATCATGGGGTATCAAGGGACATGTTTTGGGGGAGCAACCCCTTCCTCTCAGCTACTTTATTATTGAAGGAGTTGCACGCCAAAACGCGTCCATTGATCTCCCGTGATGGCAGATAGCACATGTTGACACACTGTGTGCATCCTCAAAATTTGGCTTTTCTACTATTTGACAAAAAATGTTAAAATTGTAGTACACCATAAAATAAAGGGACACAGGCTCTTAGAAAAGGGACACAGGCTCTTACCTGAGCCTGTGGTCGCAGACACTCCCCTGTTGTGGTGCCAATTTCCACCACGTCTTCCTCCTCCTGCTCTTCTTGTCTTTGGGGGATTTCCCCTTCTTCCAGAGGTGGGGGGGTCTCTGGTCTCCTCGGATGAGGGGTGTCCTCCGAGTCTTTTCTCCCCTATGTTAAAAAGAAATCACATACTTAGCACACAGATATTTGAGGGAAGAACTATAAATATGAAACATTGCTTTGAAGTGGGGTACAATTGTCTATTTTGGCTGAGTTCCAATATGTAGAATTTTTAGTGTCCTTTGTTAAGCTTGAATACTTTACCTGTTTTGTACAAGCTTCACAGATGGAGACACCCCTATAGTATACACTGGAGCACCTGTGTGGGCCCCCTAATAAAAAGGGTGTTCTTGTGTCCCACACTAGTGCTCCAGCGTCCAGATGTGTAAACAGCTGCTGAGTGTCCTCTCCTTACACAGAATCTAGTTTGCCTTTCATTGTATTAACAAACACATCTACACAACCAAATTACCGTATTTATCGGCGTATAACACGCACTTTTTTCCCCTTAAAATCAGGGGAAAGTCGTGGGTGCGTGTTATACGCCGATCCCCGCTATCACTATGTGAATGTCGGCGATCGCCGCCAACATTCACATAGCGAGTAGTTTTAAATATGGCGCCGCGGAGTTCGGAGGGACTCGGCGGCACTCGTTCAGCACCGCCGAGTCCCTCCGAACTCCGCGGCGCCATATTTAAAACTACTCGCTATGTGAATGTCGGCGGCGACAGAGCCGAGATACATAGTCAAGTGTATTCGGCTCTTTCCGGCGCCGCTCACAGTCACGCCCAGTCCCGCCATTGGACCTGTGTTATGTCCATCATAGGGCGGGACTGGGCGGGACTGTGAGCGGCGCCGGAAAGAGCCGAATACACTCGACTATGTGTATCTCAGTGGCGTTCGTTCAGTTCCGCCGGCGCCGAGTCCCTCCGAACTCCGCGGCACCATATTTAAAACTACTAGCATGTGTATGTTGGCGGCAGGCGGTAGGCATGGACACTGGGCACAAGGCTTCACTGGGGACAAGGCTGCACTGACAAGGCTGCACTGGGGACAAGGCTGCACTGGGGACAAGGCTGCACTGAGGCAAAGCTGCACTGGGGCAAAGCTGCACTGACAAGGCTGCACTGGGGCAAGGCTGCACTGACAAGACTGCACTGGGGCAAAGCTGCACTGACAAGGCTGCACTGGGGCAAAACTGCACTGACAAGGCTGCACTGGGGCAAAGCTGCACTGACAAGGCTGCACTGACACTGAAAAGGCTGCAATGACACTAACAAGGCTGCAGATGAACACTGATGAGGCTGCATTGATGGGCATTTTAATGTAAGTTTCTTTTCCTTAAACTTCCCTCCTAAAAAGTTTTTTTCCTTAAAATTCTCTCCTAAACTTGGGGTGGGTGTTATACGCCGGCGCGTGTTATACGCCGATAAATACGGTATTTTCAGACAAGTAGGCCTTAAAAATTGTTGGCAAATGCATATGGCCCAAACAATGGTGTTTTATAGGCCGAAAGAAAAATGTTTGATACGAACGAAAAATGTGCCCATGAACATGAAAGTTGACATTTTAAACTGGATTAAGTTAAGAAAAGCACATGGAGCAGCACGAACGTAATAAAGACAAAAAGAATAGGAACACAGCACAACTAACTTTTTTGCAGCACTCTCCGGATCTTTCTGTACTGCTCGTGTTCTCTTAATTTCAGGTCCGATTACCGCTTCCTGAGCTGATCTTTCAATCGACGTACCCCGAAATTCCGGTGAAGACTTTTGACCACTTTCGCCATGATCTTGGCCTTTCGGACATTGGGGTTGGAGTAAGGTCCATACTTCCCGTCATAGTCAGCCCTCTTCAGGATGTCCACCATCTCCAACATCTCCCCAAAGAACATATTTGATGCCTTAAATCGTCTCCTTCTGGATCGGGACGTTTCAGGCTCCATGCTCTCCTCCTCCTCCTCCTCGTTGCTGTAATTATCTGACACCTGCTCTGACTCCGCCATGTGCTCTTCCCCACTGCGCCGAATGAGAAGGGGCAGGGAATAGACTAGAAAGAAAGTTGGGGGTGGAGTTTCACGCATGCGCAGTGTCTATAAAGCATAACACGCGTGTGTAGTACGTACGATCTGTGAGCAGAGGAAGGAGTAACAGAGGCGCCGTTTGTGATAACGAAGGTAAGATTTTACATTGGGCCTATACTGCTTCTAGATTGAGGCCTGTATTTGCACAAGTTTAGAAGACTTTAGGCTAACATTAGGGTTTGTCTTGTGTTGTGTCTTGCAGTGAAAATGGATATCTTGAAAGATAACGACTTTATGCCAATCTTCATTGATATGTTCAGGTAGATGCCCATAGAGTTAAGGGAGCTGTATGGGAGATAAACCACCCTGAATATAAGAACCAAACAAAGAGGAAGGCAGCGCTGGATCAATTGCTGGAATTTGTGAAGACGGTGATCCCCACGGCAGACATCACCTATTTGAAGATCCTAATTGGTGGCCTGAGGAGCACTTATCTAAGGGAGCACAAGAAGGTCCAGGATTCCCAGAGATCCGGAGCTGCAGATGACATTTATGTCCCCAGGCTGTGGTACTATGACAGGCTGCATTTTCTGGCAGATCAGACTGAACCCAGGTCATCCCTCTCCAGTCTTCCTTCCATGCTCCCCCACCCCCCCCAGCTGAGGCTTCAGATGCCCAACCTGGGCCTTCCAGGCAGCATCATGTGGAGGAGCCCAGCTTGAGCCAGGTATAGCATTCTTCTAAATATTTTTGGTTGTCCAATCAATGATGTTAACTAGATGTTAGTTTGGAGTACTAATTTCTGATTGTGATTGATAATGCAAAAACTAAAACCATGTCCCTTTTTCATATACAGGGTAGTCTCAGCCAGGAGGTGGCCGGGCCAAGCAGGCTGCCCGATATCCAGGTCCCTTCCCTCCACCTTCAAAGACAAAGTGGCAGGAAGAGGAGTAACCTGGAGGAGGCTGCCATAGGCCTCTTTTGGAAGGCTACTGAGGCCCTGAGAATCCCCCACAGTGTGGAGGAGGACTTTGCTGCCATAACTGCCTGCAAAATGCTGCAGATGGAGGAGGGCCAACAACTCCTGTGTGAGTCCTTAATTTTGGAAGCTCTCAATAAGGGGTTGAGGGGCCAAATAACATCTGCTACCCACATTTGTAACCTCACACATAGTAGTCCTCCTCCTCCTCCTCCAGGTCCTACTACTCCTACTCCTCCTCCTCCTCCTCCAGGTCCTACTCCTCCTCTTGCCACATCTCCAACACCAGAGCCACAGCCAGGAAGGAAGCGTGGAAAGAAGACCAGAAAGTGATGACCCTGGGTTCACTCTGGTCTGGCAAAAGATGCAGGCTCTTGTAGTACCACCGCCTGGGAACACAGATGTCATCTGCTGCTTTACGGATCTCCTGGGACTTCTGGACCAGACTGCACACCCTTAGATATGGACTCCTCAGGCCACCAATTTTGATGTTAAAGAATTGATGTCTGCGATGGGGGTCCAAGGCTTCGCCAATTTCTGCTGTTTCTCCAGCGTTGCCTCCCTCTTTGTTTGGTTGTGAGCCCTTAATAAAGGATTTTTTGTTTCAGTTATACTCGCCTATGTGTGTTTTCCTTCAAAAAGGACAGTTTGTTTGTGAGGAGGCAGGTACATTTCAAAAATACAATGTGAAATTAACAAGGGACTCCAACACCAAACAATCTCATTGAGATTCAATAATATAAGATATCAATGGTGTTGTGGTAACTTGACACACAAAACACACACAAAAATTTTAGGGAGTAAAACTAACAAAAAAATAAAACAAAGACCAGCCTTGAAAAAAATACAAACCCAAAAAAAAAAACAGCCTTTAAAAAAAAAAAAAAATGTCAGATGTGACAAATCAAAATATATTGAGGGACTCCCGATAAATAATCAAGAAATAAGTTTGTGAGAAGTCTGGGTGAATATAAGCAGCAAAACTACTTCATTCTTCTCACATTATAAAGAAGAAGAGAGTGCGCTGTATTAAACCATTTTTTACATTGCAGCGTGATGAAAGTGTAGTATCCATTGCGAATATAAGCAGCAAAACTACTTCATTCTTCTCACATTATAAAGAAGAAGAGAGTGCGCTGTATTAAACCATTTTTTACATTGCAGCGTGATGAAAGTGTAGTATCGATTGCGAACGCTAATTTTACCAGACCAAGCTGTTCCGTCTCGGAATTTCTTCTGGGCATGCGTGGCACTTTGTGCGTCGGAACTGGCCACACGCGGTCGGAATTGACGCGATCGGATTTTGTTGTCGGAAAATGTTATAGCCTGCTCTCAAACTTTGTGTCAGAAAATCCGATGGAAAATGTCCGATGGAGCCCACACACGGTCGGAATGTCCGACAACACGCTCCGATCGGACATTTTCCATCGGAAAATCCGACCGTGTGTACGGGGCATTAGTATGCAAGACAAGATCCTGGCACATGCCCTTTTGACAAAAATCAGATGCTTAGTTGGCCAACAATCATACTGTGTGTACGAGGCTTTAGATATACATATTAATGGACATAACATACATGGAGGTGGTAAATAGCATAGACACTGATACATGCACCTACACAGGTTGAACTGGATGGACTATTGTCTTTTTTCAGCCTTACTGACTATGTAACTATATTGTAACCCTATTGGAGAGATCTCCCCTTTATTTCTGTTTATAGGACACCAAAAAAGAAGCAATGCAAATACAGTACTGACCTCACAGAGGTTACACAATTTCTCAACTCTACCAAAAATGTATTTTGTTGCAATCTGTCTCTAGAAGAGTTTTTCTATTACTGATTCCCTCTCACTGGAACAAAGACAGCAATAAAAACCCCAGCAAAGTTTTAGGCTGGGTTCACACCTATGCAAATTGGATGAGGGTTTCCCCGCATCCAATTCGCATGGTAGGAGATTGTGAAAGGCTCTCTATGGAGCAGCTTCATATATCCCTGCTGCAGCTCCGGTGCGAATTTGCACAGGAGCCCTGTGCGTCTTTTGGTCCGTTTCAGGTCCCAATTTAGCCAGACCCCTGCTGTGAGCCGCATGCGGCTATAGTGTAAACCCAGCCTTAACCTTTACACATTTTGTCTAATGCTGGGTATACACACATAGTTTTTTTTTTTTTTCAGGCTGTGGCTTCAACAAAAAAACCTCACAGATCTCAGCATCAACACAACAATATGTGATGCATAGATCTCTCCCGCTGAGCTATTGTATTCTGACGGGAGGCAGCCAGCGCTGATCAAATGCTGGTTTTCCAGCATGATTATTCTACAGAAGCCGGTCGTTAGACCAGCTTTTGTTAAACAGGGAAGAGTACACACATAACAAAAGTCGCCCAGTTCCTGCTGAATCAGCCATCCTTCGGTACATACGTACATACATACATACATACATACATACATACCTGTATTTTTAAAACTTTAAATGCAGTTTACCATGTCAAACTTAATACTTACAACTTGCTCTTTGCTAGCTAATTAATATTTATTTTCAAACACATAATACCTGGATAGCATTGTGTTGCATCAGGTACGTGGTTGGTAGTTATTGGTTAATACATTGCTCGTCATAAACTCTAAGCAAGCATTGAGCATGCATTTGCTTGCTTAGGTAGTACACAACAACTTGAACAAAAAAAAACGAGGTAATTGATCATTATGATATGTTACTGGATTTTGCCCATGGTCTTGACTAAATATGTACAGTTGAACATTTTACATGTCTGGTCAATCATCAAAATGTAATTTTGCTATTCAATCCTGTATATAATTTATTTGAATTCCAAAACCCATACACCCATCTCTATAGACCTTGTTTTTCTTTGTAGAACTACTGCTGCTGGTAAAATAACATGGTGCTGTAAGGAAAACACTGAATTGTAACCACCATTCTGTTGCAGCTCAAACAAGTCTTTGGTAAAGGTTAAGGTTATAAACATTACCTCACATTTGTTCAATTTGAATAATGTCATGGGAGACTGATAAACCTAACAGTAACGGTACATTATTTCATATTGCAATAGGGCCCAACAGTCTCTGTTTTCATATCTTACATTGATGAAAACTAATAAGGTTGAAAAAGCGTTATGTATGCACGCAAGTAGAATAAATAACCCTATATTTACACTGTATCTGTGCAATAAAGCTGTCATGCTAATGCATAGCTTGGTGATAGGAGCATAAAAGAACAATTTGCATATCTCTAGTTAATATTCTTAGCAGAGGAGCTGCTATCGCTGACTTTTTGTTTCTGAAGGTATGAAGCCCAGGGTGGTATATACCTGAATAGATGATTCTGGTAAACATACACAATTGCAATAGGCAGAAGTTGCACACATCCTGAATTGGTTGCATATCTTGATAACATATCCGGAATGTATTCTTTATTTTTATGTTTACAGAGTTTGAAACAAGCAAATGCACAGTGCAATATAATTGTCAGCTTGTCTGAGTGTGAGGCTACACTTTGTCTGGAATTTTTGGAAACAAAGAAACATATGCCCTCTGTATTTGTGTTGTCATCTGCAAAGTCATTTTTGGCACGTATTCTTTGCTTTTAGTTTGCAAAGTAACTATGTGGCAGCATTAATTCAAACAGGATAACTGCAGATTAACTATTTACAAGACCCAGACAGCAATTTTAGCTTTTAGATTAGATTTTTTAAAAATGGCTAAAATTGGAGAAGACTCTCCTATCCTTCACAAAATCTCTTTACAATCATGGATTATTTTATGTATTGGAAACTATTCTACCTCTAAATGTAACACCATAAAGTCGGCGCCTCCCAGCCCTTTAAGCGGTTTCAGATGCCAAGGGGTGGGGTTTATGACCATGTGATCACCGTAATTGGCTGTCACAGTGGTCACATGATCGGAAAGCTTTCAATCTCAAGCAGCGATCAAAAGCTTTCTGTTAGCCGCCGGTAAGTTAGCCGAGAACATGCAGGGCACATTCTCTGCACAGCTGTTTTTGCAATATTGCACGCTTTGTGCCCAGGCACACCCACAGAGTGCTGCATATTTGTGTGCTGTCAGTGCCAAGAGGTTAAGATATGTGTCATGCAGAGAATATTTTTTTATTTTCTGTACATTATGAGACACAAGCGCAGGCTATAAATCATGGCTACCTGAGTTATGAACCACCAATAGGTGAGTGGACACTGGCAGAAAAAAAAATCAGGAATTTCCCCTATATAATCCTTCCTTCTCAGGAAGCTCCTCTTTTTTTTCAGCAGTGTCTGTAAGGTGATGGTCATTGAAGTGCAGTTCTCCGGGGCGCATGCGCGGCGCGATGCGGGACGGATGTGAGTAGCTTCAGCTCTGTCTGACCCGGACAACACAGGCCGATAATCCAGGGCCAGATTGCACATTCACCGGCGAAAACACCCATTCCTGGGTAACATACCCGTGCATGCCAGCAAGGAAATCTGGGCAATTTCGCCGCCCGCACACCCTTACTCACTATCTCCTGGATACAGCAAACAGGCAGCACAGGATGATGTCCCAAGATGGCGCCGGCGCCAGCTTACATGCTGCCTCAGGGAAACAACATCAATCCAATCCATCCAATCCTTCTCTCAACAATGGGAACTGTGAGTACACTTCTCCCCTATCTAAAGCTGAATTGGATGCTAGTCTTACAACCATTTTTGACAAACTGGTTGATAAAATTGAAAGTGAAGTTCACAAATCTACCACTGCTTTGTCTCAAGAGATTGCCAGCATAGGTAGTCGCACAGACATCTTGGAAACTAAGCACGATGAACTCTCACTTGCTCATAATGAACTAAGAAAGGATTATGAGTCATTAGCTGACAGTTTTGCCTTCATGCAGGCACAAGTTGAAGACTTAGACAACAGAAACAGACGTCATAACATCAGATTGCATGGTGTCCCAGAAACAGTCACAGACCTTATGCCCACTGTTTCCAAGATATTCCACAACCTCTTGCCAGATAAGCCATTATCAGCATTTACTTGTGACAGAATTCACAGAGCCTTACGCCCCAATCCTCCACCTGTTAAACCACCCAGAGATATTATCATGTGCATGAAGGATTTCTTGGTAAAAGAAGAAATCATGCGTGCATCAAGAATTTAGCCAAATATAGCACTTGATGGTAAAAAGCTGCAAATCTACCCTGATATTTCTCCTGCCACCTTAGACAGAAGACGCAGGATGAAGGAGGTCACTAATATACTACAAGCTGCAAGAATTAAATATAGATGGGGTTTCCCCTTTAAACTTACAATCCCATACAATGGCCCTACATATACAGTGTATAACATCATTGAAGGAAAGGAACTGCTTGTGAAATTGGGTCTGCTGGAACCGGAACCCCTAAATCGTTTCCCTTAATCGTTTCCCTTCTACCCCAAGACCCTCTCCTATTTGGTCCACTTCGTCATCAAGACGCAACACAAATGAACAAAGAAGATGGCGCCAACCATTTCAAAATCAAGCTACCTAATAATTATCTGCAAATATCTCTACACTTACACTAAGTGAACTCATTCATCGCTATCCAATAGCTTTTCTGTGCCTTACCACTGAACTCAAACTAGCATCTACAGACTTCCCCCATCATCTGAAAAGAATTTAACCAGCATTACAACTTCTCCGCATTCGTCTGAGCTATCACCAATTTTTTTTCTCTCCCCCGGAAAAGAAGACGAAGGGAAAGGAAGAAAGAAGAAAAAAAGGAAAATAACCCCCCACTCCCCTTTTCTCCCTTTTTTTTTCAGCTTGTCTTCCCTCCCCCCCCCTTCCCCTACTCTCTTCTCCACCTCCTCCCCCTCCTTCTTTACCCTAGTAATAATTTTGTTGTCCTTTTTAGTTATATTTCTTAACAACTTATATATTAAGATTAATTATACAGCTTCTCTATATCACTGATATTAACTAAACTCAAATGGGTATAAATGGAGTCACTACTACAAATGTTATTCTTTTCCCAACACTTGTTATATGGGCTACGTTTGATATTCTTTAGGCCCCCCTGGTATATATTACCTACATTTCAACAACAATTTTTTTCTGTTAGCTGTTAAGTCTGCCGTCGCTGGATTGTTCCCCCGCCTGCTCATGTGGTCAACTGCATTATCCTTAGTCATGGGGATGCTGCACTTGACTGTGTATGCAGGTTTAGGACATATTTGTCCTCTGGTTTTTTGTTTATATTTTAGTGACAAGTTTTTTCTTGTCCCTTGGTTTATGCTATATTTCTTTATTTTACATAATAACTTTGCCTCTATGGCCAATACAAAAAGTTTATTGAAAATCGGAAGTTCATTCATCACTTTCCAAATAGACTGTATAAAACAATGTTACATTTTTCAATGTTTTAACATTTTATCCTCATGGTATGATATACGAGTTAAGACACTTTCTCATCTTTCAATGTATATCCTTCCTCTATCCTTGGAACTAAAGATATCTTATACCCTAGCACACACAAAGGAGCTTTTCATATACATCACGCTTTATTTTCTCAAGACAGAAATTTTTATCCAAAGCTATTTCACCTACATATGACCAATGGTTCTGAAAGTCTTATCCCATAATACCCAGGGTTTTAATTCACCACAGAAAAAAAGCCTTTCAACATTACAAGAGATTAGGAGCTGACATTATACTCATGCAGGAAACACACTTTGACACATCCAACCACCCAAATTATTTTGACAACTTACAATCAATTTTATTACACCACATTTCACAACAAAACACGCAATGTAGCTATCTTCATCCGCAACACACAGACAGTAGGTATATCATCATTAACCACTTGAGCCCCGGACCATTATGCTGCCTAAGGACCAGAGGTCTTTTTCCAATTAGGCACTGCGTCACTTTAACTTTTAATTGCGCGGTCATGCAATGCTGTACCCAAACGAAATTTGCGTCCTTTTCTTCCCACAAATAGAGCTTTCTTTTGATGGCATTTGATCACCTCTGCCGTTTTTATTTTTTGCGCTATAAACGGAAAAAGACCGAAAATTTTGAAAAAAAATGATATTTTCTACTTTTTGTTATAAAAAAAATCCAATAAACTCAATTTTAGTCATACATTTAGGCCAAAATTTATTCGGCCACATGTCTTTGGTAAAAAAAAAGTTAATAAGCGTATATTTATTGGTTTGCGCAAAAGTTATAGCGTCTACAAACTAGGGTACATTTTCTGGAATTTACACAGCTTTTAGTTTATGACTGCCTATGTCATTTCATGAGGTGCTAAAATGGCAGGGCAGTATAAAACCCCCCCAAATGACCCCATTTTGGAAAGTAGACACCCCAAGGAAATTGCTGAGAGGCATGTTGAACCCATTGAATATTTATTGTTTTTGTCCCAAGTGATTGAATAATGACAAAAAAAAAAAAATATTTACAAAAAGTTGTCACTAAATGATATATTGCTCACACAGGCCATGGGCCTATGTGGAATTGCACCCCAAAATACATTCAGCTGCTTCTCCTGAGTATGGGGATACCACATGTGTGGGACTTTTTGGGAGCCTAGCCGCGTACGGGGCCCCGAAACCAATCACCGCCTTCAGGATTTCTAAGGGCATACATTTTTGATTTCATTCCTCACTACCTATCACAGTTTTGAAGGCCATAAAATACCCAGATGGCACAAAACCCCCCCAAATGACCCCATTTTGGAAAGTAGACACTCCAAGCTATTTGCTGAGAGGCATGTTGAGTCCATGGAATACTTTCTTTTTTGACACAAGTTGCGGGAAAGTGACAATTTTTTTTTTTTTTGCACAAAGTTGTCACTAAATGATATATTTCTCACACAGGCCATGGGCATATGTGGAATTGCACCCCAAAATACATTTAGCTGCTTCTCCTGAGTATGGGGATACCACATGTGTGGGACTTTTTGGGAGCCTAGCCGCATACGGGGCCCCGAAAACCAAGCACCGCCTTCAGGATTTCTAAGGGCGTAAAGTTGTGATTTCACTCCTCACTGCCTATCACAGTTTTGAAGGCCATAAAAAGCCCAGATGGCACAAAACCCCCCCAAATGACCCCATTTTGGAAAATAGACACCCCAAGCTATTGGCTGAGAGGCATGTTGAGTCCATGGAATATTTTATATTTTGACACAAGTTGCGGGAAAGTGACAATTTTTTTTTTTTTTGCACAAAGTTGTCACTAAATGATATATTGCTCAAACATGCCATGGGCATATGTGGAATTACACCCCAAAATATATTCTGCTGCTTCTCCTGAGTATGGGGATACCACATGTGTGGGACTTTTTGGGAGCCTAGCCGCATACGGGGCCCCGAAAACCAAGCACCGGCTTCAGGATTTCTAAGGGCGTTAAGTTGTGTTTCCATTCCTCACTACCTATCACAGTTTTGAAGGCCATAAAATGCCAAGATGGCAAAACCCCCCCCCAAATGACCCCATTTTGGAAAGTAGACACCCCAAGCTATTTGCTGAGAGGCATGGTGAGTATTTTGCAGCTCTCATTTGTTTTTGAAAATGAAGAAAGACAAGACAAATGTTTTTTTTTTTTCTTTTTTCAATTTTCGAAAGTTTGTGACAAAAAGTGAGGTCTGCAAAATACTCACTATACCTCTCAGCAAATAGCTTGGGGTGTCTATTTTCCAAAATGGGGTCATTTGGGGGGGGGGGGTTGTGCCATCTGGGCATTCCATGGCCTCCGAAACTGTGCTAGGCAGTGAAGAGTGAAATCAAAAATTTACGCCCTTAGAAAGCCTGAAGGCGGGGCTTGGTTTTCGGGGTCCCGTGCGCGGCTAGGCTCCCAAAAAGTCCCACACATGTGGTATCCCCGTACTCAGGAGAAGCAACAGAATGTATTTTGGGGTGTAATTTCACATATTCCCATGGCATGTTTGAGCAATATATCATTTAGTGACATCTTTGTGCAAAAAAAAAAAAAAAAGAAAAAAGATTTGTCTCTTTCCCGCAACTTGTGTCACAATATAAAATATTCCATGGACTCGACATGCCTCTCAGCAAATAGCTTGGGGTGTCTACTTTCCAAAATGGGGTCATTTGGGGGGGGGTTTGAACTGTCCTGGCATTTTATGCACAACATTTAGAAGCTTATGTCACACATCACCCACTCTTCTAACCACTTGAAGACAAAGCCCTTTCTGACACTTTTTGATTACATGAAAAAAATAATTTTTTTTTGCAAGAAAATTACTTTGAATCCCCAAACATTATATATTTTTTTTAAAGCAAATGCCCTACAGATTAAAATGGTGGGTGTTTCATATTTTTTTTTCACACAGTATTTGCGCAGCGATTTTTCAAACGCATTTTTTGGGGAAAAAACACACTTTTTAAAATTTTAATGCACTAAAACACACTATATTGCCCAAATGTTTGATGAAATAAAAAAGATGATCTTAGGCCGAGTACATGGATACCAAACATGACATGCTTTAAAATTGCGCACAAACGCGCAGCGGCGACAAAATAAATACATTTTTAAAAGCCTTTAAAAGCCTTTACAGGTTACCACTTTAGATTTACAGAGGAGGTCTACTGCTAAAATTACTGCCCTTGTTCTGTCCTTCGCGGTGATACCTCACATGCATGGTGCAATTGCTGTTTACATTTGACGCCAGACCGACGCTTGCGTTCGCATTTGCGCGAGAGCAGGGGGGGACAGGGGTGCTTTTTTTTTTTTTTTTTTTTTTTCTTTATTATTTTTTTGCTTTTTTATCTTATTTTTAAACTGTTCCTTTCATTTTTATTTTTTCTTAATTAATTTTATTGTTATCTCAGGGAATGTAAATATCCCCTATGATAGCAATAGGTAGTGACAGGTACTCTTTTTTTAAAAAATTGGGCTCTATTAGACCCTAGATCTCTCCTCTGCCCTCAAAGCATCTGACCACACCAAGATCGGTGTGATAAAATGCTTTCCCAATTTCCCAATGGCGCTGTTTACATTCGGCAAAATCTAAGTCATGAAATGCTCGTAGCTTCCGGTTTCTTAGGCCATAGAGATGTTTGGAGCCATTCTGGTCTCTGATCAGCTCTATGGTCAGCTGGCTGAATTACCGGCTGCATTTTCAGGTTCCCTGTTGGGACAGGAAAGCCAGAGAAAAACATGGAAGACGGTGGGGGAGGGGGGGGCATTCCCTCCCACTGCTTGCAAAAGCAGTCTAGAGGCTAATTAGCCGCTAGGATTGCTTTTACATGAAAGCCGACCGCTGGCTGAAAAGAATGATACCAAGATGATACCTAAACCTGCAGGCATCATTCTGGTATAACCACTCAAAGTCCAGCAACATACAAGTACGTTGCTGGTCCTTGTTAGGCATATATTTTAAACTTTTTTCATGCAGCCTGTGGGCTGAACGAAAAAAAGATATTGATCGGTGGGTATGCCCACCATTAGAATACCTCCCTTCGAGGATGGGTGTGTGTGAGAGTGAGTAAGTGAGTGCTCCTCCCCCCTCCTCCAAGTCCCGGGCTAATGGACAATCATTCGGCTGACTGCAGTGAAGCAGCACACATGAAAGAGCTCATCTCGCCTGCAGCGTGTCTTCAGTCAGCTTAGTGCAGTAACGATACGCTGGCACTTGGGAAGGGAAAAGCAACGGATTCTACTGGCTGTCTTACACATTGGCTGTTCCACCTGCTATACCCACTAGCTGCTATACTGTTTTGTTCACTGGCTGTTCCACCGACTCTACTTACTGGCTGTTCCAGTCTGCTCTACCTTCTGGCTGTTCCAACGTCTTTACCCACCGGCTGTTCCACCGACTCTACTTACTGGCTGTTCCAGTCTGCTCTACCTTCTGGCTGTTCCAACGTCTTTACCCACCGGCTGTTCCACCGACTCTACTTACTGGCTGTTCCAGTCTGCTCTACCTTCTGGCTGTTCCAACGTCTTTACCCACCGGCTGTTCCATCGACTCTACTTACTGGCTGTTCCAGTCTGCTCTACCTTCTGGCTGTTCCATTACGGTACAGGAGAGTGACCACATCATGGAGCTTCCTTGATAAACGGACAGACGGACGGATGGACGTGTGGCAAGGTAAAAACAAACTTGATTAAAGCTGAGAGTTGAATAAACTGAAAAAGCAGAGTAAGGGGGAGAGGGCTACATTTGTTTTGTTAGCCTGGTTACATGCCTACAAACCCCTCAGTATAACAAGACAGCCACACACTGACATTCTCCCTAATAGCAGACGGGTAGACAGCTGAGGTGAGGAGAGAAAGAGAAACGGCCACTGCTGCATCTCATCGCTTTACTCCAATTGGGCAAACTTCACAGTGTAAAAGACTCTGGCAGGCTGTATGCCGGCTCACAGCCCCTCCGTACAGTAAAGCAAAAACACACTGGCATCCCTCAGAAGACAGAAAGGAGGCTAATTGGAGTGGGAGAGAGAGAGAGGTATTGAGAAGAGTGGCTGCTCTGACGGGCTGCAACCCCTCCCCCACCCCCCTAACCCCCTGCTCTATCCTACTCGAGTGGAGTGTGAAGAGGGAAGAGCGAGAAGGGAAAAGAAAGAGGGAAAGAACTTTTCTTTTTTTTTTTTTTTTTTTTTTTGCTTTCTCCTTAAAGATGACAACACGCAGACAAGCAGCCTTGCAGCCAACAGTAGGGAGAGGCAGAAAATCGATAGAAGGCATTAAAGCGTACCTATCCCCCCGCATACCTGAACAAATAGAAAGGTCGGATGCAAGGAAGCGAAGCGGAGGTAATATCATGGGCTCTGTAGAAATAACAGAACGAGAATCCCGGGTAAAGCAGGCAAGCACTCAGATGACCCAAATGACAAACGACAGTGTCGTAGGAAACGGCAAGAGATCCCCTACAACAGGGAGAGGGAGGAAGACCCCAGAGCCAAGCCCCCCCGGAAGTGATGGAAGCCCCAAGGTAATTGGGGTTAAGAACAAGGGCCAACATATACTTGATAGTGGACTCCAACCAGGGGGCATGCAAAGCCCACTAGTAGAAAGCCGGGATAATATGACGCAATGGGAAAATAGCAGGTGGTCACTAGAAGAGGCACCAGACACAGAGACCGTAATTGGAAGAAGAGGAGAAGATCTAAGCCCCGGTACGGACCAAAGCAATAGACAGGATCATATAGAAATCACAAGGTGGGATAAGGGAGTAAAAGAGGTGCCGTATGGATACGAGCAGGATCAGGAGAGCGCTCAGGATGGCAAGGGGAACCCACAGGGGCAGAATGGAACAAATACAGAACCAGAAAGGGATATCTGGGAGTTGTTGAAGGCCCTCCCCACCAAAAATGACATACAGGAATTAATAAAAGCAGTTGAACAATCATGTATGCAAGCTGTGGCAAGTCTAAAAGAGGACGTCAAGGATCTGGGATACAGAGTAGAGGGGGCAGAAAAAGAACAAGAAACCATCACACAGGCAGTGGTTGATGTACAAGAGTCCATGAAAAAATATGAAGAGATATTAAATTCATACAGAGACCAGCTGGACGAGTTTGAGAATAGGGACAGGCGACAAAATATACGTATAAAAGGATTAAAGGAGTCAATTACAGCGACAGAACTAACCCCAGCAGCACAAAAAATTTTTGGACAGATTCTGGGGGATCAAGCTCCAAGCATTATTGAAATAGATCGGGCACACCGGGTCCCTCTCCAGAACACAAAAGCTGATACACCTAGAGATGTAATTTGTAAAGTTCACAAATACACCGTGAAAGAAAACATAATGAAGATAGCTCGTAATATTCCCACAATTACATTTGAAGGCTCAAACATAGCACTGTATCCAGATATCTCAAAAAGAACCCTTTTTAAACGAGGGTCGGTCCGCCCGTTGCTAGAAACCCTACGAAAGGCCGATATTAAATACCGGTGGGGGTTCCCCTTTAGCCTAACAGCTTCTAGGGATGGAAAAACTGCAACCCTGTGAACAAAGGATGATTTAAATTCATTTATAGAAAAATTAGACCTCCCAAAGGTGGACTTTATGGACTGGAGAATAAAATCTTCAAGGCCCCCCCTGCAACAAACAGAAAAGTGGCAGGAAGTACCGGCAAGGGCTAACAGGGGTGGAACCCAAAGAAGGACTTAGAGGACTTTTTATTTTTTTATTTTTTTCCTTACAGGGTGAAGCCCGGGAGGAGGGGGGAACAGAGGGGGGGACTTGAGGGAAAATGAGGACCTTGTGTAGGTCAATAGGCCAACCCCAATTAAAGGGGAGAATAATCCTGCGGAATGCAGGGAAGGGGGGTAGCATGCACATGGGAGGTGTTGATATGTGCATGCTCCCCGCCCGATTTTTAGATATACCCCTAAAGAGAGGTTTTTTGTATGGGGGAAGAGTATGTAAGGGTTATGTTTATAACACAAAGGTGATTTATTTTTTTTCTTTTTGTTATGTTATGCATAAGTATGTGTTTAATGGGGCACTGAATGCTGGAAAGGGGGAGGTAAGGGGGGGGGGGGTGGGAATGGCAGAGGGGAAGACAGAGATTAAGGGTAAGGGAGCAGGGGGTTTCTGGGATAAAAGGAAATGACAGCAATATTGAAAATACTTTCATATAATGTGAGGGGGTTGAGCTCACCAAATAAGAAAGGGAGACTATGGGTGGAGTTGCAACATCTGGGAGCTGATGTGATTCTCTTACAAGAGACCCACTTCGGGGGCGGCCCGATTACAGGCCTACCCCAGAATATACTGAAGCAATGGTATCATGCGGTATCCCCAGTAGCTAGGGCAAGAGGGGTCTCAATTGCATTTAAGAAAACATGCCCCTGGATATTGGAGAATGTACAAAGCGACCCAGAAGGTCGGTATTTGTTTGTAAAAGGAGAAATACAGGGGAGACGATATACCTTTGCTTCGATATATGCACCCAATGAAGGGACTGTTAATTTTTTGATTAAAATGTTTCAAAAACTGGAAGAATTTAAGGAGGGATGTGTAGTGGTGGGGGGAGATTTCAATATGGTGCTAGATCCAAGTACAGATACATCCACGGGCAGATCCGCTTTGTCTTTTGGAGCTATAAAAAGAATTAAACAAACCTTATGCGCACAACATCTTGTGGACAGCTGGCGAGCTCTACATCCAGGGACTAGGGATTTTAGTTACTACTCTAAAACACATGATATGTACTCACGGCTGGATCTTTTTCTGGTGGACCAATACTACCTGGGAAATATCAACACGAGTACAATCGAACCAATAACTATATCCGACCACGCTCCAATAACTCTGACCATTAGACCAACTCAAATGGCTCGTTCAGAACGAATATGGCGGCTGAACGAGTCATTGCTAGATAAGGAGGAAACAATGGAGAATTTAAGTATTAAGATAAAAGAATATTTTGAAATAAATAAAACAGAAGGAATGTCAGACCAATTGGTGTGGGAAGCCCATAAGGCAGTTGTAAGAGGGGAGCTAATCGCCATTGGTGTGCACAGGAAAAGGGAAGATAAAAGAGAGATAGACGAACTACTAGAGAAGATTAAGGCCTTAGAGATAAAGCACAAGGAAAATCTCAACCAAACAGATGGTAGGTGTTTGGAAAGCTTACGAGTAGAGCTTTCACAATGCCTAGAATATAGAGCAAAGAACAAGATTAGGTTTTTTGCTAACAGAGCATACGAACAAGGAAACAAATGTGGAAAGCTGTTAGCAAAACAACTTAAAAAACAACAGGACTCTAGACACGTGCATAGCTTATTAGTACAAGGTAAGAAGATACTGGACACAAAAGCTATAGCGAAAGAATTTGGTAAATTTTATGAAGCATTATATAACATTGATAAAACAGAACCGTCTGAGGGAGGGGAAAGCGAGGATCAAAGGAGGAATGAGATCGATGAATATATGGAGAGTGCTATTATGCCCACAATACCTAAAGAGGTATCAGAGGATATGGAGCGTCCAATCACGGTTGAAGAGTTGAGCAGAGCGATAGCAGACTTGCCCCCCGGGAAAAGCCCAGGGCCAGATGGGTTGACAAACCCATATTATAAGAAACTTCTCCCAGTTCTGGTAAAACCTCTCTGCAGTTATTTTAATTCTATTAACGCTGCGAACCCACTCTCTCCAGAAGCATTAATGGCATATATAACGGTATTACCAAAAGAGGGAAAAGATCCCCAGGTGTGTGCTAACTACAGGCCTATCTCTCTGCTGAACTCTGATACAAAACTACTGGCAAAAATCCTGGCATCGAGACTTCGGGAATACGTAGGTGATCTGGTACATCCAGATCAAACGGGGTTCATAAAAGGACGGGAAGCCAGGGACAATACCATCCGCGCTCTCCATGTATTGCATTGGACGCGATATGGTCCGGATAGAGCCCCAGGTATCACTCTGTCGATGGATGCCGAGAAGGCCTTTGACAGAGTGAACTGGGGCTTTATGAGAGCAGTATTGGGTAAGATAGGGCTGGGGGGAAAAATGCTAGGATGGATTATGTCACTATACGGGAAACCAAGAGGAAGAATTAAGGTTAATGGGACAGTATCCGATTGCTTCAACATACAAAACGGCACTAGGCAAGGGTGTCTATTGTCACCCTTGATATTCGCGTTAGTGATGGAACCATTTCTACGCAGAGTTAGGAAGAACGAGGACATAGTGGGGACATACATAGGACATATGGAACATAAAGTAGCAGCATATGCAGATGATCTGCTATTTTTTCTCTCCGCTCCTCAGACATCTATACCCGCATTGATGGAGGAAGTACAAAGATTCGGAGGGGTGTCTGGTTTCAAGATCAATTTTGAGAAATCAGTCATCCTCCCTAGTAATATATCAACGGAGATGGAGAGGTCGCTGAGAGAGATGTATCCATTTATATGGAATAAGGAGTCACTGACATACTTGGGGATACAAATTAGCGCAGACTGTGAACTACTGTATGAACGTAATTATGGCTCATTACTGAAAGAAATAACAGAAGAGCTAAAGCAATGGAAGGGCAAATTCCTGACTTGGTTCGGAAGAATCAGTGCCATAAAAATGAGCATACTGCCCAGAATGGTTTATGTACTGCGCACAGTGCCAATCAAGTTGCCAGTGACTCTGTTTAAGCAAGTGCGTAGGCTATTTGTGTCCTTTGTATGGAACGACAGGAGGCCTAGATTAGCCTATGATATTTTAAGAAGAAACAGAAGTGAGGGCGGCCTAGGACTCCCGGACATATCCACCTACTATAAGGCCATGACTCTAGTAAGAATAGTAGACTGGTGCCAGGACCTAAAGAGGAAACCATGGGTACAGGCAGAAATGTCAATGGCAGGAAGAAACCTGGCGGGAGCCCCATGGATCCAAGGGTCATCGAGGGGGCTGTCACAATGGACATCACCGATGATCCTGAATTCATTAGAAGTTTGGGATAGAGTGAATAGTAAGGGTAGATATGCTCCCCAGACCTCCCCTCTGGCTCCTCTAGAGGGATTTCCTTGGTTCCCCCCGGGGGAGGAGACGGGTAGTCTGGGGGCATGGGGTCAGGATGGGAATACTAGATGCGGCAAGTTTGCACCCAATGGAGCCCTTTTATCACTGACAGAAATAGTCATGAAATTCGGTAAGATACGAATGGCAGAATGGAAACATCACCAAATGAAGAGCTTTTTCAAGAAATCTAAACCATTAAGACCCATGAATTCACTCACAACATTTGAGAGGCAGTGTGTACAGACTTTAGAGTCTGGACATATGCTATCTCGAATGTATAGAATGATTTTAAAGGAACAAGAAAGGAAACCCCCATACTTTGTAAAAGAGTGGGAGAAGGAGCTAGGCCAAGTATGGACAGATAAACAAATTAATAGAATGATATCGTTAACATTCACTACATCTATAAGCTCGAAAGTGCAGGAGACGGCATATAAATTCCTGGCGAGATGGTATAGGACACCAGTAAAACTAGCACAAATCTTCCCAGCATCTAGCGATAGATGCTGGAGGGGGTGTGGACAGAGGGGAACATTTCTCCATATCTGGTGGACATGCCCAATAATTAAATCATTTTGGGAATCAGTGGCCCCATGGATTGAGAAACTAACAGCGGACCCCTTGGAATTCGGACCCATACAATATTTGTTCCATGGGAACCCTAGATCTGTCAAAAAGTATAGGGAAAGCATAACCCCACACTTAATAAACGCAGCAAAAAAACTGATCCCGAAGTTCTGGAGGCAGGACCGGAGCCCATCAGTCATGGAGTGGAGAAATGAGGTTAACATAATAAAGGAAGCTGAGAGGTGGGTTCATGTGGTTAAAAACCAAAAAAAGAAATTTGAAATTATATGGGCAAAATGGGAACAGTGCGACAGTGAGATAACGGAAGAGGGGAGCTAATAATGGATAATGGAAGTAGAAATGGTATAGTCATTAAGAAACAAGATAATCCCAGAAAGAAAGAATTAAACATTAACATGACTTCTCCAATACCAATTAAGTAAAGGGGGGGGTAAGATAATGTATGGACATATGGTCTCATTTTTCCGAGGGAGGTTTTTTTTTTTTTTTTTTTTTTTTTGTCTTCCATTCACCCTGATTCCCTTAATTAACACTGAGTGGTGAGGCTAAGGTGGGGTAGGGGGTTTGTGTTTTTTTTTTTTTTTTCTTTCTCCTCTCCCTCTCTTCTCTTTCTTCTAAATAGGAACTATAAGGACCACAATGATTTATAACACGATTTAGAAAAAGGGGGATTTCACTGTATAAATTCAGTTTATAAGTCCACACATTGGGGGAAGAGTAGAGTTAAACCAATACTAAGAAAGGGGGGAGGGAAAGAGGCACAATTTATTGATTATGGTCTATAGTGATCTAAGACACATATTGAATGAAGGGGAAACTCACCGATTTAAAGTAATAAGCACGTTTGGATATGGGGGAGAAGTTGAGTAAAGTGGCATTAAAGATGAGAGGGAAGAATCACAGAAGGGAAAGGAGGGGGAGGAGAAGAAGGGGGGAAGAGGGAGAGAGGAAAGGGGAAGGGGAAGGGGGAAATTTTTTTTTTTTTTTTTTTGTTACAGTTTGGGGAAGTCACTTATAATTTATAATATTGTTATGCACGTTTGTAGGTTGGGGAAAGGGAGTTGGAGCAATATAAGGATAGGGGTGGTTGGAGATATTGATAAGGAGGAAGATTGTGGATCCGTTTTTTTTTTTTTTTTTTTTTTTTGTTGTTTTGTTTTTGTCCTACCCTGGTTAAATGGGATATATGGGGTAATTGGTGTTTTGTTATTGGATCTTGGGCTGAAATTAGGGGTATAGTAAGTTGAACGAATGTTATTGTAGGATGTACCGTATAAATGAATAAGTATGTATTTTGTATTATATAAATGAATAAAATTTTGATTATTAAAAAAAAAAGAATACCTCCCTTCATCCACCCACTTCTAATGATGGGCATACATGCATCATTTATATATGCCGAAGCATGGGGGCATCCTCCCGCAAAAGGCAGGAGCAAATTGCTCCTCCACCCACTGCTGCCCCCACGCTTCGGCATATATGCTGAAGTATGTAACTGTGGTGGTGAAATCACCTCCGACAGCGCTGGAGTCACGGCTTTATATATCGTGGGAGCAAACGCTGTTGCTGTCAAGATAAATAAATCCGCGCTGCAACTGAATGGCGTACCTGCTAAGCAAATGATGGTTAACAATAAAACAAAGTAACATTACAGTATAACAGTAAGACTTACCATACCTGCAAAGCAAATACAAAAAAAAAACATAGTAAAAAATAAAACATTTAACGCAACCTGTGCCTAAAATATATATATGCCGAAGCATGGGGGCATCCTCCCGCAAAAGGCAGGAGCAAATTGCTCCTCCACCCACTGCTGCCCCCACGCTTCGGCATATATGCTGAAGTATGTAACTGTGGTGGTGAAATCACCTCCGACAGCGCTGGAGTCACGGCTTTATATATCGTGGGAGCAAACGCTGTTGCTGTCAAGATAAATAAATCCGCGCTGCAACTGAATGGTGTACCTGAAAACAATAAAATGGTTACCAACAAAATACAGTAAACGGTAAAGTATGAAAAATCTGAAAAGGAAACATGATAAAACATAATAACAATAAAACATTGCAGAATAGAATAGAGTAAAAAAGAGAAGAACAATAGAGAGAGAATAGAGAGAGAGAGAACAATAAAACAACAACTATTTTTGGTTTTTTTATTTTATATTTTTTTTTGTGTTTTTATTTTTTTTTATTTTTTTTTTTACACTTTTTTTTAGTAACTTTTAACTTTTGTAACTTTTGTTCCAGGTTTGGGTCTCTCAAAATGCAATGGCATCTTGGGAGCCCCTGTGTTAGTGTGCCTAGTCTGTGCAGTGCTGAACCCTACGCTAATACTCAACTAATGTATGGTAGCATTCAAAGCATTCACCCATGCAAAGACCAGGATTGCCAGGACAGGAGGGACAATAAGACCGGGTGTCACGCCTAAATCCGCGCTTGCTGCAGACACGACATCTTTTTTGGGGGGCTCGTTGGGTAGGGGTACTCGGGATGGCATAAAGAAAATGCCGCTCATGCAGCCGGCTTACTGCATTTGGTTGGGGAAGGTGAGGTAGAGCACCGTCTGGAAACAGAAGGGCTCTGACGATCTCTTCCTGGAATTTAAGGAAGGATCCAGTCTGTCCTGAAGCTCTGTATAGCACATGAGCATTCAGCAAAGCCAATTGAAATAAGTATACAGACACTTTTTTGTACCAGCGTCTGGCCTTACGGGCAACTAAGTACGGCACCAACAACTGGTCGTTGAGGTCCACCCCTCCCATATTAAGGTTGTATTCGTGGACACAGAGGGGTTTCTCCACAACACCAGTCGCCGTAGAGATTTGGGTCGTCGTGTCTGCATGAAGGGAGGTGAGAACGAAAACATTCTTCTTATCCCTCCACTTCATAGCGAGCAAATTATTATACTTCAAGCAGGCTTTCTCCCCCAGCCTAAGACGGGAATCTACAAGCCGCTGGGGAAAGCCCCGGCGATTAGGTCGCACGGTGCCACATGCTCCAATCTGCTGATCAAACAAGTGACTAAAAAGTGGCACGCTCGTATAATAATTGTCCACGTACAAGTGGTACCCCTTTCCGAATAAGGGTGACACCAAGTCCCACACTATCTTGCCAGCGCTTCCTATGTAGTCAGGGCAGTTTGTCGGCTCTACGTGACTATCTTTTCCCTCGTAAACCATAAATCTACATGTATAGCCTGTGGCCCTGTCACAGAGCTTATACATCTTGACCCCGTATCTGGCACGCTTGCTGGGAAGGTACTGTTTGAATGACAAGCTGCCAGAAAACTTAATCAGGGACTCATCAACGCAGACAACTTGATGGGGGGTAAACAAGTCTGCAAAACATTGGTTGAAGTGGTTTACGAGGGGCCGAATTTTGTAGAGCCGATCGTATGCAGAGTCTCCACGAGGACGACAGAGTTCATTGTCGTTGAAGTGCATGAACCGCAAAATCTGCTCGTATCGTGCCCTGGCCATGGAAGCAGAGAACAAGGGTGAATGGTAAATTGGGTCAGCGGACCAATATGACCGCAACTTACTCTTTTTATTCAACCCCATGAGGAGGGAAAGGCCCAGAAAGGTCTTAAATTCGGAGACCGTAATTGGTCTCCAATCTCTGGCAAGGGAGGACTGGGGATTAGCGGCGATGTGTTGACCAGCGTATAAATTGCTTTGGTCCACAATAGATCTATAGAGATCTTCGGTGAAAAACAGTGAATAAAAATCCAGTGGCGTAAAGTCAACTGTTTCCACCTGAATTCCGGGTTGGCCAGTGAAAGGGGGAAGTACGGGTGCTGCAGAAGTGGAAGGTTCCCAATTCGGATTGGCCAATGCAGCAGGAAGGGCACTATGGGCACGACGGGCCTGTCTTTGTCTTCTTGGTGGCAGCGGGACACTACTAGTGCTTGCCACCTCGCCAGCTTGAACTGCACTTATGGGACTCGCCACGTCACCACGTGATACTGCAGTGCTGGATGTACGACCAGGGTGTACTAGGCCGCTGGTGCTTGCCAGTTCACCAGAAGGAGTAGCGGCGCTAGTACTGCTCTGCTCCATAAGAGAGCCCTGCGGTTCTTGCACTTCAAGGACAGAAGAAGATTGGGGTCTGGTACGCCTGACCCTAGCAGGGACCACAACTCCGTCGTCAGAGCTATCTGTCATGGAGCCGCTGTCCTCTACAGGTTCGTATTCTGAGCCTGAACTTGACAGATGAGTGACTTCCTCTTCACTATCTGTCATACTCAGAAACGTGTAGGCCTCTTCACTAGTGTACCTTCTATTTGCCATTTTGGGCTCTAAATTTAGGGGTACACTAGTGAGACTCACAGGCAAAAAAGCTCCTGACTGTTGGCGACTGTATCAAAACGCTACCAAAAAACTGTTAGCGATCGCAGGGATCAGGCCTGACTCTGCGAACGCTGCAGTTATGTGTGCTTAGTGTTTTGTAAGTGACAGTTATCGATCGATACTGCACTTGGGTGGGCTGGGCAGGGCTGGGCCGAGGAGCAAAACGCAGGTGCTAGCAGGTATCTGGGCTGATCCCGCTAACACTGCGTTTCAGGGAACCCTAAACTGCTGGGGAGTATAGATCTGATCGGATCAGATATCGATCCGCTCAGATACTATAGCACTAAGGGAGGTGTATGCTGCGTGCGTGGGTTTTAGCGGTACTGGCGCTAACCTGACGCTGCCTGGGGCGACGCAGACCTTATCTGATCCTAAAAACTTAACTTCTATCACCGCCGGGCAATTAGGGGGTTAAACCTTTATAGGGTAATAAACGGCGGGTGCCCTAAAACTATAATAAACTATAATAAACTGTAATAAACTGTAATAAACTGCAATAAACTACAAAAAACAAACTAGCTAACCAGCGTCACCCGTAACACTTATACGGTGATCGCTGGTGAAAGGGTTAACTAGGGGGCAATCAGGGGGTTAAAACCTTTAGCAGGTAGTATATGGGGGTCCCTGTCGCTATAAAACACTGACAGCGAACCTATATACTTACCTCCCTAACTAGTGTCACCTGTGTCACTAATACAGCGATCAGAAAAACGATCGCTTAGCGACACTGGTGACGGGGGGTAATCAAGGGGTTAACTTTTATTAGGGGGGGTTAGGGGGGTACCCTGGACCTAAGGGGGGGTACCCTAGACCTAAAGGAGGCTAACCTAACTGCCCTAAAACTTTTAACTGACACAAACAGACACCAATGCAAAAAAAAAAAAAAATGCTATTGGTGTCAGAGTGACAGGGGGGTGATCAGGGGGTGATCGGGGGGTGATGGGGGGTTACAAGTGTGCCTGGCGTGTTCTACTGAATGTGTAGTGTTGTGCAGACTTACTTGGATGTCTTCTCTCCTCGGCGCGGCGACGAAAAGACCGGCTCGAGGAGAGATGACATCACTTCCTTTCCCTCTGTTTACATTACAGAGGGAAGGAAGCATTTTCATTCGCCGGGAGCGATCGGAAGGGGGTGGCCAACAATGGATGGCCGCCCCCTCACCTCTCATCACCCGGGAAGAAATGGCGACCGCCTCGGGCACCGGGGGGGGGACCGATCGGACCCCCCACCCGCGGAAGGCAAATCACGTACATGTACGTGATTTTTCCTGTCCGTGTCACCTTGCCGACGTACATCGGTGTGAGGCGGTTGTCAAGTGGTTAAAGGACTATTAAATAATAAAGCAATATCCATAGCTTCGATTTATGCCCCTAATGAATCCCAATCCACATTTTTTTTCTAACTTTTTTGAGATACTAGACAGATATAGCTCTCCCCACATTATCCTGGGTGGTGATTTCAATCATACCTCTCACCCAGTCTTAGACAGAAGTAAAGTATCTCCATCTTCCAAAGCCTTCTCCAAATCTCTGAATAGATCAATAAATAAACTCCAACCCATTGACTCTTGGAGGGCCCACAATATTGGAATCAGATCATACACACATTATTCACATCCACACGATGTATATACTAGACTTGACTACATATTCTGTACTCCAATACTTCTAGCCAACTCCTCCAAGGCCAATATTCATCCCTGTCCTTGGTCTGATTATGATATCACATCATTTGAAACTTCTCACATTGGCCTCTCACCATCCCCTTACAATTGGAGATTAAATGACTCAATTTTATCCGACCCCTTGATAACAGTCTATCACAACACATATAGATAACTACTTTACTGAAAATGCTAACGATGAAACCCCTCCCACAACACTTTGTGTGGCCCATAAAGCCGTTTTACATGGTCAAATAATTAGCCTAGCTGCAAACAAAAATAGAAAGACTTATTAACATCAAAAGTTTAACTAGAGATTTAAATCTTTTATACAATAAAATACAACACAATCCCTCACAAGATCTCACAAAACAGATTCAGGACAAGCGCAGAGCTTTAGATCTTATCCTATCAGCTAACACAGAAAAATCCCTTAGATTCTCAAAAGCCAAATTCCTATTACATAGTAACTCTCCATCAACTATGTTCGCCAAAAAACTCAACCACGAACACAAACCCCCACATACTTATAAACTTAGAGATCATGCTGGAAACATGATCACTCATCCTCATGATGTACTAAATATATTCTCCTCCTTTTACAAGGACCTACTTTCCAGCCCACAACCACCCCTAGACAATACCTCTAAATCTTGGCTAGACGACATTCAACTACCCTACCTTAATCCACAACAAATAGAACATTTAACGCCCCCTGTACGGAATCAGAGATTATCAAAATAATTAAAACACTTAAGACCTCCACTGCCCCTGGCCCTGATGGCTTCTCATCTTCATACTACAAAAAATTTGCTCTTCTTTTTTAACCCCTTACCTAACGACCCTCTTTAACCATATTCTTAACGGCTGTCACTTCCCAGACGAGATGCTCCTTGCTAACCTCTCACTTATCCCTAAACCACTCAAAGACCACTCTCTTCCCCAAAATTACCACCCCATATCGGTTCTTAATAATGATCTAAAAATATTTGGAAGACTTCTTTCTGACAGACTGGCAACAGTTATCACAAATTTAATCCACATTGACCAAACTGGCTTCATCCCTAATCGTCAGATTGACAATATTAGACTGGTAATGAATATAGTACAAGATGCAAATCTACACTCTCGACAACTATGCCTTCTTAGCTTAGATATCCATAAGGCATTTGATAGCGTTAGTTGGTCTTACCTTAACCACTTACTGCCTAAATATGGGATTTCAGATACATTTCTGCAGGGATTCAATGCTTTATATCATGCCCCCCACACTAGAATCAAAATTCCCGGTCATAATTCAGATTTCTTTCCCCTTAGCAGAGGAACCAGACAAGGCTGTCCCTTATCACCACTATTATTTGCCCTCGCAATCGAATCATTAGCCCAAAGAATCAGAAACAATATAGATATAAAGGGATATATTAAAGGAAATAGCGAATTCAAACTTAGTCTATATGCAGACAACGCTCTTATATTCCTCACAGAACCCCATACATCAATCCCCTCTCTCCTTAAAGAACTTAACTCCTTCCATTCCATCTCAGGCCTTAAAATCAACGCCAATAAATGTTCAGCCTTACCAATTTACTATAACCAAAACACTCAAAACTTATTAACAAATAATTTTCCATTCATATGGTGTTCCAAATCATTTAGGTATCTTGGTGTTAACATCACCCCTATACATAACCTTTTATATAAATCTAACTATATCCCAATATTCTCTCAGATCACCACCCTCCTCACTTCCTGGTCTTCTTTCCACATATCTTTTCTAGGCAGAATTTGTGCGGTCAAAATGACAATCCTCCCTAAGCTCTTATATTATTTTCGAGCCCTACCTATCAATGTTCCAAAATCTAAATTGACATCCATTCAAAGAATTATAAACAAATTTATATGGGCCGGAAAACAACGCTCTTATGCACAGACCTCAATCCTCAGGAGGCTTCGGCCTCCCCAACATCTGGCTCTATTACTTAGTAGCCAGATTAACCCAGCTCACTCAATGGTTCACCCCTTCCCAAGAAACACCATGGAAAAAATTTGAATCCATTTCTATATTCCCACTACACCTACAAGGAATATTATGGTCCAACATCACTTCCTACAGTAGACTTGTTAAATATAACATCATTGTTGCTCAGTTTTACCAACTATGGAACAAGTAAAAAGACACTGTCATGACCTTGCAGTAATACATTCATGAACTGTCTGTCTCTTACCTGGTCTGTGTATCAGCCTTGAGGCTTGTACTCTCACACCTGCATGCTTAAATAATCTTCCCTCTGTGTGGCTCCACCCTAGCCTCAACAGGAACCACTATTTAACACCGTATTCTCCAAGCCTGCCTTGCCATGCAATATTGTGTGTTTGACTTCCTGTTTGCCGTGTGCTCTAAGTTTGTCTCTGTCTCTGTTACCGATCTTGGCGTGTCCCCAACTATTCCTGTCTGCTTGTGACCCTGACCTTTGGCGCGTTCTCGACTATCCCTGTTTGCCTGTGACCATAACTTTTGGCGTGTTCTCTGTTATCCTTGTCTGCTAGTCGCCCCGACATTTTGCTACCTCCTTACTATTCCTTGCTGTCCTGGGCTGCTGTTTCCTCTCCATCCACCTGTAGCCTAGCGTGAGCTGGGAGACCCTAGGGGCCGCAACCTGGAGCCAGTTGCAGCCCAGTCCATCCTCACCACTAGAGGCTCTGGTGAACACCAACTGGCTCTTAGACTCCGCGCCCTGGGGAATCTATGCTCTAACTCACTGTGGGATCTGTGTTGGTGCTCCAGGGAACCTGCCTTCCTGAACCACCCCGAGTTCCATCTGCGGCAGACAACCTTAGAGTCCACTATCATAGCGGTGCACTCCTGACCCCAACGGGGTGCATCTGTCACCTGGATACAGGTGACCTGACAGACACTTTCAAACTCTCCTCAAATACTCCCCCTTAGCCTCCTTTTTGGGAGACCCTAGATTCATTAATGCTTATAGTAATAGACATTCATTCTCTTTTTGGATCACTAAGAATTTAACCACCCTTAGATCCCTACAATTAAAATGGGAGTTTACCTCATTTTCCACTTTGCAATCTACCTATGGCCTTCCCACCTCTGAACTCCACAACTACCATCTTATCAAATCGTTTTATGCAAAATTTTTCGCACTCACAACACTTCACACCAACACCACATTTGAACAAATCTGCATCTCTTCGTCCAATGACAGAGGTCTCATTTCAAGAATATACCATTACCTCAATAATTTTGAGGTCCCAGATAAATCAACACAGATGCTCAGTTGGGAATCCGACATGGCGATCTCACTCAGTGTCGAGGAGTGGACCTCCATGTCTGAAAATCTCTATAAAAGCAATAAAGCTATCTCTTTCAGAGCGACCCCAATTAAAATATTCTCCAGATGATCCCTAACCCCCTCTAAACTCCATACTTATTACCCCTCCATTTCCCCAAATTGTTTTAGGGGATGCTTAGAGCCTGGCACCCTTTTGCACACATTCTGGGAATGTAATCATCTCAAACAAATTTGGCTCAAAGCCATTGACCTTATTGAAAACTCTTCCAAACAAAAAATTACACCTACCCCCCAAATATGTCTGTTATATGCAAAAATACCAAATATTCCCATACCATGTATGAGACTTTTCCACTCATTATGCAGTTCTATCCATTGGATGATTGCATACAACTGGAAAACAAATAATCTACCTTGGCAACAAGTAACTACCAGAATGGAATCACTTAAACTCTCAGAATGGATATACCATACCCTCAATGATACAATACATATCCACAAAAAAATGGTCCTACTGGAATTCAACCTATCGACTTTAATGTGATATTACACATGAACCTGTATAATTGTATGACAAATATTGTTTCTATGCTTTTGACCTGATATCATACCTCACATATAAATATTATTGTATATTAATGTTGTATATCTTTTATAACTATACTTTTTGTATATTTTCCTAAACTTCCAAATAAAACTTTTGTAAACAAAAAAAGAAGTGCAGTTCTCCACATATTACCAGGTTCTCAACTGATTCCAGTAGGAATCAAGAGTTTGGTAAGCAGGATCCATTCTAACAACTGAGATGCTATGATGGATTGGACGTTTTTGGTGGGGATTGTCTGTAATATGGCTGGTCAGTGCTGCACCCTGAGAACACAGAACCCTGCACAGTTTTATGCTAACCAATGTGTTGCTGGTGGATAGGGATGAGCCCGATGATCGAGTTGAACATAAGCGAATAGCCGAATAGCGAACAATTAGGGGTGTTCGCGGTAAATTTGAAAGCCGCGGAACACCCTTTAAAAGTCTATGGGAGAAATCAAAAGTGCTAATTTTAAAGGGTTATATGCATGGTATTGTCATAAAAAGTGTTTGGGGACCTGGGTCCTGCCCCAGGGGACATGTATCAATACAAAAAAAGTTTTGAAAAACAGCCCTTTTTTTCAGGAGCAGTGATTTTAATAATGCTTACTGTGAAACAATAAAAGTGAAATATTGCTTTAAATTTTGTATCCCATGTTTAGAACAGTCTGAGAGCAAACTGACATTTCTAAAGGAAAAAAAGTAATTTAAAAGTACTCGCGGCTATAATGAATTGTCGGTCCTAGCAATACATATAAAATTTCATTGATAAAAATGGCATGGGATTCCCCCACAGTCCATTACCAGACCCTTTGGGTTTAGTATGAATATTAAGGGGAACACTGAACCAAAATTTAAAAAAGAGTGGGGTACCCCCAAAAATCCATACCAGACTCTTATCTGAGCCCGAAACCTGGCAGGCCGCAGGAAAAGAGGGGGTAGCCACCCAAAGCACCTTGTCCCTATGTTGATGGGAGAAGGGCCTTATCCCCACAAGCCTTGCCCGGTGGTTGTGGGGGTCTGCGGGCAGGGGGCTTATCGGAATCTGGAAGCCCTCTTTAACAAGGGGACCCCCAGATCCCGCCCCCCCCTGTGTGAAATGGTAACGGGGTACAAATTTACCCCTACCATTTCACAAAAAATGTGTAAAAAAGACAATACACGCCTTGGGACAAGTCCTTTATTAAAAAATAAAAGAATAAAACTGTCCCACAAAGTCTTCTTCTTCTCTCGCTCCGACAGGCCAAAAAAAAAAAAAAGCCGCACGCTGCCTACAATCTGCCTCCATGGGAGGCACCTGCCATAATGACCAGCCTCTCAGGTGACAGCTCTTTTATAACTGAGGGTGGGGCCACACGATGACGTTGTTGGGTGACCCCGCCTCCCTCATCCCTATAGCTTCCCCGTAGCGTCAGAGGGGGCAGAGCCACCTGGTCCACCCCCTCTGATGCACAGGAACATCCCTATGGCTTACCCGTAGCATCAGAGTGTTAGAAACAATGAACCAGACCGAGACAGAAGTACAGTAAAATCACACTTGTTATTAATACAAATAAAAAGGTATATAGAGTAAGCGTAGTCAAAGCATAGCAGAGTTTAGTAACCGGATCGGGTAGTCATCCAAGCCAGAGTTCAGTAACCAGATCGGGTAATCAGCCAAGCCAGAGTTCAGTAACCAGTTCGGGTAATCAGCCAGGCCAGAAGTTAGGGTTCCAAGTGGAGGAACAGCAAGCAGGATAAGGAGCCAGAAGGCATGTCCGCAAAGCCAGTCTTTAAACAGGAATGCAGAAGATGGTTTCTTGTGATGTGACCAAGGTGAAGGCAGGAGTGAAGTGAACTGGAGATCTTTAAGTAGGCAGGACTGACGAGCAGATCCACAACAGCTGGTTAACTGTGGAGAGAGATGAGAGCTGGCAATTAGCCAACAATTAGCCGACAGCTGAGCGGCCAGCTCAGAGAAGGAAGGGCTGAGCCAGCCCTGACAGTACCCCTCTCCTCATTGACCCCTCCCACTCGGAGGCTTGAGGGGAAAACATCTATGGAAATCACGGAGGAGGGCAGGAGCATGTACGTCCAAGGATGAGACCCAGGAGCGATCCTCCGGTCTGTACCCCTTCCAATGCACCAGGTACTGTATGTGCCCACGGAAACTACAGGAGTCAACAATGGATTGTACCTCATACTCCTCATGGTTCTCAACCTGTATAGGGTGAGGACATGGCATCGAGGTGGTAAAGCGGTTGCAGACCAAAGGTTTCCATAAGGAGACATGAAACACATTTGAGATGTGCATACTAGGAGGAAGGTCCAACGCATAAGCCACTGGGTTAATCCTGCGAAGGATACGGAAAGGCCCAATAAACTGAGGTGCGAACTTCAGTGAGGGAACATGAAGTCAGAGGTTGCGAGATGACAGCCAGACCCTGTCCCCAACCTGGTAGGAAGGTGCAGGCAGGCATCTGCCGTCAGCATTGAGTCGGGTTGTGCCACTGTAACCAAGGATAACCAATAACCAGCGGAAACTTAGGAGAGGAAATCACTTGGAATTGGATTATCTCATGGTGAAGAGCCCCTACGGCCATGGACAACGGAACTATCTCATGAGTCACAAGGCCAGGCTGTAGAGGTCTCCCATCAAGAGCCTCAATAGCAAGTGGAGTGTCACGCAGCTGCAGTGGAATCGAGTGCTTTGATACAAAGGCAGCAGCCTGCAGCCCCAGAGTCGATTAGAGCCTGTATCTCGATAGACGACTTAGCCCAAGAAAGGATGACCGACTCAGTACCAGGAGGCATGGGAGGTGAGGGAGGCACGGGTGGGACTGCAAAGCTCGGAGGCAAACGTACAGGAGGCTTCCGCAAGTGCTCCTTAAAAAGAAAGTCTTTCTATGAGTTTGGAGTCAATGAGGATGGCAAACAAGATCAAGCTCTCAAGCTCAGTGGATATATCTCGGGCTGCTATCTCATCCTTGAAGGAATCCGAGTGACCATGAGAAAAAGCAGCCACGAGGGCCTCATTGTTCCAAGCAACCTCTGCTGCCAGAGTACGGAACTCAATGGCGTAGTCAACAACAGTTCTCGTACTCTGATTGATGGACATGAGGCACTTGGCAGCAGAAGCGGAGCCTGTGGGAACGTCAAATACCCTTTCAACCACTTCCTGACCGATCGCTACGGGGATACCCGCGATTGCCTCATGGAGAGGACGAACGGGGAGATGCTGATGTAAGTAAGCATCTCCCCATTCTGCCTAGTGACAGTGTCACTGATCTCTGCTCCCTGTCATCGGGAGCAGAGATCAGTGATGTGTCACAGCTAGCCCATCCCCCCTACAGTTAGAAAACACTCCCTAGTACTGACTTAACCCCTCCCCACCCCCTAGTGGTTAACCCCTTCACTGCCAGTGTCATTTACACAGGACTGCATTTTTATAGCACTGATTGCTGTATAAATGACAATGGCCCAAAATATGTGTCAAAAATGTCCGATGTGTCTGCCATAATGTCACAGTCACAATAAAAATCGCTGCCATTACTAGTAAAAAAAAATAATTAATAAAAACACCATAAAACTATCCAAACCAATCAATAAACGCTTATTGCGATTTTTTTTTTTTTTACCAAAAATAGAAGAATATATATCGGCCTAAACTGAGGAAAAAAAATGTTTTTTTAATTATTTTTTGGGGATATTTATTATAGCAAAAAGTAAAAAATAAAGCGTTTTTTTTTCAAAATTGTCGCTTTTTTTTGTTAATAGCGCAAAAAATAAAAACCGCAGAGGTGATCAAATACCACCAACAGAAAGCTATATTTGTGGGATAAAAAGGATGTCAATTTTGTTTTGGAGCCACGTCGCACGACTGCGCAATTGTCAGTTCAAGTGACCCAGTGCCGAATCGCAAAAAGTGCTCTGGTCAGGAAGGGGGTAAATTCTTCCGGGGCTAAAGCAGTTAAAGGAGGTCACAAACTCTGGGTAACTCAAGACAACAGGTTTTTGCATCTCCCATAGAGGCTTAGCCCAGGCCAAGGCTCTCTCAGAAAGCAAAGATATCACAAGCCCTACTTTGCTTCTGTCCGTGGGAAACGCCTGGGGCAGCATCTCAAAGTATATCTTAACTTGGTTGAGAAACCCTCTGCATTGAACTGGATCACCCCCAAATCGCTGGGGAAGCGGGGCGAAACCAGACATACCTCTTATAGACGTAATACTCAAGGCGGGTGCTTGCACAGAGACTGGCGCAGCAGCAGGGATGGCCTGCAACTCAGGCTGTACTGGAGCAGCCACTGTGGGGGATTCCAGGTGAGCCGTGCGACTCAGGAGCATTTGTAACGCTATGGCAAACTGATCCATGCAGGTAATCAGCCAAGCCAGAGTTCAGTAACCAGATCGGGTAATCAGCCAGGCTAGAACTCAGGGATCCAAGTAGAGGAACAGCAAGCAGGATAAGGAGCCAGAAAGGATGTCAGCAAAACCAGTCTTTAAACAGGAACGCAGGAGATGGCTTCTTGTAATGTGACCAAGGCAAAGGCAGGAATGAAGTGAGCTGGAGATCTTTAAGTAGGCAGGACTGATGAGCAGATCCACAAGAGATGGTTAATTGTGGAGAGAGATGAGAGCAGGCAATCAGCCAACAGCTGAGCGGCTAGCTCAAAGAAGGAAGGGCTGAGCCAGCCCTGACACAGAGGGGGCGAGGTCACTCGGTTACATAACCGGGTGGCCCGCCCCCCTCTGATGTTACGGGAAAGCCATAGGGATGTCCCCGTGCATCAGAGGGGCGCGGGGTCACCCAGTGACGTCATCGTGTGGCACTGCCCTCAGATATAAAAGAGCTGTCACCTGAGAGGCTGGTCATTATGGCGGGTGCCTCCCATGCAGATCGTAGGCAGCGTGCAGCTTTTTTTTTTTTTTTTCGGTCCGTCGGTGCGAGAAAAGAAGAAGACTTTGTGGGACAATTTTATCTTGTCCCAAGGCGTGTATTGGCTTTTTTTTTACCATTTTCACACATTTTTTTTGAAATGGTAGGGGTACATTTGTACCCGTTACCATTTCACACGGGGGGGGCTGGGATCTGGGGGTTCCCTTGTTAATATTTAGGGACTCTGAGCCTGAGCAAGTTCTGGGTCTATCTGTCTCAAAGGCTCAGAGGGTATTAGTACAATCCCCCTCTGAGATGGTTCGGTCTGATTTCAGGTTGCCTTCTGCAGAATGAATCCTTATCAGTTTTCAAGTATTCCTCTTTGGGGTCTTTACGCCCACCATAGAGTGCACAAGCTTTTCCCTTGCATCTTCTCTTAGAACAGTGGTTCTCAACTCCTGTCCTCAGGACCCACCAACAGACCAGGTTTGCAAGATAACTGAAATACATCACAGGTGATATCATTTGCTGCTCAGTGATTGCAGTGTTCTAGTCTGCATCTCCCCAAGGTGATACTTAAAATCTGGCCTGTTAGTGGGTCCTGAGGATGGGAGTTGAGAACCACTGTCTTAGAAGATATGCAGTATGCTGAATGGGAGTCACCCAAATAGGGCGTTTGTGCCCACAAAGAGGTTTTCTGAACTTTATCTAATGAAGGAGCAATCCAGCCAGACCACTCCAAACCAAGCTGAAAGGAAATGCCAAACATTACAGGCAACCACCTAGCCGCAATCCACTCCCCAGTGAAAAAAAAAAACGACACATATATGAAACTTCATTGTATGTAAAACCGGCCGGCCCTGAGCTCCAGAGGGGCATGTGTAAAATGCCATGTCAAATAACGCATTTTACACATGAATATAGCTAAATTAATTGGGAAAAAAAAGATTGGATGCTTTTTTTTCAACTAGTGAAAGCCAAAAACTCTGAATTCAGTCAACTGTACTTGCATACAAAGGGTTTGCATGTTTGGATGTAAAGCGTAAGCCCAGCCAAAATCTTTTTCAAGTTTTTGGTAACCAATGAAGGTCTCGGAAAGTCTTCAAGATGTTAATTGATGCTTATGTAGCCATTTGAGAAATTCATTTTCATTTTCTGCACTTGTGATTATTGTATCCAGGACCAACAGTAGGGGGAAATTTAACGTTTTACAGCTATTAGAACAAGAGTAGGGGAAAATGGCCGAATGGGGACGTAGATTTTCTCTAATTTCCTGCTGTGTCTCTAAGACATGAAGTGAAGAATTATTCCTAATAGGGGCATGGACAGTATAACAAACATAAAAGAGGTTCTATCATTCCCCATGCATACAGGGGGATGTTATATATGAAGATGAGGCACCTCATAGGAGGATATATTGAAGATGCGAAAAGGAGTAATACAGAAGGGATGCTGCTGTGGAACAAACAACTAGTATGAGAAATTTTTAAAGCAAAAGGCAAAGGAGGGTTCTAGCACAGGAAAGACAACTGAGACAGATGTGAGGAGCAGTACAGAAATTAGTTGGATGAGAAAGAGAGGTGTGAAATGGGGGATGCTGAAAAGAGAATAATATGGGGGAAACAGAGGCAACAGAGAGGTGTGCAGACAAAAGGATCAGTACAGAAAGTATCAAGAGCAATACAGGGGAGAGGTGCAAGAGATACATGAGAGGAGATATTGGAAGGGTAAAGGAGACAGTACCCTAGAGTGTAGAATGATCACTTCTATTAAGTGAGCACTACTGTGCTGGTCACTGTGTGATCTGATGAATTAGAAGCGACTGAACCACCAAATGGAGCAGATGCGTTCCTAGGAACAATCTGAAACTGGGGGCCCTTTGATGGTGTAGCCCAGAAGTCTGACCCTATGTACAGTATATGAGGTTAAGTATAAGGAAAAACAAGACAGAGCATGTGTGAACCTTTACGATAATAACTCAATCTACAGTTTTTCTTTAATAATATGTTTATGTCTGACAGTTCTTCAATCCCAATAAAATCACTGCTATTTTTAATATTTTCTCTAAATTTTCATCACTTGAAATTAAAGGAAAAAGGTAGGAGTCCTTCTGTTGTCAACAAATGCATAATGCAGTTATCCTAATGTCAGTGTGTATTCAACTAAATTAGCATCATTTGTTCTGTAATATTTACCTTTCAAATGTATTTTATTGTGATCACAATTTGACACTGCAGAAGTGTTTGATCTACAGTATTATTTTTTTATACATGGCCTCTTCTACAAAAATTTGAATTTTTTATTTTATTTTATTCAATCTGATTGTGCCTGACGTTTGCTAGAATATGTTTGTAAATGTGGTTATTTAGCTTACGGCTGCATATTTTATTGCATGTAGTATAAATAATGTGCAAAATGTTGGAAGTGCCTATAAAATATAATGAACATTGGGGGTACAGTATATTCATTGCAGGTAATTGAACTTTGGCTTAGGACAGTTCAAAAAGAAAGCTTTGCATGGTGTAAACTATTCTATTAAGTTGCAAGCTGTCAGTGTTAAGCTGGCCATACATGTTAAGATACATAGATATTCCCATCCATTCTATATATGCAGTGTATATCTGTCTATCTGTCTGTCTGTCTATCTATCTGTATATCTATCTATCTATACTGTATATCTATCTATCGATAGATATATACTGTATATCTATCTTTCGATATATACTGTATATCGATAGATGTATCTATCTATATCTAACTATATATATATATATATATATACACAGTATAGTGACAATGCAAGTCTCTGGGTTTGGTAGTCCTGGATTGACGCCTGGAGTTTGAAGATTCCAAAGAGTCTTGGGTGAGGTGGAACCTTAAATCCTGTGTCCAGGTTTTCCTGGATTGATGAGAGAGCTGGTGAGTTCTGGTGAGAACTCAGGGCAGTTTCTGCCATTTGGGGAGAGTACTTCTGTGTGAAGATGGTAGTGTGCTCCAGCCAGGAGTGGTGATGTTATCGGGAGATTAGACCCTACTTTGGGGGGTCAGGACAGCTATGCGTATGCATATTTTTTTAAGTGTTTCAAGCCTGATCTGAAGTCACTGAAATGGGTGCATGGTGGTACATGGCATATTAGAAGAACAGGGCCTGTATAGCACACCGGGGGTATGAAAGCAAGGCCACTATGAAGGCTTAACTTGGCAGGAGAGTCAGAGGATGAGATCAATTGCTATGAGTAACCAAGAACTGGTAGGAAATGAACAGCAGCCAGTCAAAGCAAGGTACTTGGCATAGGTGACAGTTCCAGTAGAAAGGGGGTCCATGCTTTGGCTCCCACCCTGTTGGTTAGTTCCCCCAAAGTAACTGGGACCGAACCCACGGTATGCAGACCCCATGTACCTAGCCACTAGGGATGGTCCGAACAGACCCCTTTTCGGTTTGCAGCAGAACTTTTGAACACCGTAAAAGTTCGGGCCCGAATAACGAACTCCATTAAAGTCAAATGGACCCGAAAGTCAAAAATCAAAAGTGCCCATTTTGAAGGCTTATATGCAAGTAATTGGGCATACAATGGTTATAGGGGTCCGAGTCCTGCCCTGGGGAACATGTATCAATAAGTAAAAAAGTTTGTGAAAAACATAATTTTTTAATGACAAGTGATTTTTTTGATGTTTAAAGTGAAAGCTTAAAAATTAAAAAAAATCCCTCCAATTTAGTGCCTGGGGGGGTCCCCTTGATCTACCTGTAAAGTGGCAGATATGTACCATGTCTAGGATCTGCTGCAGCAATAAGATTAGAGATTTTTTTGGATACATTCTGGTGTCACTTTGACTTTGGATAGAAGTAACGGGTGCATAAAAATTGGTCTTTGAGTGTTGGTGGCACCTTCCCACCATGACCCTATAGAGGTACTGTTGATGAAAGCAAGAATTGGCCTTGCTGTAAAAAATTGCAATGATATGCACCTGTCAAACAGGCAGTGGTATTGCTAGGGGGGTGCGGGGGTATACGGTCCACACCTGGGTGCCACCCACTACAGGGGTGACACCATCCCGAGGGTGAGGAAAGCCCTGGCTGACTTTGAAAGTTTTTTTTTCTTTCAGCTGGAAACCCACCTAAAGCGCCGCGGGTGTTCTCCTCCTCCTCTGTCTCGCTACAGTGCTGCTGCCTGTCACGATCCATTCTCCACCCGGGCAGCACGGCTGCACACTATCCTCTCCTCTCCAGATGCCGCCCGGGTGTTCTCTGTATCTGATCTGAGCCGCCCGAGCTAGTGCGGTAATGGGCGGGGGGGTGTCGGCTTGAGATGAGGGGGGTGTCCTCTATGGTGTTGTGACAGGTGGGGGGCTGTACTACTGATAAAGGGGGTAGTTTGTCCTGGGGGGCTGTACTGATGGAGGGGGTAGTTTGTCCTGGGGGGGCTGTACTGATGGAGGGGGTGGTTTGTCCTGGGGGGCTGTACTGATGGAGCAGGTGGTTTGTCCTGGGGGGCTGTATTGATGGAAGGGGTGGTTTGTCCTGGGGGGCTGTACTGATGGAGGGGGTGGTTTTTCCTGGGGGGGCTATACTGATGGTGGGGGTGGTTTGTCCTGGGGGGCTGTACTGGTGGAGGGGTAGTTTGTCCTCGGTGGGGCTATACTGATGGAGGGGGTGGTTTATCCTAGAGGGTCTGTAATGATGGAGGGGGGTTTGTCCTGAGGGGACTGTACTGATGGAGGGGGTGGTTTTTTACTGAGGGTGGTCTCTATTGATGGAGGGGGTTTATACTTAGCGGGGGTCTATACTGAGGGAGGGGGGTCTGTACTAAGTGGGGGGGTCTATTCTGAGAAGGACTATAATTTGTGGAGGGAGGGTCTGTACTGAGGGGGGACTATACTTAGAAGAGGGTCTGTAGTGAAGGAGGGGGGTCTGTATTGAGGGGCAACTATAGTTGGGGGAGGTGGGGTGACACAATGTTTTACCGCCTTGGGTGACACCAACCCTAGTGACGCCACTGCAAACAAGTGCAGAAAAATTACTCTTTGGGTGTCGGGGGCACCTTCCCACCATAACCCTACAGAGGTACTCTTGATGAAAGCAAGAATTGGCCTTGCTGTAAAAAATTGCAATGATATGCATCTGTCAAACAGGGGCTGAAAAATTGGTCTTTGGGTGTTAATTGTGCCCATTAAACCTATACCAAAAAAATTCTTCCAGATGTAATGATTGAACACCCTCAAAGTTAGGCAGCCTCGAAGTCCTGCAGAAATTCCACATCCCAAAAAGACTTAATCAGTGACATCGGCATCAGGGGCTTCATAGATGGTAATCCAGGACTGATTCATTTTTATAAAAGTCAAATAGTCCATGGAGTCTGTGGACAGACGCGTTCTATGATCAGTAACAAAACCTCCTGCAGCACTGAATGCCTGTTCTAAAAGCACGCTGGATGCAGGGTAGCCCAACAACTCAATAGCATACTGGGCAAGATCTGGCCAGTGGTCTATTCTCATGACCCAGTAAGTGAGTGGATCGTCAGCTGGAAAGCTCTCATCTCTGTTTTGGCCCCGAGGTAATCGTCCACTATGTGCTGCAGATGCTGCGGATGGGACCACATCAAGAGAATGCAGTGATTTTTCTTCCATAGAACAGGGTTCTGGAAAAATGAAGGCAGAACAATATCCTGGTTTAGATAAAAACCTTATATTACTTATGGTAAAAAGTTAGGATGAGGAGGCAATAACTTATGAAAGAGTAGCCAATTCTGATACCCTTCTTGCAGCAGATATGGTTACCAGAAAAAATAGTTTACTTGTCAAAAAAGGACCAAGGGAATATGTTGTATTGTCCCAAAAAAAGGCTGTTTTGTAATGCCCAAGGGTTCAGGGGTTACCTAACCGGAGATTGAGCCATGTTACCCCCTGAATAAAGTTATGAACCAAAGAATGCAAAACAAGTGGTCATTGAAATAATACTGATAAGGCCGAGACCTGTCCTTAGAAAGCACTCAAGACCAGCCTTATTTCTCACCCCATCTGCATAAAGTCAAGTATTCTACCATTGACCTATTTCCTGGGGTGCAACTCCTGGTTTCACACCAGGAGACATATGTTTCCCAGACTCCATAATATATAATTATGGAGGCCAGCTCCCTTGCATTAACCAAGGTAGAAACCACTGAACCTGACAGCCCACGTGTTGGTCTCCATAGCCAGACCGTTAAATTTAGCATTTGTAAAGTAGGATGGAACACCGGACCTTGCGAGAGAAGGTCTGGCGATGATGGTAGGGTCCATGGGTCCCCTACTGCCATCTTTACAATCTCTGCATACCAAGATTTCCTGGGCACCGCTGGGGGCCACAAGAATCAATAACTTCCCTTCCTGCTTGATCCTGCGAAGAAGTCGTGGACGCAGGCAGAATAGGAGGGAATGCATAAATCAATGAGAACCGATTCCACGGGAATAGCAAGGCATCTGTTCTGCATGCTAGCGGATCCTTTGTTCTTGACACAAAGTTGTCGATTTCTTTGTTGAACCTGGATGCAAACAGATCTATGTCTGGAATCCCCCATTTTTGACATATTGACAGGAAGATATTGTGGTGACGGAACCATTCTCCTGGGAACAACTGCTGGCGACTCAAGTAGTCCGCCTGCCAATTTTCTATTCCTAGACTGAAGACTGCCGATAGGCAAAGTACATTGCTTTCTGCCCAAGTTAGGATATGATTCACCATTCTCTGGGCCGCACAACTTCTTGTGCCCCCTTGGTGATCAATATAGGCCATTTCTGTGGCATTGAATCCTGGCAGGACAATACTGTAAACTGAACGTTCAAGCCCTCAGGACAAAGAGCTCTGCCTGAATTTCTAAAATGTTAATGGGCAAGGCCATTTCTGATCTGGGCCACTTCTTTTGGACAATTGCCTCTTCCAGGACTGTTCCCCAACCTAAACAAAAAAGGTTGGCATATGTTGTTACCACTTCCCAGGTAACTGAAGAAAGGATTTTCCCCTAAGTAGATTTTTGGATATTAACCATAAACTGAGGCTTCGGCACACCCAGTCTGCAGCACCTGGTATTTCTAGGTGGTCTCTCATCCTGGTACTAACCAGGTCCGACCCTGCTCAGCCTCCAAGATCAGACGAGATCAGGCGCTATCACAGTGATGTAGCCATAGGCTTTGGAGTCAGACACATTGGGAATGTAGAGCTTGAACCCTTTGTTCCAAGCCGATAGGATACTGTTTTGCAGCGAATGAAACTGAGCATAAGGAATGACCTTGAATGAAGCCACCATCTTTCCCAACAACCTCATGCAAAGTTAAATAGAAGAAATTCATCTTGCTTCGACCACCTAAATCAGTTCCTTTATGGCACTGATCTTTGCCTGGGGTAAGAATACCCTTTTTTGGGTGTACCTATGATCGGACCCAAGTATTTTAGCCTTCTTCGTGGTTTTAAGGAAGATTTCTCTAGGTTGAGAATCCAACCTAGGAATTCCAGGTAGTTGAATGTGGTGACCATACTTTGGTCTAAGCGAGCTACCGACTGGTCTATCAAGAGCAGAACGACTAGGGAAACCATAATTGTTATACCTTGGGCCCTTAATCTGGCTAGAAGAGGGGCCAGAACCTTTGTAAACACTCAAGGTGCAGTAGCTGGACCGGAAAGCAGAGCTATACACTGAAAATGACCGCGAGCGTCCGGGCGCTTGGCCGGACGCCCTCCTCACAAGGGGCACCCGGGCTGGAGGGTTCCAAACCTTCCAAGCCCCCTCCCCCCGGGTAAAGGGCGGAGGGGCCTGCACGATACCTGGCTCCGCCTGCCGGCTGGCGGGTGTTTTACCACCTTGAAAAGTAGATATTACTAGTGAGCGAGGAAATAGGCATATGGAGGTATGCATCTTTGATGTCAATTGACGCCAGAAGTTCTCCTCCTTGTAGGATGGAGATAACTGATTTGGATTGACTCTATACGAAAAGAGTGGTTATATTCAGGAATTGAATTTATATTTTTGAGATCCAGAATGTCCATTCGGATTTGGCACCATGAAAAAAAGAGGTTTGAATCAAACCCCAACCTCTGTTCTTGCATGGGGACCCCCATGATCACTTTTTTCTTTTTCTCTGGATCCTTAGAAATGTTTGATCTGAGAAAACGAGGAGACGGGAACTCTTGGAACTCCAGTTTGTACCCTGGAGCTATTGAGGAAGTCCCACATTCGTCTTGACACTCTTCCTTCTAGATCCTTGAGAACTGCAAAAGAATTCACCCTATTTGATTGAACCTGACGGTGGAAGCGGCCGTGACTGCCTGGAGGCTGATGCCTCTGGCACAGGAGAAGGAGCTTTGAAATGAAAATACATTTACTCCTTTTCTTAAATGGCAAAAGGGGTGCTTTCCACTAGAATTTCTTTGGATGTATTATCAAAAACATCCCCAAACAGCTGTTTCACCGCAAAAAGGAAGACTAGCCAGGAGCTTCTTATAAGGCTCTAAGCAAAGGGCATAAGGCCTGAAGGATAGAATCGCTCATAGCAACTATTGCAAACATAAATCTGCCTCCTGGGTCTGCTCAGCAAGATAATCTTGAACACCTGTTTTAAACTGGTCTCTCAATGATTAAGCATCTACTGTCAGCGCAGGCTGAGACACTCAATCTGCCAGAGAAAAAAAAGTTTTTTTTTTTCCAATAGGAATTCCACCTTTTTATCCATTGGATCCCTAAGCAATTCAGCATTGTCTGCTGGACAAGTCAAACTTATTCACAGAGGATATAGCAGCATCAATTGCTGGTATACCCTACTTAGTGAATTTCCTCCACCATAGGATAAAGTGTGAAAACTTTTTAGGAGGGAAAAAAATGCTTATCTGGGCGATCCTCTCAGATACAAAAAAGCTTTTCCAGCAATGAATAGACAGGAAAAGGCATGCACAGCTTGAGGAGGCTTTAGTGAACCCAAACACTCAGTTAAGGGTACATAAATGTGGAGCACAATCAATCTTAAGATTGGAACAGCTGATTCCCCCGTATTTGACACCTTAGAAGGGGAGTCATCAGCCTCACCACGGTCACCGGAAGGAATTTGTCTTCTCCTGCCCCCAGTTCCTCAGTTTGAGGGTCCTGGGTAATGGAAAAGAACTTGTCACATTTTGACCCACACTGGGATGCGATTAAAAATGTCGCTAAACTTTTTTTTTTTTTATATCACAAAATTAACAGGGGCTGCAGTGTTGAAAACAGTTGCAGACATTTTATGGCCCCGATGCTCACTCTGACCAGCCACCCCCTCTCAGGGGAGGATGCCATTTGTAGAGATGAGTAGGCTTTCCAGAGCTTGAGGGAGACACTTTTAGCTCTTTTTGGGGGGTGTTTCAACCCCCCCCTTCTGACCATAACTTACCGGAGGTCTGCCTGATAGCTGGAGGAAAAAGTCTGCTGCTTCTGTGACACAGCATGACTCTGAGCAAAGCATGACAACATTTATTTTAAAGGAGACATTTCATAAGAAAATTTAAAAATTTCTTAGAAAAACTCCTTATCTTTCCTGCCGCTGTGTTTTCTGTGGTAAAACAGACCCAATCTTCACCCTTCACGGTGGGTTCCATTAACAAACCTTCAGGAACCGGGGACCCCCAGGGAACCCACAATCTTGGACCTGTAAAAAGCACCCCACAAGTAAAACTTTATGGCCTTAATACCAAAAGTACTGGATTCTGGGGTCCAGCTCTCTAAAAAGAGAAGCGTTACAGGCAAAACCCTGTTTCTTCGGATACAAGGCCCGGATACCATTGCATAGCTAGCCCCATCAAGGATTGCTCCAGTGGAGCTCAGCACAGCACGTCTTCACTCGTGACCAACACCTTAGACACTGGCGAAAAAACTGAGATACTACCAGTAGTGGGAGGGTTTATATAGGGAGGCAACTTCCTGTTTAGGGTGTGCCAGGGTCCAGCACCTGAAGGTGGACTATAACCCACATAGTAATTACTATGGCTCTGTGTCCCGTGATGTACAATTAAAGAAAAATCCTGAAATGCCTCACTTAGGCAGATGCCTTCTACAAGGCTCCTCTCTTGACCAACAGAAGACTCAAAACTACATTTTCCACAACCTTGTAACCTACTGGAGTCAGGAAAAACATTCAATAAAATCCTTTTTAACGTGTCCTCAAGAGATTTTATCTTCTGCACTCTGTGGGGACGGGATGAGTTCTGAGACCTTCCCCTTATAACAGCGGTCAAGGAGGTTTTCCAACCAGTAATCATCCTTCTCCTTTATGCCATATATTCTTGGGTCCTTTCGCAGGTTTTGAAGCATGAGGTTGTCCATGCGCCTCAAATTTGCTGAGGCTTGAGAAGCAGACTCCTTGAGTAAGCAATTTTGTCTATCATTGGTTTATCATTTACTGTAAATCTGCCATAATGTTAAGGGACGTTAAAAATTTGACAGACCAAGATGGAAATTTTTTTCTTGAACAAACACATTTCTAACAGTGTATGGTTTTGTTTCTGAAAATGCTATTCAGATCAGAATCAAATATTAAAAACAAATGCAATTTGAAGTCCTTTTGTTTGACATTCATTATGTCTTTGTTGCAAAATGTCTTGCTAGGATTTTTCATATGAACATTCATTAGAGTTAGTGTATGGCCAGCTTAACTATCACTATCACATTCCTCTCTCTCTTTTTCCCTACATTCCAGCTCTTAGCGTCTTGACTAGTAGTTTCTCATGCAGAACTTTAGCTCATTTGCAGGGTTCACAGCTTCTTATGTCTTGTTCAAATGTTTTAGTAAATAACAAAATAAACATACAGAGGTACAGGGCAAGTAGGAATTATCCCCAAAGAAGAGGGGATAAAACAGGATGTATAATAATGCAGTGCAATGACAGGGACACAGCCCACACAGGTACAGAGTAAGTGAAGAGATGCGCAAAAGAGGATTGGCAAACAGCATGGTTTGTACAGTTGAAAAAGGATACAGGTATGCAACAGTGCAATATAATTACATATAAGTGAGGTATCAAAATCATTGAGTAACACCCAATAGCATTAGACTCAAGGGAGAACAGGCCTAGTGCAAAATCAAAATTAAAGTAATATAATATCACTTATCAGGCACTAAGACAAAATTAATACAGTTAAAATGAAGAAATAAAGCAAGCTGCTGCTATAATCACAAATACTTATAAACATAAGCCCTAAAAGTTCATGTCTGATCCTTAAAGCTAAAGCAGTGCTATACAGTGTTTAGGCTTAAAAGAAAAAACACCTGTTGTGATAAAACGTCCTGTTAAGGATAAGTCCAAATTAAAATGAACTCCTAAATGTATTCGTTAGGGGGCTTGTCAAATGAATATTAGACACCTTCACCGCACCACGTAATTCTGCTCCCTTCGAATTCAACACTCACCAGATCAATATAAAGGAAATGCTTTTGGGTTTAAATGCCCATTGGCATGCAGAAAGGCCGCTTCCAGACACATGAATGATTAATTTGTGTCTCTCTGGTGGTCAGGTCATTCAAAAGATAGGTTCCGCTTGCTGGATCTTTAACTCATAACATAAGGAAAAGAAAATCTCTTCACAGCCTGAACCCGTTTAAAATGTATTCCCACAAATGGAGCCACCCTTTTAGATTGCACTTACAAAAACATAGATAAAAAACAGCATTTCATGATAAATCCATATACGTTGTGCAGCATGAAACAATACTCGCTCACCAATCATAGGATTTTCATCCGTGGTGATACCCAGGTGGAGATCGTAACAGCTGAACCCAGGTGGAGATTGTAACAGCTGACATATGCAACAAGCCGTGTGGAAACACCTAGACGCGTTTCATCATTACATCTTTCTCAATAGGCGTGGGCCTAGTGAAAAGCAAAAAATTGGGCACTAGGGACTCAGATGGTTAAAAGAGGAAAAAGGGTGTGCCTACTATGCATAGCTAGAACCTTGGATCTTGTAGGACAATTATAGTTGATATCCTGTTGAGTATGTGCATACTGACAAGCCCATACTGATAGGATAGTCTCGCAGAAAATAGAAACTAGCTAAGAGAAGGGAGGTTGAAAGAAAGAAGAAGAAAGAGGGAGTAGACAAAGGATAAGAGTGGAGAAAAAAGGGAGAATTGGAGAAGTAAGAAGGTATAAAGGTCAGCCCAAGGGGTGGGGTAGGGAGTGTAGAGAGTCCCAAAAGGGAAGCTCTGATTAACTATATTGGTAATAGTCAAGGGGATAGTAGTGTGTTGTCAAAGTCAGCTGGGAGGTAATGATCCACCTAGGGTTTCCACTAGCACTCATATTTCTTAACCCTATCTAGCAGGATTGCTTTTATCTTGGCATGTATCATTGTTGTGGTCATTTTCTTTTTAGTTTCTGTGATGTTGAGGTGAGGACAGGGGCGGACTGACCATTCGGCCACTCGGGCACTGCCCGAGGGCCCCGGGCCACTAGGGGGCCCCATCAGGGTTGCCAGCCTCAGTAAAACCAGGGACAGTATGTAAAAATCTGTTTTTTTACATCTGTCTCTGAAATGTCCCTTACCAACATCCTTTTGGTCTAAAAATCCAGAGATTATAGCTTCCCCACCTCTCCAGTACCTTCTCAGCCAATAAAAACATGTCTGTGTATATTGTGTGTACATGTATGTGTATACTGTGTGATTGTATACTGTGTGTGTACACTGTGTGGCCCCATAATCTCTGATTGCCTGGGGGGCCCCATAATCTCCTATTGCCCGGGGGCCCCAGGAGTTGTCAGTCCGTCCCTGGGTGAGGAGTTTTCCATGCCATGGCTATAGTTTGCTACACAGCAGGAGTGACCTGCAGGAGAAGTTTGAATTGTTGCTGAGTCACAGCTAATCACAGCTTCTTTTATACTGTTATAATGATTACATTATTTTCTTTAAGACATCAGCCATATTTTTTTTAACTTTATCAACATACAGACATATGTTTTTGCCAATTAGGGGTTTAGGGGTGTTTATGTCATTTTTTTCAAATAACAATTTTTTATTGGTTATCTCAGCAGAGAAAAGGACAAAAACCGAACAAAGTAAGCTCCAAGTAAATACTGAAACATGAGTATAGCAAATTCAAGCAATATAGTAGCAATTGATGCAGTATCCTTGCTAGTTCATGCCAAGAACTGTTAGGGAATATATGGAGTTTTCCACAGCTGAGATAAAAACTTATGAAGTATAAGAGAGAGTGTAAGAAATGAAGAAGAAAGGATGGGGAAGAGAGAGTTTTCGGGAAAAAGGAGATAGAAGAAGGGCGGGGAAGTAACACAATAGCTCATCCCCCGGCTCAAGAAGGGTCCTGCCGAAGATGCCACAGCTCCCAAACCTTATCATGTATTTCCAGTCTATCCGGTAGTCTAGCTGTAATTTTTTCCATTAGCTCCTTGTCCTTTATTATGGCATATGGGGCATCTTGGGAAGGTGGGGAGCTCTGCTTCCAGTTGAGGGCAACAAGACAGCGTGCATCAGTAAGGATGTGTCTGAGTAGTTTCTTGTACGGTTTGGCAATTTGTAGTGGTGACACACCAAGGAGGAAAAATGTTGGCCTCAGGGGAACCATCACCTCAAATAGACGGGCCAGCAGGTGCTGCGTTGAAAGCCAAAAGGGCAGTATCAGGGGGCAGCTCCAATAGATATGGTAAAGCGTACCTTTGTCCCTCTGAGAATGCCAGCATCGATCAGAGCTAGATGGAGAGATGGCATGGAGCACGTCTGGAGTCAAGTACCAAAAGTAAAGGATTTTATAGGCATTTTCCTTGTAAAGCGTGCAAAAGGAGCTCTTTGCAGCCTGGGTCCAGATCATCTGCCACGTCATCTCGAGGATTTCTTCTCTTTTCCCAATGGTGCACATAGGCATGTTTACCTCAGTTTAGTATAGAATAGACATCAAGTAGCTGATATATGAAGGAGATTAGGCCCCTACATGTGGATCCCTCCAAGATTATGTGCTCAAAAGGGATGGTGCTGAAAATTGTAAAAATTTGAGGCAATGGTTTGGGCATAGTGGCATATTTGCAAATATCCATAGAACACCTGGCGAGGTAACTCATATTTATTTTGAAGTTCAGTAAATGTTAGTAGTTTACGTGTTCTAGGGTCTACCAAGTGTTCAAAGTGGAATAAGTTCTGTGTTTTCCAAGGTGAGAACATCTGGTGAGTGAGACTAGCAGACAGCCTAAGGTTGCAGATGAAGGAAGTTAAGAGCGATTTTTCAGAGCAGAGCTCATGTTCGTGAGACATTCTGTGCCAGAGCGATCTGAGTTGAGACATGGATCCCAAAAGCCTACCCGGGTCCACCTCCGCACTCGCATTCCAGAGTAAACTGTTCTGGTGTATAGGTGCCAGCCATAGTTTTTCAATCTCCATTCACTTCTTGGGTTGCTTGGTAATATTTTACAAGGTTAGGGAACGCTAGTCCCCCATCAGATCTGGACACCATTAATACTGAACGGGGAATCCTATGCCTCTTATAGTTCCAAACAAAGCGTATCAGATCCGCTTGAAGGATTCTCAAGTGCACATAGGGGATGGGAATAGGCAGAGTTTGAAATAAGTATAAGAGTTTAGGGAGAATGGTCATCTTGACCAAGGCAACACGTCCCAGGTGGGATATGTAGTGAGTCTTCCACTTTTGTAATAGTTCCCTTATGGATCATAATAGAGGGGGAATTTTGCCTGGTATAGGTTGGCGAAGGTTGGGGTAATGTGTACCCCCAGATATTTCATGGCCGAGGTCTTCCAATTGTAGGGGAAACTCATTTGCAGGTGGTGGACTTCTCCAGCAGGGATACTAATCGGGAGGGCCTCCAATTTGGACACTTTGACTTTATAACCCGAGAGGGACCTATAGGTGTCAAGCTCAGCATGCAGGCTAGGCAAGGAAATCCTGGGCTGGGTCAGGGTGAGTATGATATCGTCCACAAACAGTGATAACTTAAACTCCTTTCCCTTAACCAATGGGTGGATGCCGCCAAAGGTTCAACACATATTGCAAACAGTAGAGGCGAGAGCGGGCACCCCTTGTGGGTACTATTAGTGACTGGGAAAGAGGAAGATAGGGCGAAGGGGGTCTTCACTTGAGATGTAGGGTTGGTGTAAAATAGCTTGCAGAAAAGGCCCCCAGAATCCCATATGGCACAGCGTGGCAAACAGGAAAGGCCAGCCAAGATGGTCAAAAGCCTTTTCTGCGTCCATGCTTAATACTAAGGACCCCAGGCCGCCCCTATTTGCCACAATTAAGTCTATGACTCTTCTTGTGTTATCACCCACCTGGCAGAGAAGGTCAAAGCCCACCTGGTCTTTGTGAATTAGGGAGGGAAGGTCTGTATTCAAGCGAATTGAGAGAAGCTTGGTAAAAAAATTCAGGTCAGAGTTTAGAAGCACTATAGGCCTGTAGCTAGCACATAGAGAGGGGTCCTTATCTGGCTTTGGAATCAAAGTTAGGAAGCATCTCTGCATATCTGAGGGTATGGGAGTCTGCTGAAGGAAGGCGTTAAAAAGCTTACACATGTGTGGCAATAATAGGGGAAAAAAGGATTTGTAATATTCGTAAGGGAGACCATCTTGGCCAGGGGATTTATGTGTGGTTAAATTTTTTTATGGTCCACGCAAGTTCCTCCTCAGTGATGGGTGCACTGAGGGTAAGGAGATCCATGGATTGCAGTTGGGGGACTCTACTCCTCTCCAGGTATTGATCAATGTGGTCCATGAGATTGAGGGGTTATGAGGAATCCCAGGGTTATTATATAAAGCAGAGTAGAACTCCTCAAAGGAGTGAGCATTGTCTCGGGGTGGGATAGTAAACAGCCTGATCTGTCTTTAATTTGTTGTGGGGTAGTAGGGGGGTCAAAGACAGGATTAGGGAGAGTGTCCGGTTCCTGACATCCAAAGTGACTGTGCTATATAAATATTTTCCAACCACATGTATTACTTATTTATCATAAAAAGTCTTTATCAAACATAAATAATACTAAATAAATAAATAAATTGAATGGTGACTGTTGCTCAGTGAAGCATAGGTGATATTAAGCGTTCATAGTGAAAATCTTGGTATTTCTGTAGACCTAGGCAGGTTTATCCATACATGCATCCGCTGCCTATATTAGTATTGGTCACCGGGTGCTCTTGTTTTTGATCATGCAGACACTCATCAGCTTCTTTAACCCCTACGGGGGTAACACGCAGTCACAGTGTGTGCCACTGTGCGGCAGTCCACAGGCAGTTTCTTTTACCATTACAAAGTCACAAGATCTGGCAAGATGACTTTTCCTAGGCAGAGATTGTCTCCTTCCCGCGGACTCCGGACTCCTCTCTCAGCCCCCATGTGATGTGACCTCCGCGCCGCTTTCCGCGCCGCTGTTCATGCCGCTGTTCATTGACAGCGGCCATTCACCATTCAATTTATTCAATTTATTTATTTATTTAGTATTATTCATGTTTGATAAAGACTTTTTATGATAAATAAGTAATACATGTGGTTGGAAAATCTTTATATAGCACAGTCACTTTGGATGTCAGGAACCGGACACTCTCCCTATTCCTGTCTTTAACCCCCTTCCCCCCCCACCCCACCCCAACTCACAGTGGGTCATTTTTGTTTAAATACGATTCACATGGTATTCTTTAGTCTCAATACCTAGGACAGCGCCACACCCACATATTAACCTTTCACTTGAATTAGGGATAGGCCAAACACCCCCCCGGTTTGGTTCGCATCCAGAACATGCAAACAGACCGAAAGTTTGCGCGAACATTCGAACACCGTTAAAGTCTATGGGACTAGAACGTGAGAAATCAAAAGTGCAACTTTTAAAGGCTAATATGCATGTTATTGTCCTAAAAATGGTTTGGGGACCCGGATCCTGCCCCACGGGACATGTATCAATGCAGAAGAAAGTTTTAAAAATGGTGATTTTTAATGATGTTTGAAGTGAAAAAATAAAAGTGAAATATTCCTTTAAATATCGTACCTGGGGGGTGTCTATAGTATTAAAATAATAAAAGAAACCGCGCTAAATGAACTTGAGTTGAAAGAAATTAAAGGTACATCAAATTAATGAGTCCATCTCAAAACATCCAAACAGTATCAGTTGTAATCCGGCAGGAGATCACCATAGGACATAAATCTTCATCCCCAGCAAAAGTGACATCACACTCAAATTCACCATAGAAAATAGTGTTGGAGATAGGACAGTCCTTCACCTTCAAAATAACTGCCTCTTACCAGCTCCCTTGATCTCTGGTCAGGAGATCAAATGCGCCTTTTGGCTTATAACCCAGCCACAGTCACAGATCGGGATAGATATAACGTCAGAAACGGGTCCTCATATTGTCCTAAATGACCCCCAGGCAGCTTATCCTATGGCCAGTCATATAAAAGAGAAAGAGGCTCCCATAGTGTAAAAACGTATAAAACTTTATTCAAATAAAAGGTAATGCACTTACATGTAATCAAATTGGTTCATGCGACAGTAAATATATGAGCCGGCCGGCTCTCTCTATACAGACGCCCGTAGCATCCGGGACTGCGTGTACGTGTTGTGGTGGCATCAGCACGCCGCTCTCCCTACGTCGTTTCGTCAAACCTGACGTCGTCCAGGGGAAACGACGTAGGGAGAGCGGCGTGCTGACGCCACCACAACACGTACACGCAGTCCCAGATGCTACGGGCGTCTGTATAGAGAGAGCCGGCCGGCTCATATATTCACTGTCGCATGAACCAATTTGATTACATGTAAGTGCATTACCTTTTATTTGAATAAAGTTTTATACGTTTTTACACTATGGGAGCCCCTTTCTCTTTTATATGACTGGCCATTGGATAAGCTGCCTGGGGGTCATTTAGGACAATATGAGGACCCGTTTCTGACGTTATATCTATCCCGATCTGTGACAGTGGCTGGGTTATAAGCTAAAAGGCGCATTTGATCTCCTGACCAGAGATCAAGGGAGCTGGTAAGAGGCAGTTATTTTGAAGGTGAAGGACTGTCCTATCTCCAACACTATTTTCTATGGTGAATTTGAGTGTGATGTCACTTTTGCTGGGGATGAAGATTTATGTCCTATGGTGATCTCCTGCCGGATTACAACTGATACTGTTTGGATGTTTTGAGATGGACTCATTAATTTGATGTACCTTTAATTTCTTTCAACTCAAGTTCATTTAGCGCGGTTTCTTTTATTATTTTAATATCTTTGATTGTGGGTATCTCACATTTTCGCAACCGCAGCTTTATATTTGTGGCATAGACAGCAGATCATTTGTTGTATGTCATATCACCCTTTCTGACAGCGCTGTATTTTTTCCTATAGTCTATAGTATGCCTGTAAAGTTGCGCATGTTTCCTGTGCTTAGAACAGTCCCTGCACAAAATGACATTTTTAAAGGAATACAAGTCTTAAAAATGCTTGCAGCTTTAATGTAATGTCGGGTCCCGGCAATATGGATGAAAATCAGTGAGACAAATGGCATGGGTACCCCCCCAGTCCATTACCAGGCCCTTTGGGTCTTGTATAGATATTAAGGGAAACCCAGCCCCCAAACTAAAAAAAGAAAAGGCGTTGGGCCCCCAGGCCCTATATACTCTGAACAGCAGTATACAGGCAGTGCAAACAAGACAGGGACTGTAGGTTTGTTCTTATGTAGAATCTGTTTGTAATTTGGAACAGGTACATTTTGTAAGTGTAGCTCCAGCCAAAAAATCTATTTTAAAGATTTTTGGATAACATAGGGAAGGGTTATCATCACCCCTGTAACATTTGTTTTGCTGTCTGTGCCCCTGTTCAGAAGATTTCACCTCACTTTCTGTCCCAATGACAATTGGATTTAGAAAATTTTGGTCTTTTAAGGGAAACAAGGATTGGTGATAAATCAGTGGAGGAGACACCTTTTTCCCATATTAACTCTTACAGGAGAGAATTTCCCTTCCTAGGGGTAGATTTCCTCTCACTTCCTTTCGTTTCCCTCCGTTTGTAAGTAGGAGTAATTTGTAAGTAGGAGTCGTTTGTAAGTAGGAGTCGTTTGTAAGTTGGATGTTTGAAAGTAGGGGCCTGCCCTATATACTCAGCAAAAAATTGGGCCTTAGGTGTTGGTGGCACCAGAACACTGTAAGCCTCACAGTTAGTTTTGCTGGGCGCTAGAACGGGCCCTGCTGTGAAATATTATATCAAGAATTGTAATTACATGCCTCTGTTGAACATGGTCAGAAAAAATTGGGCCTTTGGTGGTGGTGTGGTGGTGTTGCCACAACACTGTAAGCCCTCACAGTTACTCTTGGTGGGCGCTGGAACGGGCCCTGCTGTGAAATATTATATCAATAATTGTAATTACATGCCCCTGTTAAACAGGAGCAGAAAAATTGGGCTTTAGGCACTGGTGCCACAACACTGCAGCCCCTCACAGATACTCTAGTTGAGTGCAAGAATGAACCCTGCTGCAAAATATTACAGCAAAAAATGGAATTACATGCCCCTGTTAAACAGGAGCAGAAAAATTGGGCTTTAGGCACTGGTGCTGGTGCTTCAACGCTGAAACACCTCACAGATACTCTAGTTGAGTGCAGGAACGAGCCCTGCTGCAAAATATTACAGCAAAAATTGTAATTACACGCCCCTGTTAAACAGGAGCAGAAAAATTGGGCTTTAGGCACTGGTGCCACAACACTGCAGCCCCTCACAGCTACTCTAGTTGAGTGCAAGAACAAGCCCTGCTGCAAATTATCATAGCAAAAATTGTAATTTCATGACCCTGTTAAACAGGAGCAGAAAAATTGGACTTTAGGCACTGGTGCTGGTGCCACAACACTGTAACCCCTCACAGATTCTGTTGCTGAGTGCAGGAACGAGCCCTGCTGCAAAATATTACAGCAAAAATTGTAATTACGCGCCCCTGTTAAACAGGGGCAGAAAAATTGGGCTTTAGGCACTTGTGCTGGTGCCCAGAACCAAAATGTTCTTAGAAGCTATCAACATGAACATTGAGGAGGAATAGGATAGTCACTCGGCATAACAGGATAGTCAGTCAGCATCAGCATAAGCAGTCTTCAAGGGATCTCGCATTCATAAAAAAATTATTCAGTTACATCAGCATCAGGTGCTTGGTAGCTGGTGATCCAAGACTGATTCATTTTTATGAAGGTTAGCCGATCAACCGAGTCGGTGGACAGGCGCACTCTGTGATCAGTTACAAAGCCTCCAGCGGCACTGAATGTGCGTTCCGAAAGAACGCTGGATGCAGGACAGGCCAGTAGCTCAATTGCAAACTGTGAAAGCTCTGGCCGGTGATCCATCCTCAAGACCCAGTAACACAGTGGATTTTCGGTTGGAAAGGTCTCCAAGTCTGATCTTGCCCCTAGGTATTCCTGCACCATGTACAGCAGTCACTAGTGATGGCTGCTGTAACTGATCATACCTTGGAGCTGCGGACTAAAAAATTGTCTGAACACATCGGTCAGATGGCCACCTTCTCCACTGCTCCTTCTGTGACTGACCGAAGCCTCAGCAACACGTTGTCCAGGACCAGGAATTTGTACCCTCCCAGACTCTGAAAACACATTGCAAAAACCTTTCTGCAAGGCCTCCCGAAGATCTTTCATTCTCTGCTCCCTCTGCAATGGCTGGATAAGTTCCGCAACCTTACCCTTGTAATGTGGATCAAGAAGGGTTGCCAGCCAGTAGTGATCCCTCTCCTTGATCACACGAATCCGAGGGTCCTTTTGCAGGCTTTGCAGGATCAGGGAGGCCATGCAACATAGTTTTGCTGAGGCATTCAATACAGAGTCCTCTGGGTCACTAAGGACGACCTGATACGCAGCCACCTCCTCCCAGCCATGTACAAGTCCATGGGTTTCTGGGGACTGTAAATGATCCCTTGAAGACTGCTGCTGATGCTGAGTGCTAGGCTCCACCTCCATGCCGACACAATCCTCATCCTACTCCTCCTCTTCCTGTGAGATCGGCAGGCTCGCAGGAATAATGTCTGGATAAAGGGGGCCTTGAAAGGTAAGGAAGTCCTCCTCTTCCTCCCTCTGTTCTGGCTCAAGTGCCCTGTCCATTATTCCACACAGCATGTGCTCCAACAGGTAGACAAGAGGGACAGTATCACTGATGCATGCACTGTCACTGCTCACCATCCTCGTGGCCTCCTCAAATGGTGACAGGATAGTGCATGCATCCTTGATCATGAGCCACTGGCGTGGCAAAAAAAAGCCAAGCTCCTCTGACCCTGTTCTGGTGCCATACTCGCACAGGTACTCATTGATGGCCCTCTGCTGCGTGTGCAGCGCTGCAGCATTGCCAACATTGAGTTCCATCTGGTGGGAATGTCATAGATGAGGCGGTCCTTGAGCAGGTTGCATTCCTTTTGAAGGTCAGACAGCCGAGCACTGGCATAAATGCCCACAGAATCTCTGCCCCAGTATGGCTCCTGTGCCCTAAGCAGGCCAACTCAAGCACCGCATGGCAAATTTTTGCCTGAGTGCTTGCGTAGACTTTAGAACGCCTACGAAGCAAAGCTGGTTCTGAGAACAAATCTGCACAGGAAGAGGCCATAGAGGAAGAAGAAGAAGAGGGCGTGGAGGAGAGAGGTGTGGCAGAATCACCACTACCAGCATATTGGAGGTGTGGTGGCGGAACAAGCTCCAACAATACTGAACCCTGTGCTGCATCCTTCCCAGCTGCCAGCAGGGTTACCCAGTGTGCAGTGAAAAAAGGTAACGTCCCTGTCCATGCCTGCTGGACCATGAGTCAGCGGTAATATGCACCTTACCGCTGACTGCCCTGTCCAACAAGGTCAAGACATGTCGGTAGAGAGCCGGAATTGCCTTACGAGAAAAAAAGTGGCGTTTGGGAACCTGCCACTGAGGTACCGCACATTCCACAAATTCTCAAAAGGGGCAGAGTCTACCAGCTGAAAAGGCAGCAGTTGGAGTTCTAGCAATTTAGCCAAACTAGCATTCAGCCACTGAGCATGTGGATGGCTGGGACAGAATTTCTTAGCAACTGGGGTAGGGAAATTTGCCTGCTACAATCGGACATTGGTGTAGCGATAGCAGATTGCCCCGCAAGTACTTGGCACACCTAATTCTACACCTTCATTCCTGTCAGTGCTGGTTTCTGAGAGGACTGAAGGTATAGTGGAGTTAGAGATCCCAGCTGAGGAGGAGCAAGGAGAGGTCCGCCTTGTTCTTTGGTGTGGGTCTTTTAAGTACTGTTGCCAACGGACTGCATGGGAGCTCGACATATGTCTGGTCAAGCATGTGGTGCCCAAGCTGCTGCTGTTTTGGCCACGCTTTATACGCTTCAGACATATGTTGTAAACAGCAACAGTGCAATCTGCTGCACACATCTCAAAAAAGGCCCACATCGAAGAACTTTTGAAAAAATGTGCAGAGTCAGCAGTGCCCTGCACATGCAGAGCTCTGCGGTGTGATGCAGTCGGTTGGTTGCCCTTAAGCTGGCCCCTGGAGGGCATCCTGCCTCATTGGAGATGTGCCTCCTCCTCCTCCTCTCTTCTATCAGGCACCCACGTAGAGTCAGTGACCTCATCATCCCCTCCCTTCTCCCCACTGGAGCAAACTTGGCAGTATGCTGCAGCTGGGGAAACATGACTGCCAGTTTCTTGTCCTTCTTGGGCACCCCCTCTTCTCTCTGGGCTCACGTTACTGCCTTCATCCTCAACCTGGGTACCATCATCAGAACCTTCAAAATGCTGCACATCCTCCTGCAGCATGTACCCTACACTGTTGTCGAACAGTTTGGGGGACTCCTCAGGGCATGATGGTGGGGCTAGGGAAGGAGTGACTGATGACATTGAGCCAATGGAAGAGGCCACTTTGGTAGCTGCATTGGCAGAAAAGTACCCTGAGCCTGGATGACAGAGGATGAGGAGGATGAGGACGGCTTGGTCACCCACTCTACCAACTCTTCTGCATGTTGTGGCTCAACACGGCCAGCTGCCGAGGATGCACCATGTCCACGACCAGCACTGTTTGCTGTAGACACAGAGCCTGCTTGCCCTCTTTTAGTGGCCTGTGAGTGTCTGCCTCTCCTTGGTGGCCTTCCAGACTGTGTGTAAGGAGCCCCTGCTTGCTTGGTTCCACTCTTCCGACACTCCCCTGCAGCTATAGTTTCAAATAATTTTTATTCAAGATTATAGAGAAACAGAACATGTGTCGTTTACATGGCATTAGAGTACATAACAAGATACCTTCAGGTATAACAGGTACAATATTGAATAAAACAATATCAGTATGCGTGGAATAGAGATCTATAATCACTTGGTTAAGGTGGGAAAACTTGTAGTTAGATCAAGCATTTACCAGGGATATGTAAATTCGGTAAACATTGAGAGTGAAGAATAACAAATAAATGACAATTCTATAAATTCTGTAATGTTAGAGTAGACCAATACTTTTATCTGAGAGTGTAATGAGTTTATTAGTACTATAGACTGCACGATGAGGCATAGGAAAGGGAATAATCTTTATCCAAATGAGGACCAAGGTGAGACCGATACCCATCCCTACACTCCAAACGGGAACAAACTGTGCAGGGGGGGATGGTGACTAAAACTTGAAATGAGTTGTCAATAGTGATGGTCCGTAATGGTGGGTAGAATAATGACCATGTCTGGTGATGTGTGTGGAGTTTCAAAAGTGTAGGACAATTTCAAGAGAATTTGGGGAGGGGGTAATTGTTCTGTAAGGGAAGGGGGGAAGTAGGAGTCACAAGTTGTAGAGAACAGACCAACTATAAATCCGGAGCCTGAAGAGAATGGTGTGCAATTGTGAGTATCCTGAGGGGTTCTAACTGGGCCTAAGGATGTTAGATGAAGTCAGAGGGCCTGTGGAGAGGGTTATGCTTCCTGGATAGTTGGGTATAAGTTTTAATATGAAGTGGTGGGAGAGGTAAATAGGGGAAAAAGTATTCAGGTGTATTTGTATAAAGATGGACACTCCAACTATTATTTAAGGTGAAAAATTAGATAGAATAATCTGTGGGTTACAGATGAGGGATCGAATTAAGGGTCAGATATTAAGGACTTAAATTCCTAGGAATCTTGAAAATGTAACCAACATGCCCAAGTATTATGATATTTTGTAGGGTTTTCTTTGGCCTGGTGGATTAGGTCTTCCATTTCCGCTATTTTCCTAACTCGTTTCAGCCAATCAGATAATGAAGGAGGATTTTTGTCTTTCCAGCGCATTGGGATGCACTGTTTAGCTGCATTAATGAGGTGGAGTACTAAAGATTTTCTTTATGTGGATTGTGGTAGAGACGTGTGGTGTAGTAGGTATTGAGGAGGTGTAAAGCTAGGAGTATAGGTAGTAATGCGAATTATTAATTTATGTACTTTTTGCCAGAATGGTTTTATGTGGACACAGCTCCACCATATGTGGAGGAGAGAACCAATTTCTGAGTTACATCTCCAACAAATCGAGGAAATGGTAGGATGAAATATATGTAAACGTTCAGGAGTATGGTACCATCTGGAAAACAGATTATAGTTGTTTTCTTGCGTTGTTACGTTTAGAGAGCCTTTATGTATGTAAATATGTATTTTTTCCCATTCTTCCAAACTGAGGTTCAAATTAAGCTCATTTTCCCATTTCTGATTGACCGGTATCGATTTTTGATCTATTTGTCCGAAGAGCAAGGAGTATATCATTGAGATTAGATGATTTTGGGGGTTAGTAGAGGAGCATAGAGCTTCAAAAGGATTTAGGTCTCTATCCCATTGCGAGATGGAATGCTTGCTAGTAAGAAAATGTCTTATTTGTAGAAATGTGAAGAATGGGATGTGGAGATCTGGGAATTTACGAGATTGAGATTGATCAGAGAATGAGATGATTGAACCGTTGTGAAAAAAGTGATGAGCTCTTAGAACAAGATCCGTCTTTGCTAAGAGTGCATTGTTTTCCAGGAGGCCAGGGGGAAAGTCAGGATTGCCAGTCAAGGGTGTCATTGGGCTTGGAGAAGATGTCAGTTTAAGAAAGTGACATGCTTTTTGGAAGCTTTCTAATGTAGGTCCTATCAATGGATGCGTGGAAAGTATCTTGGGAATGGCTTTGTTGTTAAACCATGGGGTATGGGTGAGAGGGATATGTTTGCAAGAATCTTCAAGGGAAATCCAATCTTTTGAATGTGTGTGGATATGCCAATCAATCATTCTGGAGATTTGGCAGGCCTCATGATATTTGTTAATATCCGGTAGGCCTAAACCGCCCTTGAGTTTAGGGAGTGTCATTCTATCCCATCCTATTCTGGGCGATTTGTGGGCCCAAATGAAGTTTCTGCACAGTCTTTTGTATGTTTTAAAGAATATTGGATGGATTTTGATTGGGACAGTCTGAAAGATGTATAAGATGCGGGGTAGTATGTTCATTTTAAGTATGGCAATTCTTCCAAACCAAGAAAATTGCCTCGACGACCATTTAGAGAGATCTGTTTTTATTGCTTGTAGAATGGGAGAGTAATTCCTGTCATACAGCTCAGTCAGATTAGAGGGAATTTGAATGCCTAGGTACATGAGAGCGTATGGTTCCCAACAAAAGAGGAAATTTGTTTGGCATTGGGCAACTAAGGAAGACGGAAGGGTGATATTGAGGGCTTTGGATTTTGTGAAGTTTATTTTCAAATTAGAGAGTTTGTTGAAAAGTTTAAAATCTTGGAGGAGATTAGGTATAGTGATTAAAGGATTGGAAAAGAAGAATATCATCGGCGTAGGCTGCTATTTTAAAGGTTTTTTGTCTAATATCAATGCCCGTTATATTTGGGTTATTTTTAAGCTTGTGCAATAGAGGTTCTAATGAAAGTACAAAGAGGAGGGGGGAGAGAGGGCATCCTTGTCTAGTGCTGTTTGAGACGGAGAAGGCGTCCGACAGCCGGACGTTGACTCTAATTCTGGCAGTGGGAGAGGTATATAGTGCCAAGATCATTTGGAGGAAGTGTGCTGGGAATCCCATTGCTTGTAGCACTGCTATTATATAGACCCAGGCCACTCCGTCGAACGCCTTCTCCGCATCGAGGGATAGAAAGAAGCCTTGTTTAGGGGAGGTGGAGAGCCAATGATGTATGTTAATAGCTTTGAGAGTATTATCCCTGGCTTCCCTGCCAGGGATAAAGCTTACTTGATCTAATGAGATCAATTTGGGAAGATCAGGAAGTATACGATTGGCGAGAATTTTGGCGTACATTTTAATGTCAACATTGAGAAGTGAGATAGGTCTGTAATTAGAGACTAATGTATCATCTTTTCCAGGTTTGGGTATAAGCGTAATGTGGGCTTCAGGGAGGTCCTTGTTTGCTGTTGTCGGAGAGTTGAAAGAGTTAAAAGTCTTGACAAGGTGGGGAGTAAGTGTATCCTGAAAATTTTTGTAATAACCTACAGTCAGACCATCGGGACCTGGGCTTTTGCCCATTTTAAGTTGTTTTAGAACTACTAGTACTTCTTCCATACTAATGGGGCGAAGTAGATTATTTGAATCTGCTGGAGAGATAGTGGATGGGCAGTGTTGTGATAAAAAATCTTTAATGATCTCCTGTCTGTCTGTGGCGTCACCCCTGTCTTTGGGTGAGGGTAAGTTGTAAAGGTTAGAAAAATACTGTACAAATTGGGTGGCTATGTCTTCTGACTTGGCATAAGCAGTACCTGATGAGTCTCTGATTGTGTGTATGGTGTAGGAAGCTTTCTTCGATTGTATAGCTCTAGCTAACAATTTGCCAGATTTGTTCCCCATCTCATAGAACAATTTTTGAGTAAGGGTGTATTTGTCTTTCAGGGATTTGCCTAGGATTTCTAAAAGCTCCTCTCTGGCTGTGATTAGTTCCGTATGAGATTTAGAGGCCAACGAAAGTTTGTGAGTTTGTTCTAGGTTGTGGATTTTTGTTAATAGTGCCGTTAGGTGGTTCCGCCTGGTTTTATTTCTATGCGCTATCAGAGAGATAATTTCACCACGTATGACGCATTTGTGTGCAGCCCAAATGTTGGATTGTTTGGTATAAGCTGAAACATTTTCCGTAAAGTATTGTAGGAGGCGTGTGTTGATTTTTTGAGTGGTATCAGGATCGGTTAGGATTGAGTTATCTAAGTGCCAGATCATATTTTTGGATCTGGTTTCTGGTATATCTAAGGAAATGGAGACAGGATTATGATCAGAGAGGATCATTGAGTCAATGGATGCTTTAGAAAGGAGTGATAAGTCATTTTGGGATATAAAGAAGTGATCGATTCTGGTGTATTTATTGTGGGGTGCAGAATAGAACGTGAAGTCTCTGTCGTTCGGGTGGAGTGTACGCCATGCATTGTGCAGTGTCAGGTCTCGGAGAAGTGTTTTTATGGCTTTTAGGGCTCTGTATGTCATAGAGGAAGTCCCGGTGGAGGAGTCTTGTGTAGGAGAAAGAGCTACATTAAAATCTCCCCTGACAATGAAGACTCCAGAGTAAAATTCAGTCAGTAACTGGAGAGTGTTTCGGAAGAAAGGGACTTGTTTCGTGTTTGGGGCGTAAAGGTTTGCTAGCGTGAAGGGTTTGTTATGTAATGTCCCCTTGATGAATAGATATCTATCCTTCGGATCGTTCTTTACTTCTGACACTTGGAAGGGGCAATTTTTAGCTATCAAAATTGATACCCCTTTCGTTTTAGAGTCTTCATTGGAAGCATGATATACTGTAGGAAAATGGTGGTTCGAGAGTTTGGGGATGTTTTCTGAGTGGAAATGTGTTTCTTGGATAAAAGCTATCTGGATTTTGTTCAGTCTTAGGGTATATAGCAGTTTCGATCTTTTCTCAGGTAAATTAAGCCCTTGCATATTCAGGGAGCAAAATTTCACTTGTGAGCGAAGTGGAGGCTTGAGGTGGCCTTGTGAGCCCCCGGATGGAGTGTCTACCTGTGCTGGGATAGGAGGAGCGATCATTTCAGATTGTGGGTATGGAGGCGGGGAAGAAATGAGGTATGTGGCAGCTAATTAAAAGGTATCAGTTCTGGTGTTACAGTGAAGTGAATGGGGGAGGGTTGAGGGATTGTACGGTATTCGTATATCCTCCTCTGGTAGGAGAGGAGTATGTGTTACAGTGCAATGTCTATGTGAAAGGTGACCTTAACCAGGGTCTGGTCAGTTTCACAGCACTGTGTGGGGGTTGGGGAGAACCTAGCGTGGAAGTAAAACTAGGATCGTAAATGAACCTAAATAAATATGAGGGGGCCCTACCTTCACCAGTCATTGATGGAAGTAGAAGGTTGGAGGGGTGATAATGGAGTGTAGTAATTAGTTAGAGGGGAGACCGGTAAGAACAGCCTGAGAGTTTGGGAGCAGGTGAACCAGTGTGTAATGGTGGGAGAAACCTTAAGGTAATGTGTCTAGTACGATCTCATTGGATAGTGTGAGGTCAGAATAGTACCATCATTATACCATGGAATGTTGAGAGGAGATGTTTGCCATGTACGAGGGCAGGCGTGGTGGTTTCATTCTTCGTTGTTTGGTAAACATACATAGTTATGTATGTCAATATTCGCTATTCCCTCTTACAGAGCATTAAATCACTAAAATATAACAAAAAACATAACTGAAAGGCAAACACAAAATGTTAACAAAAACAGTTCAAGGAGGAGGTCAAGATGCAAATATCAAATGATCTGAGACCTCCAAGTTTTCTGGAATTAGATAGATCTGTCAGTGGAATGGTGAGTTAAGATAATTTCATTTTTTAAGCTCAGTGCGTCATATTGTATAATTCCTTTTCGTTGGTAAGTAATAGTTATTTTAATGTACTTACGTAAAGTGTTATGTAAATTATAGTAAACTTAGCAAGGAGGGTAATGGATGTTAAGAAGACTGAAAGAACAAAGATATATTCCCATAGTTTAGTAATTCAATGATGTATGCGGGAGCCCTTAAGGGGAGGTGGATTGTAAATATCATCACTAATATGGATGGGCAACAGCCCCGTGTTGGTTGGCTGCAGAATATTTACCACTGGCGGTGGTTTCCGCCAGTAATGAGACCTGATGATCTGGATAGTCGGAGCTATTTTAAATTTAAGTGTGTGTTTTACGTCCGTTTGGGAATAATATGTTATACGAAAACTCTATGAGGTGTACTTCTTCATCAAGTATGGTCCAAGTCAGGAGTAGATGAGGCCATAACTTATTGATGATATGCATGAAATTATTAGGGTTTAGGGAATTTCCCAGGTTTGTCAGTTAGGGAGGTGTGGTCGTGGGTTCATGGAGCCATATGTAATCTAATGTGATAAGGTTTGTGTAAATTATCCAAAGGACGTGGGTGGTATGAACGATTATTGGGTAGTAGTCACTATGCAAAAACCTTTTATTTTGTTAGGTAAAAGAGGATGACCGCACTAGAGCTATGGACTGACAAAGAAGGCTTAACAATGTGTAAATAGTTGGGTTACAGTGTAACTTACAGTCTTGTCAGTAGTAACAAAAGTATACCCATTTTAAGAGGGGTGCCAGAATTATCTATTAAGATGTACTAAAGAAGAGAGTTAGTTCACCTGGAAGAATATACCTCTGTCTGCAGGAATGTAAAGTTAACACATCTTACCCAATTTTATGAAAACATAGGTAGTGTTATTCTCCGAAAGCCTATAGAGATAGAAATGTATTTAGGAGTTAGCACGGAAGATCAGAGTCAGGCATTGTAAAGCATTGTAAGCTGGACCTTGTTTGTCCCTCTAATAAAGGCTTATTTCAGTGGCTATAGGAACGGGCAAGGCGATCCGGGTGAGAGCCCGTGGAAAGTCAGCTTACAAGGGTTATGACGCCTTTAACTGAAGGGAGAGAGATGTTGTGAAGTCCTTGGTTGATTGGAAAGTCTGGGTATGTAAGCCGAGTCTAGAGCGTGGAGCAGAGCGAGGATGTACAGCCGATATTCAGAGGAAGCACAGTTTGTTCCTTTCTCAATGGGCAGTGAGGCGTACAGACATCGAGGTGAGTAGAAACAATGAGAGTAAACTTAGACGCGTTGAACGAAAAGATAGCAGTAACGAGCCGGAACATGGCTATTCAAAATCCCATGAGGAATTATAGAGGGATTCTCCATTAGTATTCCCTCCGAGCTCTCCGAGACTGCGGAGAGTCAGATGGGCTGGAGCCGCGGTGTGAGTTGTGGTGGAGATTGCGTCGTCTGTTGCTTGAAGGGGATCTCCGTCCACGGATTCTTGATTCTTGTGCGTCCATGGGTTCTTCAGGCGGTATTTGTTTCCTCGTAGATTGATAGCGGAAATCTGCATACCAGTTGGGAACTTCTACAGGAGGAATGTCTAGAGTATCGCAAAATGAATATAGATCCTCTGGAACTCTTAGCAGGGCAGTACGTCCCAGGTGGGTGGCCGAGAGGCAAAAGGGAAACTTCCACCTATATTGGGATATATATATTTATTCCCGCGCTATCAGGTATAAACAATGGGCCTAATTGGAAAAGCTGCCTGCACCGAATCGGGTACACACCAACCCTGTGGGTAAGAATAATATAGCTAAGTGGTGCCGCGCTAATCCTGAGTGAATATTTGAATAACTCAGGTAATTAAAGTGCAAGTGTGCAAAATGAGGATATGGTGTAAGTTAAAACGTGGTAATCTCAGTTGTGAAGACACTCTCAATAAATAAGGTGACAGCTCTAAATAATAATAAACATCTGTGCTAATAATAGTAAATACCTATATCTCATTAATGTGCATAAATAAATAATAATAGGGAAAGTATAAAAAATGTGTCAAGAATGTGTCGCAAAATGGACAATCAGTAAATCAATCTCATCATATCCATAAATAAATTCATCATAGTATTAAACAGTGGCAGTTTAGTAATAATAAAGTGCATAGTGCAATAGACGATAACTCATAATACAACTCAAATATGCAATAAATAAAGTGACATAGGTGCAATGGTGTCCTTAAAGGCAATAAAAATAGTGTCCCAAAATTAGGCAGGTGTTATAGCATACAAGCTTTCGAAGCTAACGTGATTAGATTATCCAAACCATGCACAATAAAATAATGTGAATAGTAATATTGTGAAGAGTATCCGCAAAACAAGTCCTTCTTAATAAACGTGATAGCAGCGTCCGGGCATGCAGCAATAAAGGTGCAGTGCTCAAGGTAGATCACAGGGTGCACATCTTCGTGTCTAGACACCTATATGTGAAATGGCTCCTTACCTTAAGGTAATAGGGTGAGCGCTTTGACCAAAACTTATTTTGGGGGAGATCCTCCTAGATCTGTAAAGCGTTAACCTCGTAATCCTAGTTCCATGGGGTAGGTACCTCGATGGTAATGGGGATAAGGGGACGGGACAGGCTGTACATGCTGCAATAGGTCTACGAGCTCGCCGATCGTTGGAGATAGGATCGGCTTTTATGTTTGTAATGTGAGTACCTGTTTTACTGAATAAATAGCTGCTTGGTTTAAACAGTACTATACTATTGGGATTCCCCTTTTTCTTACCCCCATTACCATCGAGGTACCTACCCCATGGAACTAGGATTACGAGGTTAACGCTTTACAGATCTAGGAGGATCTCCCCCAAAATAAGTTTTGGTCAAAGCGCTCACCCTATTACCTTAAGGTAAGGGGCCATTTCACATATAGGTGTCTAGACACGAAGATGTGCACCCTGTGATCTACCTCGAGCACTGCACCTTTATTGCTGCATGCCCGGACGCTGCTATCACGTTTATTAAGAAGGACCTGTTTTGCGGATACTCTTCACAATATTACTATTCACATTATTTTATTGTGCATGGTTTGGATAATCTAATCACGTTAGCTTCGAATAGCTTGTATGCTATAACACCTGCCTAATTTTGGGACACTATTTTTATTGCCTTTAAGGACACCATTGCACCTATGTCACTTTATTTATTGCATATTTGAGTTGTATTATGCGTTATCGTCTATTGCACTATGCACTTTATTATTACTAATTGCCACTGTTTAATACTATGATGAATTTATTTATGGATATGATGAGATTTTTTCACTGATTGTCCATTTTGCGACACATTCTTGACACATTTTTTATACTTTCCCTATTATTATTTATTTCCACCTATATTGGATCCCTCTGGTATGTAGGGTGTCAAGGAGTGGTTTGAGATCACGGCGGTGCTGCAATGTGATACTAGACAGGTCTTGAAAAATCTGTATGGTATGGCCGTTGTGTAGTAATTGCTGACGGCTTCTGGCTTGTCGGAGTATCTTTTCTTTGAGCTTAAAATCCACTATGCAGCAGATTATATCCCGGGGGGATCTGTGTCCCTGCCTTTGGGGCGAAGGGCTCTATGCATTCTTTCCATATTGATTTGTGTCAGAGGTGGTCTGTTCAACAGATCGTTGTACAGTCTGGTTACAGCTGGGGAGAGATGTTCTGAAGTCACCGTTTCAGGCATACCTCGGATTCTGAGGTTATGGCGGCGTCCTCTGTTGTCGAGGTCTTCGACATGCCACTGGATTTCTCGTAGTTGAATGGTGTGAGTGTCAATCTTTCTGGTGGCTTTGCGCAGCACTTGATCGTGCTTTGTGGTCACTTGTTCTACTTCATGAAACCTGTCAGATAGTGAGTGAATGTCAATGCTTAGATCCGCAATGGCAGCTGACAGAGTATCTTTAATGTCAGCTGCTATTGACCGTAGGTTGTGGATATTGAGGTATGGCTGAGCGGGAGCAGGATCGCTGACAGTGTCCGTAGCGGTTGGTTCCGATGATGGCGGTAGAAGCGAGGGATTAAGCTGTGTTACCGCAGGGGTCTGAGGTGGTCCGTGGTGGGAAGGCACCATATTGCTTCTTTGAGCCCGGAACATTTATGGTATATTCTGTCCGTTTCCGTCAGTTTGTCCTCTTGGGGAGCGAGATTTAGATGCGGACAAAGTTCTAGAAGCGGTCCCCATTGTCGGGCGTTGTTTTTGCTGCTGAAAAACCTCCGGTTTTAAAGTGTAAGGACTGGTGAAGGCAGGAGCTCTCCAGTTAAGCGGCCATCTTCCTGCTTGGCCAAACCACGCCCCCCCCCTGCAGCTATAGAATCAGACTGCGGATCACAACATCTGATGGTTCGGTCATCCGATGCTCCGGGACTAGTTTAGCAAAATAACGTCTGAAGTTTACTAAAAACAGTACACCGGGAATGGCCTACAGTAAGGTATAGGCTTGGCTGGACTACAATTCAGTGGATATATATTTTATGAACTGCAGCTCAGTGAATCACCTGCCTGGCTGAAAGTGTCTTTGAACACACACTCAGGCAATGGCTTGGCTAGACTATATATATATTACAAGCCTGTATATACAGTCAGGTCCATAAATATTGGGACATCAACCCAATTCTAAGCTTTTTGGCTCTATACACCACCACAATGGATTTGAAATAAAACAAACAAGATGTGCTTTAACTGCAGACTTTCAGCTTTAATTTGAGGGTATTTACATCCAAATCAGGTGAACGGTGTAGGAATTACAACAGTTTGTATATGTGCCTCCCACTTTTTAAGGGACCAAAAGTAATGGGACAGATTAACAATCATCCATCAAACTTTCACTTTTTAATACTTGGATGCAAATCCTTTGCAGTCAATTACAGCCTGAAGTCTGGAATGCATAGACATCACCAGACGCTGGGTTTCATCCCTGGTGATGCTTTGCCAGGCCTCTACTGCAACTGTCTTCAGTTCCTGCTTGTTCTTGGGGCATTTTTCCTTTCCTCCAGTTTTGTCTTCAGCAAGTGAAATGCATTTCAGCCAGGTAGGTGACTCACTGAGCTGCAGTTCATTTAATATATATAATATATTAACAACAGTACACCAGGAACGGTCTGTATAGGAACAGGAACAGTGTGTACATATATATATATATATATATATATATATATATATATATATATATACATAACCGGGATGCATATATATACTAAATACACTGCAGCCTTCTAACTGTCTCGCCTGCCTGCCTATTATATTAGCAACAGAACACCAAGAATTGCCCGCCTGCTCTGTTGTGGAAATTTTTATAAATATATGTTGTCAAATGTCCCCCAGTGTCGGTTTTGCTGTAGTACGCTCATGTGAGCATTTTCGCACATGCAGACATTGGTGGAAGACCATTGGCTGCGAAAACCTTCCTGTGGACATGGAAGATCTCTTGCTTTTTTATGGATGTTAGTTTATGCCTCATCAAGAGATTGGCCACCTCATGCTGACTGCATTAATGACTCAGAGCATACATGTCTGCGTACATGGGAACTATAGCATAACTATATGAACATTATGGCTCACTGAGCCTTGGTTTTGTATGGTTCGCATCACTGGTAACAGTGGGAGTGTGCACACGGTCGTGTTCAAAGCCATGTGCTTGCCGCATGGTTTTGCACACCACCGTCTGCACATGTTACTACTGTATTTCTATTTGAATGTACACATGTCTTTGATTGGTTCTGTATTTAACCCTGTTGGAAGGGCTTCTGTATTGTCACATTCTGTTACATCCTTATATGGTAATTTCCTCTGTATTGTTCATTTCCTGTGATGTCACAAACTTCGTAGGAGTCGCTTGGCTGTTGGAGGCACAACCCTCAAGTTGGGACTTCCTGTTGATATGTAAATAAAAGGGCTGGCTGGCTGAGAAAAGGCAGCCATGCTGAGATGAGAACATAAGAGTGTGATGATGTCTGATTACTTGGATGCCTGTGTTGATAGGTAAGGTACATTATATCATTAAGACGGAAATGGGTGCTTATTAGCACAGGAGATATGGCTGTGTGCATAGCTTATAGCCATCTTTCTACGACATGCTCAAACTAAATGAAATGACACTCTCTCTGTCTCTCTCTGAACAAATGCCACCAACACACTACACGAGGCTGACGTGCAGGCAGCCTTATATAGTGTGGGGCGTGTACTTAACCCCCTGAGCTATAATTGGCTACAGGTCAATTATGGCTCACTTCACTGACGGCGCTGTGATTGGCCAAAGTATGCGGGTCATAGTGCATGCTTGGCCAATCATCAGCCAGCAATGCACTGCGATGTCGCAGTGCATTATGGGCCGTGACGCGCCACTCGAAGTCCTTTTTAGTCAGTATAGTCTGAAGATAAGCTTGCCATGAGAGGGGCACCTGATGACCCACCGCCTCTTGTTGTAGGTGCAAGTGAGAAGGGGGAGGTGATATCAGAGGCCACATGGTGGTGGCATTTTGGGCCTGGATGTTAGGCCTCATTGGAGGTTCCCATGGTTCAAACCACACCAGGGCCTGGGAGGGTGAGGAGGCCTGTGCTGCTGGATACCCTGTGTGAGATGGAGCGGGAAAGCTTACGGCCTGAGTGTAGGTGGTAATGGGATCTGCAGCTCTCCCAGAGGAGTCTCTGGAGCGGGGCTGCCTCTGAGTTTTAAGGGAGACAAGGGCAGAGGAGTAGGCTGGACATGGCGCGGGATCCTTCTGAGGCCCGGATTGTGATGTCATAGAGTCCCGGGAGTGTGTGGGGCTTGACAGGGGTGGAAAGTCCTCTGAGTCCACAGAAAGAGAAGGAGAGCTGGGTCCTCTGGCCTGTAAGCCGGGATCCGATGCTGTGCGCAGCAGCTGCAGGAAGGTATCTATACACTGTGTGTACGAGGCCGGGATTAGGCCCAGTGCAGCAGGCTGTGTCTCATGTGGCGCTCCTGCCAGATAGGCAGGGTGATGGGGAGACTCACTGCATCCACCAATGCTAGATGGTTGCCTGATACTGGCCATGGAGGCTCAGGAGTGCCCTAGTGCAGAGCTGGAGCTTGCCATGCCAGTTGTGAAGGGGTCCACGTGCACAATGTGGAGGCGGCCGGCGCCATCTCGTCTGTCCCACCGGGCAGCATAGGAGGAGATGTGAAGTAGCCAGGGCCGATCCTAGGTTCACAGGCACCTGGGTACAGCAATATTTCTGGCGCCCCCACATGGGCGTGGACATTTTAGTAACTCCTCCCCTTTACAAATATTTTTATGGCAACGACTCAACCGCAGAGATGCTCCACCACGAAGTCTTCATTACCCTGGGATCCTTACAGGTACAATAAACAAAATACAGGAAGAGAAGCTAGAGTAATTCATTGGGACCTGGAGGGGGGCCTTTCTGATGGAGACAGAGAGCGCTTCTGTTAGAGAGTCTGTTAGAAAGAGCCCCCAGAAATACTACAGACATGATATAGGAGATGGTCAGAGACTGCAGACATAGTACAGGAGACAGATCGAAGACTGCAGATATGATATAGGAGATGATCAGAGACCGCAGACATAGTACAGGAGATGGTCGGAGACTACAGACATAGTACAGGAGATGGTCAGAGACCGCAGACATAGTACAGTAGATGATCAGAGACTGCAGACATTGTACAGGAGATGATCAGAGACCGCATACATAGTACAGGAGATGGTCAGAGACTGCAGTCATGGTACAGGAGCTGGTCAGAGACTGCAGACATGGTACAGGAGCTGGTCAGAGACTGCAGACATAATACAGGAGATGGTCAGAGACTGCAGACATAGTACAGGAGATGGTCACAGACTGCAGACATAGTACAGGAGATGGTCAGAGACTGCAGACATAATACAGGAGATGGTCAGAGACTGCAGACATAGTATAGGAGATGGTCTGAGACTGCAGATATGATATAGGAAACGGTTAGAGACTGCAGACATAGTACAGGAGATGGTCAGAGACTGCAGACATAGTACAGGAGATGGTCAGAGACTGCAGACATGATATAGGAGATGGTTAGAGACTGCAGACATAGTACAGGAGATGGTCAGAGACTGCAGACATGGTACAGGAGATGGTCAGAGACTGCAGACATAGTACAGGAGATGATCAGAGACTGGAGACATGGTACAGGAGATGATCAAAGACTGCAGACATAGTACAGGAGATGATCAGAGACTGCAGACATAGTACAGGAGATGGTCAGAGACTGCAGACATGATATAGGAGATGGTTGGAGACTGCAGACATAGTACAGGAGATGGTCAGAGATTGCAGACATAGTACAGGACATGGTCAGAGACCGTAGACATAGTACAGGAGATGGTGAGAGACTGCAGATATAGAATAGGAGATGGTCCGAGACTGCAGACATGATACAGGAGATGGTCAGAGACTGCACACATAGTACAGGAGATGGTCAGAGACTGCACACATAGTACAGGAGACGATCAGAGACTGCAGACATAGTACAGGAGACGGTCAGACTGCAGATATGGTACAGGAGATGGTCAGAGACTGCAGACATGAAATAGACGGTTAGAGACTGCAGACATGAAATAGACGGTTAGAGACTGCAGACACGGTACAGGATATTGTCAGAGACTGCAGACATAGTACAGGAGATGGTCAGAGACTGCAGACATAGTATAGGAGATGGTCCGAGACAGCAGACATAATACAGGAGATGGTCAGAGACTACAGACATAGTACAGGAGATGGTCAGAGACTGCAGACATAATACAGGAGATGGTTAGAGACTGCAGACATAATACAGGAGATGGTCAGAGACTACAGACATAGTACAGGAGATGGTCAGAGACTACAGACATAGTACAGGAGATGGTCAGAGACTGCAGACATAGTACAGGAGATGATCAGAGACCACATACATAGTACAGGAGATGGTCAGAGACTGCAGTCATGGTACAGGAGCTGGTCAGAGACTGCAGACATGGTACAGGAGCTGGTCAGAGACTGCAGACATAATACAGGAGATGGTCAGAGACTGCAGACATAGTACAGGAGATGGTCACAGACTGCAGACATAGTACAGGAGATGGTCACAGACTGCAGACATAGTACAGGAGATGGTCAGAGACTGCAGACATAGTACAGGAGATGGTCAGAGACTGCAGACATAGTATAGGAGATGGTCCGAGACTGCAGATATGATATAGGAAACGGTTAGAGACTGCAGACATAGTACAGGAGATGGTCAGAGACTGCAGACATAGTACAGGAGATGGTCAGAGACTGCAGACATGATATAGGAGATGGTTAGAGACTGCAGACGTAGTACAGGAGATGGTCAGAGACTGCAGACATAGTACAGGAGATGGTCAGAGACTGCAGACATAGTACAGGAGATGATCAGAGACTGCAGACATGGTACAGGAGATGATCAAAGACTGCAGACATAGTACAGGAGATGATCAGAGACTGCAGACATAGTACAGGAGATGTTAGAGAGGGGCATTGAGGCCATTGTGTGGGCCTCAGGGACTTTTAACGGTGCTTGAGTCAAATGATATATCCAACATATCATAAAATCATATTTTATTAAACAATCTTATAAAAAGGGAAACAAACATAATAAAGGACAATATACAAAACAGAAGGGGGGAAGGATAACCCTTTGATACAGAAGTTAATACCACATTCTCAACATGTTTCGCTTGCATAAGCTTCTTCAGGAGATATATTTGTGATATTAGAGTCAACTATGAAAAGATAGAAAAAATATCTGTAAACAATACATATACATGTCTGCTGATACCTCATACAATCATGATATTAAAGTATGAACAATATACAGAAATAAAGAAATAAGTATATATGAATATATGATAAATAAATCTACCTACATGGCTTCATAAGTGTAAACATCATAAAAAAAAAAAAATTAAAAAAAAATTTTTTTCTATGCATTATCATCATTCGGCTCAAATGAGCTTACCTGTGGGGAAAAATATACAATTTGAACGGGAATTTATGTAATGGCAAAATGCTTTCTCCTCGGTTCCCACCTCAACTTTGGGCGGCATGCAGAGAGAAATAAAAACCTTTAAGCATGAGCTCTTCTTAGAAGAGAGAGAAAATATGGAGAACAGTAAGTCTGGGTAAGTAAAGTAATTTTCAATGGCGTTATGTATGAATGTAAACAATCAAGAAATACCTCAATAGAATCAATTCAAGATGAAAGGAAGGCTACATCCAAAAGATAGTAGATTGCAAAATTGCTGACAGGATGTAAAGGATGGTTCTAATATTGCAGTGGAGTAGCAAACAAAGAGGGGGCCAGTATACGTCCATACACAGCTGATGGATAAGCTGGACTTGGAGGTATTGCTGCAAACTACCACAGAGAACCTAAAAGATAAAGACATAATGAAGGAATGTCTCAGAATACCATCAGTGTTAAGAGTGTATAATTATTGTAGAAAGCGAATAAGCGTAGACTTACTGTGATGAATCAGGGTTTCTATTTAAATAGAATGGCCCGTCAGGGAGATCCCTCTGCCCCGTGTGTCAAGCAGGAACTGACAGAAGCTTGGCGGGGAATAAAGCCCCGCTTTTAAAACTCTCCAGCGTGACGACGTCTGACTCATCGTCACGCTGCGGACCAAGAGAGACAACCGCGCATGCGCACGCATCCGACTTCCGTACAGCGGGCAGCGTAAATGGCGTCAACTACTGGCAAGTAGGCTCGCGGCCATCTTTAAAAATTCTACGCCCTGAGTATAATAGTAAGAAGGCTCGCAGGGCTCAAAAAGAAGTAATAATATAGCCGAATTGTACTAGGTGAATACAACGGCGTTAATTAAAATCAAGGATCACTGGATTAACGTGGCTGTCATGCAGTCATATTTGGGGATTTTTTGTTGTCTTGAATTGAATGAGCCTAAAGACTAACTATCACTGATTATGTAGTATGATAAATACCGTGTGTACGAATAAATCGGAGAAAAAAGGCAGCAGCGCAAGGTGTCTAAAAAACGGGCAACCAAGCAATCAAGACATTGATTAAGAAGTGACTGGCTGGGTGCCCGGGGTGTCCGTACATGCCAAATAGTGTAGAGGAAGAAACTCAAGGACGAAGCAAGAGCTCATACCACATTGTATTCAATAAAAAAATATATAAATGTATAAAAAAGAGAAATTAAATTAAACCATCAGTTAATTTAATATATGAATAATTTATAATACATAAAAAAAAAAAAAAAAAAAAAATTATTATAAAAAAGGTTTGTAACTCAAAGTATCATTTAGGCCTGGATGTTTTAGAGCATTGAGGGTGACAATCCATTTGGTTTCACGTTGTAACAAGATTTTATCATAATTGCCCCCTCTTTCATTTGGGGGGACGTGTTCCAAAACTTAAAAGTGCATCATCTGATCATTAAATTGGTGATGGAGGCCCATATGTCGACTTATAGGGGTCTCCATCTTTTTTTTACACACTAGAGAGACATGGTCTCTGATCCTATGGAAAAAGGGGCGTTTGGTTTTGCCCACATAATATGCATTGCATTCGCATATCATTATATAGACTACGCCTATGGACTGGCACGTAGCTAAGAACTTAGGGTTGTATAACTGACCATTCGGGAGAGTGATATTGCGAGATGCATAAATGTATCTGCAAAAATCACATTTGTGGCAGGGTCTGGTGCCTTTGTTTTTGATCTGCGTTGTAGGTGCTGGGGCATAGTGACTATGGACTAGATGGTCTTTAATTGATCGGGATCTACGGAAAGTAATCTCAGGGTAATGTTTCAGATGTTTGGACACCCTAGGGTCTCCCATCAACAAATACCAGTGTTTTTGCAATAACTCCCGCACTTGTCGATGTTGACCAGAGAAGGTAGTGATCATTCTAAGGCCTGAGGTCGATTTTGATTTTGTGGGCCTATAGATTAGTTGATTACATTGATTTCTTTTTGCTCTAAGATAAGCTCTTTTTAAACATTTGTTACTATAGCCCCGTGCCCTAAGACGTTCCCTCAATGCCCTGGCCTCGGATTCAAAATGGATGCTTTCACTGCAATTTCTCCTTATTCTTAAATACTGTCCGTACGGGACATTATCTATGAGTGGTTGGGGATGGGAGCTGGCAGCATGCAGGAGTGAATTTCCTGCTGATGCCTTGCGGAAAAGGGTAGTTCCAATCGATCTATCTGGGTTGATAAAGAGAGTAACATCCAGGAATGTTAAGGTCGTTTGGCTTGCTTCCATAGTGAAAGTTAAATTATAGGGATTAGTCTTCAAGCTCTCAAAAAAAGACGAAAGCTCCTCTCTACTTCCCGTCCAGATTAGGAAAACATCATCAATATATCGTTTCCATATTGATATGTTTTTCGTCAAATTTTCCAGATCTTCCCTGAAAAAAAGGCTCTGCTCCCACTCCCCCAGGTACAGGTTCGCATAGGTGGGGGCACATCTGGTCCCCATAGCGACTCTCTGCACCTGAAGGTAGTGGGAGCGAGCAAACAAAAAAATTTTATTCATGAGGATAAACCTCAAAAGATCCAAAATGAAGCCCCTATATGCCTTAGGGACATCTCCATCACGAGAGATGAAGCCCTCTACAACTGACACCCCCAATTCATGGGGGATGGAGTTGTAGAGGGCCTCCACATCCAAGGCCACAAGCCATGCTCCCTCCGGAATAGTCAAAGCATCTAAAACTCTCAATAGTTCACTGGTATCTTGTAAGTAGGATGTCAAACCCTCCACATGTGGTCTAAGAAATTAATCTATTAGTTGACTGGCATTTTCCGTAAGGGACCCGTTTCCGGACACGATCGGTCTGCCGGGGGGGTTGTTTAAATCCTTATGAACTTTAGGGAGGGCATACAGTGTGGGAGTCCGAGGGCAGGGCACATTAAGGAACTCCCATGTAGATTTTGTAATTAGGGCCTTATTGTATGCAGTGCCAATCAACTTTCTGTAACAGAGAATCATATTGGTAACATGCGTCTCTGAGACTTTCCTGTACCAGTCTCGATTTTGTAAGAGACGCAAAATCATGAATTCATATTGTTCCGTTGTCATCACTACTAGATTGCCTCCTTTATCTGATGGTTTAACCACCAGACGGGAGTCCAACTGCAGTGACTTTAAAGCCTGTTTTTGTTGGCTGGTAAGATTTGATTGTTTTGTGCCCCTCCATTTAGTCCTACCGATATCCTCGGTGACTTGATGGACAAAGGCCCACACATTGGGATTACCTTGTGGTGTAGGGAAAGTTCTAGATTTTGGTTTGTATTCCTTGGGGATAAAGGGGACAACCGAATATGAAGTACTAAGCCTATGGTCAAGAGACCCATCCTGCTCCAGAGTCTGGGCCTCCATAAGATCAGTCTCGTCTATATGACCCTCGTTCCAAAGCTTCATGAGCTCTTCCAATGCTCTGATTTCATTCAGTGTGATATTTTCCACTGTGGATTGAGGAGGTGTTATATTAGATTGTGCAGATTTGTCAAAAATAATGCGAAGCATAAGCTTACGAGCAAATAGATTGAGATCTTTAATAAGTTCAAAATGATCGACTTTCTGTGTTGGACAGAAGGTCAATCCTAATTCCAAAACAGAGAGTTGATCAGCACTCAGGGGAATAGGGGATAAATTTATTATCTCGAAGTTTGGCCTGTTTTGGGAGACCCTCCGTGATGGTCATCTTTTTCGATTCGTGTACCGGTTGTGTGAAGATCGGAGCCGGACGAAAATCCGGCTGATTTGAATCGTGAGTGTTACCGTTGGTGCGTGTTCTGGAAGATCCAGAGTCCTTGGAAAATACTGGTGCCTGTGAAGAAATGGAAGAAACAGAAGAAACAGATATGTTGGATATATCATTTGACTCAAGCACCGTTAAAAGTCCCTGAGGCCCACACAATGGCCTCAATGCCCCTCTCTAACATATAAAGTTATTATTTGGGATGTGGTGCTATTGAATTTTCCTCTCTTTCCGTATCTTTTATTAAATTGAACCTTGAGGTGTTACCCACCTTTTCACCCTTAGGAACTTGAGGAATTTCCAAATTGTATTAATTATCATATTGATTGATGTTTCATCCAATGATTTAGAATTTCTATTCAACTATTATTGTTTCTTTGTTTATTGGATTATTTATTTGTTTGTTTTCTCTTGGTATTCATAATGGCTCACCACTGTGGTAACGCTTTTGAGGGTTTTATGGACCAGATCCATAGATCCCAGAATGCCACGGGAGGTGGCTTATCTATGGACCGCTTTTTTCTTCGTCTCCAGCGAATGCTGGAGAAGAAGGCAAGAGTGTTTTGGAATAAATGGTATTTTTCTAAGTATTTGGACGATCAAATTGCCCCTTGGGGATTGAGAATCCAGATTTTTCCCACTGTGAGCAAATTAGAAACAACTTTTAGAACCAATTGGGAGACCAATCTCCAATCATGTTCTATGAGAATGATGGAACTACTATGTGGTTACTATGATGAAGAATTGGCTTCTTTAGACAGGGAAATAGAGAAATTATATGCTGAAAACAGCCTGATTGTTTCTAATGACCTCTTTTGTAATCGTGAGGGAATCCTCAAAACGCACATAGAGACTTATGTAGCTGAAATCTTAAAGACTAAAGAAAAGAAATTCTTAAGAGATAAGGTGTCATATGATAGCAATCAGGCTTACATCTGGACTCAAACCAGAAAAAATAAGAAACAAAGGGCCAATATGCGAAATTCTGGAGATGTTCCCTCCGAAACAAACGATTCTGACACGTCTTCTGTTTCTTCCATTTCTTCACAGGCACCAGTATTTTCCAAGGACTCTGGATCTTCCAGAACACGCACCAACGGTAACACTCACGCACCTACCGGGTCAAGTAAGCGACACCCAAACACAAATCGCACTCCAATTCATACGAGAGCTACCACGGCCAAAATTAATACTGCACACGCACCAGCACATCGGGATACTCTAGCCAATCCCCAAGTGAGCACTTCACTATCCCCCACTTCAGTGCCCCCTACTAATCTCACTCACGATTCGAATCAGCCGGATTTTCGTCCGGCTCCGATCTTCACACAACCGGTACACGAATCGAAAAAGATGACCATCACGGAGGGTCTCCCAAAACAGGCCAAAACTTCGAGATAATAAAGTTATCCCCTATTCCCCTGAGTGCTGATCAACTCTCTGTTTTGGAATTAGGATTGACCTTCTGTCCAACACAGAAAGTCGATCATTTTGAACTTATTAAAGATCTCAATCTATTTGCTCGTAAGCTTATGCTTCGCATTATTTTTGACAAATCTGCACAATCTAATATAACACCTCCTCAATCCACAGTGGAAAATATCACACTGAATGAAATCAGAGCATTGGAAGAGCTCATGGAGCTTTGGAACGAGGGTCATATAGACGAGACTGATCTTATGGAGGCCCAGACTCTGGAGCAGGATGGGTCTCTTGACCATAGGCCTAGTACTTCATATTCGGTTGTCCCCTTTATCCCCAAGGAATACAAACCAAAATCTAGAACTTTCCCTACACCACAAGGTAATCCCAATGTGTGGGCCTTTGTCCATCAAGTCACCGAGGATATCGGTAGGACTAAATGGAGGGGCACAAAACAATCAAATCTTACCAGCCAACAAAAACAGGCTTTAAAGTCACTGCAGTTGGACTCCCGTCTGGTGGTTAAACCATCAGATAAAGGAGGCAATCTAGTAGTGATGACAACGGAACAATATGAATTCATGATTTTGCGTCTCTTACAAAATCGAGACTGGTACAGGAAAGTCTCAGAGACGCATGTTACCAACATGATTCTCTGTTACAGAAAGTTGATTGGCACTGCATACAATAAGGCCCTAATTACAAAATCTACATGGGAGTTCCTTAATGTGCCCTGCCCTCGGACTCCCACACTGTATGCCCTCCCTAAAGTTCATAAGGATTTAAACAACCCCCCGGCAGACCGATCGTGTCCGGAAACGGGTCCCTTACGGAAAATGCCAGTCAACTAATAGATGAATTTCTTAGACCACATGTGGAGGGTTTGACATCCTACTTACAAGATACCAGTGAACTATTGAGAGTTTTAGATGCTTTGACTATTCCGGAGGGAGCATGGCTTGTGGCCTTGGATGTGGAGGCCCTCTACAACTCCATCCCCCATGAATTGGGGGTGTCAGTTGTAGAGGGCTTCATCTCTCGTGATGGAGATGTCCCTAAGGCATATAGGGGCTTCATTTTGGATCTTTTGAGGTTTATTCTCATGAATAACATTTTTTTGTTTGCTCGCTCCCACTACCTTCAGGTGCAGGGAGTCGCTATGGGGACCAGATGTGCCCCCACCTATGCGAACCTGTACCTGGGGGAGTGGGAGCAGAGCCTTTTTTTCAGGGAAGATCTGGAAAATTTGACGAAAAACATATCAATATGGAAACGATATATTGATGATGTTTTCCTAATCTGGACGGGAAGTAGAGAGGAGCTTTCGTCTTTTTTTGAGAGCTTGAAGACTAATCCCTATAATTTAACTTTCACTATGGAAGCAAGCCAAACGACCTTAACATTCCTGGATGTTACTCTCTTTATCAACCCAGATAGATCGATTGGAACTACCCTTTTCCGCAAGGCATCAGCAGGAAATTCACTCCTGCATGCTGCCAGCTCCCATCCCCAACCACTCATAGATAATGTCCCGTACGGACAGTATTTAAGACTAAGGAGAAATTGCAGTGAAAGCATCCATTTTGAATCCGAGGCCAGGGCATTGAGGGAACGTCTTAGGGCACGGGGCTATAGTAACAAATGTTTAAAAAGAGCTTATCTTAGAGCAAAAAGAAATCAACGTAATCAACTAATCTATAGGCCCACAAAATCAAAATCGACCTCAGGCCTTAGAATGATCACTACCTTCTCTGGTCAACATCGACAAGTGCGGGAGTTATTGCAAAAACACTGGTATTTGTTGATGGGAGACCCTATGGTGTCCAAACATCTGAAACATTACCCTGAGATTACTTTCCGTAGATCCCGATCAATTAAAGACCATCTAGTCCATAGTCACTATGCCCCAGCACCTACAACGCAGATCAAAAACAAAGGCACCAGACCCTGCCACAAATGTGATTTTTGCAGATACATTTATGCATCTCGCAATATCACTCTCCCGAATGGTCAGTTATACAACCCTAAGTTCTTAGCTACGTGCCAGTCCATAGGCGTAGTCTATATAATGATATGCGAATGCAATGCATATTATGTGGGCAAAACCAAACGCTCCTTTTTCCATAGGATCAGAGACCATGTCTCTCTAGTGTGTAAAAAAAAGATGGAGACCCCTATAAGTCGACATATGGGCCTCCATCACCAATTTAATGATCAGATGATGCACTTTTACGTTTTGGAACACGTCCCCCCAAATGAAAGAGGGGGCAATTATGATAAAATCTTGTTACAACGTGAAACCAAATGGATTGTCACCCTCAATGCTCTAAAACATCCAGGCCTAAATGATACTTTGAGTTACAAACCTTTTTTATAATAATTTTTTTTTTTTTTTTATGTATTATAAATTATTCATATATTAAATTAACTGATGGTTTAATTTAATTTCTCTTTTTTATACATTTATATATTTTTTTATTGAATACAATGTGGTATGAGCTCTTGCTTCGTCCTTGAGTTTCTTCCTCTACACTATTTGGCATGTACGGACACCCCGGGCACCCAGCCAGTCACTTCTTAATCAATGTCTTGATTGCTTGGTTGCCCGTTTTTTAGACACCTTGCGCTGCTGTCTTTTTTCTCCGATTTTTTCGTACACACGGTATTTATCATACTACATAATCAGTGATAGTTAGTCTTTAGGCTCATTCAATTCAAGACAACAAAAAATCCCCAAATATGACTGCATGACAGCCACGTTAATCCAGTGATCCTTGATTTTAATTAACGCCGTTGTATTCACCTAGTACAATTCGGCTATATTATTACTTCTTTTTGAGCCCTGCGAGCATTCTTACTATTATACTCAGGGCGTAGGATTTTTAAAGATGGCCGCGAGCCTACTTGCCAGTAGTTGACGCCATTTACGCTGCCCGCTGTACGGAAGTCGGATGCGTGCGCATGCGCGGTTGTCTCTCTTGGTCCGCAGCGTGACGATGAGTCAGACGTCGTCACGCTGGAGAGTTTTAAAAGCGGGGCTTTATTCCCCGCCAAGCTTCTGTCAGTTCCTGCTTGACACACGGGGCAGAGGGATCTCCCTGACGGGCCATTCTATTTAAATAGAAACCCTGATTCATCACAGTAAGTCTACGCTTATTCGCTTTCTACAATAATTATACACTCTTAACACTGATGGTATTCTGAGACATTCCTTCATTATGTCTTTATCTTTTAGGTTCTCTGTGGTAGTTTGCAGCAATACCTCCAAGTCCAGCTTATCCATCAGCTGTGTATGGACGTATACTGGCCCCCTCTTTGTTTGCTACTCCACTGCAATATTAGAACCATCCTTTACATCCTGTCAGCAATTTTGCAATCTACTATCTTTTGGATGTAGCCTTCCTTTCATCTTGAATTGATTCTATTGAGGTATTTCTTGATTGTTTACATTCATACATAACGCCATTGAAAATTACTTTACTTACCCAGACTTACTGTTCTCCATATTTTCTCTCTCTTCTAAGAAGAGCTCATGCTTAAAGGTTTTTATTTCTCTCTGCATGCCGCCCAAAGTTGAGGTGGGAACTGAGGAGGAAGTATTTGCCATTACACAAATTCCCGTTCAAATTGTATATTTTTCCCCACAGGTAAGCTCATTTGAGCCGAATGATGATAATGCATAGAAAAAAAAAATTTTTTTATTTATTTTTATTTTTTTTATGATGTTTACACTTATGAAGCCATGTAGGTAGATTTTTTTATCATATATTCATATATACTTATTTCTTTATTTCTGTATATTGTTCATACTTTAATATCATGATTGTATGAGGTATCAGCAGACATGTATATGTATTGTTTACAGATATTTTTTCTATCTTTTCATAGTTGACTCTAATATCACAAATATATCTCCTGAAGAAGCTTATGTAAGCGAAACATGTTGAGAAAGTGGTATTAACTTCTGTATCAAAGGGTTATCCTTCCCCCCTTCTGTTTTGTATATTGTCCTTTATTATGTTTGTTTCCCTTTTTATAAGATTGTTTAATAAAATATGATTTTATGATATGTTGGATATATCATTTGACTCAAGCACCGTTAAAAGTCCCTGAGGCCCACACAATGGCCTCAATGCCCCTCTCTAACATTTAAAGTTATTATTTGGGATGTGGTGCTATTGAATTTTCCTCTCTTTCCGTATCTTTTATTAAATAGTACAGGAGATGGTCAGAGACTGCAGGCATAATACAAGAGATGGTCAGAGACTGCAGACATAGCACAGGAGATGATCAGAGACTGCAGACATAGTACAGGAGATGGTCAGAGACTGCAGACATGATATAGGAGATGGTTAGAGACTGCAGACATAGTACAGGAGATGGTCAGAGATTGCAGACATAGTACAGGACATAGTCAGAGACCGCAGACATAGTACAGGAGATGGTCAGAGACTGCAGACATAGAATAGGAGATGGTCTGAGACTGCAGACATGATAGAGGAGATGGTCAGAGACTGCACACATAGTACAGGAGATGGTCAGAGACTGCACACATAGTACAGGAGACGATCAGAGACTGCAGACATAGTACAGGAGACGGTCAGACTGCAGATATGGTACAGGAGATGGTCAGAGACTGCAGACATGAAATAGACGGTTAGAGACTGCAGACATGAAATAGACGGTTAGAGACTGCAGACATGGTACAGGATATTGTCAGAGACTGCAGACATAGTACAGGAGATGGTCAGAGACTGCAGACATAGTATAGGAGATGGTCCGAGACAGCAGACATAATACAGGAGATGGTCAGAGACTACAGACATAGTACAGGAGATGATCAGAGACTACAGACATGGTACAGGAGATGGTCAAAGACTGCAAACATGGTACAGGAGATGGTCAAAGACTGCAGACATGGTACAGGAGATGGTCAGAGACTGCAGACATAGTACAAGAGATGGTTAGAGACTGCAGACATAATACAGGAGATGGTCAGAGACTACAGACATAGTACAGGAGATGGTCAGAGACTGCAGACATAGTACAGGAGATGGTTAGAGACTGCAGACATAATACAGGAGATGGTCAGAGACTACAGACATAGTACAGGAGATGGTCAGAGACTACAGACATAGTACAGGAGATGGTCAGAGACTGCAGACATAGTACAAGAGATGGTCAGAGACTGCAGACATAGCACAGGAGATGGTCAGAGACTGCAGACAAGGTACAGAAGATGGTCAGACTGCAGACATGGTACAGGAGATGGCCAGAGACTGCAGACATAGTACAGGAGATGGTCAGAGACTGTAGACAGGGTACAGGAGATGGTCAGACTGCAGACATAGTACAGGAGATGGCCAGAGACTGCAGACATAATATAGGAGATGGTCCAAGACTGCAGATATGATATAGGAGATGGTTAGAGACTGCAGACATAGTACAGGAGATTGTCAGAGACTGCAGACATAGTACAGGAGATGGTCCGAGACTGCAGACATAATACAGGAGATGGTCAGAGATCGCAGACATAGTACAGGAGATGGTCAGAGGCTGCAGACATGATACAGGAGATGGTCAGAGACCGCAGACATAGTATAGGAGATGGTCCGAGACTGCAGACATAGTACAGGAGATGGTCAGAGACTGCAGACTAAGGATGAGCTCCGGCGTGTTCGCAAGCTGCACGTGCAGAGCCCGCCAGGAAGTCGGCAATGCGCTACGCTAATTGCAGGCAGTGAAACATTTCCCGATCTCTGCAGCCGCACATCGGGAAATGTCTCACTGCTTGTGATTAGTGCTGTGCAGTGCCGAGTTCCTGGAGGGCTCTGCACGTGCAGCTTGTGAACATGTTGGAGCTCATCCTTACTGCAGACATAGTACAGGAGATGGACCATTAGACCCCTTTCACACTGGAGGTGTTTTTCAGGTGCTTTAGTGTTAAAAATAGCGCCTGGAAAAAGCCTTATCTGCAATCCCAGTGTGAGAGCCTGAATGCTTTCACACTGGAGCAGAGCACTGGCATGACATCCAAAAAATTCCTGCAAGTAGCTTCTTTGAGGCACTGTAGGAGCGGTGTACGGTGAACGCCCCCGCACTGTCAGTGTGAAAGGGCTCTTAGTACATGTCATTATACATCACATCTGTAGATGGACTACTGAGGTGCAGGATGGGACAGGGCCTGTGTATCCTATGTAATCTATCATGCCATAAAACATCTCCTAGCAGGGGCAGCCCAGAGCACATACAAAGGTGTGCTGGGGATGCCATCCTCAGCACACAGCATACTGAACACTGAGTGTGACTCACCTGGGTTCTCTCTCCTTGCAGCCCGAGATAGAGATGGGAGGGGGAGGCATTCCAACTGGAGTTGGTAGAGACAGTGCGGGATCCCAGTGTGAGGAATTCGTTCCCGCACATCAGCACTCAGCAGCCACTGACTAGAACCCTCGTGTCAGGAAGAGGAGCGCCCCTCCTCCGAGCACTGCCAGGCTGGACGGGCTGCCCTACGCTCACACTAGTGTTCTGGATGGACACTCACAAGGAGAGAAGGAGTGAGGGGAGAACTCTGGCTCTTGGGCGCCCCCACCTCTGCAGGCACCCGGGTGCAAAGCACCCTACGCACCCTGGGTAGGATCGGCCCTGGAAGTAGCAGCGGAAGGTCGTAGAAGACCCGGGAGGAGGTTGGGAGGATCCCTCTGCTTTAGAGGAGCGGGTTTTCCTGGAACCACCCATGTAAGGGTGTAAAAAGTCTCCTAAAAAGGCCGTGGAGCTGTGGGCTCTGAGAGAGCTAGGAACTCAGGCGTCCATGCAGGTCGACTTCTATTCACACCCCATCGTGTATGTCATTTTAACCTCAATGAATACTTTATTGTATAGGATGTTTGTTGATCAGAATTGTATTAGATCAGATATTTCTCTGGACTACTTTGTTATGTTGCAATATTCTTCTGGAAATCTCACAAATAAAAATACATTTAAATAAAAAAAGTTACTTGTAAAGTTAACAAGTGAAGGCTAAGGATTTTATAGTGTTTACTATGTACCTATGCTCCTACTATCTTCTGATACAATGAGGTCGATTCACTAAAACTGAATAGTGCAAAATCATGGTAGCCAATCGGCTTAAAACTTCAGCTTGTTCAGTTAAACTTAAACATAGAAAATGGAAACTGATTGGTTTCAATGCAGAGCAGCATCAGGTTTTTGTGCTCCAGTTTTAGTAAATAAACCCCAATGTATTCTCAGACTCTGCTTTCGTTGGGGGGGGGGGGTTCCTAAAGGAGTAAGGGTTGTTCAAAATGTAGTATAAAAAATCACATGAAACCTTGTTCATGTCCAAAGACATGCTGGTAGGTTAATTGGATCCGGTCTAAATTGTCCCTAGTATGTATGAATGTGAGTTAGGGACCTTAGACTGTAAGCTCCTTGAGGGTAGGGACTGATGTGAATGTACAATGTATATGTAAAGCGCTGCGTAAATTGACGGCGCTATATAAGTACCTGAAATAAATAAATAAAAAATAAATGTCTATAAATGCATAATGTATAATCAAAATCTGTGAGTTTTTTCCATTGTGCATACATGGACATCCAAAACTACATGTTTTAATCATATCTACTGAGCTAATTGAACATTCATTTTGTTATTTATGAGAACATTCTCTGCTCCATTAATAAATCGAACCTGGGATGTTTTAACATGACTGCATCCACAACATCAGAAATACAGCATGGCTGTCCCTATCAGGTGTTAGAAATACAATACAATGTACTTAAATATTGTGAGCTTTGTATGTCTTAAAATGACAGCTTCATAGCATTATTGATTTGAATTTCACAGGTTCCATAATTTTGCATATTGCCTTATTATTTTTATTTAACATTCACTGAGGTTGACATCTATTCATAGAATCTAGCATTGTAGATATCTATTTATTTATTTATTTATTTATTTTTACGTACATTCTTGCTTTTTGTTAATGCAGCTTGTCCTACTAAAGCACATTCAATGCCCACTTTTAATTCAATTGCTGTCCATTGGAAAGCATGTTAAATGCTTATCAAGAACACTACATGCATTTCAAATGCCTTTCCAAACTTTTATCACTCCTTTATAATGACTTTATTGATAAAAAACAGAACATATAATGCTTCCAATATTTTTTCGAATGCCTTAACACAAAATCTATGTTTTTAGCATCATAGAGGGATATTTTTACCTGAAACTGCTTGCAACATTTATATGCACAAACCCCATGGTATTCATAGCTATAAACAGAAAAAATGTTTTACATTGTTTGATAGAATTTGTTTGACTGCTATCGTTCAGATAATGTGAAATTATACTTAGAAACAAACTGCATTTTTAAGTAAGACTGAGTACAGTTATGCATATTTAGAAACCTTTGCATTAACATATATAATTTTCAATTTCACATTATTTGACCTGTGCAATATGAAAATATTTAATTGTTGCATACATGCATTTTAAACATAAAGTCATTTGTCACTGCAAGCTATAATTTGTAATGAACTAGTATTCTAAAAATGTTAAACTCTCAGCAGTAATTCCATCCACTTCTGATTACTTTGCTGCTTGGGTGTTAAATGCATTATTGATTAGAAATTTTTACATGCTTTGATAATGGTTCACAGATGTTAGGAGTGGGAAGTTAATGGACTATAGATTAAGTAGCTGAGTATAATTTTATAAAAGGATATTCGATAAAGTTCATAAAACCTCTTTAGCTATAACAAATCACTCAGTCAATATATAATCAATCATTCATTCACACTAAAACATTTGCATAGTAATAACTAGGGATGAGCCAGATGTTCGACTCGAACATGGGGTGTTCCCCATTTGCCGAATACCGAACAATTATGGGGCGTTCGTGGAAAATCGAGTGCCCGCGGAATGCCCCATAATGAACGGCGAGACTGTCAATGCACTGCGAGATCGCAGTGCATTAAGACCCCTTTCACACAGAGGCATTTTTCAGGCGCTTTTGGGCTAAAAATAGCGCCTGTAAAGCACCTGAAAAACAGCTTCCTGCAGTCTCAGTATGAAAGCCGGAGGGCTTTCACACTGAGGCGATGCGCTGGTAGGACATTAAAAAACTCCTGCAAGCAGAATCTTTGGAGCGGTAAAGGAGCGGTGTATACACCGCTCCTAAACTTCTCCTGCCCATTGAAATGAATGGGCACTGCTTCCGAACCACCGGCAAAGCTGCAGCGGTGCTTTGCGAGTCATTTTAACACTTTTCTGGCTGCTAGCGGCCGAAAACCCCTACAAATATGACAGTAAATGACGCCCCAGTGTGAAAGGGGCCTAGTGGCTGCTGATTGGCCAAAGCATGCACCTGACCTGCATGCTTTGGCCAATCACAGCATGCACAGCTACTGTGAGAGCCATGATTGACCAAAGGCAGAGTGCATTTGGGCAATCATGGCTCAGGGGGCTGAGTTCACGCCCCACTCTATGTTAGGCTGCTTACATAGCGGCCATACATAGTTTTATGAATGAGAGCAGCAAAATTACATTTGTAAAGGAAAAATGTCATTCAAAACTGCTCGCAGCTGTAATGTATTGCTGGATCCTGGTAATATAGATAAAAATAATTGAAAAAATTGGCATGGGTCCATTACCAGGCCCTTTGGGTCTGGTATAGATTATAAGGGGAACCCTGTGCCAAAATTTAGAAAAAAATTGTTTGGGGTCCCCCAAAATCCATACCAGACCCTTATCCAAGCATGCAACCTGGCAGGCGGCAGGTAAAGGGGGGATGAGAGAGCGCCCCCCCTCCTGAACCATACCAGGCCACATGCCCTTGATATGGGGAGAGTGTTTTGGGGTCCCCCCAAAACACCTTGTCCCCATGTTGATGGGGACAAGGGCCTCTTCCCCACAACCCTTGCCCAGTGGTTGTGGGGGTCTGTGGGTGGGGGGTTTATCGGAATCTGGAAGCTCCTTTAACACGTGAATGGCTGTTGGGTACATTGTAAAAATGACAGGAGACAGTTTGGGACAAGTCCTTTATAAAAAAAAATGCCCCCCTCTGACATTACGTGACCTCACATGATGTCAGAAGGGGGCAGGGTAACCCATTTACGTCACTGGGTGGCCCCGCCCTCAGCTATATAACAGCTGTCATTGCAAAAAGCCTGCAGTCATGGGAAGCCTCCCATTGAGGTGGAGTTTGTCTGTTTTTTAGGGGGGTTTTTTGGGTCGTCGGCGATTGGATTGATGAATGGGCATCTCAAGACTTTTTTTTTAAATAAAGGACTTGTCCCAAACTGTCTACTGTCATTTTTACCATTTTGGCACTTTTTTGGGTGAATGTGTAGGGGTACAATATACCCGGTACCCATTCACATAGGGGGGCCGGGATCAGGAGTCCCCTTGTTAAAGGGGGCTTCCAGATTCCAATAAGCCCCCACCTGCAGACCCCCACAACCGCTGGGCAAGGGTTGTGGGGAAGAGGCCCTTGTCCCCATCACAGGGCATGTGGCCTGGTACGGTTCAGGAGGGGGGGCGCTCTCTCATCCCACTTTTCCTGTGGCCTGCCAGGTTGTGTGCTTAGATAAGGGTCTATTAAACCATATAAATTTTTATCTAAAACGTGTCTATACGTGAATCACACGTGAAAATAAAAGTAGTGGGGCTCTCTCACTATTTATATCACCCTTATAGTGACTATACCTAAGCCTTGTGAACACCTCTTTTAAAGTATGCCCCAATGATGAAAAGAATTTATATAAAAATTATAAACACAAATTATATATATAAAATATGGTGAACATAGAGTGTAAAAAACTGTTTTTGCAAACTGTGATAAAAATCAATGCTGTAGAGAAAATATCATTTTGACAATGAAAAACATTTTTATATATTATAAAACATTAATAAATAATATATAAAAAAAAATTATAATAATATGTGCACTATAACAAAAATGAAAATAAGTGACCCCGTGATAGGGTAAAGTTCATTTCAAACTTTGTGTCTTAAATTCAAAATAAAGTGTGCAAGATCTTCTTTCCAATAACTTCCACCACACCCTGGTGTTTCGTGAACCGCTCCCAATGAAAATTCACTCACCAGCTCCAAGTGCTCGCACTTGCATGCAAGGCAAAAAAGCTTATTGGTTCCAGATCCCCCGAAAAAGGTCACCAAATATATCCATCCAAAGATAAATGAGGAATACATTCCATATGTGAATAAACAAAATTGCTCCAGATAGTGTGATAACGTACAACCAGTTTATTTAACACACACTAAAAACAACTCTCCAATAGTTCAACTCATACTTTAAAATTGTAAAATATGCACAGCAAACTCCACATCACACTGAATACACAATGCACAGCATAGCAGCTTGTAAATCTCCTGAGGGTTTGTGGTCACGGCGGACCCGAGATAAGCAGGCGTCTGAGCCGATTTTCTCACCCACTCCTCGCACGCCCGACTATTAAGACCGGTGTCTCTCTAAGATTGGTTACACTGCACCACTCGTCCCTCTGTAGGTTGCTCGATCACGCTGTTCACCATTGCATGGCCATATTGCCAGGATCCGACAATTCATTACAGCCGTGAGCAGTTTTAAATTACATTTTTTCCTTTAGAAATGTAATTTTTCTGTGGTAATGTGCTAAACTCGGGAAAGATGCGCTACTTTACAGGCATACTAAGGACACCCCCCCCCCAGGCACAATATTTAAAGGAATATTTGATTGTATTGTTTCACTTTAAGCATTATTAAAATCACTGCTCCTGAAAAAAACTGACATTTTTAAAACTTTTTTTGCATTGATACATATCAATGTCACAATTTTTATGGCAATAACATGCATGTACTTTAAGCCTTAAAACTGAGCACTTTTGATTTTTCATGTTGATGTCCCATAGACTTTAACGGTGTTCGCACAAATGTTTTGCCTGTTTGCAAGTTCTGGTGCGAACCGAACCGGGAGGTGTTCGGCTCATAGTTACATAGTTACATAATTACATAGAAGGTGAGGTCGAAAAAAGACACAAGTCCATCAAGTCCAACCAATGTGTGTAATTATATGTCAGTATTACCTTGCATATCCCTGTATGTTGTGGTCGTTCAGGCCCTAGTATTAACAATTAACAATCGGTTTTAATGTTTTAATGATTTTTACTGAAAGAATACATGTAATTGTTAAATGTTAGTTATATTTTTCACTTTTTATAACACAAACATGTATTAAAAACAAAATCTTACTTAAAGTGCATCCAAATCCAATTTTTTTCTAATAAATTGCAGCTTATCAGATGTTAGATATAGAGGTTGAATTAGTGTCATTTTTTAGGCTTAATTTTCTGTATATTCACCTAGCAATCCTACAAATACACTTTCTGCCATAGGGTAGCTACAGTCTCTCATGCCATTGCATCTATAGAGGAATCCATTAAGCAACTAGGCTGCTTTCTGGATTTGAACTACCAACAATGTGTACTAGGCTTGTGAAATTCAGCCGAATTTGGATGCATCCGAATGTCCGAATAAAAATATAACGAATTTCAACTAATACGAAAGGAATTATAGCGGATATAACGAATGAATTTACCATGATTCGGTAATTCGTTAAAGATCTAAAGAAACATAAAGGTCAACTCAAAGTAAATCTTACAGTCCAATCAGCTGATTAATTTTGTGCTGGAGGTTGGATTACTGGCAAAGTGCATTCCTAAGAACTGAGTGAGAAGGGTGTTGTATTGTATTTGAGCAGAGGAGAATAGATATTGTCATTGTGTGTGTTAAAAGATTCAATAAACAAACGACTTTCCAAACTACGAATCATTATCACGAATATATATATATATATATATATATATATATATATATATATATATATATACATACATAAATATTGAATTTCAACAAATACGAACACATGTAACAAATTAATTCGACATGATTCAAGATTCAGTATAACAAATATCGATACTCTACAGAAATAACAAATTATCCGAAAACATATTAACGTAACATAACGAATATAACAGAATGAAATTATGTATTTTACGAATGACAACGAACCAAAACTAAATTAAATTTTCAGTTGTGCACAAGTCTAATGTGTACTGCAGAGATCTCCCCCACTGAGCTATTGTATTCTGACAATGGGCACTCACAGCATCAGAATACACTGATTAGTGTGGAAAGCATTGGCTGCAAGGACTGATCAAATGCTGGTTTTCCAACCAGGCCGTTTGACAGAATCTAGTCATTATATGGGCTTCTGTTAAACAGACAGCAGTACATATGTACTCCAAGAGGAAGCAGGATCGGGTACCTATCAAAACTAGGTACCCACTTCCGGTTCCGGTTCCACATGTGAGGGAGCGAGGATTGGCAGCTCCGGGTCTTTCTACATATAAAACCGGCCTTACACGCCCGCGGACGGTGAGCAACCCTCGGTCCCCCTCACACCAGATCAGTGATCATAGTGGATGGACAGATTTGTGGTCCATGGCCCCTCCGGCGCTTCCGCAGCCTCCTGATCAGAGCTCTCCATGCCAGGCCCCCATGCAGACAACATGGTGAACGGAGCGGACATCTCGGGCACATCCACAGTAGCTGCTGACACTGTGCCCCATACAGCCATGGCGCCCCCCCATACCCGAAGATCAGTATGCAGGCCTGGCACAGGCCATTGCTGCTATACTGTCCCACACTATACCAGCAGGGGTAGATAGGGCTTGGCTGCAGGAATAACACAGCTTCAGAAAGAGCTGGGAGATCAGGCCAATTGGATCACTGAGCTGGAACACAGCGTGTCTGACACAGAAAATGAGGTGCAAAACTCCTTCACATCTGAACAACAATCAAAACAGGCCCAGAAATACATACCTGATAAGCTGGATGACCTAGAAAATCACTATAGGCCCAATACCCTGAGGGTTAGTGGTCTCCTGTAGTCTATTAATTTGGATGCATTACATGACATCTGAGCCATGTGCATCCCAGGCGCCCTAGGTATAACAGCGGAATGTACTGTCGAGAGGGCCCACCTGATGGGGGCACCATCAAACAGCAGACACATACCAAGACCTGTCATTGTGCGCTACTTGAGTTACGCAGATAGATAGAATATTCTGAGATCATTTCAGAATTCAAAATCTTTGCAGCCGGACAGCCACAAACTTCTACTTTTTGCAGACTATTCCGAAGAGGTCTCCCGAAGACACAAAGTGTTCCAACCCATGTGTGCTGCTCTTTACAAAACGGGGATCAAATTCACCTTGGCCTACCCAGCAATACTCTGCTTCACAGACCCATAGTGCGATCCTAAATCCTTTTCTCACCCAGAGGAAGCCATGTACAGTCATGGCCAAAAATATTGGCACCCCTGCATTTCTGTCAAAAAATGCACCACTTCGCCCCCAGAAAATTGTTGCAATTACAAATTTTTAGGTATTCTTGTGTTTATTTCTTTTGTTTGTATTGGTATGACACAAAAAAGTGGAGAAACAAAAAGCCAAATCTGGCACATTCCATGTAAAACTCCAAAAATGGACAGGACAAAATTATTGGCACCCTCAATTTAATATTTGGTAGCACACTCCTTGGAAAAAATAACTGAAATCAATCACTTCCTGTAACCATCAATGAGTTTTTTACACCTCTCTACTGGAATTTTGGACCACTCTTCTTTCGCCAACTGTTCCAGGTCTCTCAGATTGGAAGGGTTCCTTTTCTCAACTGCTGTTTTGAGAGCTCTCCACAGGTGCTCTATGGTATTTAGATCTGGACTCATTGCTGGCCAGTTCAGTACTCTCCGGTGCTTTGTCTTAATCCATTTCTGGGTGCTTTTTGATGTGTGCTTTGGGTTATTGTCCTGCTGTAAGACCCATGACCTCCTACAGAGACCCAACTTTCTGATACTGGGCCCTACATTGCACCCCAGAATTCTTTAGTGGTCTTCAGATTTCATGATGCCATGTACACGGTCAAGGCATCCAGCGGGTCTCATTTATTTTTCTGAAAACAGTAGAATGGTGGGCTTTACCAAAAAGCCGTAATTTTGTTTCATCTGTCCACAGCACATTCTTAAAGGATTTTGGCTTCCTCAGGTAAGTTTTGACAAATTGCAATATGGCATTTTTATGTTTCTGTATCAGCAGTGGGGTCCTTCTGGGTCTCCTATCATAGTGTCCTTTTTCATTCAGATGGCGACGTATAGTGCAAGCTGATACAGTTGAACCCTGTGCCTGAAGGTCAGCTTGATTTTGTCTGGAAGTTGATGAAGGTTCTTTATCCACCATTGCAATAATCCTTCTGTGCAATCTTTGATGATTTTTTCTCTTTCGTCCACGTCCAGGGAGATTAGCTACATGCCATGGGCTGTAAACTTTTTGACATGTTGCGCACAGTGGACACCGAAACATTAAGATCTCTGGAAATGGACTTGTAACCTTAAGATTGTCCATGCTTTTCTACAATTTTTGTCTCAAATCCTCAGACAATTATTTGCTGCTCTTTCTCTTCTCCATGCTCTGAGTGGCACACAGAGACACACAACAGAAAGGTTGAGTACATTTTTCACCATTTTAACTGGTTACCAGTGTCATTTCTATATTGTTAGCACATTTTAATTGATACAGGTGAGTTTAAGTACAAATTATAGGAACATCACAAACTTGGAATGCAATTATTTCTCACAATTTTGAGGAGATGCCAATCATTTTGTCCAGTCCATTTTTGGAATTTTGCGTGGAATGTGTTAGATTTGGCTTTTTTTCTCCACTTTCTTGTGTCATACCAATACAAGCAAAATAAATACACATGAGAATGCATAAACATTTGTAATTGCAACAATTTTCTGGGCAAAGTGGTACATTATCTGACAGAAATGCAGGGGTGCCAATATTTTTGGCCATGACTGTACTTTCTACAAGCTTACCCTCATATCCTATAGATACCACTGCACCCTCTACCCCCTCATGCTTGGCTGACCGAGGGACCAACGCAGCCGGAGAATAGACCCCGCCAGAAACTTTGTCTTTCTGATTCATCTGTAACACCTCTCTATTCCCTCCATTTTACATGAGGTCATGTGGGTAATGCTGTCCTTATTGCTACTGCTTAGAATATTGTTCTCTAAGATTGTTGTTATAGCTAACCATGGGTACCTTTTACCTGTTTAATGTTTACTTAATGTTTTTGTTTTTTAGACACGCACAACCTTGCTGTGCGACGTCCCACTCTGCGCAAAAGAAGAACACATTAGTTCCGGTTTGGACTATGGATACTGTCCATTCACCCTTCCAGCATATATCAAATGAAGGGTTGCTACATGGTCCATGGGCAAAAGTCACACCATCCCCCGGTAACGCTGTTTGCAGATATTGGATACACATGTGGAAAAAAGTGAAGTACAGGCTTCAATAGGTATGTTACTGCATGCTAGTTTAAATAAATTTTTATTGGTATGTTCTCCACTATCAACACCCCTCTTTAAGACTCCTCCACTTGTTACCTGTTCCCTGGTCTTTTAGTAACACTCTTATCGCATCTACATTCTTACACCTAACACTCTTATTACTGACTCACATCATGCTATTAATACCCCCTTCAATAATCCATAATCCATGAACGTTATCTCCTGGAACGTTAAAGGGCTAATAAACTTATGTCAATCCTTCGTCATCTGAAACGCCTAAAGCTAGACATACAGTAGCTCTGCTTTAGGAAACACACCACCAGACGACAATTTTGTCCGCATGCGCAAACTTTGGGTGGGACAGGTGTTTGGGTCACCAGCAGTAAAGGGCAAAGCAGGAGTCCTCCTATTGATACACAAAAACCTCCCCTGTGAAGTGACCTCGATCCAAGCGGATAATGAGGGCCGAACACTTACGGCAAGACTCAAAACATTTGATCGTGAATGGGTAATAACCAATGTATACGCCCCAAACTCCCCATCAAAACACTTTTTTCAAAATCTCACATCCAGTCTTACTCCACATCTCCACCTCCCTTTATTGGTAGCTGGGGACTTCATTTCAATCCTGAAGACACGGGAAGATAAATCAGTCGGCAACTGCTATGCAACTACTAGCTCAACACACTTAATGTGTGTTTCAGTCATTGTTTGTCCTATGCAGCTGTATGATAGTATCATGACTAATTTATATAGCTTGTATTTTAAACCAGGCAAATTCATTATCTCCTGTTGAAATGTTCATTTTAATTTATTAATATTCATTTTTATTGGTTACTTTTCCACATTAGCACTGTAACTAGTGGTGGATTATAAGTTATAATATGTCATATGTCATATATGGTAATGCTGGACGCAGCATTCTAACTACACACCGTAAAAATGTTTGGGATCCACTAATGCATTCAGTCTTTGTACCAGTGCTTCACGGTCAGGGGGACATGAAGTGTGAGCATGTGCAGAGCAGGAGGTCACATGACTGATGGTGATCACATGACTGATGGTGGTCACATGACTGATGGTGGTCACATGACTGATGGTGATCACATGACTAATCATAGATAGTATATAAGGATTGATGAACCATTAGTGTAGCCAATCCCATTTGAAAAGTCTATTTGACGAAACATGTCTTGGGCATGGTTACACGGCATTCCATTGCACTGACATTAGATGCCGCTGTCTGAGGAGGACTACACCGATCGGATGGCTGGGCCTTAGAAGGTTGGGTGAGAGATACACCAGTTTACACTTCAGGTCCGCTGTGACCGCGGTGCACCGTTGGATCACTGATCCTGTTGCTTGCTGTGGATTTCTTTTTAAAGGCTTTTATGTTTCAGTTTAAAAGTGAGTGTAACCATTGAAGTGTGTTTGAAGTGATTTTAATAAATCTGTCAAAATGGTATCACGCTATGTGGAGCACTTTATTCATTTTTTCACATATGGAGCTGGCTTGATTGGAGTCACGGTTCATCACATGCAACCCAGGTGTGGTTCAATTGCTGTTTTGCCAAACACGAGAGTGGGAGGCTATACAATCTGGTGAGTGCGCTCTTCAGAGGGAGTGGTGTCACTATCACGGTGGTGTGGTGGAAGAGTAGAAGATTTTTCACAAGAAGATTGAAAAACAACTGTTGAACATGATCATTCATTTCTTGTAATTTATTATTTATAGTGACACTTTTCACTGGGTGTTAAGGAAATTTCTTTTCATGATAAAATTAATATTTTTCATGACACTATTATTATTAATATTTTTATGCATAAGTAGAGGGTCTTAGGCATTATACTGCTCTGACCCATTATTTTACACAATTTTTTTTTTTTGTTAAAGTATATTTTATTAATTTTCCACAAAGGTTACATCAAGGGAAGCAGAGATATATATGTTACAGTGTAGCCAAAAATCAAGTAAAAAGGTACATCTTAAAACATAACGTTATATCTTATAAGTTACAATAAGAGAAAAACAAATAGAACGTATAGATATTGTGGTGGTTCTCACTGTAATGGACGAATATTTCTTAAGTTACGTGAAAGGGTTTTGGTGAAAGCCCCATAGCATGTATAGACATTTCATGTTAAATATGAAAGATGGGAAAAGATTTGCTATTTCCTATAACACTAGGGTTATAACTTTATTTATATCAGAAAGTGACTTTAATCGTAAATTTAAGAAACGTTATAAATTATATAATTCTTTTTTTATTTTTAAGCTTATTTTTTATTTATTTAGTATCGTTTCCTTTTTGTTCTTAAGCCCTTCTTCACCTTCTTTCACCCTGTCCCGTCCCAACTTTATCCTTCTCTATTCTTTACTTTCCTCTTTTCCTCCTTTCTACCTTTCTTTCCTTTACCGACTTTATCCGCTTAACTCCCTCCTCTGAGCACCCCTATTGGGGGCAGTCTGTGCCCAGTGGGAGAGATATAAGTTCAGGTAAGTCAGTAGTGTGTCGGTTCATTCTATGTAAAATAAAAAGAGTGCTGGAGGTAATCTTAGCAGTTCTAGAGTGGCCTGTGGTATGTCACTCAAGTTGTGCGGGGTATCATGGTGGGTAAAAAGGGTACGGTGGGGGGGGGGAAGGAGTAGTGACGGAGGATCAGTGTGAGCCAAATGTTGGTTCCAATATATTATGCCGTTGTTTGCGTGGTCGTGTGCTCTTCAGAGCGAATGAGAGTGGGACCCGTGGAGGTATGCGTAGCTTGGGAAGATTTGAAGTGTGCCCAACATGCCCATATATTTCCATACTTGGATGGCGTGTCGGTAGATTGATGGATGAGGTTTTCCATTTCAGCTATCCTGTTGACCCTCTGGATCCATTTAAGAACGGTGGGGGGGATGTATTTCTCCAGTGGACAGGGATGCATAAAGTAGCTGCGTTAATAAGGTGAAGAACCAGGGATTTCTTATAGGTATGTTGTGGAAGTGAGGTGTGATGAAGTAGGTATTGGGCTGGAGTGAAGTCAGGGGTGTATGTCGTTATCTGTGAAATTAGGCGATGTATGTTGGTCCAGTAGGTTTGAATGAGGGGGCAATCCCACCATATGTGAAGCAGGGTGCCTCTGGATGCATTACAGCGCCAGCAGAGTGGAGGAAGAGTTGGATGGAATTTGTTAATCCTATCTGGAGTTCTGTACCACTTCGAAAAGATTTTATATCTGTTTTCCTGTGCGGAGATATTGAGTGATCCTTTATGTATATGGTTGAGAACATGTTTCCAGTCATCAGTGGTGAGATCTAAATCGAGGTCCCGTTCCCATTGTTTAATCAAGATGTCAGTTTTAATTTTGTGGGATGTAAATTGAAGCGTGTATATAGAAGAGATAAGGTGTCTTTGGGGTTCGGGATTGTTGCACAAGATTTCAAAGGGCGTAAGTTCCCTATGTAAGTCTGTTATGGGTTTGAGGCTATTGGTGAAGTGGCGTATCTGCAGATATTTGTAGAAGGGAATGTGGTAGTCCGGAAATTTGCAAGTCATTTCCTGGAACGACATGAGAGAACCCTGGTGGAACAATTGGTGTATTTTTAGTCTGTGTCTGTGCGGGTCAGTCGTAGGAAGGAGGGTGTGTACTCCTGGTTCGAAGTCTGGATTGTTTTCCAGAGGTGTCATGGGGCCAGGTGTGGGTTTCAATTTAAGTAGTTTGCATGCCGTTTTGAAGTTAGTTAGAGTGGAGTTGATGAGTGGGTTTGAAGAGGCCCCCTTAGGGATTTTTTTTTTGATTAATCCATGGTAAAAGTTTTAGAGGTATTGGGGTGAAAGCATTTTCGAGACGTACCCAGTCTTTGTTTGAACCGTTAGTGTGCCAGTCGACTATCCTGGAAAGATGGCAAACCCAATAATATTTTTGCATGTCTGGTATGTGTAGTCCTCCTTGGAGTTTGGGATATGTCAATCTGTTCCAGTTCAGTCTAGGTTGTTTGGAGGACCATATGAAATTCCTACATAATCTCTTAAGTGTACTAAAGAAGGGAAGAGGAAGTTGTATGGGTATGGTTTGGAACAAATAAAGCAGTCTGGGTAGTACATTCATTTTCAGGATGGCTGTCTTTCCGAACCAAGAAAACGGCCCTGAACTCCATTTTTGTAGGTCTGTCTGAATGTTTCGTAAAGTGGGTAAAAAGTTTAGTCTATAGATATCCGTCAATTTGGAGGGTATTTTAATACAGAGGTACGTGATTGCATGGGGTTCCCAGCCAATTGGGAAATTAAGTTTGCATTGTGTGACTAACTCATTAGGTAAGGAAACGTTTAGGGCCTTGGATTTAGAGAAGTTTATTTGTAGGTTTGAAAGGAATTTGAAATTTGCAAAGTCTTTAAGAAGGTTGGGAATGGTAGTAATCGGGTCAGTGAGGAATAGTAGGATATCGTCCGCATATGCAGCTACTTTAAATTGTTTGTTGTCGATTTCCAACCCCTTGATGGTTGGATTTTCTCTAAGTTTGCAGAGGAAGGGTTCCAAAGTAAGAATAAAAATCAAGGGGGATAGGGGGCATCCCTGTTGAGTACCGTTGGATACGGAGAAGGCGTCCGACAGGTGACCATTCACCCTTACTTTAGCCGTGGGTGAGGAGTATAGGGTCATAATCATTTGGATTAATTGCGGTGGTAGGCCTATGGAGTATAAGGTTGCTTCCATAAAGTCCCACGCTACCCTGTCGAACGCCTTCTCCGCATCAAGGGACAGGAAGAAGCCTTGTGTGTCAGAGGTGGTTAGCCAGTGGTGGATGTTTAAGGCTTTAGTGGTGTTGTCTCGGGCCTCCCGTCCGGGAACAAAACCCACCTGTTCTGTGGAAATTAGTTTGCGAATTATCGGTAATAATCGGTTGGCAATGGCTTTTGCAAACATTTTGACATCTACATTGAGTAGAGAGATTGGACGGTAGTTGGAGACCATAGTGGTGTCCTTACCTGGTTTATGGATGAGGGTGATGTGTGCTTCTAACGTGTCCTTGGTGGCTATACTGGAGGATGGGAAGTTATTAAACACCTCAGCTAAGGGCGGGATAAGTATGTCTGAGAAGGATTTGTAATATCCAACCGTAAGTCCGTCAGGACCAGGACTTTTGCCTGGTTTCATCTGCTTTAAAGCTAGTGAGAGCTCCTGTGGCATCAACGGGGAGTCTAGAGCCTCAGATTCCTCTGTCGTGAGGGGGGTAGGGGCATATTGGGCAAGGAATGTTTTAATGGCATCCTGTCTGTCCTCTAGGGTGTTGGTCGTTAAAGGGGGGCGTAAGTTGTATAAGTTCGTGAAATAATGAACAAATTGTTTTGCTATGTCTTCAGAAGTGGCAAGGGGTTTACCTGAAGGGTCTTTGATTGTATGTATGGTGTTAGCAGCTCTCTTGGCCTGTAGTGCTCTTGCGAGGAGCTTCCCTGACTTGTTGCCAAATTCATAAAAACATTTCCGCTGCAATGTGTATTTGCGCTTAATCCATTGATGTAATTCTTCTAGTAGTTCGTTTCTAGCTTGTGTAAGTTCTGTAAGTGCCTGAGATGCTAAGGATTTTTTGTGTTTTTGTTCCAAATGAGATATGCGTTTAGTCAGTTCTTCCAGTTTAGCTTTCCTGAGTTTGTTTCGTTGTGCAGCTTCAGAGATGAGTGTGCCTCTTACAACGCATTTATGTGCCTCCCATACCACTTCTGGAGTACTTCCTTACCATTTTCTGTGAAGAAATTGGGGAGTTGTTGGGAAATCGTGTTTACGATGGCAGTGTCAGTAAGAAGGGAGTTATCCAGTCTCCATATTGGAGAGTATATCCTCTTAGTAGGCAGTTGTAGAGTTAAAGTTATGGGGTTATGATCTGACAGGACCATCAGTTTGATGGTAGATTTTTTGATCAATTGTAGATCGTCTTGGGATATAAAGAAGTAATCGATTCGTGAGTATTTAGAGTGTGGTGGAGAGTAAAAGGTGAAGTCCTTACCATTAGGGTACAATGTATGCCATGTGTCATGTAGCAGTAGTTCACTGAGTTGCATTTTGATGGCTCGAAGAGCTCTGTAGGTGAGAGAAGAGTGACCATTGGAGGTGTCGAGTGTAGGGTTTAGAGGGACGTTAAAGTCGCCTCCGATTATCAGTGTACCGGAGCTGAAGGACGTGAGTGTTTGGAGCGTGTTGCGGAAAAAGGAGACTTGTTGCGAATTTGGGGTGTACAGGTTAGCGATAGTGATTTGTTTCTCGTGCAGGGAACCTTTCAAGAATATGTATCATCCAAGTGGGTCCCTGTGGACATCGGATACAATAAATGGGCAGTTTTTAGAAATGAGGATGCAAACACCTTTTGATTTAGCGTCATTATTGGACGCATGGTATATTGTCGGGAATTGTTTATCGTGCAGTTTGGGGATTGCATCTGTTCTAAAATGTGTTTCTTGGATCAGAGCAATATGGGTCTTGGACTTATGTAGGGAGGAGAGTAATAGAGAATGTTTTTCTGGCGTGTTTAGTCCGCGTACATTGATGGATTTGAGATTTAGAAGGGCGGGAGATTGCGTTTAATTTTTTGATGGTTGATTGGGGTCCATGAGCTCCGTCAGGGTCGAGGGAGGGGATAAAAAAAAAAAAAATATATATATATATATATATATATATATATATATATATAAATATATATATATATATATATGGGTTATCCGAAGAGAGAACAGGGAAAAATAATTATCCCGTTTTCTCCAGTCTAGAAAAAGAATCGGAAGTTTACAGTGCAGGGGTAGCGCGTAGCCCGTAAAGCACGGGCTGGTACACTACACCGTTACTGTGTGGGGGTTGGTGTAGACCCTACATGAGAGAGCTGGCGAGTGTGAGTAACAAGTGTGAGCCCCGCCATCACGTGACCATGGGGATAGATGATAGGAGGGGTGCAGTGCAAATCCTCAAGGCATATATGCGATTGAAGGGGTCAATTAGCATAGTAGAGAAGTTTTAGTGGGTATGTCACACCTATGACCTAGGAGACTGCCCATGCTATTGAATGCATCAGGTATGTATTCTTTAGTCTCAGACTCTGCATAGGTTAAATTCAGACTACCGGAGTCACCGCCATGTCCGTGGAAGGATGTAGCAGAGACTCCAGGGTGCGAATTATAAAGACTTATATAGCCTATTTAGTAATTAAAGTGGACTAGAATCCTACAACTTGAGCAAGTATACTCAACCTAGCTATTGAAAGCTGAACGTACCTTTGAAACACATTAGGTAAATCATGACTTAATGATGTAATAAGACAGTCAATACAAAATAATAACGCCTCCGGAAAAGTACCTAAGGGGGTGTACCTGTAAAAGAAAATCAGTTGCAAATATCTGCAGGATATTAACGATGTTGATATAGTGTACCCCCTTCCGTGTCAGCTTTCACAATCACCTGAAGAACCGCAATGGTTTAAGGTTCGGCTGCTAAGCTGAGTCCAAAGGTGGTTGCCGTTCTTTCCTTTAGTATTGGGGAGTCTGCATACAGTCGGCCGATCGATCCGGCGTTAGCAAGTAAAAACAGCATGCGCCTGTAGCATGTGAGTCCTGGAGCGATCATCTGTGTGGGGCTGGATGCCATGTGGATCATTTTCACTTGGCTTTGTCCGCTTATGACTGTTGCTGTGGTCCACCGCGGTGCATATGGCGACGTGTCTAGGTGTCGGTCATCGTTTAGCGATCATCATCCAGTGTCACGTTCTAGAGGGGCAGGTACGTAGGCTATACAGTGTGAGCACCTGGAACGCAAAGTCCAGTTTCCGCTGTGGAGGTGACAGTGTCCGTGGGGTGCGCTTACGGGAGTGCATAGCAACATCCACTTGCATGAGTGTATGTGTTCACTTCCGGAAGAGGCGCTCGGGGCATTATGGGGATTGTAGGCTGCCACTCAGGTGACGAAACTCAGAGTCAGAGGGAGGGCCGCCAAAGAGGACTCGCAATCCTATTCGTGGAATCCGGCCATACTCTAGCGGTCTAAGCCTCCTCAGCATAGACAGCCAGACTATGCTAGCAATGAGAAAGTCATTTGTAAGTGAACAAAACAGAACAAATTTTGGCCTTGCACTGAAGTCCCGGTGTTGAGAACGGTAGGCGCCGTGGTGTGCTGAGGCAAAAGGCGATCGTCTCCTCCTATGGCCCGAGTTCAAGGCCTCCATAGGTTCTTCAGGCTGGCGTTCTCTTCGTACGGCCGAGCGGTGAAATTCTGAGTACCAATTAGGTACCTCCACAATGGGGATGTTTAAGGCATCGCAAAAATAGGGAAGATCCTCAGGCACTTTTGCTGTGCGCCCTTGCGAGGAGGCTGCCAGGCAGAAGGGGAACTTCCATTTATATGGTATACTTTTGGCGCGAAGTGTGTCCAGTAATGGTTTCAGGTCCCTGCGGTGTTGGAGGGTTATTCCAGAGAGATCCTGAAATATTTGAATAGTCTTTTCTTCATGGACTATTTGCGGAATGCTCCTGGCCTGTCTAAGGATGTCTTCCTTGACCTTGTAGTCAGTCAGACAACAAATTATATCCCTGGGAGGTTCTGTATCCTTTCCTTTGGGTCTCAGTGCACGGTGGATCCGTTCAAAATCGACAGGGGTCTGTAGAGGCCTGTGTAGTATGCCATTAAATAGGCCAATTACGGAGGGTGTCAGTTGATCACCTTCGATCGATTTAGGGAGCCCCCTGATCCTCAGGTTTCGTCTTCTGCCCCAATTATCGAGGTCCTCGAGGTGCCTCTGCATATCCCTCATCTGGAGGGTATGTGTGTCCACATGGCGGGTAGTTTTCCGTATTTGAAGTTCTTGTTGTTCCACCGTTTGTTCCGCCGCCGCGACCCTGTCAGAGAGGGCGCGGATGTCTAAGCGGAGTTCTGATATGGCAGCGGAAAGAGTGTCCTTTATGTCCGTGGCAATCATCCGCAGGTCGTTTATATTTAGGTGATGCTGGGGATGCTCTTCTGAGGTATTCTCGCCCATTAGGCTGCTAGGTAGAGCGAGTGACGGCGCTCCCTGTGAGGAAGTCGTGGCCTGTGAGCTCCTGTGGCGGGAGGACGCCATGTTTCCTCTGCCCGTCCTGAACATTTCAGGGATATTGTGTCCGGGGTTGTCAGATTGTTCCCTCGGAGATCTGGAACGTGAGGCAGATGTGTTCCTGGAAGCGGTCCCCATGTTTTGTGAAGGGTGTAGCTCGTTTTAGCCTCCGGTGAGCTGAGTGCAGGTCGTGTGATGGCAGGAGCTGTGGAGTTAAGCATCCATCTTCATGCCAGGTCAGGCCACGCCCCTATTTTACACAATTTATATTAGCGCCGCTATCTCTATCTGTACACGTGTGAGAGGTATAGTTTTGGGATTTTGATCAGTTTATGTATTTATTTAAGTGGCAGCTTTTTTTCACTGTACACTGTATATGTACACATATTTTGTATTCATTTATACATCTTTTATATAGCTTTGCACTTTTCTTTGGAGCAGTGGAGTAAGAGATTCGGGGGCGGTTTATTTGTATATCTCTTGCTACAAACCATTGTCTGTTTATTTACCACCTGCAGCCTTAGATGCCATTAATTGTAAACAAGTTAAAACTTGGTGGGATGTTTTCATGTTTGAGGTGGTTTTATTCATTGACCACTGATAATATATCATTATTATTCTCCTTTTTTTAGACTCGTCTACAGTCATCCATATTTTTTATTAATAGGATCAGATTGTGTTTCAGTCATTGTTTGTCCTATGCAGCTGTATGATAGTATCATGACTAATTTATATAGCTTGTATTTTAAACCAGACAAATTGATTATCTCCTGTTGAAATGTTCATTTTAATTTATTAATATTCATTTTTATTGGTTACTTTTCCACATTAGCACTGTAACTAGTGGTGGATTATAAGTTAGGATATGTCATATGTCATATTTGGTAATGCTGGACGCAGCATTCTAACTACACACCATAAAAATGTTTGGGATCCACTAATGCATTCAGTCTTTGTACCTGTGCTTCACGGTCAGGGGGACATGAAGTGTGAGCATGTGCAGAGCAGGAGGTCACATGACTGATGGTGGTCACATGACTGATGGTGGTCACATGACTGATGGTGATCACATGACTAATCATAGATAGTATATAAGGATTGATGAACCATCCGTGTAGCCAATCCCATTTGAAAAAGTCTATTCGACGAAACATGTCTTGGGCATGGTTACACGGCATTCCATCGCACTGACATTAGATGCCACTGTCTGAGGAGGACTACACCGATCGGATGGCTGGGCCTTAGAAGGTTGGGTGAGAGATACACCAGTTTACACTTCAGGTCCGCTGTGACCGCGGTGCACCGTTGGATCACTGATCCTGTTGCTTGCTGTGCTTGCTGTGGATTTCTTTTTAAAGGCTTTTATGTTTCAGTTTAAAAGTGAGTGTAACCATTGAAGTGTGTTTGAAGTGATTTTAATAAATCTGTCAAAATGGTATCACGCTATGTGGAGCACTTTATTCTTTTTTTCACATATGGAGCTGGCTTGATTGGAGTCTCGGTTCATCACATGCAACCCAAGTGTGGTTCAATTGCTGTTTTGCCAAACACGAGAGTGGGAGGCTATACAATCTGGTGAGTGCGCTCTTCAGAGGGAGTGGTGTCACTATCACGGTGGTGTGGTGGAAGAGTAGAAGATTTTTCACAAGAAGATTGAAAAACAACTGTTGAACATGATCATTCATTTCTTGTAATTTATTATTTATAGTGACACTTTTCACTGGGTGTTAAGGAAATTTCTTTTCATGATAAAATTAATATTTTTCAGGCGGCGTGGCCAGCAGCCGGAGGAGATGGCCGCATAAGCAGAGAGCTCTGTGTTAGCCAGCTACAGCGGCCCGCATAAAGCGTCTCCGAAAGCCGGTAAACACATACCGAAAGTGACTGAGAACCCCTGAACATCGATCCAGCGATGGGTAAGAGAAAACCCCCAGGGGGACCCCGCAAGTTGATGGAATTTTATCCCTCGGCTAGCACGCCCGAGATCCAAGATGGCACCGCCGCTCACAGGCAGCAGCGCGCCAGGCAGACTGAACTCAGAGGGAAAGGGAGAGAAGATAGCAGACATCCATCCTTCTCTCCAGGCCACAGCAGCCGCTCTTCCACCTGCCATAACCCTTCTCAGAGCCCACAAAAAGCAGCCCCAAAACGTTCCTCTGCCCATACTTATGCAGGGGAAAGAAATGAGGAGGACTATACATCCCATGACAGTGCCACTGAGTTTATTGAGCAGATCCAGGAGTTTCCAACGTCCGGTCAGCCCCTAAGCGACACTACAATGAAAGAAATGTTGGTCTCATTGCGGGGGTCCATGCACAGGGACCTCATGGAATGCATATCACAACTAAAAACAGATATTACTGAAATTGGGGAGAGAGTTAGCCATGTAGAAGACAAAATGGCAGAATTCACAACAGCACATAATGAACTAGTGGACGCCCATAATGAAAAAGATGATGAGTTGGAAGCCCTAAAAAACAAGATGGCGGATTTAGAGGATAGGTCCCGCAGAAATAATATAAAACTGAGAGGAGTAGCGGAATCTGTACCTCCCTCTGAACTCCGAAACTATGTTCAGCAACTAATTCAAGACCTGCTCCCAGACACGCCACCTGGGGAAATTACGGTAGATCGAGCCCACAGACTACCTAAGCCGCAATACCTACCAGAAAAAATACCCCGCAATGTCATAGCTCGCATACACTTCTTCCACGTCAAGGATGACTTAATGCGCTTTGCGAGACAAAACTCCCCATTACCCAATCCCTACTCGGGCATTGCTATATATGCGGATCTCTCCCAGCACACAATGTTGGCAAGAAAAAAAGTTATTAACACTAACAAAATTACTCTGTAATAGCAAACTTCCTTACTCTTGGGGCTTCCCCACGAAACTCCTTGTCACAAAAAATGGTCGTACTTACACCATTAGAACTCTGGAAGAGGGCCTTCAACTTACCAGAAAATGGGGGCTTCTCCCAGCTGAAGAAGAAGACAACCTTACTACCAAAACCCCTAGAGGTATATCCCCAGAATGGAAAACAGCCAACCACACTTGACTGATCTCTCATGCAGTAGAAATTAACAACACACTTGATGTTTACTCATCTAGTCCAAGGGTTGAAACTGGCTATTAGGAGTCTGTACCCCCAAGTGTTCCTATGCGATTTTACTCGCACTACGAGGAAAATACCCTCAAGTTTTTAAGTTTTGTTTTCTGTTTTGAATGTTGACGTTTTTCACCTTTTCTTTTTATTCTACCACCGACAACCACCCACAGCAAACCTGATGACTACAATCTGGAGTCTAATTCCTCTGTGCAACTACTTCTCTTGAACGAGCACCCTTCACTCAAGGTTATGACAACTTTATCCACAGGTACCCTTTTGTACTGCTCCACAACTCAAATTTTGATTGTATCTACACCTAAGAATATTCCCCTACAGTCCAATGGTTCTTAATTTTGTAACTATAAACGCTCATGGTCTTTATAGTCCTTTCAAAAGGAGAGCTATGTGGCAGCAAGAAAAGTCCCTAAAGAGCGATGTGTTATGCATCCAGGAAACTCACTTTGTCCAGCAAAAACACCCTATATGCAAGGACAGACAATTTCCACATATTTTCACGGCTTCAGGCCCAAAGAAAAAGGGAGCAGTGATGATCGCTATTAACCAAAATGTTGCATTTAATCTGCAGGAAATAGTAAGCGATAAGGCGGGAAGATATATTATACTGATTTGTGAACTAAATAATACTATGTATACTATCATTATTGTATATGCTCCGAATTGCAGACAGTTGTCTTTTTTGAATACCCTCAAAAAAAAGGTTGAGAACATCAAAAAAGGCTTGATATTATATTGTGGGTATTTCAATTGTGTTCCTGACAAACAACCAGATTGCTCATTCCCACGAAAATCCATGCGTACTGAACTTCAATCCTTTTTACACTCTTCTAATCTGTATGATGTATGGCGTTGTGTCAATTCAGGAGAGAAAGATTTCACCTACTACTCAGCTCCTCATAAGTCCTATTCAAGAATCGACTTATTTGTAGCTGACCTAGCTTGTCTTAACAATGCATTATCTGCTAAAATCCATCCAATTACTTGGTCCGATTACGCGCCTGTTTCACTCTCGATTAAGGAAAAAAATGTAGCGTCACCTATACGTCTGTGGCGAAACAATATATCAATTCTGAATAATCCTAGACACAGAGATGGTTTGCGTGATCGGATCAAAGAGTTCTTTCAATTTAATGACACTCCAGATACGAACATTTTCACATTGTGGTGTACACACAAAGCATTTAGCAGAGGCCTACTTTTACAAACAGCAGCACGGGAAAAAAAAAGGAAATTAAAAACATTTACCACTTTAATGGCTAAACTTACATCCCTTGAACAACAGCACAAAGCAAATCCCTCCCCCATGATAAACACAGAATTAACCCAAACTAGACAAGAGGTAAGGGATTATTTAATTTCAGAACATCAAATATATTTGCAAAAATTTAGAGCTACACAGTATACCCAAGGAAATAAGGCTGGCAAATTTTTAGCGGCCTATATCCGCAAAAACAACAAAAATCTAAACTATCTTACATTATAGATCCTGTAAGTACTATAAACAACTATACAATTTAAAAGAAGACCCCTCAACGACACAACCTACCGACAGAGGAATCAATACTTTCCTTAATTCGGTTAATCTCTCTTCCCTAAACAGTGACCAATTAATATACCTAAATTCTGCAATAACAAATAAAGAAATTGCCCTAGCTGTTCAATCCCTACCCCACAACAAATCACCTGGTGCCGATGGCTTCTCGGCAGAGTATTATAAAGCCTTCTCCAGTATTTTAGTGCCATATATGAATAAACTCTTCCAAAAAGCCACCACTGACAGCATATTTCCGGAAGAAATGCTCAAAGCAGTTATAGTAGCCCTCCCCAAACCAGAGAAAAAAACAGACGCCCCACAAAACTTTAGGCCATATCCTTGATCAACACAGATTTGAAAATATATTCAAAAATTTTAGCTAACCGCTTAGCGGAAGTAACCCCTTACCTAATCAAAGCGGATCAAGTAGGCTTTGTAAAAGGGAGACAAGCCCCGGATGGAACCCGTAGAATGTACAACCTCCTCAAAATAGCAGAAACGCGAAAGGTGCCCACAGTGTTCCTGACGCTAGACGCCGAAAAGGCGTTCGATCGGGTTCACTGGGGGTACCTACTAGCGACACTTGCTAAGTTCGATCTTAATGGTCCTATCCTTTCTTCTATCTCAGCACTCTACACAGTCCCAACTGCACAGGTTTATACCTCTAATGCCATGTCTGATAAATTTCATATAACAAATGGGACCCGCCAGGGCTGTCCACCATTGCCACTGATCTTTTCACTGGTGATGGAACCCCTGGCGGAGACAATAAGAAAGGATACTCTTATCAAAGGCATTGTAGTTTCGGACGTAGATCACAGGATAGGACTATTTGCTGATGATGTGGTACTGACACTAACTTCACCAACCACATCCCTTGACAGAACTCAACAAATTCTTAATTACTTTGGGAAAATATCATATTATAAACTCAACATTAGCAAATCTTCAATTCTCCCTATACATATTAATAAATCTAACCTTAAAAAGTTAAAATCCCACTTCCCTTTTGAGTTAGCTCACAAATATTTGAAATACTTGGGGATAAATCTCTCTTACCCTTCTGCCACTGTATACGACCATAACTACCCCTCCTTATTAAACACAATAAAAAATGACCTTGAACATATCTCCTCACATGAACTTTCATGGATAGGGAGAATAGCTGCTTTTAAAATGACTGTTTTACCAAAAATATTATATTATTTCCGCACTATCCCTATCATTTTACCTGATCACTTCTTTATCACAACAGATAAACTACTAAGGAAATTTATATGGGCTGGTAAAATAGCAAGACTCTCATACTCTACCTTACAAAAACAAAGACAGAAGGGTGGAATGGGTTTCCCCAATATACGCAACTATTATGTAGCAGCGCTTCTGGACCAGGCCAAATCTTGGTTCACCCAGACATCAGAAAAACTATGGGTGCAAATAGAAAAAGCAATAGTACAACACAGAGACCTACCTTCACTTCTATTAGTCACACTAACGAATAGACCATTGTTTCATCCCAACTTTCCCTCTATAAATGCAACGGTCAATACATGGAAAACAGTTAATGCAAAAGCTGATGGCAACAAAGCCCTACAGAAGAGAGTAATTTCCTTAGGCATGTATGAATATCTTATCCCTTCCTTAATAATAAACAAAAAAAACTTTTTAAAAAATTTGACATATATACAATTCAAAGCTCAAAGCCCATCAACACCGACATACGCAACTATCCAGCTACACCACTATCATACTAAATATCCACACTCCTTTCTTAGCCACAACCCCGAAGTGTGGACATACATATCCACCTCTTTCAACAAACCTAAAGGTCTTACATGGTTCTACAAATATCTGCAAAACACACATAATCAAACTAAAACTGCTAGTATGCTAAACTGGGAAAGAGACCTTAGGAGTAAATTTGCTTTATCTGAGTGGAACAAAGCTATTCAAGCTAACCATTTATATTCCCATTGTACTAACCACTGGGATATGTCCCTTAAATTACTATATAGAAGCTACCTAACACCGATGAGAATCTCACAAATCTTTCATAGCTCTGATATACAATGCTGGCGAAACTGCGGTAGCAAGGGAACGTTATTTCACATATTGTGGGAGTGTAAATCTGTAAGAAGCTTCTGGAACTCGGTTTTCTCTCTACTAGCAAAAATCACTGGAATTGTCTTTTCTCCCACTTCTGCATTAGCTCTTCTCAACTTAGGAATAGATAAAATACCGATAAATTACAGACGTTTAACTACTCACATACTAATAGCAGCACGTTTATCCATCACTTCAAAATGGAAATCAAATAATATACCAAATATTAGTGAAGTAATAAATAGAGTAAATACCCACTACCAATATGAAAACTTTTTCGCTCATTCCATTCCATTAATGGCAAAATTAAAGAGTGAATGGGCTCCATGGTGCGCAAGAGTTCCAGAAACTTCTCATTAACAATCTGGTATGGACATAATAACTAAAATTTCATTTGGTGGTAAGATGTTGTCATTGCAATCTTATGTTTGGTTTTACGTTTCTTTATTTTATATTTTTTTATAGTTTTAATTTCACCTTTTCTTCCTTTCTTTTTATTTTCTCTTTAATCTGTAATAATGTGCTAAGTGAAAACTTAAACACTCAGCCGTATATTTGACTTCAGTTTTTTTTTGAGGTTGAGCTTTGTTAGCAATTCTATGTTACATTGCACCAGTACAAATAAGTACTCATGATACATAATATGGAGTGAAATTGGGAGTTCCAAGAAATAGTTGTTCTAAGAACATGGGGGGGGAGGGGGGGTACCTCTCCGGACACAGTTTGCTCCCAGATGGGGTGTCTGGAGGGGAGGCTCCCAGTCCCGGTCCCATTCTTGTGAATACAAGAAAAAAAAAGTTTGTAATACTCAATTTAACTTGGCTAAAAGTTATTATAAAGTGTACACCGTGTTGAATTACGTGTTGGATGCATTCACAAAAGCAACTAAGGATTATTTGTAACTGTATACGGATGTACTGTTATAACGTTGTTCATATGAAAATTTCAATTAAAAAAAATGAAACGACAATTAATATTTTTCATGACACTATTATTGTTATTAATATTTTTATGCATAAGTAGAGGGTCTTAGGCATTATACTGCTCTGACCCATTATTTTACACAATTTATTCTAGCGCCACTATCTCTATCTGTACACGTGTGAGAGGTATAGTTTTGGGATTTTGATCAGTTCATGGGTACCTTTTACCTGTTTAATGTTTACTTAATGTTTTTGTTTTTTAGACACACACAACCTTGCTGTGCAACGTCCCACTCTGCTCAAAAGAAGAACACATTAGTTCCGGTTTGGACTATGGATACTGTCCATTCACCCTTCCAGCATATATCAAATGAAGGGTTGCTACATGGTCCATGGGCAAAAGTCACACCATCCCCCGGTAACGCTGTTTGCAGATATTGGATACACATGTGGAAAAAAGTGAAGTACAGGCTTCAATGGGTATGTTACTGCATGCTAGTGTAAATAAATTTTTATTGGTATGTTCTCCACTATCAACACCCCTCTTTAAGACTCCTCCACTTGTTACCTGTTCCCTGGTCTTTTAGTAACACTCTTATCGCATCTACATTCTTACACCTAACACTCTTATTACTGACTCACATCATGCTATTAATACCCCCTTCAATAATCCATAATCCATGAACGTTATCTCCTGGAACGTTAAAGGGCTAATAAACTTATGTCAATCCTTCGTCATCTGAAACGCCTAAAGCTAGACATACAGTAGCTCTGCTTTAGGAAACACACCTCCGGACGACGGTTTTGTCCGCATGCGCAAACTTTGGGTGGGACAGGTGTTTGGGTCACCAGCAGTAAAGGGCAAAGCAGGAGTCCTATTGATACACAAAAACCTCCCCTGTGAAGTGACCTCGATCCAAGCGGATAATGAGGGCCGAACACTCACGGAAAGACTCAAAACGTTTGATCGTGAATGGGTAATAACCAATGTATACGCCCCAAACTCCCCATCAAAACACTTTTTTCAAAATCTCACATCCAGTCTTACTCCACATCTCCACCTCCCTTTATTGGTAGCTGGGGACTTCATCTCAATCCTGAAGACACGGGAAGATAAATCAGTCGGCAGTGCGACTACTAGCTCAACACACTTAATGCAATTTCCTAATGGCCTTTAACTAACAGACCTCTGGAGATTAACACATCCAAAAGGAAAGGGAGTATACTTCCCCCCCCCCCCCCCACAACTCGCTGTCAAGAATAGACTATACCCGTCTGAACTCCCTCCTCCTCAAACACGCTTTAGATCCATGCATACATGACATAGCCATATCAGATCACACACTGATTTCGGTCAATTTGACAGGCTTAGTCACTCAGGGCTCTGTAAGGATCTGGCACTTCCCCACATACCTAGCACATGATAAGGACTTACAACAGATCATCGATGCCACTTGGAATGAATACACCTATACCAACTCTGAACACTGTATCACTATACGGCCTCGACCCCATTGACAAATCTACAGCCTTGTCTTTTGACACACTCTTGACACAGCTAAATGCCCCAATATCTCTTGAAGAGATCATCCACACAATTAAATCATTATCCTGGGCAAAGCACCAGGCATACACCACGGGTATACATCTGAAGTTTATTAACTTTCTCTTGAAACCATAGCCCCCACGTTGATGTTGGTCTACCAAAAGATATTAGATGGGAACCAATACTTACCCTCAGGCCTCCAAGCCCACATCAAGCACATCCCAAAGAAGGGTAAAAATCTCACTGACCAAGGCTACTACTGCCCAATTTCCCTACTAAATTTAGATTCCAAACTTCTCTCCAAAATCATTAGTGAACAGGCTTGCACCCATCATGCCCCCTCTTATCCACCCTTTAGAAGCACATTTCACCCAAGGGGGGTCCGCCACATCTAATATCCAAAAAGTACTGACAGTGCTAGAAATGGCTAGGTCCAATCCAACTGATGAAATGGCTATAGTCATGCTTGACGCCAAAAAGGCATTTGACAATGTCAGCTTTGGTTGAGTTTGGTCCTGTCAAAGTTTGGCTTCACAGGCCCATTCCTACATCTCGTCCACACTATGTACTCTGTTCCAGCTGTCAATGTGATTTCTGCAGGTCACATCTCTAATAGTATACTCCTGCACAAAGGCACTAGGCAAGGGTTACCCTTACCCCCCCCTTCTGTTTAATTTTGCACTAGAACCTCTCTTCCGATTTTTACTATTCCACTCGATCCTCCACGTGGTCAAAATTGTCTCTCGAGAGCTGCGCAATGCATTATTTGCTGATGATATTCTAATTGTCACATAAAACCCCAAGGCAGACATGATACACATCCAAGAGATATTCACAACATTCAGGGCTGTTCAGGCCTAAGAATTCATTTCTCTAAATGTGAGATTTTACCCCTTTTCCAAGCATGATCCCCCCCCCACCCAGGCTGGTGACTCAATCTTCGCAATTGCCAAAAACCACATCACTTATCCAAATAGGATCAAAATAGGAAAGGCACTTTCTTTGCTCTACCAACACAATTTCCTCCCTGTTATACACAAAATGGTTGTGGAATTAGAAAGCTGGTCAGCCCCCCCTCTCATTATTCAACAGATGCCACCTATTTAACCACTTAAAGTGGTTGTTAAGCCACTTGTATAAAATGCTCCCATCCCGCTTTATTAGAACAATAAGTTCCCTTGTATGGTATTGTAAATATGCTTATCTGTGCAGATAACACACCTTCTTCCTATGATCAGTTGCCTTTTCTCTCCTCTCCTCTGCCAGCTGAGAGTTCCGGGGGGGGGGCGAACACTGCCACTGACGTCAGCTGGGGGGGAGAAGAGAAAGGAGAGACAGAGCCGAGGAGTCGTGTGATCGCAAGGAGCCGATGTGTTATCTGTGCAGTTTAGCATATTTATGATAAAACACAGACACAGGGGAACTTCTTGTCCTAATATAGAGGGGATAGGAGCTTTTCAGGTTAAGTATGAGAGCTGAGCAGACAATTGGAGAAGATAGGCTATGTGTTGACAGGAAGAGGGAGGGAGGAAGGGGGAGTTAAAGAAAGGCACAGAGAAGAGTAGGAGAGCAGCGTGTGATGCAGACACGCACAGACTACGATCTCTCGGCTTAGCAGACATGGTAATCATGGTCAGAACTCAGGGGGGGGAGTCAGGACATGGCATTATCACACAGCTATTGTAGGAGATACAGAGGGATAATTTAAAAAGCACCATTCTGCTAATTGCACATTAAAGGGACAGGAGCAGCATTTTTGGGGGGTTAACAAACACTTTAAGGACCAAGCCTATTTCTGAGATTTGGTGTATACAAGTTAAAAACATTTTTATTTGCTAGAAAATTACTTAGAACTCCCAAAGATTATATATTTTTTTTCTAACACCCTAGAGAATAAAATGGCGGTCATTGCAATACTTTCTGTCACACCGTAATTGCGCAGCTGTCTTACAAGCGCACTTTCGTTGGAAAAACTACACTTTTTTTTAATTAAAAAATAAGACATCAGTAAAGTTAGCCCAATTTTTTTTAATATTGTGAAAGATAATGTTACGCCGAGTAAATTGATACCCAACATGTCATGTTGGGTATTGCCCCCGCTCATGGAATTGCCCCCGCTCGTGGAATGGTGACAAACTTTTACCCTTGAAAATCTCCATAGGCAACGTATAACATTTTTTACAGGTTGCATGTTTTGAGTTACAGATGAGGTCTAGGGCTAGAATTATTGCTCTCGCTCTAATGATCACGTCAATACCTCAATGTGTGATTTGAACACCATTTTCATATGCGGGCGCTACTTACATATGCGTTTGCTTCTGCACGCAGTGGGACAGGGTGCGTTTACATTTTTTAAATTATTTATTTTACCTTTTATTTTTTATTTTTACACTGTTATTTTAAAAAAATGTGTCACTTTTATCCCTATTACAAGGAATGTAAACATCCCTTGTAATAGAAAAAAGCATGACAGGACCTATTAAATATGAGATCTGGGGTCAAAAAGACCTCAGGTCTCATATTTACACTGCAATAAAAAAAAATTAAATGTCATTGGAAAAAACAAAAAAAAAAATGTCCCTTTTAAGAACTATGGGCGAAAGTGACGTTTTGACATCGCTTTGGCCCTGCAATAATATGGAGATGGGAGGGGACCATCTTCCCCCTCATTTATCTTCATGCCTAACAGGGAGAAGAACCCGATCACCTCCGCCGCTACCGACAGCTCTGGTAAGCGGCGGAGTGCACCGGAGCGCGACAGGAGGGGGGCCTCTCCTGCCGGCGATAAAAGCAATCCTGTGGTGAATCCACCGCAGAGATCACTTTTATCTGAAAGCATACTGCCCGCTGAAGAAGAGGATACTGGGGTTATGGCAGCTAGCTGCTGCTATAATTATGACATTCCTTTGCAAAGTAGCAACGTAAAACGACGGCGGGCGGTCCGTAAGTGGTTAAGATGGTACATTTCACAAAATTATTCTACCCCCTTCAGACGATCCCACTAGGGTCCAGAGGTAGAGATAGTCAGCGCAGGACATAGTCCAGAGAGTAGTATTTGGGGCATTAGTGGTAGGTTGACTAAAGCACATACACCGAAGGTAAGTATAGTAAAAAGTCCTAGTTGCAATCTCGAAAAACACTCAATAGGAGGATAATATGTGACCGGTCTAAACTACGTGGCATGTTCACCAATGCCAGGAGCCTGGTGGACAAGATGGGTGAGCTAGTGATACTGTTGTACGAAGAGGATTTGGATTTTGTGGGAATTTCATACACCTGGTTCAACAGCTCTCATGATTGGATGGCAACCATTCAAGGGTATACCCTTTATCGCAGGGATAGAGAGGGTAAAAAGGGGGAGGAGTATGCCTATATATCAAGAATAATGTACAAGTGAATGTGAGAGATGACATCACTAAGGGAGCTAGGGAGGAGGTGGAATCCTTATGGGAAGAGCTCCAAAGGGATGAAGCTAAGGGGAAAACAATACTGGGAGTATGCTATAGGCCCCCTTAGCTGAGGGAGGAGGGGGAGACAGATCTCTTATCACAATTTGGATTAGCAGCAAGGATGGGAAGTGTTATCATAATGAGGGATTTTAATTTTCCAGACATAGACAGGGCGGAGGGAACCACGCATATGTCTAAGGCTCGCCAGTACCTAAATGTTTTGCAGGACAATTTCATGGTTCAGATGGTAGACGCACCAACTATACAAACCTGATCATGGATGTGGAAATATGGGGCAATTCTGGAAACCGCGATCACAGGTCAATTGGCTTCAGTATAAATCACACAAATAGGAAACATAAGGGGAATACAAAGACACTGAATTTCAAAAGAGCCAACTTCACTAAACTATGAACCTTGCTAGAAGGCATAAATTGGGATAAAATCTTAGGAACAAAGAACATGTAGGAGAGATGGGTTTGCTTTAAGAGCAAATTAAATAAGGGCATTAGCCAATGCATCCCATTGGGTAATAAATTTAAAAGAGCAAACAAAAGTCCTGGATGGCTTAACTCCAATATAAAAATGCATGTAAGAGCAAAGGAGAAGGCCTTCAAAAATACAAGGTTGAGGAATCATCATCAGCATTCAGATTTTTTAAAGAATGCAACAAGAAATGTAAGGGTGCAATTAGGGCAGCTAATATAGAACACGAAAGACACATAGAGGAGGAAAACAAAAAAAGTCCCAAGAAATTCTTTAAGTATGTAAACAGTAAAAATGGGATGACAGACCATACCGGCACCATAAAGAATGAGGAAGGACATCTGGTTACAAAGGGTGGGGAGTTGGCAAAGGTATTGAATTTATTCTTCTCCTCAGTCTTCACAAGGGAATCGGAGGGGCTTCCGTAACCAAAACTGCAGTGTTTATCCTCATGACACATCACAGGAAGCACCTCCATGGTTAACAGAGGACAGAAATAAAATTGGACTTGGGAAACTTAACATTAATAAATCACCAGGATCAGATGGCTTGCACCCGAGGGTACTTAGGGAACTCAGTCAAATAATTGCCAGACCATTGTTCCTAACTTTTACTGACAGTCTACTGACTGAAATGGTACCAGCTGATTGGAGAAAAGCCAATGTAGCACCAATATTTAAAAAGGGCCCAAAATACATTCCTGGGAATTACAGACCAGTTAGCTTAACATCGATAGTATGCAAGCTCTTGGAGGGGTTGATAAGGGACTATATACAAGATTTTAGAAATGAGAACGGTAACATTAGCAATAATCAGCATGAATTCATGAAGAATCATTCTTGCCAAACTTTCTATAAGGAGGTGAGTTGCCATCTAGATAAAGGAAGGCCCATAGATGTGGTGCATCTGGATTTTGCAAAAGCATTTGACACAGTTCCCCATAAACGTTTACTGTAATAAGGTCAGTTGGCATGGACCATAGGGTGAGTACATGGATTGAAAAACTACTACAAGGGCGAGTTCAGATGGTGGTGATAAATGGGGAGTACTCAGAATGGTCAGGGGTGGGTAGTGAGGTCCCCCAGGGTTCTGTGCTGGGACCAATCCTTTTTTAACTTGTTCTTAAATGACCTGGAGGATGGGGTAAACAGTTCAATCTCTGTATTTGCGGACGATACTAAGCTAAGAAGGGTAATAACTTCCCTGCAGGATGTGGAAACCTTGCAAGAAGATCTGAACAAATCAATTGGCAACTACATGGCAAATGAGGTTTAATGTAGAAAAATGTAAAATAATGCATTTGGGTGGCAAAAATATGAATGCAATCTATACACTGGGGGGAGAACCTCTGGGGAATCTAGGATGGTAAAGGACCTGGGGGTCCTAGCAGATGATAGGCTCAACAATGGCAATGCCAAGCTGCTGTTAACAAAGCAAACAGAATATTGGATTAAAAAGGGTATCAACACCAGAGATAAAACAATAATTCTACAAGACGCTGGTCTGGCTGCACCTAGAGTATGCTGTCCAGTGCTGGGCACCTTTTTCTCAGGAAGGATGTACTGGAAATGGAGCGAGTACAAAGAAGGGCAACAAAGCTAATAAAGGGTCTGGAGGATATTAGTTATGAGGAAAGGTTGTGAGCACTGAACTCATTCTCTCTGGAGAAGAGACGCTTGAGAGGGGATATGATTTCAATTTACAAATGCTTTAATTCATTTAGTTAATTCATTTCATTGGCCAAAATAAAAAATGTATTCTGGCCATTAAAATGAATGAATGCTCAAGCACTAGCATTTAGGCATGTTTAGCAGCTTTTAACAGCTTTTAGCCGCTTTTAGTAGCGTCAGAAGTTTTTTCTGCCAAAACTCTACTGCTCCTGGATGCATTGGCAGTGAGTTTTTTCCTGCCTCTAAAAGCCTCTAAAACCCTCTGTCACTAAAAGCTTCTAAAAGCCATAGTGTGCTTTTACACTTACAGTATAATAACATGGAGATGTGTTTTTATTTCCAATAGTTTTTATTGAGTTTTTCATAGAGAAGGTTACAAACAGATAATAAAGTAGTACACTCTGTACAGTAGAACTTACAGCAAAAGATCACATGTAGATACTATGACAAATGAGATAACATAAACTTGAACTTTGGAGGTAATATCATTATTGATCTTATGGTAGGGTAGGGTGGCAGCACAGCCAACCATGGTTAGTGTCATAGTGACATTGAAATGTACCTGTACAGAGGGTAAATTAGCTTATAACTTGTTGTGAGTAGGCAAGGTAAGCTTTCCAAGGGTGAGAAAGGTAAGGGAAATGGAGGGGGGAAGGGGGGAAATGATGGGGGGGGGGGGTTGAGGAAAGGGTAAACCAGTCACCATAACATGAACACATTCAGACTTTGACTGTGCAGTTAGGATTTGATAACCAGGGTTCCCACTTATCGTTAAATACTGTGAGACTAAGGTTTGTGATAGCCAATAATTTCTCAATCTCACATTGGTGGTTGAAGGTGAGAATGGGGGAAGGTGGATTGGTAGTATTCCACTGCCTCATAATTGTGATTTTTGCTGCTAATAAAAATTGTATAATTACTACTCAGAATTTGCAAAGATGCATCCTGGTATAGGTCTCTCAAGAGAGTAAGGCCTTTATATTTGGAGGTCAATGCAGGGTTTAGAGTGTTGGAGCACCAATATTGGGGTAGGGATTTTGCAAAGTGATTCCTTGGGTTAAGATAAAAGGGGAATCTCTGACCAAAATTTGATTGAGATTTGCACAGTTAGGACAGTAGAGATGGGTGGTGGATCTCCCAGCTTACTAGCAATGAGAGTCGATTGGAAATCTTTATGTGGAACCACGATGGATTCCATAAATGTCCATGTTTTTATGTTTAGGGGAGTTCCACCAATATCTAAGTTGATCTAATATGCAGGCTTTATAATAAGTCATAATATTGGGTACCCCCATTCCACCATTCCTTCTATGCCTTATCATAATATTAAGGGAGCATCTAGGGGGTTTGCGGTTCCAAACAAATTGAGTGAAAGTTTTTGGACGGTGGAAAGGAAGGTTCATGTTAAGGGGATTATTAGGGTGCGAAAGAGATAAAGGAGTTTTGGGAGGAGCAACATTTTCAAGGTCGCTATTCTTCCTGCTGTTGATAGTTCCTGGGTCCTTAGGTGGTATAGTTGTTGGGGCAGTGATTCAAAGAAAGGCTTAAAAATATGTTCATAGAGCTGTGAGGTGTGTGCAGTCAGTTGGATTCCTAAAAATGTCAAGGAGTAGGGGAACCAATCAAAGGGGAACCTGTTAGGTAGGTTTGCATAGAGGTTGGAACATTAATACCTAAAATTTGGGACTTTGTGGCATTTAATTTATAGTAGGACACAGCACTAAATTCTTCCAGCAATTGCTGTGTCTCATGTAATGATGTCTTGGGGTTAGAGAGCATGAGCATGACATCATGCTCAAATAGGATTATTTTGTGTTCAGTACCACCAATAGTGATGCCTGTAATGTTGGTATGAGATTGGAAGCCCCCGCCAGTGTTTCCATAGGGAGCGTAAAAATAATGGGTGATAGGGGACATCCTTGCCTAGTTCCGTAAGTTATTCGTATCAGTTTGGAGGTAAGTCCTGAGGTGAGTACAATGGCTGAGGGAGTGGAATAAAGGGATAGAATGCCTGTTTGTATACATCTCGTAATCCCAAAATTGCCAAGCACTGTCTTGAGGTATTCCCAGTGGACCCTATCAAATGCCTTCTCTGCATCCAAAGAGAGCAGAGAAGGTGTCAGGGGGCCCAGCCTGGGAGAATAAATTAATGAGATGTCTAGTCCCATCAGGGGTCTGGTGACCTGGGACAAAGCCCACTTGGTCAGGGTGGATAAGAAATGGTAAGATTTTTTGTAGTTTGAGTGCTAAAAGTTTGGCAAATATCTTAACATTTAGGAGAGATATGGGCCTGTAGTTTGCAGGGGAGGCGGGGTCTTTGTTGGGTTTAGGGATAGTCATGATCACAGCTCTTAACATTTCAGGTGGGACTGTACAAGAGGAGGAAGCAAGATTGAAGACGGATTGTAGATAAGGTGACGTTTCAGTGGAAAGGTATTTATAGTATTCATTTGAAAAACCCTCATCCCCTGGGGATTTGCGATTGGGTAATTTCTTGATAAGTGCGAAAATTTCCTGGGTAGTAAAAGGTTGGGAGATGGACTGGAGTTGGTCGTCATCAAGGTTAGGTAGTTTAATTTTACTTAAAAAGGTACTAATGAGTGCAGAGGGTTGGGGAGTAGAGTCATCACTACGGAGGTCATAAAGGGACTGGTAATAGTCTTCAAAAGCGTTGGCTATATCGTTTGGGTTAAATAGGTTATTCTTAAATTTAGGGTGAGTAATATAAATTATTTTTGCTAATCTGATTCGCTTTTACTTTTTTGGCCAGCCAGGCTCCTGCTTTGTTATGGAGGCCATAATAATTGACTTTAAGGTATTTGAGATGGTTTTCATATTTGTAAAGGTTATCGTCACTATCCTTTACATATTTTTGGGTAGTAGATACCCTTTCCTCGTCTTTTTGTGACGACTCTTGCCTTATAAAGTCTCATCAGAGGAAAACCAGTTTCTAATATATATTCATATTTGTAAAGGAGCAGGGACCTTCTTTTTTGCCTGTCTTGCAAGATATCTTGTGTGAGATGGGGATTTGGGTTTTATTTATTCTCATGTTCTTTTAAGGTTATAGAATTCAGCATGTCTTCGATCTGCCTCCTTCTCTATTTCTTGACAAATTAAGCCATTTTGATCAATACCCCCCTCATATAGACCTTATAGGTATTCCACAATGTAAATCTGTTGATATCAGGAGTGCCATTATACCCAAAAAAGTCATTATGTTCTTGCACAATCTTTTGGTACAATTCCTTGTCCTCCAAAAGTGAGGTGTTTAGTCTCCATAGTGAAGGAGGGGAGTTACAAAATGCGTCATCAAACTCTAATGTGATCGGGGCGTGATCTGACAAAGAGAGTACCAATGTCCGTATGCAAAACATTTTGTAGAGGCCCTTTATTAGTAAAAAAAAATAAAATGCGGCAGTAGGAAGAGTGAGCTGCAGACAAGAAAATAAAATCCTTCTCTGATCCATGGATGCAGCGCCAGATATCATACTGCTCATAATTTATGTAGAAAGGGGGCAATTGAGTGACCAGCTTTTGTAGCGAGGCTGGTGGAGTCCATGGTGGGGTTCATGATTGTATTAAAGTCTCTGCCAATAATAAGGATGCCTTGCATCACTTCTATAAACTTGGTGAACAGTGGAGTGAGGAATTTCCTCTGTTTAACGTTCGGAGCGTAGAGGTTAACTAGAGTAAACACTGCTTGATTGAGCTTACAAATGAGGATGATGTGGATCTTGAATAGTGCGTATATGATGAAATGGCTCAGAGTCCTTGACAGCAATAAAGACTCCACAGGCCTTCTTGGGGCCGTTGG